>CM029539.1:5117536-6317536 GCA_017141395.1 Laodelphax striatellus
GAGTCAGTACATTGAATAACAACGAGAAGCATGGGCAATTGTAACAACTGAGATTCTTCTTATTTTAGTTAATTTTCATTTAGTTTAGTAGCCTAATTTAATATTACTCACTCTATCCCCAGCTAGTGAATGATATTGTCAGGTTGCTTTACTATGAAGAAGTTATTAATGGGTCGTTCTTTGTTAAAAACATTTTTATAATATTTTATTAACAACAAGCTGTCCCGGCGAACTTCGTATCGCACTCTTCCCCCCCCCCAAATGTCCCCCCTCTTCTCTCCACAAATGTCATACCCCAAATGCCCCCCGTTCATTCCCCCCCCCCAAATGTCACCCCCACATATCCCTCTTCATGTCAACCCCCTCTTTCCCATCAAATGTCACCCCCCTCTTCCCACCAATTATTATAATTTTTTTTAATTTCTTCTATTTTGTATTTTTCTCATTTATTTATTTCTTTTTAATTTTTTTTTAATTTATTTTTTAATTTTATTTCTGTTCTTCAATTTTATCATTTGAAACGATAGAACATGTATTATACGAACGATAACTCATTCTTAATTGATGATTCTAGCGTAAAAAATAATTAGAGCAGAAAACCTAGTACAAAAAAAAATGGTTCGGAGCGGGAATTGAACCCCCAATCTCTAGGTCGCTAGGCCGAAATGCTATACACTGAGCCACGGAGGCTTGAGATAATATTGCTAATTTTTCTGGTCTTGAATCACGATCATCTTTCCGTTCTTCGGTAGCCGGCAATTTCAAAACGTACGTCTGTGTAATGTTTGATAGGTTAGGTAATTAATGTACTAATTATTTATTAATTATAAAGGGATTTTCTTATATTTTAATACATATTATGTTAACCAGTGCTGTAACAATTCAAACTAATCCAAAATCATCTAAATCGGTTCAGCTGTTCTCGAGTTATAAGCGAGCGTACTGACACCAATTCCCTTTTATTAACAATTAAAATTATGATACAACATTTAAGGATTATGGATATGAAAAGTATTTTAAAAAACTGCTAATTTCTCTCAACATTAAAAAAATTTCAAGCACTGACAAATTTTATACGAATGTTGTATTCAAATTATAATAAATTTTTGAAGTAGTTAAAAAATATTATGAAGTGTTTGAGAAGAGTGATTAATAAACACACAAATAAATGAATTGAATAATTATAGCCTAATAGCAAAGATTATAGAGTATTAAAGGTACGTAGTTTACAGAAGAGATTTAAAACATTTCTCAAATAATCACAATATTTAGATAATACTCACGGTCACTCTCAGGACGATAACCAAATGATTCCGGATCACTTTTGATTTTCACCTGGACTTCATTGATGAGTGCGTTTATCAAGTGCCCAATAAGGTTGTCCGGGCACGGTTTGGTGAGGTGAGGGTTACCGCGTCTACAATAGAGAAGAATAATAGCAATTAATCACATAAATTATAAAAATAACACTTGTTCCATGTCTGTTTAAAAGAGAATAAATGATGATTCTAATTAGATAATAAATATTAATATTGGACACAATGAAATTTCAATTTAGTAGACGCCATTACATAGATTCACAAGAAGGGTACTCGTCCCATGCCTGTTTTAAAGAGAATAAATTAGAAATTTGTGATTTGTAAATTAATTATGTTATGATGAGTAGAACAGACTGAACTACGTAACAACATTTGAGAATATTGGTGAGGTTAACTTAAATTCATAGAACTGTTCAAATTTTTTGAAAAAGCATATTAGATTTTTGAAATAAAATGAAGTGGCAAGGCTATCAAAAAAATCTATCAAAATCATAAATTTTGAATAAAGTATCACTTGTTCTATGTCTGTTAAAAAGAGAATAAATGATGATTTTGTAAATAGATTATAATTCAGTAAAAGCAATTAACTTACATAGATTCACAAGAAGGGTACTTGTCCCATGCCTGTTTTAAAGAGAATAAATTATAAATTTGTGATTTGTAAATTAATTATGTAATGTTGAGTAGAACAGACAGAACCACAACATTACATGCTTCTTGTGCATGGCTTTTAGAAATGGTGCATGGTGTTAAACTTTTATTTATATTTTTTATTCTTTTTATTGAAATCCCTCCTATAATTTCTTAGGACATTTTATCAAAATTTGAAAAATTCAACAGTTGTTGACTACATTTACTTTAGTTACGGTAATACCAAATTATCTAAAAATATTTGCGTTTGGTCGCTCGGTGAAAGCAGTTGCTGAATGATCATGAGGTCAAGTCACGAGCACTCAACATTGCTCTTGGATGGTGACTGACACAAAAGAAGGCGAGTTAGAATCTCCTAGCCTTAAAACTATACAAATATATTATATAGAAATAAGATAACCTGAATTATTTAGTTTAGAGGCTCTTCCAACTGAGTGGGGAGACAAAAGTCCTCATAAAGAAAACGAGGAATGGTAACTACCGGCTATCAGAATTGTCAACAGTAATAACCGGTACCCTTGAAATATCTATTCAAACTGATAGTGATATATAACTGACTCTGACATCTTAAATCTTGTAAACGACATATCTCATTCTTAATGGTCGATTCATTGGCTCCCTCTACCTCTTGGCCATTAGGTTTTGGCTCGACTATCAACTGGTCGACTATTGTAAGTCATCATGTCATCATGGTGAGCAAGACTAAGCTTCTTGAATGGTCTGAACTAATCACTGATCAACATTAAATACAATTACAAGGTTTGAAAACATGACATTACTTACTAACTTATAAACAAAGTAAATAAGTTGGGGCACCGCCAAGTATTTGTAATTAGCCCATCTCAAATGAATGGGGAAAAAGGAAGTATGTTATACATAAGAAACTTACCTTCTTGTGAGAAATTGGTTAGCCCAATGAGCGACTTTTCCATTGACTTCGTGATTTTTCACAAAAGTACAGTATTCTATGGTTACGGGAAGCTGATCATCCGGATCAAATGAAGCAAGGATTGATTTCAACAGCTTCCGATACTTCTTGCGATAATCACATATAACCGCACTCATTTTTTCAATTCTTTACAATTTACTTCACGCACAATTCACATTAACTTGTAAATAAATAAGAAATTCGACACGAATATTACCCCACCCTTTCTAACCACAAAACATCAACAAAACAAAAACCATAGATTCGAAACAGAAATCATTGCACAAAAGAACACTAAACCAGAATTTTAATAATATAAAAAGGAATTGATGACAAAATGAACTTGTTTATCCGTAAACAAAACACATAAAATTGAAAAGGTTTACTATCAAATCACGAACTGAACCTCAACATTTTTGACACCACAACGAAGAACGAACTGAACAAGTGAAACAGAAACAAAAGGAACCGAAACAGAAACCTTGCCTTCTTGATCACGGCCATTCAAGTCTTGAAAAAGTTCAATTCGAATCCGCTAGACCGCGTTAAAATACAATACAATCAAAATAGCCGCCAATTTCGAACCAAGTGAAAAAATGAGCTCATAAACTGATAGAAAAGATATAAAATTTGCTTATAACTGAAAAAATATCAAATTAATTTTAAAGTAGCAATTTTCTACAAACGGAATTTGTTCATTTTATTCCAAGATGAGTTATTGAAATAATAGATCACTCCCTCCACAAATTTGTGCTTCATTTGAAGTTTGAGTCTGAAATGAAATAAACTTGCGCTCAAGAAATCAAGGTTTAAAAAGAAAAAACATACTGTACTATTATAATTAGGTACTTGGGGATTAGAATTTAGAATAAAATACAACATTCTGTATAATATTACACTAGTCTAGTGTTTAGAAAATAATTATAAACATACATTTCATCTTTGAAAAATAAAACTAATAACATAAAGGGAAATAGCGCATGGCGATTCAAATATTGTAAATAACTACAGGAATTGAAAGAATGATTAAATTTTTCCAACACATTTTCAAGCTCATTGAAATTAATTTACAACACAGGATATTGCAATTGATTGTATTGGAGTTTGAAATTATTTTATAGATTTGAATGTTTCCAATAGTATCAAACATCTAGCTGCTCCTCTGCTCAGACTGACTCATACTGTACATGAATTGATCGTGCCATATTGCAAGCAAAAACGACGCCCAACAACTGAAAAAAGATTAATTATTTATTATTTAAAGGCCAATACAAAATACAAAAATGTATTTTTTTATTCGTTCTGAAGGTAAATGATAAAAAAAAATTGTAGATAATTTTGAGTCATCTTCTAACGTAAATCAAAAGTAGTAAAATAATAGTTTCAACACTTTTTAATATGTGAATCATGACATGGACAATTAAACATTGTGTGACATTTATCCGACTTGTTTAGTCGAATTTTTTTATTGATTGCTATCTTTGGCTCTGACATGAGTATATGAGATAAGATATTCATCAGTGTTATGAAAATAATCAACTTGATTCATGAAAGCAATCCCTACTACTTCACAGTCTAATCTAGTTTCCTTTACACATTCTTCTTAAGCTTAATTGTAGTGGTAAGGGTACTTTCTATGGATAGTTGCATTTCTGTCTTGTTTTTAGCAATAATAAGAAGTGTGTATATAAAACTGTGTACCGTATACTAGAACTATATACACTAAAACTATTACAATAGAACTATAATACTATATACATTAAAACTATAAAACTATCACAATACTGGTGCTAGTCTCAAGAATTCTCATGCATAGAGTAACTGATCACTACTTGCTACAGAACCTTTTTTTGCAGTGGTGATGCTCACAGTCATAAGCTCTGTGTTTGTGGGTAGTAGGGAATATGATTATGAGATATAAGGGGACCTAAACCTTTAGATGGGTTCCAAACCACCGAGAAGCAATATTTATTTTGATTTTCATGAATGGATGACATTAAGCAGAAAAAAGCCTTAAGTGGTCACCCTTACCATGGGAGTTACAGAGTCTATTAGAGAGACTAACTTGTTGATCTCAAACTCTGAGATTTATTGAGAGATTGGCATCGATGCAAGTTTCTCATCTAATCTTGCGATTAAACAATTGCACGACCATAAAGCCAACCGCTTGATTTATCAGTTTTGAAACGATAATATTATTAGAATGATGAGGTATAAATTCCTTCTTCCCAGTCGAACTCACACAACTTCAATATTGATATTAGACAGTAGAATATTAAAAATTACAATCTGAAAACAGAAGTACCGTACTAGTTGAATGTAAGAATAAAACAATCTATCAATAACATCAAAACACATTATTCACCTGCACAAATGCGATACTGATTCCAGAAGCACCAATTGTCACAGCATGCTCTTTGATAACACTGCCAAGCGCATCGAGACATGGTTTATCATAGAAAGTCGGCAGTGAATTATTGCATGTAATTGTATGGATGGCACCATACTCAGGACCACAGCACGACATCGGTAACGAATTGTTCAGTACACGATACCAGCTTGAGTAATTGTCTGAGCCGCAACAGTGCAACTGAAAATGAATTCATTTAGAAACAACAAGACTGTAACAAAGTGTTCAAGCACAGAAAACGAAGAAAGCCTCTCCGATTCTCCAGTGGTAAACAATTATCAGATTTTACTGGTTAGCTGGAATGCAGAGAAAGGATGCAATGCTTAATTTTGTAAAAATTTGGACCTCTCTCCAAACTCCTCACTTCCATAAGGGTTTAGCACAAACTAACCAAATATAGGTAATAGAATAGATTATAATTAGAGAATGAATTGTTTCTACTATCAGTTTCAATGGCAATTCCAAATCGCCGTAGCAGCGACTTCTTTTGAAAGATTAATTGAGATTCTATCAAAGTTGATAAACAAGAATGTACCATACGCCCTTTTAGTATTAGTGTTATACAATAATACTGTATACACCCACACAATATGTACATAGGTAATTAATGTTGATATACATTAATTGTTGATAATTAAAAATGTATAGCTTTCTAGCGACGCAACGCTACGCCGGTCTGAAATGGATTAATCGATCAACATTGAGAGATACGTCTGCGACGTCTTTCAAAACATGTCTTCAAAAGATAACAATTTTATGGATATAGATGAGGCTTATTAAATGGATCATGAGATCTACTGCATCCGCACATGTTTGTATTTAATAAATATCCATTTATTAAATTTATTTACGTAAAATAATAAATCTATAAATTACCGAGCTCTGAAGTTCATCCCATATTTTCGCATATCCAATGTCATCTGGATACTTTGTCATAGTCGAATTCAATGTTCCATTGAGGACATTGATTGTATCTTCAGAAAGCACATAGCCTGTAATTCCAGCTATCAATTCCATAACAAATACTGTTCCCATCAATGCACTGAACTGTGAAAAAATTTCATTGTTATTGCAATCAGAGTTGAATTTCCATTTCAAATTGTGGCTTGTATATCGGATTCTATTGTTTTCCTCTTGAGTTTTGTCTATGTTGTGCTCTTTGCTATTCTGTATTTTTATTTTACTTGATTAATTATCTGTATTTTATTTATTCATAATAATCTTATTCTTGTTAGTTTGATTTTAATCTAATTAAGATAGACTCATATGAAAATAAAAAAGGGGTTTTCATGTAAAAAAATGAATTCATGGCAATTGATTGTTTATTGGAAACTTTTTCCAATTCAAGTTTACTAATTTCAACCTTAGTCATGAATAAGATGATAACTTCTGTATTTTTTATTGTTGCTACTACTATTATTATTGTTATTTTTAGATGATTTTATATTATGTTTCTAACAATAAGTGGTCAGACCTAAACACGGAAACGAACGAAAGATGATCTCATGAAATAAATTGAGTTGAATAGAGATAATATTATACCGTATACTAGACAATATATCTATTGAGAAATTCCTTGAATAAAAACACAATAATTCAATTCTATTTCACATAAATAAATTATTTTTTCAATTCAAGGAAGATGTACCGTTCGTAAGATTCCAATCAATGAAAAGCTAGGCTGTTTTATCTTCATTTGAAATTCTAATAAAGATAAAATCAATCAATTATTAACTCATACACATTCAAGATTGCCAGCAAGTCAAGCATAAAATTATATGTGCTCTCACTTGCTCTGAAGCGTATCATTGAATAGAATAGATTTCAATTAGCCGAATCTGTCAGTGTTTTTCTACAGTTGTACAAATGAGACAGTCCATCCAACGTCATATTTTGATTCAGTTATCATTATGACCTTATGTGACTGAGCGACAAGGATCATAAGGTTATCATAGAAATAATCGAACCGTAAAATGAAAATTAATTACAAACTTCAATAGGGTACTGGTTCTACTGTCAATATTTTTTATTTACAAAGTTTTGTGTTGGTGCCTTCAATACGGTATCATATACAAAGCCAGTAACAAATCTGCTTTGAAAAATTAAATCAAATGGAAACAGGAAAGTTTTTCTAAATGACTTCCTAGAATAGGTCTACCTTAAATAAATTGTATCTTGACAAATAAACTGCTGAATATTAAATAAGTCTGCCAAGATTTAGATTATAGATATTACAAACTCAAGTCGCAGGTAGCAGGACCAGATAACTTAGTTATTTAGGGCAGTCTCCTCAATTAAGTGTAAAATAACATTTGAAATTGAATGAAGACAAGTAGGCTACTATGTACTTACAAATTTGGTAATATTTCTCTCAGAAAATACTAGAAAATGAATGAGCTCGCTCTCTACTTGAGTACAAGAGTAAATACTACTTGAGTACATGTACTACTACTACTACTACTACTTGAGTACATAATTATATTATACTACTATACTACTTGAATACATAGTACTAATTGACTAAAAAAATTATGTTTATTTTTGGATGAGATTGTTATTGGATTGAAAATTATTAATACTCTCAAGGTTATGAGAAGAACCAGTTGCACAAAAGTCTGTTAATCATAATCTCCAATCTAACAAACATTGGATCCCCAATTCTTATGTGTAATCGAAAATTAAATTTAATCTACTATTGTGAAACCAGCCCCGAGATTAGTTAGTTAGGTACCCAACAAGTTCTACGAAACATCAAATTTATTACTCACCGTCATCACCATACAATGGTTCTCTCTTATAGCTCCGCAACATCCAAAAAATGCGATAAAGAAGATTATTGTTCCAACAACAACCAACAAAGAAGGAGCTGAAAAGAATCTGTGATCCAGGAAAGTTGCGTACTCCTTGTATTCATTCTCAACTACAAGACCAACTGACAGTAATGCTATTCCAGTGACCTGTGCGAAAACAAAAGATATATTGGGGGGAAAATGTAAGAAATTATATTTTGTTAATAATAATGTTTAGAAGAGAATTGCTACCTACCTATTCCATCAAATGTTAACGACTGATTATTGAAGTCAACTAAAATGAAAACTTGAGTGAATTTTATTGTTATCTGCGTAACAATTATAAACTAGTGAGTTGCTCATAATATTATTGCTATCAATCTTCTTTCAGCTCAAGTTTTGGATTCACGAAACAATCTTCAGAATCTCCACATCCATATGTTTGGAGATTTCAGAATTGGGAATTCACGAAAGGTTGGATATGAAGTAGGCCTATAGTTTTATCACCCACACCGGAAATATTCAACAAAAACTAAAATTCCAACAAAACTAAAATCACCCTTTCATACAGCGTCTTCAAACCTACATTGTGCTATGAGTACAAGATGGTAACATTCCCTTTATGGAATTTCAACACTACAATAAAAATACATCTCTATAATTTTCAGATGGGACAGTAACAGAATATTCCAATTACATTATAAAGAAGGCAAAAATATTATTTTTCTATTTCTTACTGAACACATTAATATATTACATAAAACATTATGTACATAACGTACACAAAACATTAATATACAGTACCTCAAAACTAATAAAATAATCAATCAATTTGGTGAATATTGAGAATTTACTTTAATAAAGAATGAATTACATATCTAGAAGTGGAAAACTAAGGAAATTACTGATGAATAGGGCCTACTGTTAAATGCAGTACTTGAAATTGATTACAAAAATAAATAATTACTGTAACAGTATCAACTATTAATGAATGATTACTTACGACAAAAATCAAGTTGAATATGAAGAGAATGTATCGGATACGAGTTGAGCTATAGACCAACATTATGTTATCCGTTCTGTAGTTATTAAGATACTGAAGAGGCCCTTATGTCAAACCGTTCTCTCCTTATCTTATCAAATCCAAAGTAATAAATAAATTAGTGTCAAACAAGGACAGAAGCTAAGTAACGTTTCTCTTTTCAAATGATGTACTACACAAAGTAAAAAATTCCACACAAAAATATCCAAAGATAAAAATATTATCATACAAAGGTGTAGGGAAGGGAATACTTGAATTGGCTGTATTGTTACTTAATTATCAGATAATCGCTATTTCAGTGTTATTTTAATTTTATTACATTCAGATGAGAGTACGGCAGTAAACATCAACAAATTCGTGTCAAATGCATCGTAATTCATATAATGATTGTATTGGAATGAATGTCAGAAAAAAGTAAAGGGGATTAATTGGAAATTTGGTCACATGAACATATAGGAAAGGATTTTGAGTTGAAAGAGATGCTTTAAGGAATGTTGGGAGATGATGATTCATTAAAATGAATGCTGATCTAACTTTTATTCCAGTAAAACATTGCATTATTCATCAACTATTCCACAATCAGAAAAGAAGAGAAATATCACTAGCAATTGATCACAATTAAAATCTTAAAATAAATGTAAAAAACTGGAATGTTGTATAAAATAAGTAATTATTGCTTATAAGTAGAATATTTCAAAACTGAAATTGTGATAAACGAAGGACTAGATTTAAAAATAAAATATAATCATCAAGAAAAATAACAGAAAATAAAACTTGAGATTCATAAAACTTACAATAGATCTAAAAAATTAAAATACAATCTTACTTCAAAGCAATCAAACTAATAGATTGATCAAATAATATTATATGAATGCTGAACTTAACTAATATTAAAGGCAAGTTTGATGAAATTTTTCAATGTTTTCTCTTTCCTGAAACCAACCCACAGATTCTAAACTAGAAAAAGCAAGTAGTACTCAGCCTATTTAATACCTAATAATTATTAAATGCAACAAACTAGTATCTTCAGCTGAATTTCAAGACAGTAAACATCAATACGAACGCACGATGGCGAGCTTTAATTGAGAGCATTGAGGCTCTCAATAATCAGGAGGAGGCTCATAAAAGAGGTAATCACGAAAATATTATACATTAATTCGATATGCTACATAAGAGTGAACATTGATAAGTAGAGTTGAAGTTATTCTGTAATAAATGACTAACAATGATTGTTAAGGCAATTATTTGTACCATTCAACCAGCTTTACAATTGACTGCACTTCATATTATTGCCATAGTATATTCATATATTGCGGAGAATCGACTGTTTCAAAATTGTTTTGATAGAAAATTTATAAATTCTTAGTCGATATGAAATGTCGTCGAGTATTGTCTAGAGTTAAGATAATAACAACTCAAGATGTTACCGATCCAATAAAGATTCAAAGTTGTGGAAACTAGAATGAGTATTGTGACTTGAAGAAGCAGTTTCTGTATTTGATTGATTTTCTAATCTTAGAAGACCCATTGCATGCAATAGTCGAGAAAAATGTACAAACTATTTTAAGCAACTTGTAAAAATGTCACCAAACTGACATTGTGAAAACTACCTTATCTGGATGAACATATCTTAGAAAGAATGATTTTATTCAAAGATAATTTAAACAGTTTCAAATTCTGAATCATACATATTTACCCATTGATCCCGTGTTCACTAGTTTATAAATTGATAATCGCGATGTGTTCACTGTTCATAGCGGCTCAATATTGAGTATCTATAAATCTTTTAGATAAACTAATGAAAAGAATCAGTTTTTTATATCATATCCAAATTGGGTTCATGATTAAGAACCAGAAAAACTTATTTGAATTTACAAGTTATAAACCACATCTTCAAGACGACTTGCAACTAATTTGAGATAAAAAGTCATGGTTTTATAGGAGACTCCAAGTGATTTACAAAAAAATAATCCTATCATCAATCGGTATGATACACCGTAGGAGTCGATCTTATTTAGTTAGCTATGAGGTGGATGCATAATTCGATCAAATAGTGAATATTATTGTCAAGAATAGAAACTAGTTTTACCAGATTGTTAACAACTTACCTATTGAAATTTAAACTAAATACATAATTAGAATTATGTTTATGCTACAATAAGTTCTATAGTTTTTCTACTTTGAATTAACCCGGACACATTTAGTGAAGCATTAGAATAAATTTTTAGAATTCTGTTTATGCTAGAATAATGTTTATAGCTTTTCTACTTTACACTAACCCGTACACATTTACTGAAGCAAAAAACTAAATATCGGTAAATTCTTTGTGTTATCTTGTAATTTATTGTTGTAAAGCTATTAAAAATGAAATTCATACAATTTCTCTGAGAAATTCTATTATAAAAAATCATGTTCTCAATACTATTCGCTAATCTTATTCTCGTTTAGTTCAACCAAAATTTTTAGAATGTATTCTTTAGAATATAGTTGCTATATTCTATCACAGCTAATAGTTTGTGAAATTGAGAGTTTTTATTAATAATTTACGTGCTAACACAACCAAACAACAGGACAATACTGAACATTTAGAAACGCTTACTAACAAAGCCTTGTGATATGTGATTAATTTATAATAATTATTATTCCTCAACTAGAGCTAAGTTGCATTAGAGTGGTCCCTCCGGTGAGCCACTGCAACAAAGAAAACATTATTAACACTCAAGTTTTATTAAAATATAAATAAATAAGGCCCTGTCGGGTCCTTAATAATTATAACGATCAAACCTGATGAAATAAAATGTTAATAATACCCAAGATCCAAGAAAAATCAAGCATACTGTCACAAAACTGTTCAAGGAAAGGGCATGTTATTCAGTTGAGGAGATGTTGTCAAGTAACACTTGATTTTAATATTTATCTGAATTCAAGACAATAAATTTGTATATTATATTAAATTATATATGAAGAGACAGCGTAGAAAAACTATGCAAAAAAATTATGATCAAACAGACTTGTTATGTACTGTGTTCTAATTTCTTATTCTAATGTTATTAGTTTCTTTATTTATGTATAAATGACTGTAGTATAGAAAAACTGTTAACTAGATAGAACTGTTTGATTCTGCCTTTGTTATACAAACTGTATTATTGGCTGTGGATAAATATAATCAATATTAAAATAATTCTCTTGTTTATTAATAAAAAAGTGTAGCGATCAATCGAGTGATCTCGTCATTTTATTATTCCAGGAATGATTCTCCCTCTAATGAAAAAAATTGAATGACAACAAATTTGCAGTTTAAAAGAAAGCCGTTATGTTACCTGTCTGTAGCATGGGATTGGGATACATCAACCAAGTCTCCCCCACCATTACTGGATGAGTCTTTTTCTGGCGGCTCACTTTTAGAACTGCATGACTGCAATGAGCTCGCACCGACCACTGTCGAACAAATTCAATCAATAATTAAAAGAAATAATTAAAGACTGTCAAAGACATTCTACAACTTCAATACTGTTTCTAATTCAGAATACAATAATAATTGAAGAATGATAGTAATTCATTTACATACTGTACAAAAAAGTGCAATATCTCAGATTAAAGTTCATAAACATAACATAACTTTAAGAGCACAAAAAAATAAAATAAAAGCATAGGCCTATCGTTAAAAGGTAATAAAATAAATAATGAATATATGTGAATATGCTTATGCATTATTACATCATAAAATTATTCATCTTGGTAGCCAAAAGATGAATATTTTACACTATGCAACATTGTCATTGTCAGTAACCTTCAAAGGGGGGGGAGATAATATATGTGTGTTTATCATCAAGGTTATTGATAATCATCAATCTTGACTGTGATAGAAACTTAAGACTGTATGTATATATCACAGTTTGGCTAATTTTTGTCAAGTTGATATGGAAATGGTGTATCTTTAAATAAAATAAGCGAACATGTTTTTTTTTGTAATCAGAACTCCTCAGTGGTTTCTCAATCGATTTTGTTCGTTCACGTCTCATTTGAAAGATCTCATTGAGTAGATGTTTGATAAGGTCTTATATTTCGAAAAAAGTCATCGTGGAGATGAGGAATGAACAAAATTTCTTGTTATATTTTTTTACTGTTTCTTGTATTATTATTATTATGACACTTTCAATGTTGCTAAGCGTAGACTTGTAAATGCAACTTATTATGTAAATACAACAGTTTAACTTATTTGTAGAATTCTTGTTGATGTTGTGGAACTCCATGATGAAACAATCATGAGCTCGGGATTTAGCCAAGTCTAGACTAAAACAGGTGGCTGTCGTAGCATCGACAAACGTTTCTGACAGGTTAGTGGGATATGGTACACATAGTGTCGAGGCTAACGTCTGTCGATGCTACGATGGCCACCCGTTTTAGTCTAGGACTTGGCTAAATCCCGAGCTCATGAACCGGCCCTTTGTGTTTTATTTCATCATGAGGTTCCTCAACATCAACAAGAGTTCTACAAATAAGTTAAACTGTTGTATTTACATAATAAGTTGCATTTACATGTCTACGCTTAGCATCATTGAAAGTATCATAATAATAATAATAATACAAGAAACAGTAAAAAATATAACAAGAAATGTTCTTTATTCCTCATCTCCACTATGACTTTTTTCAAAATGAATGACGTTATCAAACATCTACTCCATGAGATCTTTCAAATGAGACGTGAACGAACAAAATCGATTGAGAATTGACATTATCATCAAGTGTTTCATTTGAAGATTACAGTACAGTATTTGATTGATTGCTACCTTCGTGACTGGAAGAGGGCACGGCAGCTGCGCCGGTAGCCAAGAGCGAGACTGCGGAGGCAGACTGCGGCATGCAGGAGGACGATGACGGCGTGGTGTTGGTCTGACTGTCGATGCTGCTCGAAGTGTTTGTCCAGCACACGAACGGAGTGGACGGAGGCAGGCTGTTGTTCTGATATTGGCTGCCCGCTACACCTCCACCTCCTTCGCCACTTGTTGCTGCAAATGGGCTGCTGCTGCTGCTGCTCTTGTCCTGTCAATCAAACAGTTTGCTATCACTATTGTTCATTCTGAAGATATTGACAAAATTATTTGAGTATATTTAATCTGAATTATTCTGATTTAATTTGCTCCATTGGGAGCCTGGCTAATCGTTAGTAAATACATATAATAAATTGTTGCATTGCACTATATAGCTGCTTAACACAATGTTATATGTTTCCCATCATGCGAAGACTGGCTTATGGTTGAAAATCAAACACGTTACATCTTTTTCTGGTTAATGATCATCTGATTCAGTCAAGTGGATAAAATTGAGATGACAAACAAACAAACAATTCTGATTTAATTCTATCTGAATATTATTTGATCTTTAATATTTCAATTCGCAAACAAGCTATCCTTGGCTAACGGCGCCAATTGCAATACTGTGCATCTCTGTAATATTGGCAATAAAATAATTTGAGTTCACTTTTCAGACACTGTTAGGGCCGGTTCATGAGCTCGGGATTTAGCCAAGTCCTAGACTAAAACGGGTGGCCACCGTAGCATCGACAAACGTTAGCCTCGACACTATGTCGGGCTTAATTGTTATAGTCATTCATCAATCAGCATTGTTTAGAATTGATGCCAAGTTTCATTTGAGAGTGGCTGCACCAATCCTGTTTGTTGAGCCTCTCAACAAGGTAGTGTACTTTTAATCGCACTGTCTATACTCAGACAATTTGTCTATTACAGATGTTTTAGTCTATGACTTGGCTAAATCCCGAGCTCATGAACCCGCCCTTAGAGGTTTAAAATAAAAGTATGCAAAACAAAGAATGAACTATCTGAATTACCTGTTGTAAGATGCTGGAGCTCATTGATACCGGAACCAACATTTCCCAGGATACCCTGAAAAATAGTAACATTTACTCACATATTCAAGTAGGCCACATTTGCAATAGAAAAAGTGACATATCAGCTGATATTGTGATAAGACAGAATGGCGCCGTTCAACCTAGCAAACGTGCTGCTGTATTAACAAAAAAATAGGTGGTGCTGGTTAAGAAAAACACTGCCGGCACACAAGTTAGCTTTTGCCGGTGGTGCCATATTGTTATTGATAATAATGATAATGATAAAATGATAAATAGTATAAATTATAATGAATCTATACTTCTGTATAGAATTTTGATGATTGAATATTGAAGCAAGTTAACTAGAGAGCAACATATTTGTTTTGTTCTCACAAAAAGTACGGTGCAAATGAATTGTGTGTCACCAAGCTTGTAATGTGACCACTAAGTATCGCAGCTCTACCTTGTCACTCAGCTTATCACTTGTAGTGTGGCCTTAGCCTTAATGCTTTCTTTATCGTATGGACCTCTGGGATCTTTATCTATTACGTTAAAAATACTAGACTAGATACAGTAAAATTCTGCTACTCACACTTTGGGCTCAGACTCCTCAGGATGCACAGGATTCAAGTGCATCTGTTGCAGCATATTCTCCAATCGGGAGCGCTGTCGGCGTCGCCAATAGGCGGAGGAGGAGCTAGAAGCAGTACCGGTTGCGGCGTTGGGACTAGAAGCAGTACCAGAGTCGACCAGCTTGGTGGCAGCGACGGATGACGTAAGCGGCGGCGGCGGCGGGGAGAAGGCGCGATGCCGTGGGATATTTTTGGCCGGTGAGTTGGCAGCAGTGCCGTTCATAAGCCAGCCGAACGCCTTGGTGACGCTCAGTTGCTTGGAGGCGGCCACCTGAGCCGCAAGGTTGCTCGATGCTGCGCACGCGCGGACAGGTCGCGTTACGTCACCGACACCGTTCGTATCACCCAGGCTTCCACCGCTTAGTACGTTATCGCTGCTTGCCAAACGACTGAAAATTGTTAAGTATTCCAAAATTAGAACAAATTCAAGTTGGACCAAAATACAGTATACAGTTCAAGAACCTTATTTTATTTTCATGGAAAACAATTTTTCTCACTTTATTATTTGTAATGCTCGCTGCCTTGAATGACTCATTACAAAAATTTCATTCCATGTTATTTATTGTTCCTTGAATTATTATGACACTTTTAATGTTGCTGAGTGTAAACCTGGAAATGCAACTTATTGAAAAATATTATTTGATTTGTTACAAAGTTTACTACTTATATTACTTCCTTTGAGTGACTAAAGCACTGCAGAGAAACCTCCGGTGATTTTTATTCTCCGAAAATAACATAATAAGATTCATTGTCACAGTTTTCAACACAATGAATAATGGTACTGATGAATAATTTGAATAACAATGAATAATAATGGATAACAATGAATATTAATGGATAATAATGGATAACAATGAATAATAATGAATAACAATGATTAATTTAGACACTAATGTAACGTGAAAAGTGAAAGTATTACTCACATATTTTCACTCAACTGTAATGCGAAATGGTCATAAGCATTAAATGTATGTAATATTTCCACTTTTCAAGTTGCATTAGTGCCTAAATTTGATCAAGTGATAAAAGAAGATGATTCACAACAATTGACAAAGAATAAGATCGCACACATTGCAATAAACTCATCATACAATGAATTTAATCTTCCTTTAAACAAAATTAATTGAATTATTTCGTTTATCACTTTCATCACAAACTTTTATGATTGTTTATTTTATAGTTTATGATTTTTCATTAGTTTTGTTCATAGAATAGATAAATACAAATCTTTTACACCTCAAATGTTGAAACTCACCTTGATGAGTTGAAATCACAGTTGTATGGATCAACCGGTGTATTGGTGGCCAGGTTCACTCTATGCCTCGGCCCTGAAAATTGAACACGAATCATATTCAGTGACATAAGACATTGTATTATATATTATTTCATACATTTATCACATCACAACATTATGTACATTTATACAACATTATAATTATGCAACATCATTTTATTCATTTATGTATTTTGTATATTCATTGTTGACTCTTTAATATTGTAGATTAAGCCTTTTGATTTCGTTCAACGGCAATAAAAATACTCTTCATTCTTTTACTTTTAAATACTTTTTACTTAAAAATACTTTTCATTCTTAATAATTGCAGATCTAGCCAATTCATGCGACCCAATATTATAATGAGATTAATTAAATCTTTCAATGACTGCACCAGGGACCTGATATCTAAGGGACTGGAAGTAAGAGAAATAAGGGGAGTAGGATGTCGGCCATTTTGTGGACGTACTTTTGGCGGTGTATTTGAAAACATCTAAGTACATAACTTCTACCCAAACCAGCCTAAAAAACACAAAATCCAACAAAAATGTTATATTTTGCCGTAAATATTAACTATATTTTCTCAACGGTTTTGATTTATACCGCAAAAGATACCATAAACTTTCAAAACTCCATGAAAATTAAATTTAACATGATGGCTCTGAATTCAAATACACCGCCAAAAGTACGTCCATAATAATGGCCGACTTCGGTCCAGAGTGTATTCGACCAATGAGATCGCGCCACACAGCCAATGAGATCGAGACACAGCATGGCCATCTTTAGACAAAACTCAAGAAGGCCATGACACAGGCTTCTCCCTTTTTTAACATAGGGAAGATACAATACTTCCACTCCTTCTATGACAGCCCCCTGGACTGCACCAATGAAATACAATCAAGAATATTATTGATTACTCACTACTATTGTCCCGACTTGACGAGCCCAATCCAGCCATAGACAGAGAGTGCGGGGAAGAAGGAGAGGGGGAAGCCGCATCGCCCGCCGATCCCAGCCGCCCCTTATTCGATCCTTGCGCCCCGAACAGATGCATCAGCATTATTTCATCCTCGAGGTACTCCAGGGCATAGGCTTTTATGTCGGGGTCAGTGTCGGGATCAATGTTCAGATCTTGCAGGAACATTTGCTGCGCCATAGACAGCTCCACGTCGTTATCGCCAAACATGGTTTCATCGTCAACGTCATTCTCATCGTTGCTGTTGTCTTCAATTGTTGTGTTGCGAGATCTAGGAGAAAACGAAATTAAAACTACAATCAGATTCATTTAATTTGACGCTTGGCATTAGATTGAAAGATAAAGATATTATTTCTTGACGTTGCTGATGACAGTAGAGTACGATGGCAAAGAAGTAATATCCTTCTATCTAATGTCAAGCGTCAAATTAAATGAATCTCATTATAGATTCGATTTTCAAAGCTTGTAACTGATTAAGGCTAGGCGTACACCGGTTAGTCAAAGCAAGACAAGACGAGATTAGTCACGTTTAGTCACAGTAATTCACATAGTTGCTTGTAAAGCAGCACACACCGATGCAATGACTAATCGGTGTGTGTTGCTTCATAAGCAACTATGTGAAGTACTGTGACTAAACGAGACTAATCTCGTCTTGTCTTGTCTTGACTAACCGGTGTACGCCTAGCCTAACTGATAACAGATTTAATAAACTTCAAACCCATCAGATTACAAGAATTTTTCTTTGAAAGAAGATTTAATAAGGCATCTTAATTACAGACGGTTCAAACCGTTTTTAGAAACATTCCTTTCGAGTAACCCTTTCTACACGGTTCACGAATTTATGGACAAAAATTGTACGTAGAGGATTTTAAACTGTATGAATAATGTATTGTAGTATAATAATTCGGCCTAAGGTTCTGTGTTGTTTGTTGCATTATCTATATCTTGTTTTTATTGTATCATTAGTTTAAGTGTACCATATTTTATTATTGTTTAAGTGTACTATACGTCAAATTGTGATGTTCTGCCTGGGCTAATTAACTATTTTTTTTAGCTATGCCAAAATAGAGAGCATTGGGTTCTATTATTGATAATTTGAAATAAGCTACAGAAGATCAAAATCAGAGAAACAGTTGATCATCATTATTGGATGAGAGTTTTTGACATAAAAATTAGTACAATATTTGAAAAAATTATATCCTGATCCATCAATCCATTCATCCATGATTCATCTAATATTACAGAGATCATGACAATATGATTTGGGAGGAAACAACAAGCTTAGCCTACAACTGTTTATCTCCCGAATTTTGTTAATAATAATGTTATTTGAAATAAGGTTAATTCTTTACTTTACTTCAACAGAGAAATTCAATTTAAAAAATATGCACTAGAATTTTGAATTTAGATAGATTAGATTTGAAATTGAATAAAACAATGCACTCAATAATCAATTGAAAATTTGAGAAATATTGAATTGACTTGGAAAAAGCATCTCTTTCAACTTATAAACAAACAAGTGGGTAATATTACAGTAACTTGGAAAAAGCATCTTTCTCAACTAACTCACAATGTTAACACTGATCTTTTCCACCAACCTATTCAGATGAGCGCACTCTTCATTAGGACTAGCACGCTCGACATCGGTATCATCCTCACTCTCGGACGAACTGCCACCGCTGCTGCTTGCTGTTTCAGGCGGTGCGGCGGCTGCATGCGGCTGCAGAAGACTGCTGGGTGCCGCAGCGGTCGCCGCAGCCGGCAGCACTGTGCAACGCTTGCAGGCGGCGTTCAGCTTTGCCGCAGCCGCAGACGACTGCGACCCACCGCTAGTCGAGACAAGACTCTGGCAGCTGGCGTTTTCGCTAGCGGCTACATCTGCGCTCGACCTGAAACCGAGGAAATCGTGCTTAAAAAGAGAAGTTTCTAAAGTAATCATTGTTTGTTTGTCAATGGCTCAACAGCCCTATGTGGGCTTAGGCCTACCAGCTGGTTGCCAGTTTCACATCCACTTGTCTGATCCGCAGAGGTGAATGATCATTAACCAGAAAAGATGTAACGTGTGGTTAGCACATTGACATCTCAACCATAAGCTAGTCTTCGCAACCCAGTAAAGTAATCATGCCACAATCAAATTCAAATTATGCCATTTAAAAAACACAACAAATTTTTAGGGTGAGGCTCATTGCCCACGGAGCAACTGCGTTGCCAGATGCCATAGGCTGATAGGTTAGATAACACGATTACCCGAACAGCCAATGGAATCTGGCAACGCTGGGTTTGCAACTGCAGTCACATACCAGTTGCTCCGTGGGCGCTGGGCCTCAGAGTTCTTATGGCTTTTTATTGGTGAGGAGACCCTAAAGGACTCTCCCGTATCCGAGGTCGTCCCGGTCCCAATTACCATGGATAATCGGGAGTCTACTATATCAGCTATAGAGTTGATATTAAAATTTAATGGTTTTACCATGAGCAATTGTCAGTAAAAATGATTTTTGTTGATTTTCCTTTCAACCATCAATCGGAATGGATTCGAAATTAATAATGATCTTTCTAGGATTGGAAATCATGAGTCTGTAAATTTACACCAAACTATAGCTATGTCTATACTTGGTCGAATTTGTCTGCTGCACAGCATGCTACCAATGCTTAAGCACTGCTATGCAGCACACAAAAATCGATCAAGTGTGGACATAAAGATTGAATTGATTTCAAGAACATTAATTTAGGAGAAGAACAGTTTTCAGCAGAGCGTCATTTGTTTATGTTCAGCTATTGTAAATTAAACAGAATAAGACAATACAGAAATCACTCGAAATTAGAAAAGTGTCCATTACCTCTCAGGTGAGAAGGAGAACTGGGCAGTATCCAATAAGGGCAGGGGTTCTTCGCACTCAGAGTCCGGAGCGGTCTGACACCTGACAGCACGCAGCAATGAATAATCCATCGCCACTTTCTGAAACCAAACACAAAACAAGCCATCATTGCATATCGATCTCCGATTATAATAATCTTCAATGACAGTTTTGTCGTTGTCTGATACATGAAAGAAGAGAAAAACTGTTATTACAAGAAATAAACTATCGTAGGTAAATGTGTTTGGAAACCTATGTAATTGCATGAAAAAAGTGAACATGTTTCCAAACAGTTTTAGAAACATGTATAGAAGTAAATGTTTACAGATTATGTTATCGTTTATTTACGTTATCACTAACACGGTCTATAGTTTGGTGGAAGGGTACATGTTTGTGGTTTTCAAATAAATTTGAACTATTTATAATCTCTCTTGTAATTTTATAAATAAATATTTTTCAACATTTATTTTGAATTCTGTTATTCAAATAGGTTATTATAATTTGTGAGCACGAGAAGTCTCTCTAATAATACCTTAGGCTGCCGTACCTGTTTCAATTCCATTAGCTGTTGCATGTGTTGATTTTGAATGGAATGCAGCTGGTTGATATACCATTGTTGATCGCGACAACGTTGGAAAAAGGTTGGAGGTCGTACCTGAAATCTAAAAACATAATATTTTAGAATACTGTTCCCATCAATCACTGTTTCATTTTTTCAAATTCTTACTAAAATCTAATTCCACAAACACAAATCACACTGAAAAATACTTCTAAAATTGAAAAAAGGTGATTGTAAGTAGATTATAAAAGCGTTTATCAAGTTTTGTACAATAAATGTAATTATTTTACATTTGAAAATATTTTCAAAAATTGACAAAGCACAATACAGAAAGCTGAATTTCCAATTATTTTTGAAACGTTTTAAACCATCATTTTTAATGAGATTGTTTGAAAAGTAGCATGTACATAGTACATACCCGAATAAAAGGATTTTTGAAAATGGAAAATGTGGAATAGTATAATCAGAATAATTTAATTTGGCGCTTGGCATTAGATAGATGGAGGGATATAATTTCTTGACGTTGCTGATGACCGTAGAGTACGATGGCAAAGAAATAATATCTCTCTATCTAATGCCAAGCGTCAAATTAAATGAATCTGATTACACCTGTTATTGAGAGGTTTAAAAATATTTTTGAATTATTTTTTTTGGAAAAGTTTTTTTCGATATTGTTTAAAATCAACAAATTACACGTACCGTACTTCAAATAAGCTTTCTACAATTTTCTCCTGTATAATAGTGAGATCTTATTGTTTTTAAAGCTTTCTGTTCTTGATTTAACAAAGTACTGTAAACAAAGATGATGAACTGTATCAATTATGTGAATGAATGAATGTTTTCCGTTCTTTAATTCGCAGTAAGCAACGGTGATGTTCTGAATCACTGTACTGTGAATAAAAATAAATTTGACTATTACCTCAACATGAGCGTATCTCGTTCAGTATTCAAGTAGCCTTCACTGGCCAGCAAATCGAGACGAAAGAATCGATTGTAGCCCCAGCACTCGCCGATCTCGAAGTCGGATGCAAATTCGCGAACAATATTCTTGCTAGCATCCTGTGAGCCCTGGTGCATCATTTCCACCCTGTACTCATACCTGTAACACAAAATCACATTATATATAGCAGGATTATTTTAAATTGTCATAAACAGCTGATTGATGTACGCTCGTTTACTAATGTTAAATCAGCTGTTTTCTGACAAGTTAAAAGATTCCTGCTATAGTATAAGCTGATACAGTAGTAGCATTAGCAATCATTCCGAAAACAACTGTAATCAATAAGAACAGTATTGTTAGACGGAAACCAATTTGGAATAGAAAAAACCATTACATTAAACCGAGTAAGCTGTCACATCACAAATATCTGTTAGCGCCATCTTGATCAAGATGATCAAGAAGATGAAGAGTTGTCATGGAGACGAGCAAGCTTTATATTGTTTAAATTTTCAAGAAGATAATCATTAATTGAATTGCGTTTGAGATGTGAGGTAGGCTATGCGTGATATGTGATGCGAAAATAGAAGTGTAATAGAAAATATGAAATAAAAAGAATATGGAATCTAAAAAGTGTATTGATTAATCAATGGAGCCTACACATCTCAGATGAAGTTTTACTAAATTTCTTTTAGATATAGCGGTTCAATCTTATGTCCAACACATACATTATTAGGCTAGGCGTACACCGGTTAGTCAAGACAAGACAAGATTAGTCACGTTTAGTCACAGTACTTCACATAGTTGCTTATGAAGCAACACACACCGATTAGACATTGCATTGGTGGTAGCTCATAAGCAACTAAGTGTGATATTCTGTGTCTAAACGTGACTAATCTTGTCTTGTCTTGTCTTGACTAACCGGTGTACGCCTAGCCTTATTTTACTTCACGGTTTGTATACTATAAACCGAATTATTGAATACGAAACAACTTCGGTGAAACCAGCATTACCGGGGAGCCCTAACATGTGCATGACACTCGAGTTGCACAAAAAATCAATTGAATTTTACCGTCTTCAATAAACAGTGCTGAAATTGATCGAGATTACAACTTGAAGTTTATCCATTACGGCCAGTTGCACGAAAAAACAATTGAATTTTACCGCCCTATTATGATGTCACCTGGCGGAGATGCAATGCAACGAGAACCAATGACGTCATTTTAAGGTGATTAAATTCAGTTTTTTGTAGAACTGACCAATAAAAATTTCTACTCTCTGTTTAAATATTGTTTTTCATTTGTTTTTTACTCAAAAGGTCTTACTACCTTCGGGATGGTAGGTAACATAAAACAGACACTCCCCACCCCAGTTTACTCCTACGCTATTTTTAAAGCTAGAAATGTGAGATTGGTTTTAAATTAATGATAAACATGAACATTGCTAGAGTTTTTGCAGTGCCTAATAATCAATTATCATTTTTTTAAATTTAAGGTTAAAATGAGTAAAATTTGCTCCATGTTCATCGACATATACTGCCATTTAAGGCTAGGCGTACACCGGTTAGTCAAGACAAGACAAGACGAGATTAGTCACGTTTAGTCACAGTACTTCACATAGTTGCTTATGAAGCAAAACACACCGATTAGACATTGCATCAGTGTGGTAACTGCCATTCGCATAAGCAAATCTGCGTATAAGTACTGTGACTAATCTTAATCTTCATCTTGACTAACCGGTGTACGCCTAGCCTAAAAGTTAAAAAAGCGAATTTTCAAGGTTATACAACAATTTTACAGATATTACGGGAAAATTTGGTACTATTTTTATTATTATCGGTTGGGAAATAGTGTTAGAAAGAGAAAATTCGTTTTGACCTACCTTCACCGTGCAGGCTAAAATTACCTCGTTAATATAAATAACCAAGTTTCATTAACTCTAAATTTTATCAAAATTCAAATATTTTTTCCAATCTTCAATACGTGTTCTGTGCTGTGTTTTGGTTTTATATATTTTTCCGGACTTTATAAAATTAAAAAATCCATTTTTAAATGCTGATGTCTGTTTTCAAGAGTGAAAACAAACTTTTCACCGTTCCCTAATCAAGGGATAATTGGTTATGTTGCAGTGAAGAGGAACAACCCTACTCAGGGACTCCCCTCTAATTAAAAGCTATACACTATAAATAAATAAATAAATAAATATAAATTCAGTAATTTGTTATGAAGGGCTCCTCTTAATGTCAGCTGCACCTTTATTTCCATGCAACGGGCAGTTAAAATTTAATGCGATTCAAATGTTTCAATGAATAGAAAAACGAATTATTGCTTACTTGGAGGTGTCAGGCAATCCAGAAGTGAGTTCAAGAAAGACGGACAAATAGTTGCCCCTGACCACTCCGTTGCCATCCGGATAGACCTTCAGTCGCCAGCAGAGGCCATTCACGTGTAGAGGCGTCGAATAGACCGGATCAGCCTTGTGCTGCAGCTGAGTGAATCTCGTCATGATGAACGTGCTTGAATCGTAGCCGGGCACTATTTCACTAAAGAGAAGAACAAATTCAATAGAGAATAATTCGAAAATTTTCAATGTTCTAACTTAGAAGTTTCATAGAAGTTGAATAAGCTTAGAAGAAGCATAGACGTTTAATAAGCTTATAAGTACAGTATAAGTACTGCATATTTATCAATTGTCTATAAGTTAGTAAACGATCTTCCCTATTAGTAAACCCAGTTGTACATCAGCTTCACTATCCCTATCAATATAACTTGTTGATTTATAAAAAACAGTTGAGTTTTGAAACCACAACGAGACGAATTACTCAACTTATATATTAATTATACTCGTAACAACTTCAGTTAGCACTCGCAGGTCCTCTATTACACTTAACCTCAACAGCTTATATCTGAAAAGATGAACCCTGAAGCACAGACAACACATAGTTAGTCTAAGCCTATGTATAGTTAGTCTATGCCTGAAGTCTGAAGGGGAGAGGATCAATTTTATGGTTGTGAATTTGAAATTCACATATTATAGATAAACTTTCTTGATGAATGGAGACATTTTCAATTCAATTGAACCAGCAAAGTCATTTTGCATGAGCTTGTCATATTCTCACATTTTATTTCTGACAAAAATCATTGAGTTATTGTCATAAATACCTTAATAAGTTTAGGAGATCAATTAAAGATTAATCTGCCTTATTCGTGCACACACTAACCTCTCATAAATCATGAAAATACTTTTCCATTTTTTTTTTCATTCATCACTTCATTTTCCTAGTTATACAGTTATTTATTCTTCGGTTAGGCTGTATCTTTTTTCATGTATTATTTCTATTTGATTCTTACTCAATGTACGCTCAACCCTCTAAATTTTATATTATCACTACTTGAAACATTTTTTCCATAGGAAATCTAATAACATCTCCAACAGTGGAAGATAACAGTGCTCAAAGTGTATATTATATGAAAATAGAAGAAAAAACTGTTTGAAGAACGAATGCTTCTAACAATAGAAATTATAATTCTAATATGTATAAAGTGAAAATAAATGGAAACGTTATTGAAAAAGCAAATCTAATAATACTTCCAACAATATAGAATATAAATGGATGAATTAGTAAATAAATGGATCAATTTATGAATGATTGAATGTGTAAATGAAAAACTAATTAATGAATGAATTAATAAATGGAGGGAGCCCAATCTCACTAGATATTAAACCTGCGAATTAAGTACAAACCAATCCGAAAAAACAAACACTAAATAAATAATTAGAATAAAGAAACGATGTTGTCAAATTTCACTTTATTAGATTACATTTGAATACAGGACCATGGTTTCATGTTTTATTCTAATTATGGAGAGGTTTCACAATATAAACATAAACTCTACAAATTTTAATAAATAAATAACTAATAATGAAAAAACAACAAGATATTGTCAATTATCACGATTTTTAATAATAAGAAACAGACATGTTTCAGCACCTTAGGTGCTATCATCAGTGTTCGTGATAATTGACAATATCTTGTTGTTTTTTCATTATGAGTAAGTATCACTACATCTCACCAGACACTGTGTCAGAAGTTGATAAATAACTGAATAAATAAAATACTAACCTTTGAAAATCAGCAGGCACCGGCGCCGTGACAAAACTGGCCATGGGTTTCTTTCGTACTTGATGTATCATGCGCAGCAGGGTGGCCGACTGCTGGATAAGCTCCGATTTGGCGCACTTGTGCAGATGCTGGTCAATGTCCTGCAGCAAGGCTTCCAGCTGCTCTGTCTCCTGTATCAGCGACGACTTCTGGCCCATCAGCACCAGCAGTTTGGCCTTCAGCTGTGCGTCCAGTCGCGCGATCATCAGCTCCACTGCGTTGCGGATCTCGCGCACGCGCTCGTCTTTCGCCACGCGCACTGATTCTACGTTGCGCTCCTAACGAGAAACCAAACAATTCAAATACCGTCAGTTTCCATTCATTTTACACTGTATTGGATACAAGTATCATTACAAAGTGTAGTTAGAATTTCTGACTATCCCTTCTGGAAAACATCCACACATCTGCGGGATAGAATTCCAGAATTGAAGTAAATCAAGCTTTTATTTTATTTTTAGAATTGAAAAATTTATATTGAATTGTGAATGTGAGACATAACCCTCTTTGAAATTTTATCAAAATCTGGAAGAGAAGACGTTTTGGACTCTGTCTGTTTTCATCCTACAAGTTATATTTGTACTTGATCAATAAATAAACAAATAAATAAATAAGATATATACATAAAACATAACATAGTACTACTACAAACTAACTACCTTGGACTCATACACAGGCTCTTATCTATCGATAAACTGAAAAACTTCAATAAATAACTTCTCACCATCATCATCATCATCAATAATTAATAATTTTATTTATACAGACGAAACAAATTATGTACTTCATATAACATAAAACTTTTATACTTTTATAGAGTTAATATAGGTGTACAATAATGTTATCAAGAAATTAAACTAGTTCATTCATTGCAGAAAATTATAGATCTGTATATACTTCATATAACATAAAACTTTTATACTTTTATAGAGTTAATATAGGTGTACAATAATGTTATCAAGAAATTAAACTAGTTCATTCATTGCAAAAAATTATAGATCTGTACAGTATCATACTCCAGCATAAGCCATAAGTTTGTGCGGTGTAGCGGAGTTCTTTGAAATATACAAAGATTGAAAGAAAAATTCTACAGAATAAAAACACAAAAAAGAAACTGATCTCTAGTAGCATTCACATAACAAGAATGATATTTCGTATCAAATCATTGTACTGTACATTAATTTGTAGTTCGTTGTAGTGGTAGTGATTTTTCTTATTGTAAAGAGCATTTTTTGCTGTACCACGGTAAGATGTTCTTTTAAAGTTTTTGAAATAGAAAAGTTTTGAATTGAAGTGATATTGATTCAATAGACTCCCCAAACATTTCATAAACTTCACTAACTAATCAAAAATGGTTAGGAATGCTTTTGATATTTCTAGATGGTGCTCTTCACATATATTGGAAAGGAAATTAAATTTATATTATTGACATGCATTCAATTGGGTCTTGTTTTTCTTGTGTTCTATTTTGTTTTGTTTCAATGTTTGTAAAATATTCTTTTGTTATTTGATTATTTCGATAGTCTGAAGATGAAGATGATTTTAATATTATTTGATTTACTTTATATTAATATTCCAATTTATTGAGTTCAGTTACAATACAATCCATAATGTCCCTCTAGCTAAGAGCTATTTGAGGGACTTATTAAATTTGAATTAAATACGGCATAGCACCACATTTAAACCGACAATACATAAGGTTAAATTATTAATAAATAAACGTACATTGAAATCAACTTTCCTCCTCCAGCACTCTACTGCATTTATAGCACTAGTCTATTCACACAGCACAAAGTTACATCCATAACTAATAAATTAAATAAATAGCTAATTAATTAAATAAATAATGATGGCTGCTAAATTTTTGTTATATTTCCCTTACAACTAATTCTTGTATTTCGATAAGAAGAGCCATTCCTCTACACAGGCTTAGCCTAATGAGGAATGCACTTGATATTTTATATTTATATTTTTTATATGAATTGTATAGCAGGAGCCAATTAACTTGTCATAAATCAGCTGATCCAGTAATAATTAAACAGTGATTTCGACACAATAATCGAAAACGAAAGTCTAAAGAACTCTTTTAAAAGTCTTTAAAATACCTTTAAAGAAGACCTTTCAAAGAATAACTTTTTAAAAGACCTTTTCAATAATCTGCGAGATTCAGCATTTGTAGGTTAAGTATTATGATATTGCTCTTTGAAACAGCTGATTTCTGACAAGTTGAATTGGATCCTGCTATACTATGAAGTGAATAAAGTATTCGATTTGCGCAATAATAAAGGGAATAACTGACCACATCCTGGCTGAGACTGACAAGCTCCATGAGCCGTCGCCTGAGCTGCGCCGCCTCGTCCCTGATCTGCGTGCGATGCTGTTCGTAGACCTCGTCGAGCGGCTTGAAGGTGTGGCCCGAGTGGCGGCCGCCCCACAACGCGCACTGGTGGCAGATGCACAGCCGACACGTCCAACAGTACACCGACAACTTCTCCTGGTGTGCAGAGCATCTGCACACAATTCAATCAACATCATTCACCTACTTCTTTGTACGTTTAAAAGAGACAAATCAAAAACAAATATTCTACTTAAGGAAAATGGATGGCTTGTAGTAAAGAAACAAAACCATGAAAATAGAAATGAGTTATAAGTATCAATTTTCATGAGACTGCATATACTAACGCTCTTCTTCAATTCAATTTATTTGCCAAGGAAAAAAATACAAGTATTCACAATAAAAATAAAAATATCCTGGCATAAAAATATCTTCTCATAGTATATATTGCAGTGCTTAATGTATGTCAGAGCAAACGAAGGCAAAATGGAGCTGAGAAATACAATACACACTTACATCACTAGATCAAGCCAGTCCCTTAATGTACCCCGTAGCAGGCTCCATAAGACCGACCAAAGTCCCTCTAATGCCGCTATTAGACTTATGAATAGGCTCCCTATTGAAGTGAGGCTACTTGATTATAGGAGGTTCAAGATAGTATTAGAGGAATTTCTCATAAAGAATCCATTCTACCTCTAATGCCGCTATTAGACTTATGAATAGGCACCCTATTGAAGTGAGGCTACTTGATTATAGGAGGTTCAAGATAGTATTAGAGGAATTTCTCATAAAGAATCCATTCTACTCCATCAAAGAGTTTATGGGGAAAAAATTAATTGTAGGGGATTTTGAAGTGTAGCACAAATATCGCTGTATTATATAATATTGTTGTTGTATTGTCTATATTCTTGTTTATACTCCATTGTATGCCCCGCAGAAGCAGAATTTATTCTGTCCGGGGTGTGGCAATCCTCCGTTTCCTTGATGCAAGTGGTAGATGTTGGCTGGTTGGCAACTTCAGCACCGTTGCGTCCCAACTTAAAATGAAGGGTGTTCAAGTAAGACACCTGAAGCATCAACTGCGCAAGCCAAGCCAATATATGGTGGAACAGCATACGCCGACGGCTGCATGGTCGAAATTGCCTGACATGAGTATGCGAACTCTGGATGCCAGGCGACCTCCAGTTTCAGTAGCCTTTCCTGGGTGAACGCGGGTTTCTGCCCAGGTGACTGAACTCAAGTCTCCAGCTACTCGTGGGAAACAGGGTTTCAGAGTTATTGCTGACTCAAACCTTGTCAGGGAAACGAAATTTTTGTACATGCAGGAAGGCACTACAACTGAAGATTCACCAATGGAATCTAAGGAGTGTCTGAATACATCCTGATAGAAGTTGAACAGCTTCGGAAGGGTGGGTCCATAGGCTAAAGAAATCAGCAGCACATTGCTGCTGGAATATCAACACTCTTACCAAATGAGGAGGAGACTTCTTGGAAAGGCAACCCTCCTACCAGAGTGAGACAGAGAACTGGACTTCAAGCTGCCCTGAGTAAATTCTGCTCTGGCCTTGGATTATGGAACATGGCATAAGCCAAAGAGGGGATGCCACAAAAGATCGAATAGCGGTCGCGGTGGCTACAAAAGGGTTACAAAAGCCCAGCAATGGAAAAAAAAAACAAAAAAAAAAAAAAAATACTCCATTGTAATTCAGTGTAATATAATGACTGGTCTATATGTCAATTTGTGATGTCTTTTGTGGTCAATAAAAATATTCTATTCTATTCTAGCATGTGTGCTCACCTGTCAGACTGCGCATGCTCGGCGGCCGCACGCGCACTAGCCAGACCGTTGGCCTGCAGCGAGTCGAGCTGCTGCGTGACCTCCTGCACCCAGCGACAGTTGACCAGCTCGTGCAGGTGCAGCGACGCGCGACAGTGCGGACACTGCGACCGCTGCTCGGTCAGCCAGCGGCGCACGCACACGTAGCAGCACAGCTTCGAGCAGTGCGGGCACAGGTGCGCGTCGCGCAACTTCTCCATGCAGATGAAGCAGCGGAACACCTCGGCCAGCGTCTGCAATCAATTACAACAAATACTACAATGAAGAATAGAGAATCTAAGAAGAAGTTGCAGTGGTAGCAAGATGTTGCTGCCAGGAGGGAAGAGGGACCATGCGTTGGAAGAAGCGGTGAGTAGAATGCAGGTGGAGGGGTGTAGACCAGTGGGGAGACCAAGGAGAGACTGTGTTGCAGGGGACATGAGGAAAAGGGAGCTAGGGAGTCTGACAGGATGAAGAAGCTTTCGAGGAGAGGAATGGAAAGGGAGGAGGAAGATACGGAAGAAGGCAACCCCGGATAAGAAGAAGAAGAAGAGGAGAAGGAGGAGGAGGAGGAGGAGAGGAGGAGGAGAAGGTAGAAGTAGAAGAAGAAGAAGAAGAAGAAGAAGAAGAAGAAGAAGAAGAAGAAGAAGAAGAAGAATGGGAAGATGGAGGAGGAGGAGGAGGAGGAGGAGAGGAGGAGGAGGAGGAGGAGGAGGAGGAGGAGGAGGAGGAGGAGGAGGAGGAGGAGGAGGAGGAGGGAGGAGGGAGGAGGAGGAGGAGGAGGAGGAGGAGGAGGAGGAGGAGGAGGAGGAGGAGGAGGAGGAGGAGGAGGAGGAGGAGGAGGAGGAGGAGGAGGAGGGAGGAGGAGGAGGAGGAGGAGGAGGAGGAGGAGGAGGAGGGAGGAGGAGGAGGAGGAGGGAGGAGGAGGAGGAGGAGGAGGAGGAGGGAGGAGGAGGGAGGAGGGAGGAGGAGGAGGAGGAGGAGAAGAGGAAGGAGAAGGAGAAGGAGAAGGAGAAGGAGAAGAAAGGGAGAAGGAGAAGGGAGGAAGGAGAGAGGGGAAGGGAGAAGGAGAAGGGAGAAGGAGAGGAAGGGGAGAAGGAGAAGGAGAAGAGTATGAGAAGGAGAAGGGAGAAGGAGAAGGAGAAGGGAGAAGGAGAAGGGAGAAGGGAGGAAGGGAGAAGGATAAATGATAATGACAGAGAGGAAGGAGGAGGGAACAAATGATAAATGATAAATGAGGGAGAGGAAGGAAATGAGAGGAGAGGAGGGAAACAAATAAATTAAATAATTAACAAATGAGAACAACAAATGAGAGAGGAGAGAGGACAAGAGAGATGAGAGAGAGATGAGAGGACAATGAACAAATAAGGAGAGGAAAGAAGAAGAGAGAGGAAGGAGAGGAGAGGACAATGAGGAGGAGGAGGAAGGAGAGGAGGAAGGAGAGAGAGAGAGGAGGAGAGAGAGAGAAGGAGGAGAAGAGGAGGAAATGAGAGATGAGAGAGAGAGAGAGAGAGAGAGGAGAGGAAGAGATGAGAGGAAGAGAGAAGAAGAGAGAGAAGAGAAGGAACAAAGAGAAGAGAAGAGAAGAGAAGACAACAAAGAACAAAGAATGAAGAGAGAGAGAAGAAGAGAAGAAGAAGAGAAGAAGAAGAGAGAGAAGAAGAAGAAATGAACGAAGAACAAGAAGAAGAACAAACAAACAGAACAAACAGAAGAAGATAGGAACAGAAGAGAAGAACAAACAAAGAAGAAGAACAAAGAAGAAGAAGAACAAAGAAGAAGAAGAAGAAGAAGAACAAACAGAACAAACAGAAGAACAAACAGAAGAACAAACAAGAAGAGAACAACAAACAGAAGAAACAACATACAAATGTTAATAAGAGATAGGAAACAGACGATGATAAACGGAATACTACTAATACAAATTTACATACATCTACAGTTATTTGTAAAGAATTGTGTTAGTAAAAGATCAAAAAAATGATTTATAATACAAGAGTTTCTGTCGAAAATTGACCTACTCCACTATGGCAAGCAATGTTCTAGAGTAGATTGTAGTAGAGCTAGCTTTGAGTTCATTCAATAATATAATATATATAGGCTACCTAATGTACCTAATATATATACACTATACAAACCATTTACTATTCATTAATTGCCAATTGGAGATTTAGTAAGTTGATATTTTGAAATGGCCTGAATTCGGACTGTTTGTATAAAGTGAAAGAGGAACAGTTTTTGGCATAAACCTATATTGTACTCTTCTTTTTAAATTATTGAATAAACATTATACAGAATGATCAATAAGAGCTGTTTTTAATTTATTAGTCTTTTTCTAAGGTACTATTTCAGAAAATGGGGATCTCACATTATTGTATCTCACCTCAACACTATGGTCATCATCCATCTTGTTCACTTTTTTCTTTGTTGCCATCTTAAATTGGGACGATCATTGTGAACCTGAAACATAGAATCAACATTTTCTATTCAACATGTTGTTACTAGAAATAAGGTGCCGCTACAAATTTCAATTCATTGAATGCTTTGGCTTTTGATCAGCTAGGTTATTTCAGTTTGCCTCATTAATGGTTAATGTGAGGTAATTTGATAAACAACATGATGGTTATAATATAATACCATGTAGCCAGACGCAGCAACCATTTCTGAACAACAGAGACCAGCCAATTTTAATTAAAAATATAATTTTATTGAATGACGCCTCATTAAATGTAAGATGCAAACTGTAATGCTCACGATCATTAATAGTCTATGAGTTAAGAAAGATTTCAAATATTACTTGAATAAATAACACTTATACATGTTATTGATATTGAAATTCTATTCACCACTATCTTTCTGATGAACTACAGTGGAAAATCAGACATTTTTCCATTGCATGAAAGATTCAGGTTAGAATATTGAAATGAGGATAATACACATAACATGAAACACCCACGTATTTTAATTCTTACCTTGTAAGTGTTGGTTAATTTTTGAAGGGAGAATAGAAAGAAATCTAGAAAACTTACCTTTTTTGCAATACAGACAAGAAATTCGAGTGTCCTACATACTATAAGATCAGTTAGTAAACTTAAAGCTTCAATTCCCAAACCAATCAGCTCTTTAAAAAAAAATACCAGGAATTTTTCAATAAACTTCAACCTCAATTTAAATTATCTAATAAATGGGTAGAAAATAATATATTCCTCACATCTTTAAAAACCATCAATCGCCAACCAGGAGAAACAGAAACACGAACAGACAGGGCACAGACATCTGTCAAAATGTGAGGGCATTGAACGGAGTCAAACTGGAAACTACCTTAGAGTCTAGAATTCATAGAGGAACTTCATACATTACTTTTTTCAACTCAAATATTATAAGAAGCTATGAAGAATGGTTGAAAATAATACAAAGATATTTTTAAATAAATACAAGATATTTTCATAGATAAACGATGAATTCTACAGAGATTAGTTCAATTCTAACACCAAAGTCCTCTAGAGTCTTGTGTCGTCACATCTTACTACATATTATTATTTTGGCGCTTGATTCAAACTTCGAAACTTATTAAGGATTATTGGGGAAGAGAAGGAATTGTTTAATATGGTCTGATTCACAGTATATTGAAGATATATACACGGTTATAAAAAGAAATATATATTCTGGTCTTCTTAAATATAACGTTTTCTTTTTGAGCACTATTACTGTGATAATGACTGTATCTTACTACAAGTTTATAGAAATATAAACTGTATGGTAAATTTGGGCTACTCATTTTTCATGATTCCTATTGACCAAAAATACCGGTTTATAATACAATCAAGTTGAACCCCTCTAAAGAATCTAAATATCAGTTTTTGGGACTTTTGCACAAGAGCCCTACATTTGATTCCACTTCATAACTATAGACCTGTTTCAAAAAAATATGACTACCTACCTTACTAGAAATACCGTAGATAGATTGAAGAAAGCACTTTTCATCTCTATAAACAAATACTATTTCATTAAAAAATGTGGGGTTTTTCAAACACCACTATTACACTTTGAGATGGGGAGCAAGTGTCTCACTGTTTGCATTTAGGTGGATGAAGAAGTGTGATTTCATTTTTGGCTCAGTTTTTACAGGTACCTTGTACATCAATATACGTCTTAATTTCAGTAATAGATTTTATAACTTGATGTGGATCCATCTTTTTTCACTTGTACAAAATTAGATTTTATATTTCACTTTTAAAGTAATATAATCTTCAAGTTAATAAGATTTTATAACATTCATCAACTACATCCATACGTATAGGCTACAGTTGTATTAAGACTAAAAATTTTCGTCCTAAACAATGTTGTTCAATCTATAAAAACCAACAATCTTAATGAGTAATCAAATAACTATAAATCAAGGATTGGATTAATTAAGATGAGGAAAACGTTGATCCAAGTAATTTATTTATCCACTCATTATTATACAAAAAGCCAACCAAACGTTATATAAATTATCTGTTATATAAATTATTATCTGATTTTTACACAATCAATTATTCAAGATTTTACATGGAACGTGCTAGTTTTCGATGGGATTCAATCTAGAATTTGTTTTTCGTTTTTAATAATATTTTATAAATACAGTATAAGGAACATTCAGACAATTGTAATAATTTATTACACTTATAATGAATCTGTGAATACATTTTCAAAAAGACTTAAAAGAGAGACTGGAGCCCTCATTCTGCTTGGCTTTATAATGCATGTTATTGAGTAATATCATTGACTATTAGGTTAATAGTAATTAAAATCATAGGTAATATACTGTAGTTTGGTATCAACTAAAATATCCTTATGCCTTGCTTAGACGTTGCCAGTCTTCTAGATTTCAGTGCTGTATTTTACAAAAAATAATGGGAAATCTTTTTTATTCTACAAATAGCATTATAAGAGGCATTATAGTATTATTCTTATAGCATTCAATCTTATACATTATTCTTGAAGTAATCCACTGGCATCCAGCTAGTAGATTCATTCCCTATGTCCACACGTGGTCGATTTTTTTGTGCTGCACAGTATGTTAAATAGGATTAATCATTGATAGCATGCTGTGCAGTATACAACAAGCGATCAAGTGGGGACATATCTTTATTGAATCAAACAAATGAATACAAATGAGAAAGAGAAACACGCAGTCGTCAAAGATTTCTTCAATTCCCAAATTTAGATACATAATTTAAGGAAATTTCAAGAATAATTACCAAACATGGCAGGCTAATACCATTTATAAGAAATAAGCGTTTCGATAACTAAAATTTCAGAAATTAACAATGAAAACTAGTCGATTGGCAACCTGTAAACAACAAAGTTAATGAAACCACACTGATAGTAAATAGTTCAATTTCAACAAAAGACATTAGGCTTGAGAATAGAATACAATAATTGATTCACCAATCAAATAAATAGATAGATGTTTGTTCAATCTACTGATTGATTGATTAGTAATTTTTTCTAGTTCCTGAAAGGAAAATTTCATTATTGAGCTTAAGAGTTTCTAAAATGGTTTTCATAGAAGCAACTTATTTAATATATTTTATATAAAAAACCAAATTCCAAACATCCAGATGGAAAGCTTTTAAGTTTCGTGTCAATTGATAAGTAACAACTGAAGACTTTTGATAGTACTGTAATATGAATACTGAGTAATTATTAGTTTAGACGCATAGTTATCAACACTTGAACTATTAACTATCAGCCAGTTTTATATGAAATTGGGACATGGAATTTCCTATCATATATGTCAATTGGGACATACATATCATACTGCATGATCATTGAGTAATTCATGTACAACAATAAATCGGGGTTGGGTGATTTTGAACTCGGAGTTGGAATTGATGGATAAATTAATGATTTAGTTCAATATTGTTATTTGGATTGTGAACAACTACGAGTATTAAAACATCAATACAAAAAGCAACAATATACAATATAAATTGCCAATTATGCACATTTTTTACAGTAATATTATAAAAATGATCTAAAGAGTATCGAGAAAAGGATGCTCACCTTTTATTATAAATTGAACTTGAGGCTGAGCATCAGCATAAATTTTTTTTATGGAGATGTTTTTCAAGTTTTACGATTTGGATTCTATCAAGCTATCAAAACGAAATAAATTTTAGAGGAAAAAATTGTTTTTGTTCATTAGTTTGTGAGATATGGGCGCCTAAAGTTGAAATTTCTGGGACAGATCATCACAAAATTGGTTGCTTATGCAGTACAATCATGAAATTAATGTTGAGCATACATGCTTGCAGGTAATGTCTATCAAATAAAATACTTACTTGAAAAAATTTCACCATAAAAAGTTTTTTTTATGCTGATGCACAGCCCTAAGAACTGCTTTAGGCGTGTTCTAAGAACAGCTTAATTGATTTAACTTCAACATCAATACATTTTAAATACATAAAGAAATTTCAATACTTTATAAACACTATGTACAATGATTGAATAGTATTACGTATAAAAAACTATAACTAACAAACTTTGCTATCCAAAATATACAAAACTTTGTACATAACTTACAAACTAACCATTTTCATTTGTATAAAGCCCTAAAACCAAAAACTGGGTTTCAGTATTTTTCCTCGTAATGTAACCGAGATAATTTTCCGAATTGCCAAATTAAAATAACTAAATAAATAGAGAATTGGACTATAAAATTTCATGAATGGGCAAAGAATGAATTAAAATTATTTATGCAGACAATTTATTATTACATTAAATGGCAAGTGAATCGCTTGATCCTTACAATGTCACAATTTATTTCTCAATGATAACCAATACATTGGACACAAATTATTATTGAAGATAAACTTCACTTTCAAGGCTTGTATAGAACTGAAATATTGTTTTCGTTCATATCAAAATTGAGAAGAATCCATGTAACAAATGAAAACCATTATTATTTGTATTATTAAATTACAACTGAAAAATAAAAATTATGAATTCTTGCTATCAAAATTGCGAATATTAAAAGTATTTGCACTTTTCAAGAGATTGCACATTCATGAGCCAGATTATTTTAGTAAGGCTAGGCGAACACCGGTTAGTCAAGACAAGACAAGATTAGTCACGTTTAGTCACAGTAATTCACATAGTTGCTTATGAAGCAGCACACACTGATGCAATGACTAATCGGTGTGTGTTGCTTTATAAGCAACTATGTGAAGTACTGGGACTAAACGTGACTAGTCTCGTCTTGTCTTGACTAACCGGTGTACGCCTAGCCTTATAGGGAACACACTCATACCAAGCAAACAATATCTCAACCACAAAAAGAGAGAATATTTTAAATATTTTTTCAGTGTAGCAGAAACTAAAACTACATATTTTTGAGCTTCCATCAATAATAATAGTGAAGAAATTATTCCACCATACAATATCATTCATATTTTACACAGGCTGAATGTTATTCAATACAAAAGTGATATCTATCTGTATCGTCAAATTATAAATATTTATTGTGGAAATATAAACTTATTATAAAATAATAAGGCAGATAACAAACTTACAAAAAAACATGTTACATATTAGAATATGCACAACTTTCTCCAACAAACTAATTCCTATTACTAAACTGAAAATGTTACAATAAATAGCCAGGTACATTCATTTACTTCTATAGATAATTTATAATATTTATTATGTACACCTTTTTCAATACCTAATAGATATTATCTTATTGATAACTTACACCAATAAATATCGAAACTAAATTAATAGTTTACAATTATCAATAGCTAAAATTACTAACTAATTATTTTCGCAAGAATCGACATTCATATCTCGTTTCTCTTCAAATTCCGTACCGGTAAACAATGATAGTTTTTGAACTTGATGAACAATAAATAGATTTTGAAACTAAATCCATCTATTATTTACGAAGAGTAGAAAGCATCTGTTATACTGTACAAGTGGATTACGAACCACAGGAATGATAATAATACAAGGGAATAACTGACAGCCAAAGTACCCAGAATGATTACACGGATGGATACTCGCCGCTTACCTCATATTGATAATACAAAAAATCAGGACTTTATTGTTTAACCAATGAAGATATACATCTATCAATGAGTTTCCAACCTGGGAGGTTCCATTGATTTTACCATAGTTCTATGGGAATAGAATCTTGTTTTCAGTTGTTTTTACACAGATAATAAATAGTTTTTCCTTTAAAAGTTTTACAAAATTTCAAAATTAGTGGAATTAAAAAGTTTAATCGTTTACTGTACATGGGAACAAAATCATTAATAGAACAAAACTCCTAAATAAGCTTATATAATAATATTCTGAGAAGTAAGCGAAATGATTCACAAACATAAATTTAGTAAGAGATGTATTATTTTCGGAAAAAACTGGTTTTTGATCGTCAGAAACCTCGAAACGATGAATATTCTATGAGGATGAAAATCGCTTAGGTGGTAATCCCGCCAATGTCAATAATTTATCGATTCAATTAGCCTACCATAACGATTGAAAAACAATTAGGACTGTATATGATTTTTCGAATAATAATATCTGAAGAACGTCCACTAATAGAATACGAGTATTGATAAATTTTCCCAGGGTACAATTATGTTTTACCCTACATAGAACTAGGTGAAAATTTGGAACTTTGTCACATTAAACAATGGAGTCACCAATTGTATAGAGAATTCTCTATACTATACACATTGTATAGAGAAGTGATGATTTCGTCTGTACATAATGCCGCATGTATGGAGCTGGCATAGGAAAAAACATGAAAAAAAGTTTCTATGGTAAAATTAATGACGAAACTCTATGATAATGTTTACTCTTGTTGATCGGGTGGATTTCTAGACAGCAGTTGCGGTAGAACTTTGGCCGGCTCTGCTGGAGTCTGATTGGCCGGGATTGTTAGCATAGTGGTGGGCGTGGCTTGGCTAACTGCAACAGCAACCAATGGCGAGCCGCCGCTGGCTGTAGTCAGTCTCATTGGTCCTTGGCGCACTGTGATACCCTGGCCTTGTTGCAAAGCAGCTGATACCTATAACAACAATACAGGATTTAATTGAAGGTTGAAAGAAAGACTGTCTTAGTGGAGATTGGATAAACGCCAAACAAATTGGGGATAGTTACACCAATTAAAAAACATCAAGTCTTGATAGTGTTACAAGATTATCAAAAAATTACAATACTTAAGAGTGTTAGAGTCATTTAATCAAGAACAAGAAGATGAAGAGTTGTCAAGCAAGCTTTAATTTATTTACATTCAACAAGAAAACTATTATTCATTGAATTGCGTCTATGACATGAGGTAGGCTATGCGTGAGTGATGCGAAACTAGAATTGTAAATGAAAGTACAAAATAAAAATAATGTGTAATCTTTAAAAGAGTGTATTAATTGAAATTGGAAGCCTACAGAAGTAGCTTTGAACTTGTTACCAAGGAAACGTTAAATAGTCTAACACTTGTCTCTTTCGGTTCAGGTCAACATCACACTTTTCAAAATCTAGGCTGGAATATGCGCGTGGGTCCTACCGTCCATTCTAGTATCCGTGATACTAGCACAGAAAAAAGAGGATAATTCACATTCTGAATTATGTCTGGTACTAGTTTACTGAGCTATCGGTAACCAACGATATTTTAAGATTCTCGTAAAGATTAATTTGAAATTCCCGGCAAATAAACCAATATCGATCATACTGTATCGACAGCTGACGATTGATTTGGAGGGTCGTGAAAAATTTGCTATTAAATTGTTCCCCAAATATTTTTATCAGTATTATTCACTATTATGATTATTATTTAAACTGAATGAATAATTTTATTAATATTGTTGAATGTTTTATTCGAATATCATATTGGCATCACTGATTGATCAGCTGACAGTGTCAGTCTGTGTCAGCTCTGAAAGCCATTTTGACATCATTTCTGCTTTGTAACCGGTCACGTAAACAACTGTCGAGTTCTTTGCTGGATTATTCGAAATATTTACGAGTGCTTTCAACTAGAGTCTAGTTTTAAGTTGAAATAGAGAAGCTTACAAATAAATTCAGTGATTAACTACTTAATTTGGTGGTTAAACCAAGTGAAGTGTTGGACGGCATTTCTACTATTAAGGTCAGTTGGTCTTATTTCTTTTCAAAGTGAATAATACATGTTTTAAATATTTTCTAATCAGTTGAACATTTTAAAAGTTATAAATTTCCTTTTATTTATATATGGTTGATATTTGAACTGTATTTCACAAACTGATTGAAAGTTTTGAAACCGAAATGTGTCTAGTCATTCTCATCAATTATTTCGAACTTTACTGTTGATTGATTCGCCTTTGATTTGAAATCTCGAGTTTCCTTCATTAATTTATGTAGTTTCAAAAATAGTTTGAATTCTTTTGTACACGAAAAAAGTTATCCAACCACTCTCCTGTAGGCTACTGATCTAACATTTCATCCAATTAATCTTATACTTTATACTATTCAATCAATTCAAAGTAAAGTAAATCAGTTTTATTCCAAACTCTACTTTTCAGTGCTTGTTTTTAAGTAAACTTAAAACAAGTAAACTTAAGTTAAGCTTGTTTAACTTATAAACTTATTTGATAAGTATGCTTAATGAACTCATCTTTATTATTTACATGCAAGTAAAATTCATAAATTTATTTATTTATAGCAATAATAATTATTGAAAAATTGAAAATACATGCTAAACTCAAGTTTTATTTGTTTCAACAGGATGCATTTTTCGAAAACACTATAATAACCAGAAGCAAACGATCATTGGAAGACATCAATTATTTATTGAATGGTAACCCCACTACAAAGGGAGGTTGAAGGTCGAGTTCAAAAGAGGGCCGGCTGCGCCCTAACTTCGCCCTTCCAGGAATCAACTATAGGCAGTCATTCAACACATTCAATACAAATAAAGATGTGGAATCAATCAAACCAAGATGTGGATAGGTGAATCTGGTATAAGGTATCTTTTCTTTGAATTACTACTTGAAGAGTTAGGATAGAATTATCTAACATTGTCCCAGACTAGAGGGTGGGCAATAGGGGGTGGGACGTTTATGGTTGTTAGTCATGTAGCACACTCTGACTCAATCCTGGGCAGTACCACGTCATCATGCTAGTTTTGCGACGAGAGGGTGTCTTCTGTCTTGGTCGGGCGCTTTAATAGCAGCACCGCCATGCAGTGCAGATGTAAATGTACATGTTTTCCCCATCATGCAATGATGGGATATGTGGTACTGTTCTTGTGTTTGCATAGTTGGATGTGAGACAAGATAACGGCCATAAATAGGGATTGAGCTAGATAGGGGTATAGGGGGTGGGACGTTTATGTTTGTTAGTCATGTAGCATACTCTGACTCAATCCTGGGCAGTACCACGTCATCATGCTAGTTTTGCGACGAGAGGGTGTCTTCTGTCTTGGTCGGGCGCTTTAATAGCAGCACCGCCATGCAGTGCAGATGTAAATGTACATGTTTTCCCCATCATGCAATGATGGGATATGTGGTACTGTTCTTGTGTTTGCATAGTTGGATGTGAGACAAGATAACGGCCATAAATAGGGATTCAACTAGGTAGGGTCCCCGTAGGATATTTGCAGATTTCAGTCGAGTATCGTAGTGTCCTAGTCAGTGTTCTGTGTGGTAGTTCCACTGCGTTGTCACTATGATTGCGGGCTCGATTTCAGCATCAATTTTATGACGAGGTGGTAACTATTACACAGCAGCCTGATGGGATCTATTATATGAGACTGGGCATTGCAAATATAAGATTTTAGTGCCTTCAGCAAAGGGGTTAGAAATTAGGGAAGGGGGTGTGAAAGAAATTTGTTGTCAGCTTCTAAGCTGTATATTATGTAAGAGTTATTTTCAATTTATATTAATTCCAAAAATTTTGATCATAGTAGTATTGCCTCCAGCCTTTGCCGGTTAGCATGTGAAACGGGGATTCAAGCTATTATGGCTTTGGGGCTGTATTTATTTCTAACCTTTATCATAAGTATTCTTGCATGCTTTGATACGCCAAAAGGCGCAGATTTTCTTGAGTTATAACTCAAGAGTTCAATGATTTGGTACTTTCTCACACATGCTGAGAGGTGCAGATTCATAATTATTATTATTTTAGTAATAAGTTTTAATTTAAGTTACAGTTAGAAACTCTCATGAGTGATGTAAATGCAGATATTGAAGTATCTATTTATAAGACGCTCTCCTACACACGCTAGGAGAGCGCAGTAGCTCAGGGCATTCTCTCACACATGCTGAGAAGTGCAGAATAATTATATTTTATATTACAATTATTTAATTAATTAGTTCTAGTTCAAGAAATATTCACATATTCACATAGTTGGCATTAATCAGAGTTAGAAACTTTATAGATGCTGAGAAGATACATATTCTCAAGATATTGAATAATCTTATTTTAAGACGCTCTCACACACGCTAGGAGAGCGCAGTAGCTTAGGCACTCTCTCACACGCTGAGAGGTGCAGTTATCGATTGAAACTGATTTTTATTAGTCAGAAGTTATACATTATACCACTCCTGGCGGTTCAGGAGTGCATATTTATAAGAGTTTAGTTATAAGTTCCGGGTCGACTATTCAACTTTATTTTTGAAAATTGTACTTAATTCTTCTTTTTCCAAGTTTGTTTCAGATACAGCTTCTCTTCTCAAACGGATCCACGATTCTCAAAGTCCATGGCAATTTTATTTCTATGTCATACTATGTGCATGGGTTGAATATATTGCGTTGCATCTAGAACTGTGTGTAGTTTTACATGTTGGATGTTATTCATTTGCATGTTAGATTTGGTATGTGCATCTTTGGTAGAATTCAGAGGATTCATGTCTCTTCCCTTCACGTATTTAGCTTGATCCAATATTAAGATTAGTATATAAGACACACATAAGTATATTGTTTCAGGATAGTGTTTTGTTATGTATTTAATCTAATAAAAGTTTTTTGTTACAGATGAACAAGTTTTAGCATTCACTTCCTCTATGCAACATTGCAATTAAAGAGTGAAGTTAATGGACTGGAGGAAGGACGTCTACTGCATTTTTGTTAAAGTGGAAAGCATTGTCCACAGAATAATAATAATTGATTTATTATCATTCTGTGAATGCAACCGTATACTCTGTTTACTGGCTTCACCAACATATAAATCATTCTAAATTCAATTTCCACTTGAAAATTTATTCTCATTAACAATTATAATAGATCGTTTGATAATTTTCTATTACGATTTGACATTTTATCAGCAAAATAAACTTCCTCTTGGTTTTCTGCGTTGCAAGGAGGATGCAATTCAGGTCGACTTCATCTTCAAATGGCATCCAAGAGGTTCTGTTCTTCTGGAGCCTTTGATGATGTTTCTTTTCTTGTTGGGTTAGGGATGGGTTGGAGAGGTCTTATTGAACTTCGTTGTTGTGGGGGGGGGGGAGGTTGTTTGTATAGGTTCTTGTGGTCTATGAGAGTGACTTTGAAATATTCTCAAGTAGGCTTTAACCTCCTTGTACCGCAGAAAACCCAGAGGAAGTGATGTTACAATTTCAAAATTTTTATTCCAAATTGGGGATACTGTTTGGTTGGCAGGAGAGAGATGATCTGTAGCGGTACCCCATGGATTGTTTCTCGACTCCAACCCTACCGCCTTCCGTCATAAGGTGTGTAGCAAGGAACAGTATTCGCCTTAGGTCGCGTGGCCCACAAGCCTTACGTCCTCGAATGGTGATAGTCTGGTAAAGTAACACAGAAATAACCTTTTTCTGTATTTACTTTGCTGGTACTACTCCGCGTGTGGGCCGGGCAACGTACGTCATGGGTGCCCTCGGTTTGGTGACATCTTTTGACTTTGAGTTTTAAGATGTCCCCGGACGGTGGGTTACCATACAGTGACTGCGGCTAACAAGGCAATGGCAAAGCTGAGGGCTCCCAAGGCTATTAGATACTTCCACCTTCTAGTAACCTTAGTAGTCTCATCTTGTCCTCTTTATTGATAGTATACTCATAGCCAATTTGAGAACTATAATCATTTGATTTATTTATTCAATAAATACATGTGCATGTGATATATGAGTTATATATGAATCACTAACATGATTTCTAATGAATAGAATAGAGATATTATAGGAATAAGTTATATCTTATTGACCAACAAATACATTTGAAGTACATTTAGATGTTACCTCATCACTTTCCTTCTTTGTAACTATTACGAAGGTGTATCTATACATAAGTACATTATGAATCTACAATTAATGTACAAAGTAGGATTAAGTGATGAGGTACCATCAAAATGTACTTCAAATGTATTTGTAGGAATAATGAAATATCCCTATAAAATCACTATTCTATTAGAAATCATGTTGAGGATTAATATATGACTCATTATCATATGCATGCATGTATTTTGTATTGTTAGAAATTTGGTGTTAAAGAATCAAATAAATTTGTAGAGGATGGTTGAAAAATGAAAACGTTTTAACTGAATACAAATACTCAATTGTTTCTTCCCTATTTTGAATAATTAATTTTTTTATAAAAGTTGATAAAGTATTTTTTATTTATTCTCTCCCTCTTTACTCAAACTCCTCTTCCAATTTACACAAACAGTTCTAACTCAGATTAAGTCAAATCATGTTATTTAATCCCCAATTCCCTCTTCGAGAACAAAAGCACAGAAATTTAAAAATTTTCAAATAATTCTTCAATTTTAATAATCCGTTTGTTTTAAACAATGCTTCGATTGCCGTGTTTATTGGTGGAAGAACTGGGAAAATACGAGAATGGAACCTGAACTTATACCAGAACAATATTATTATGAAATGTACTAGATGTACTATAATAAGATGTAGGCTACTAGATTTACTATGAGATGTTCTAGATGTAGTATGGGAAATAAAAATAATAATAGGACCCACCTGTGACAACAAGGCCTGTTGACTGCCGACCTTGATAGTGCCAGTGAGTCCAGCTGGCATGCTGACACTGGGTCTTCCAGACGAGTCTATCGACACATTGGGAACAGTGGCCGTTCTCATGCCAGTTGCTTGCGAGGCGGCCGTCACAACCTAACACATTACATTCACTCAAGTAAAACTTATTTTACAGGATATAACAGAATACAAAACTGGTATTGTCAGAGTAGAAAACTTTCAACAGAAATAAATAATTTTAGTATTGTTGTAAAGAGAAATAAATGGCCCAGTGGTCTTCACCGTATTTGTTAACTCAGATAAAATAATATAAAATACGAGTACTCAGTACTACCAATCCTCCATTGGGAGCCTGGCTAATCGTTAGTAAGGCTAGTCAGTCACTCCCCATATTTGGAGGCATATTAAATTGTTGCATTGCACTATATAGCTGCTTAACACAATGTTACCCAGCAGTGCTTTGTTCCCATCACTGGGTTGCGAAGACTAGCTTATGATTGAGATGTCAATGTGCTAACCACACGTTACATCTTTTCTGGTTAATGATCATTCACCTCTGCTGATTCAGTCAAGTGGATGTGAAACTGGCAACCAGCTGGTAGGCCTAAGCCCACATAGGGCTGTTGAGCCATTAACAAACAAACAAAAACTCAGTACTACCATGAAAAAGAGATCGCCAAGAGATGAAGCCAAATATTTTAATAAACTGTTTTCCTTCAGCTGTTTGACAATGTGAATATGTTTGATTAATGATTTGAATAACTACGAAACGTTTTGATTTTTTATCGAATACACCATTCATTTTGTCTTAAAATACCGTATTGAAATCATGTATCGCATGACCACCTTACTATTAAAAATAAAACTTTCATTCATAATCGCGGATCCAAGTAGGCAGACTAAATTTGAAAAGTAACTTTCAGTTGTATCTTCAATCTCACCTACCGCAAATTACATTTGTATATGAAAAATCAAGCCGTTTACATACTTTTCGCCCACTCTGACAATGCAAATATGTCTTATTCATAATCTAAACATTTTCGAACCGGTTTGACATACCGGTATGCAGTTTTTACAATTCATTAGAATTCCGCATTGAAATCATGCGTAACATGACCACCTTCCCATTAAAAAAAATTACATTCAAAATGGCGGACCAGATTCTTGAAGTCACAGTTAAGTAGTATTTCAATTTGAGTAGGATCGCTTGTAACAACTATCGTCAAATTACCTTTGAATATAAAATATCAAGCCATTTTTAAATTCTTCACCCACTCTGTATACATGTTATTACTTTTGGATACGATGTTCAACAAAGATAAAAAGCATCAATTGATTAATGTACCTGTATTTGTTTGATGGACTGCTGAGTGGTGGCAACAGGGATGACCCGAGTGGCTCCGGTCACAGTCGCCTGTCCTGCTTTTGTCAGTGACAGCACTTGCTGCGTTTGTCCTGTCACTGTAGCTGTACTTCCGCTGGCTGCAACCTACAAATACAATATTTATACGAAAACGTTTCGAAAAAACAAAGCGACAGTCATGCCCAAACAGCTGATAGTTGCTATACATATTCATACATGTTTGTAAATAAATAAATATAGATCAAGACTCGAGTGTAATAAGCTATATCACATTAATTTACAACAGTTCTCACGGTTAGGCTAGTCGGACGCGTTTTGGAGCGCTGAGTACCATCTTCAACGTACTCTAGTATATTTGAGTATCTAGTTACTCCTTGTTCTCTGAATATGGGGCTCAGCGTACAAGAGTAAAGCTGAAATAAATAGGGTATTGAGAGTGGAAACGAATAGGACAAGCATGAAGACTAATGTAGATGTTAAAGTCTATTACACTCGAATTTTGCTATATTTAATCAACAGTTCAAGTAGTATGCTTTATGAAGACTAGAAAAAATATATACAGCTATAACAAACGAAAACAATGTTGTAGTTTGATAATTAGATAATAATTGAATAATAACAATTCACTAATAATAGAAAAATATTACTATTACAAAGTTTAAAAGTCTATTCTACAGTGAAAATGATCAACTTATAATAAAAACGCCTATCAACATCCATAAAAATTTAGTTGTTTGGGATAGTAAAGCTTAAAATGCTTACATTTGTTGTAGGTATATTAAACTGTTATAAAAGCAATCTATATTCGGTTCTACCATAGAGCAACTTGATATGTCGTGAGATAGAGAACGCTGTGTCGAATTTCGCTGTACAGTCAAGACTCTAGTTCAAAGTTCAGTACAAAGGTCAAGCTAGATATCAACTAGAGTAATGCTTTCTCAATGGTTCTACTTTCTTCAAGATAATATTGAAAAATTTCAACATCCATGAAAAAATTCTATAGAAAAATATTATTAATTTACAATGAACATTTACTTGATGGAAATACCCGGGAAAAAGAGAAAATACTTAATAAATATTTGCCTTTCTCAGATCTTGAAATAATACAATTTCACTTGAATTCAACGGCTTCAAATTTGTTACAGAATGAACCAAAATTTGTTTCTACTGAGATCTTTGAATACAGTAATAAAACGCTGTACTAAAAAAAGAATTTTCAATATTATTTTTATTGGCAGTAGTATGAAATATCGCAGTATAGCATAAATTGACAACTTACATGAGTTAGGTGGGGAGACTGTTGGTGTTTGATGGCTTGTTGAATCTGCTGCATTGTCATTGTGGTCGGCATCGCCTTCTGGGATTGCACTATCAGTTGAGCGGGAACGCCTGACTTTCCAGCCACCTGCAAATTTCAAAATTTATTTAACAATCTTTTCAATTAAGATATTTCAAGAATATGATATGCATACTCTTATTAGTGTCAAAAAAAAACACTCAACATTAGCTGGTTTCGTGGTTTCAAGCGCTTGCTACAGCTATGTCATTGTACGCACACAATTGATTCAGCACAATCTATATACTGTACAAGCTAATTCAATGTACGCTATTGCCAGGTTTCTTCATGAATGTACCAGAAGGAGGTTGAGGCTTGAGAGTCAGAAATTGATGCAGACAGGAGCGGCCTGAACGCTGAACATCTAATACAAACTTCATGTTATCGAATGAGCTATCTATTATTTCTATTTCATCTAAGCTTTGATAATATTGAATATTGGAAATAAATCTGTATTATTAAGGACCCGACAGGCCGATTGTCCGTTTGTTTATCAGTTTGCACGAAATCTAACGAACGGAAAATCGTACACTTAGTTTGAATTTGTGACACTGAAAATGAATTTAAATTTAAATCAAGTTAAATTTAATTTTTACACTTTTAATTCGTAAATTTGGAATTTATCTTAATAGATTAAGTAAGATGCTTAATGACATGTATATAATAATGAAAAATAACAACTTAGCTAGAGAAATGATCAAACAGGTTGGAAAACAGTAAGAAATTATACTAACCATGACTTGTCCAAGTTGAGTGACTTTTTGCTGCGGCAATTTCCTCTGTGAGGCCAGCAACTGTTGATGGTGTAATGTCAATTGCCTAATCGGCGCTGCCGTTTTCACAGTAGTACCAACCTTTACCTATAAAACACAAATACAATAACTTTATAGTTTTTCTAAAAAACATACTGTGTCTCCTTACAGTCTATATTTCAAACTGTTGCTCTATCTTCAAATGTATTCACAAGTGAAAACCGAAATGGAGTTATATCTAGAAAAATATTTTATGAAACTCACATTTCTGATAGGTTCGAGGTTTAAAAGACGGCCGACTGCGCCCTAACTTCGTCCTAGGTCAAAATAAAGGCAGTCATTCTATTCTATTCCTTCACAAAAAGAAATTCCTACTTGAAGAAAAATTGCAATTCAATAAGGAAACGTTTGAATTTGATTTGTGAATTTATGAAATTTAATTCTATTATTGTCCTTTGTAGCTGTAACGAAATCGCATGCTAGAGTTACTTTGCAAGCTGAGGCGATATACAGTCAGGTAAAAGTCTGGAAACCGGTTCGTCATTTACTGATTAATATGACATCTTAGAACTTACAGATAGTTTTAAGAGCCCTTAATACTATTGGAAAAAGCATTAAAACAGGCACTCCTCATTCACTCCTGCGGTGGCTATTTTTAATACTAGGAATGTGTGGATTGTTTTAAATTAAAGATAAACATTGCTAGAATTGTTGCTGTACCTTAGAATTTTATTATAACTTATACCATAGAAAAAGCATTACACAAGTAGATATCTCATGGGATAGGGAATGTTGATGCGATTTTCGCTGTACGGTCAAGACTAGACCACGCAGTTCCTGTACTGTCAAGCTAGAGGAGTTTCCGAGATTAGAGATTATGGTAAAAATTTAAGAATACATATTATTAATCATTAAATACTGAACCTAAATCAATAAATAACATCAGCTAGTCATTTCAACACACGGTCACTAACACCATAGAGTTCTCAGAGATATCGCCACCATCTACTGTTCAAAAACCGAAATTCATTATTCAACATAAGCACGAATCATCTAATGGTTTAATGATTTCTCTAAGGTTAGCAATAACCAAGCACTATATAGAGTAATATCAGTGGTCACTCGGTGAGAGCGGTTGCTAAGTAATCATGTGGTTAAGTAACAAACATTCAAGACCGCTCTCGGATGGGTGACCGACACAAAAAGACACAAAAAATTGTGCAATGAGGCGAGGTGGAACCTACCCGTAAGGGTCTCCCCACCAATAAAAGCCATACGATAAAAAAAATATAGAGTTCTCAGAGATATCGCCATTTACCGTTCAAAAACCGGCCATCATTATTTAACATGGGCATGAATCATCTACTTGTGTAATGCTTTCTCTATGGTTTAGCAATAAAAATTGAATCGATTAGAATAGCCTACCTGTGGCACAGCAATACCAGCAACAGGCAGCGTCTGTGTCTGCGGCACAGTCTTAACGAGAGCAGTAACCTGCTGAGCTGCAGCGGTGGCCGGCTGCTGTGCAGTGGCCGCTTGCAGTCCGGCCTGAGCCAGCAGCTGTTGGTGAGTGATGGTCTTTATGGTGGTGGTAGCAGCGGCCCCAGGGCTGCCAACCTGCGCCGCAGCCACCTTCACCTGTTGCCGCTTCAGCAGTGCTGCCACCTCGCTCTCGGTTACCGTTCGCGTTACGCCCGTCTGCTGCTTTAATACCTGAAACAGAAATCGGATTGATAGTTACGAGTAGATATAGAAATAATTGTCAATTAAGAAAAGATATACAGAAAGTTATATACATGAAGATTTTTTCATTAACACTGGTTTCTATAAAAATTCAATCTTCGCACCATTCTTTTATGATAACCCTGTATATACAGACAAGAAATAGAAATAGATTATAATACATTGAAACCTCGGTTTTACGAACCAAAATATTCATTTCAAATTCCCTTGTAACATTCAAAACACTCAATGTAGTGTATATTGCAACCCCGGTTTTACGAATGCTCCGAAACAACGAACTTTTTCCTCAGTCCCTAAAGCTAAGTAGAACCACTTCCCACTGTAGTTGAATTTCCTTTCTCTTGTCCTCTTTTTGTTTCTCTGCTTTGTTCTCTCTAGTTGCTTTTAGGCCTTATTTTTTCCATTTTCCATGTTTTAAATTATTAATAAAGCTTGTATCTTCTTATAGATGTCGATAATAGATCTAGACTAGAAATAGATGATAATAGTTGAATGAGATGCTGATTGATTAATTTGATAGTCTGAACATTCATATTATTTCTGGGGTTTCCGAATTTTTCAATTATACAGTTAACGAATTTTGTTTGTATTTTTTGTTGGTTCTTGTCTAATAGGCCTAAGTTAATTTTCAATATACTTTGTAATCAAATAAATTTTTATGACACAAAAAATATACAATATTCCACAATATTATGTAGAGTTTAAAAGATTCTACGTTATTGAATTAGTTATAATTGAATATATTTTATTATTTCAGTTTTTTAAAGGGCTCTAATTTTGGGTTCAAAATCAACATGCACTGCTGCAATTGTACTTTTTTACACAGAAAAACATTTTTAATTTCTCTCTTCTCATCCTACTTTTTTTTATCATGTTTTGTTATCTCTACTTGCTTTTAGGTTATTGCTATTTCTAATAGAAGTGATGTTCGCACGTGATCAAAAATTGATTATAAGAGGCAAACAAACATTGTATGAGTGAGACAGAAAAAGATTATTCCGATGGTAAAAATTCACGAATAAATATTATTAATCATTAAATACTGAACCTGAAGCAATAAATAACATAAACTAGTCTACAATATAAATTAACAGACGAGGGAACAGGACAAATAGCAACTACCTGCTGTAGGCGAGTAGGCGTGACGGAGGCAGTAGCAGTGGCGGTGGCTGCTGCTGCCGCCGCGGAGGCGACAACCGTGCCGCCCCCACTAGCCGCGCCGCCCCCGGATGCAGCTGCCACCCTCGTCTGCTGCTGCAGCTGCAACTGACGCAGCTGCTGTTGACGCAACTGCTGCGAGTAGACCTGCATTTGGGCCGCCGTCAACGGCTTACCTGTAAACAATTCAAATTCAGTTTATTGCCATTAAAATATACATAAATAGAAATACGTCAAATACACCAAATAAATTTATTAGACTATAAAAGCATTAACCTACAGAACAAAAAACTATATCTGGAGTGCTTCAACATTTAAAATATGGACCTTCCGGAAAGAGATCAACTTGTGAGTTCAAAAACTATATAAGAAGAGTGTACAAAGAAAGAATAATTTTAGAACTTATTATAGTACACATAAACTGAATAGAACTACAGTATGGAACTAAATCAAGTCATATCCAAACCATTCCTAAGGATAAATGAGAAGATAGATCAAATATAGGACAAGTATTCTGAGATTTATAACAAAAGACATAACTAAAAATAGAAAACATTACATAATATAGATAGATAATTAAAAAAACACAATTCTCTTAATCCATTCAATTATAAAATTTATGCAGGATTTTGTAATATTATTATTAATAAATTTAATTAGAACTTTATTTAGAGACAAATAGCAAGATGTGGCAACCCTGCAGGCTTGAATATGCACAATATATTTGACCTAGCTGCTTCTAGTCCAAACGGCACATCGATGCAACTGCTCAGTCGTGAGTGTTGTTGTAAAACGTTGTGCTGTAAAGTGTTTGTAAAGTGAGTTGTGCTGTAAAGTGTTTGTGTCTCTCGTAACGGAAATGAAACCTCTTCATGAACAATGCTCTTGGAAGCACACAAGTATGCATTTCATTTTTGACTCAAGGCCTGTGTCCACGGTCAAATTCCATCCAATAAAAATGCTTCCAATTTGATACACAAGACGATTGAAATATGATACAAGACGATTCAAATATGATACAAAACCATTCAATAAGGGGTCCCCTTTGAGAACCATAGCGAACTTTGGCCCCAATCCTCGGATTATCGAGAGACTACTGTAGTTTTATTCAAGTAATATTACTCGAAATATTAGTAATATTACTCCATTGGGAGCCTGGCTAATCGTTAGTAAGGCTAGTCAGTCACTCCCTATATTTGGAGGCATATTAAATTGTTGCATTGCACTATATAGCTGCTTAACACAATGTTATCCAGCAGTGCTTTGTTCCCATCATTGGGTTGCGAAGACTAGCTTATGGTTGAGATGTCAATGTGCTAACCACACGTTACATCTTTTCTGGTTAATGATCATTCATCTCTGCTAATTCAGTCAAGTGGATGTGAAACTGGCAACCAGCTGGTAGGCCTAAGCCCACATAGGGCTGTTGAGCCATTGACAAACAAACAAATATTACTCGAAAGGGCACAAGTCCTGTACCGTGGGAGAACATTACATCGGTTTAAGCAAGAGTTACGTGAATGATCTAGCAGAACAATCGGCTAGGCTACCTTTAGCGGTGATCTGTGTGGTTGGCACCGGCTGTGCCACGGTGACCAGGTTGGCGGTGGCGACACGCTGCGTGGCGGCTGAAGTCGGCGACTGTGACGGAGACGACACTGTTGCTCGAGCCACAATGTCCTGCCACAAAAAAAACACACGCAGATACATTAACACAAGAATTGAATTGAATAAATTTTTGTTCATTACATCTTGTAGTAATGCATTTGAATAGGGTTATGAAGAACATTTAAGAAGACAATTTCAAGTTAAAAGAGATTGTCAAAATATAATTTGGTACAATACTCATGCAATAAATGTTCAAATCTAGTAAAAAAAACATAGATATTCCCACCGAATTCCTTCAATTATATCATAGGCCCCTTCAAACTACATGGCCGCGGCCTTCAATGTGACAACGTCGCTGCATCGGCTTGCATGAGCAATGCAAATCGGTCATGTGTTTTATAAGTCATGTGTTTGTAGTGTTTTTTATAAGTATGATTTTATAATGAAACCAGCCGGGACTGCGAGGTTGTCACATTGAAGGCCGCGGCCATGTAGTTTAAAGAGGGCTATGATTATATTCTTGACTTTCTTTGAATGCCTATTAATTTGAAACCTATTTGTAAGTTAGTGAAATACTTTTACTCCTGTTAATTGCGTTTATCAACGAGGATTAGATTATTTACTTTATTCATGTAGATAACAAATTTGTCGGTTTAAATTCTAGATTATAAAAGTGAATTATTAGAAAAATATGCATAAAATAATAAATAATTCAATGTGAAGATGTAAAGCGAAGTGATAACGATGATATAACTGTGATGTATCTGCATGAAACCGCGAAGTATGAACATATAGATGTCCAGTCTTGGAAAAGGCTTTTCACTTGACCGTGAGGACAGAGTTATTCCCTTAAAATTGTTCCTTCAATTTTATTTGATCTTCTAATAAATTGAAACCTATTCTGTTGGTAATTGGGTGAAATATTTTTCGCCCCTAAAAATTGTTTCTTTCTTGAAAGTCTAATCTATGACTTTCTATAACTCTACCAAAACGATTATAGTCCAGTCAATGAATACATTATAGAGTGCATGAAATATGCGACAATTTTCGACATCGGGAATTTGTTTAGAGTAGTTTCATCTTTTAAGCTGAGGCCGCACTGTGTTGTAAACTGGATGGTAGATGGTTCATCTACAGCTCATACAAGATCCATAATATTAGAACATGTAGAAAATTATCACGGCCTTCTTGATAAACCATGTAAAACATCCAATAACTACCCAATTGCAGTGTGGCCCACGGTTTAGAGTAGTTTTTATTAATCATCAATGTGTCATGACTGAATAAAGGATTGAGAGGCGATGTCGGTTCCTACCTGAACAGTAAGCGTTTTGACGGGAGCCCTGGCAATTCGCTGCGTGCCGCCCCCAGGCGAGCCGCTAGTGACCTGAACGGTGGCGGCCATTGTGGGTACGGGGGCGGCAACCGCAGCAACTCCGCCACCGGTGCCGCCAGCCCCCGCGGCCTGCTGCAGCCTTAACAACGCCAGCTGTTGTTGCTGCTGCTGTTGCGGCTGGGGCTGCAATTGCGGTTGTTGCTGCACTTGTACCACCTGTTGTTGCTGTTGTACTTGTTGCGCCTGTTGTTGAGCTTGCTGCTGCTGCAATTGTTGCTGTTGTTCGACCTGTATCCGTGAAGGAAATTGATCATTCGACAAAATGAATGTTGCTTACAGAGGTATCACCAGAGCATTCCATCATAAACATATCCAGATTGGTGATCGACACAAAAATAAGGCGGAACAAGAAATATTGTTGTTTTGCAGTAGTTTAGGTTTCATACTGGCTAGTTTCCAAAGTTTCGATTCAACAATTTTGTGAAAGAAATGTTTCTAATAAATGTTTCATGATTTTCTAAGTGTTTTGAGCTCCTTTCCCTTCCTTTGAGGTTTTTGTCATTTCAATGAAGTCGAACCAATTTAAAATACAAGTAACTAAGAGACTTCTCTAAATTTCAAATACACTTTTTAAAAGTAAATTTCAAATACACTTAATAGAATTTAATAGAAACATAACTTGATTTTGTACAACATTATTCTTCAAAATTCGAAAAACAGTTTTGGGCTGAGCCGTTGTTTGAATCAAATTGTTATGATTCAATGAATGAATAAACGAATAGATGACATTTCAAACGAAACAACACAATCACTATCAGCGCTCACGGCATATCATTCTTATCCAACGAATAAAATAATTCAACTCAATAACTGAATTAATAAATAAACTAAATTTTGAACAAAACAAAAACACAATCACCAAAAGCGATAAGATCTTATCATACTCAACAAACGAATTAAATCCAATTCAATAACTGAATTATATTTTGTTTTTATTTATTAATAATATTTTGTAATTATTGTTTCTGGTGAAATAAAAACATATTCTATTCTACTCTATATTATAAATTAATATATATTTAAAATTATATAATCATATAAGTTATTATATTTTGAGCAAACCCAAAACACACTCACGTTAGTAGCGGCCACGAAATAAGGTGGCTAAGACATTTTGACTACTCCGGCGCTCACAATAGATAATGATAACGATAATACGAGATGGGGAGCAAGCAATGTTTTACTTTCCCTCGCGTTACCGGTTCCTAGCCGCCTAATTTATTGTCAAATACAACGAACAGTAAAAATTGAAAAATATTCACTAATGAATATTACAAAGAATATGAAAGACAGTGTATGTAATAATAATAATGTTAATTGTTATTGCTTATTATTAAATTATTCATTACTCCTCACCTAATTGTTCCTCTCTCTTCTGCTCTCTCTCTTGTTTTGTTTCTCTTGTTACATCAAAAATGAATGAATGAAAAAACATCAACACACTATTATATTTATACTTTTACTATTATACTATGAATAATTTTTAAGGTCATCATGAGGAGTTCTACATGAGTAGATCCGGCAACACTGCGCCCCATAAACGTAATACTGCAAACTAAGGTTTGCACGGACTATATATTGTTCATAATTTATTGGCCGCTACTATAGAAATGATTGCAGCTCAACACACAAATGAATTGATTATGAGATCAACTGACCGCGGCCGCCTCCTTTTGGCGAGCGATGCGTTCGGCGCGGCGTGCGGCCACCTCGACAGGCGTCAGCGGCACGTCGTAGTCGATGGCGCATGCGGCCAAGATGGCGGCGTGCTTGGGGTTCTTGGCGGTGACGTCACTGCCACCGCCACTGTAGACCGACTTGACGGGCGGCTGACGGCGGCTGGCCACCGCTCGCATCAGCTCGAAGCGCGCGTTCATCGTGCCCGAGTAGGTCATGTTGTTGTCCTGCGAGAACAGGCTGGCTGTGCGCACGCGGCTGCACTTCGTCTGCCAAACAACATCGAATAATATTTATCCAATAAGTTACATTCACAAGTCTATGCTTAGCAACATTGAAAGCTTGAAACTATCATCATAATACAAGATCAATCAATAACTTTCACTATACAATCACAATAACGATCCCTTTTTTCTCTTGAGTTTTTTTTCTCTTCGATTTTATTGTATGCATTTGCTATTATTTATTGCTATTACTATGCTTATTATTAGTGCTTAATGCTTATTAATGCTTACTATTATTATTTTTTACTATTTACTATTATTATTATGTATTTGTAACTTATTATTTGTCTTATTCTTGTTGTATAATTTTATTTTGTGTTATGAGGGCAATAATAGGATTTAATTCCTGGTGCCCTCAACTATGTATTTTTTCAAATAAATAAATAATCAATAATAATGAAGATTATATTGATAAACGAATATCAAACTATTATCAACTCCAGTGAGAATTCAATTAAAAAGGAAATCGAGAAGTAGAAAAAGTAGTTTTAGAATCGAATCACTAGTAGTTGTAAGAATAAGAGTATAGATTTATGCTAGATTATTGATCAATCAATAATAATGAAGATTATATTGATAAACGAATATCAAACTATTATCAACTCCAGTGAGAATTCAATTAAAAAGGAAATCGAGAAGTAGAAAAAGTAGTTTTAGAATCGAATCACTAGTAGTTGTAAGAATAAGAGTATAGATTTATGCTAGATTATTGATCAATCAATAATAATGAAGATAATTGATAGTCGAATGTCAAACTAATAATAACTCCAGTGAGAATTTAATTGAAAAGGAAAACGAGTTGTAGAAAGTGTAGCTGTAAAACACAATCACAGTATCATTCTTATTGTTTGATTTTTCAGAGTTAGATACATGTATAATATGTCCATTTCATAGTTTTCAAAGATAGTCTTATCAACTAGATTCAACTACAGTATTAATTCACTGATTTCTTAGATAAACAATTTCAAACCAGACCAACAGTTCTCCTAAGTCACAATATTTTATTCAATTCCTTCCAATTTCCCTGATGCAGTATTCAATTTCAAAGCTTATTCCTATAAAAAATGAAATATAAAATTACTTACCGTATTCATTGTGGTGAGTTTATAGATATTCTTGGTTTTCTTCTGTTTTTTAGGATCCAAAGGTAGTTTGCCTTCTTCTCGCGGTACAATCACTTGTTCGTACCTTCACAGAAAAATTACTTAACGTAATTACTACGAACATAATGAATATTCATGGATAATTTTGAGTAAGTTTATCAAAATTATCAGAATCATGTAACTTGTAAAAGTCGAATAATTTTACATAAAGTTTAGCCGTCGGAAACGAGCCAGCATACGAAGGTATGTCTTAAGCTAGTTGTTTAATCTGAATTATAATTTTGCTGTTATGAATATTTTGTGTGTGTGTGGAATAAATTTGAATCTGATCTGATTCACGTACCATTTCTGTGCTGTGGACTCAGACTAGTTTTTGATAGCATTTTGTAAAAAAGGAACATAAATAAAAAACAACATCATAAACAAAATCACGAAATTAAATATTAAAAGAATATTAGATCGATAAATGTTTTCCACCTAATACATAATTAAATTTGATTTTTTTAAATATTGCCATAATATTCATAAATCTCTTGTATTTATAATGTAAAATTGTATTTATATTACTTTTCACCTTGTTTCAAATTGCTTACATTTAATCTATTTTTATTCATTTATATAAATACAGTAGTAAATACTATCTAGTAAATATGGGGTTTCTTTCCTGATTCTCTTAGTTTATATAGTTAATTCTTCATAGTTTTCATTTCCTAGATGTAATATTTATGTTTTGTTACTCGTCACCGGCACATAAACCAAGGTTTTACTGGTAACGCCTAATTATTATATTATGAAGATTAAATTTTTCTACTTTGCAATTTTATGTTCTATTTTCAAGTACATTGTGTATTGTTCACCCGTATTTATATTGTTTTCAAGGCAATAAATTTGATTGCTTCAAGACCTCAACTCGTACAGTAGGCCTACACCAACAAATATAGCAGGATCCAATTAACTTGTCATAAATCAGCTGATCCAGTAATAATTAAACAGTGATTTCGACACAATAATCAAAAGGCTTGAAAGTCTTAAAGACCTTTAAAGTCTTTAAAAGACCTTTTTAAAGAAGACCTTTCAAAGAATAACTTTTTAAAGACCTTTTCAATAATCTGCGAGATTCAGCATTTGTAGGTTAAGTATTGTGATATTGCTCTTTGAAACAGCTGATTTCTGACAAGTTGAATTGGATCCTGCTATAACTGTCATGCTACCCAGTACCCACCTCTCCTGACACTGTTTCGGCGACCGGTAAGTCCTTGAACAGCTGTTGACAATGTCTGCCACAAGATGCCAATTGGGCAAATGTCCAGGATGTATGATGGCCAGCCCTAGCGGCAGTTCTTGCACCTGCTGTACCGCCTGCAAAATGGTCCAGTCCTCATGTACGGCCCACTCTGCCGCCTCGGCCGCAGACGACGTGCGGCCCACGCCGTGCGGCAGCGGCGGTTTCAGTGCGGACACGGACGGCCGCATGCCGCCGCGGTACTTGTGCAGCCGCAGGTCGTGCCGCACCTTGAGAAGTGCCGGCGATGGACGGTCGAACAGCGACTTCGGTGCCGTCATCAACAGCGACGGGTCGTCGCGCTGCTGGTGTAGCCGCTTCATTGGACGCCCTTGCAAACACAATTCAACTTTCGTCAGGCTTACTTCGTACCGTATTCAATTCAATTCAATCATTTATTTACTCAAAAATACACGGTACAAAATCAATATACAGACTTGATAAACATAAATTACAAAAAAGGTGCAATATACATAGCAATCCTGTGAATAATATCATAAATCATATTATAAGTAGGCTACTTAAATTACTCCAGCTGACCTCGTCGGGAATCGAACATTTTCGGCCTCCATATGAGGTATGAAAAACAGTTCAACTATCAAACCTTTTTGAATATTTGGGGTTTATCCTGTTGTTTCCGTCTTGTTTTGTAATAAATAAATAAAAATGCATTAAAACTAAACTAGTCAGCTTTCTTGAAAAAAATAATATACTATCACCAAACAAATATGGTTTCAGATCCACATACAGTACAAATGATGCTATCCATGTTACAACTCGGATTGCAGACAAAATAAATGCTGAAGAGAAACCCTTAGCAGTGTTCATAGACTTGAAGAAGGCCTTTGATACTGTTTGATTCTATCACATGATATCCTACTATACAGACTCAACAACACTATGAGCCGACCTGGGGGATGACCTGGAGAAAGGCTGAGATTGGGCTGCAGAGGGTGTCTCACTGGTTGGATGGGAATCTCCTTACCTTGAACTATGAGAAGACCTACTTCCTGTCCTTCTCAGCAACTCAGCATGGACAGCCAACAGAAGATCGTCAAATAGTCAATAATCGGTACTTGAGTATTAAACGGAGGCCACCATTACGAAACGCGCCGCGGCACTTATAGAAGGTTAAATTGTTATAGATGTTGTAGTAGAACTATTCTAGTATTGTTGTGGAAAACCTAACCTAACCTAAACTAAGGTTAGGTGGCCTCCGTTTAATACTCAAGTACCCAACAATCATCTAAACAATGCATCATACACAGTTCACAAGAAGCAGTTTCACAAATATCTAGGAATTACCATAGATTCTTTTCTACGCTTGTACCATCATATCAATGACTTATGCAGCAGGTTAAGACAAACTATCTACAAGTTCAGAATCTTGAGGACACTAGTTGATGAGGAGTGTCTAAAAACTATCTACTATTCTCTGACACAGTCCTTGCTGATGTATGGGACTGTGGGATGGGGAGGAACAAGCTTCCTGCATATTGAGCCGCTCCTCAAGGTACAGAAGCTGATCATTGATAAGGGTTATCATCCGGAAACTACCGGATACCACCGGAATACACAGAAATCCAGCCAGCTTCCAAACCAGAAACCATAACCACAACACCAGATACAGGAACCTTCTTTTTTTCAATCAATCAATCATATTATTTATTTTCTTATCACTAATGTTTCTAGGAAGGCACTAGCCTATATCAAAGACATTTCAATCATCTAGCCCAAAATTATATAATCTACTTCCTGAAAACATTAAACACATCTCACTTTTAAAAATTCAAAGCAATAGTACAAAATTGGTTAATAAGTTAATTGGTTAATATAACACTTACTAATCTCACTCATTTGCTCACAATAGAACAATTCAAACCTGCTCCGGGACATGGCTTGCTATTTTCCAAACAAACACATGAACTGTAACATTTTTGCTTATGATTTTTTTACTAACAAATCTTTGTATTATTAACTGTAAATATTTTTGAATTTTTAATTTTGTTTTGTATTATTAATACCATAATAATAATAATAATATATTTTATACAATATATTATTATTTTAATAATATATTATATCATTTTATAATATAATAATATTATTATTTAATTAAATATATAATTTAATTATTATAATTTAATTATATATTTTGTATTGTATTTGTAACATTAATTATTTGTAATAGTTATAGGTTTTTTTTATTTAAATAAATCATTATTATTATTATTATTAGTTCATTACGTCCTTTCAGTACCGACTCTAGGAACAGACCGCAACCCTCAAACAAAATGGCGGAACCATTTTCCATCTCAGCATAGGAAATCCCGTGTTAAAGTGCAGACGACACAAATCAGCTGTTTTGAGTCCAATTTTATATCGTCTGCACTTATAGCAGGATTCTTTCAACTTGTCAGAAAACAGCTGATTAAACGTTAGTAAACGAGCGTACATCAATCAGCTGTTTTCTGACAATTTAAAAGAATCCTACTATACTTATGCCGCGTCTACACCATCGCCGAACTAGGCGAACGCGAGCGTGTAGATGGGGTCACTCGCGTAGTTCTCCTACGCTAGGCTCGGGCTAAATCCTTCATGAGCTCGGAATTTAGCCAAGTCCTAGACTAAATCGGGTGGCCACCGTAGCATCGACAAACGATAGCCTCGACACTATGTACTAAAGGCTCTTCATGCTGCTAACCAACTAACCTAACCTAGCCAACATGTCAATCGGTAACCTGGGGAGGAGGATGATGAGATATGAGTTGCCCTACTACTCCAATATAAACTTCTTTGGGTTTGCAAAATTTATTGAAGAACTGAATTTTTTAATAATATGATTGGACACATACAAATAGTCTGCGTTTGATTTTGCACCAAAAAATACCTTGTGCTCATCAAAAAATCTTGATTGAACATAAAATTAGAAGATCGAATGTGAAATAATCTCAAGTTATGTGATCAGTTGGATGTAAGATGTGTAGAAAGACTCTCACAAGGTGAACGGTAGACAAAAGATCGAATATCATGTCAAGTATTAAACTATTACAGTAATAAAATTTGAATATAGAATGATAAAACTAATTTCTAATAAATTGATAACTAATTAGTGAATTATTAATTTATATATCATGTCAAATTGTTAGCTGCATCTAAATATCCCTGAAAAGTGGTAACAAATGAAATGTCGGGGGAATCAGTCCTTGTATGAGCTGGTCGCGGCGAGTTGGGTCTGCAGCGAGTTGGTCCTGCGGTGAGTTGTCCTAAACCCAGATTTCTTTATTGCCGCAAACATTCATTACGAAAGCAAAGCACCGTTAAGCAACAATATTTATTGTTCGATTTATCAATGAGAGGAATTTCAGGTTAATGAAAGAAAACACTAATAGATACTAAATAATAGATATTAGTTAGCATCATCAGGCCCATATGCACCATCTTCATTAAAAGCAAGTGTAACAAAACGTAGTTTTAACTTTGTTTAAACTGTGAATTTTCAGTCAAGACCAAGTTTGAACCGTGGTATGCAACGAAACAAAGCGTTCACCTACTTCAATGCAACACGCTACAAACGCAACGTCTTCGTTTAATTAAAGTCTAACAAAACGTAGTTTTAGATCCACAGTTTAAACTTGAGGCACACGGAAATGAATATTCTTCATTTCAGCATTGAACCGCAGTTTCGTGGCTCCACCAGGGCATATTTTGGCTGTCGTGATGCCCACATCAACCCTTGGCTTGTGCGTGAGTGATGGGAAGGATGATGATGATGACATGACTATATAAGGTGATAGGAGAGCTGAAATAAAGATTGGAATTGACAATAGTGTTTCCTTTTATTATGGAGTTCGCCTTTTTTTGCCACAAAATCAATAGAAATTCCTCAAATAAGTCCCTATTATTATTTTCGTTGCGTAGAGCCCTATCTCCATACTTGGTCAATTTTTCGTTCAACTCCTGCATGCGGTATGGCTAGGCTTGTCATAATCATTGAAGACTAAACCGGGACACCGAGATGGAATACCCGGTTGAGAGGGGGGTTCGGGGGTCCTCCCCCGGAAAATGTTTGAAAATATATCTACTACATGGCCTATTTGTTTTTAACCCATTTTGACACAATTTTCTTTGATACTTTTAAATTTAGTTAATTTTCAATGGGAAACAGGGGAACACAGGAGAATCAAAGAAAGAAGGCTGTATAAAATTACAATAGTTTAGTACTCGTATAGAATGGAGTGAAAAATTGAGTATTCAGTTGAGTACAGTGGAAGATTATCTTGGAAATATTACCTCCAATTACCTTTGTAAACTTAAAAAAAGGGGAAAGTATTAAATTGTTCAAATCTTTATTATCTCTGACCGGGACAAGAGCAAAATACCGGGACTGTTCCGGTCAAACCGGGACGTATGGCAAGCCTAGGTATGGCGCATGCTGTGCTTTACATAAAGCATGAGTTGCAGCATTCGTTTTTCTGCCTAATTTTGTTAGGACTCGCATGCTTTAAACCTGTAAATTGTCTTGTGCTTGCAGCATGCTCAAACCACACAAATCGAAAAAGTGTGGACATAGCTATTCAAGGTAGTGAAATAAGTCCAGTGCTGAAATAAAGATATGAAAATGACAATATACAATAGTATTTTCTTTTATTATGGAGTTCTAAAATCTGCATAATCTGCATCAGGTTATTGGACAAATAAAAAATGTTAAAAAGCAAAAAAAGAAATTTAATAAGTTGTAGAACATAAGACATGTGCTCAAGAACTGAAGAACATATTGATTTGACAACAGACCAGATTTTGCAAATTCATCATTGAATGGGTTAAAGAAAAAACAACAAAATTAATAGTAAGCCAAGAATGTCAAACACAACAATGCAAGTTTGTTTTTCAAATTCAGACAGAAAGCAACAGGACAAATTTCGACAATTAAAATTTCACAATTGAATGAATCATAGAACAATGGAAAAACTTCTACATTTTATCAAACATTCAACATAGTGAATGGATTTTGAAATTGGAACAAATTCAGACAGAAAGCAACAGGACACATCTAGACAAGGAACAACTTTGACAATAATGTTAATCATGGAACAATGGAGCGAATTCATCATTCTTAAAAACTGAGAGAATAGTTTTCAAACAGAAAGAAGAACAATGTAATTCGAAAAAAACAACAAAAGACAAATGCAAGAATAATAACACCAAAAACAAATGCAAGAATATTAACACTTAACAGGTTAAATTTACAATAACACCAATTAGTTCCAATTACACCAGTTAGGGAACAACTGCGCTGGATTTCTTATGTACAGTTTATAGTATACAAATAATTTGTTAAGTTAACAATTCATAGAACAATAAAACAAATTTTTCATGTCATGAGTGAACTCTTCATTCCTAAAAACTGAGAGAATAGTTTTCAAACAGAAAAAACAATATGGCAAAATTGAAGCATCTAATTAATTACAGCAACAATAACAAATACAAAAAAAAAACAAGAAATACAATAGTTAGAAGAAAAAACAAGAAAGGCAAATGCAAGAATAATAGCACCAAAAACAAATGAAAATGAATCAAATGAAAAATGAAACACAAATGCAAGTAAATACACAGAATTAACAATTAAATACTAAGCCTGCAAAACATCTAAGTCTAATACAATCGCTTAAGCTTCAATGAAAGGAGATGAATAGAAATAACAAATCGAATGTAAAAACAACAAAAGCTTGTAAAAACAACAAGAATTCTGGTCTGACTAAAATTACACTAGATTTCTAGTTTTCGAAAGTTAAAGGAGAAATCAGTAGATTTAAACAATCACATGTGCTTCTATAAAAATGGTAAAGATATACTGAAATAAAATGAAAATAGGAACAGATTACAAGAACTCTTAAAAAATGGGAGAGGCATTAAGCGCTTCTACATAATCAAAGTTTAGGATAAATAAATAACATACACCACAACTTATCCACACCACTACAAATATTAGTCCTAGCACCACATGCATCTTTTTGTGCATGTGTTTTCTCTTATCTTTTTACCATCTATCACGTCCATACGCGATCGCTTCCTCTCTTTTTTGCAGTAGACGGGTGGCAGTTCCGACTCCAGCATAACTGTGTGCTCGTACAGGTAACCCAGCGCGTAATCAATGTAGACGTCACCCTCGTCTTGTGGAGGGGTGGGCGGGCACCACAGCTGTACAACAACAAAACTCATTATTGAAAACATTGTTTGATGAAAAAAAAATTGAACAAATTTTAATCTATAAAAACAGGGTTGCCATAGAAATTTTGAGACTATCTTCCCTGACTATTCCTGCCCTATCTGATACATCTTTCAAGACTTTTTGTATTTGTGGGATTCCTCAAATTGAGACACATTTTATTTTGTTTATTTTATGCAACCTCCTCCATCCCAAATAGGTTTTGTCCATTGCTCACCTTTCTTTAAAAAAATTGTAACAAAATAATAACAATGAAAAACAAGAAACATACATTAAATAAATTAATGATTAATTAACTTACATTCCAAGTAGTTGATAAAATAGATTTTTATTGACGGCATGGTAGCTATGCACCTGACATCCTGCCTTTCCAAAGTATAAATTTTTCATCCTCAATTTGAGAGGTAAGCCCAACCTTCTTTTTTTCATCCTCGAGTTTTTTTGTTTCCGTTATTTTTATTTTTAAGAGTTGCTGCTTTTTCTTCTTCAACTTTCTTTCCTCTAGTTTGCAGAGCATCTTCGTACCTATGTCTGGCAGGTCTCACTGATAATAATATCTTCATTTGAAATTTGAATGTTGCTTCTACCTCTATGATGAGCAATGGTGTCATAAACCTTCCTATGAGCTACGACAGTTTCTTCATGTTGGTTTTTAACCAGAATTGATTTATTAATTGAAAACCCATCTTCCACTGCTGCGCATTTCCATGTGAAAATACAAGGATCATCTTCACAACTTCCCAAATCTCTTTAAATTCTAGATTTTTGACAAAAAAGATGCATAGAAACTATCTAGCACTTTTTCTGAGGAATCTTTTTTCTCTTCCTTTCTCGCAAATACCGGTACTACAAAATGGTCTTTGAATTTTCCTTTTGCCTCTGAGACAAGTGTGGTGAATACAGTTTGCAGCAATCGAAAATTAAGAAGATCGGATTGTATTGTGCCACTGCAAATTTTCCTCACTTCAGGCATTTTTTCAAACACTTTCCTGACTTTTCCTGACCAAAACCCAAAAATCCTGACTTTTCATGTCTGTGGCAACCCTAAAAAATATTTATCCATCTCCCATTTTTACCCTACATATAAGGTTACTTTCTCTTGAAAGGATTTCTCCTAAGCACCAATTAAACTTTTGGTTCGCATATTTCCTAGCTTGTATTCTTGTTCCCACCTTCAATTGCCGCAGAGCTCTCGTAGATCCAATGTCATATGCCGTATTGTTCACCTTTGTAAATGAATCCACTATTATGAAATACGATAGTGCTTGCATGGGTCCGCCAAAGTCTATATGTATCCTTTCCCATGGTATTTGTCACTGTTCTGAGTATTGTAATTCATCTGGTAATCATCTGTCAATTTTTTAAATACGAATTTCTTATTTTAACGAACTCCTGTATTGAAATTGTTTAGTTCTGATAGTATACTTGGAGCTAGAAGTGGAACTTCTAGGTATTATTTACTAGAAAATATTTACTTCTACAGAAAAATCAACTTGTGTGTAATAGAAATCGATGACTTACCGGCATTTGTTCAACGTTATCAAGAGCCATCCACACCTAGAAGAAAGTAAACACAATTTCTTATCAACATTCAAAAACAAAATACCGTTATAATTGAGCTTATTGATGTAAGTTATAATGAAATGTGAACTTGAATTCATCCATCTATATTTGAAGACAATATATTCAAATTATTGTTGGTTTTTAAATTAAGGTTTAATGGGTTGTGTGAATTAATAATCGAGAGAATTGAGTTTCAAAAAGAATTTGGAAAGAATATATTTTCATACTGGTTTTTACGGTTCAAAGGTTTCTGTAAGTGATATTAAAATAGTATTGAGATTCAAAAGAGAATTCAACGAATAAACATTTTTCCTATAACAGTATTACTAATTTACTCGATTGTAATAATTCAAATGGATGAATAAATAAATGAATGAAAACTATAGTTCGAAAGACATTGAAGAAATCATAATAATACAAGGAAACAAATAATGCTAATAACTTCATAAATTGTGAACTCTTCCACAACTGCGAACATTGACAGCAGAATAAATAGCCTGAAAAGAATTGTTTGTTTTTTGTTCATTAATTATTATGTATTTATTAGCAGTTGAATAATTGGAATTTTTAATAAGTCGGTTTCTTCCAACGGTTGAAAAAAATCAATGGTGATTCAGCTTCCAAAAAAAAATCTTTATAATAATTAAAAATAATCTATTAAAGATTTTTATTAGTTTGTGTATGTAGAATTTGTAGAACAATTAATGTTGATGTTGTGGAATCGTTGCATAATTAAAAAACCTTGTTAAAATTGTCAAATTCCACTTTAATGTGTGACATGTGACAATTTCAACCAGTTTTGTTTTCAGTTTTTGTATACTTTCAATAGAAATAAAATGAATAGGATTAGGTAGATACTTCATTCAAATGATATTACTTCATCATTTTTTCAATGGGAATCTGGTCCATTCCATTCCTCAATAATTAATAATAAGTGAATGTTTTCCTCTCAATATTCAGTAGATTACTGCTTTTAGTTTTTCTCCGAGAAAATAATTTTCAAATGGTATACTAAGCGTAATGGCGAAATAGTATTCAATAGAATTGACTTGATAATAATAACACATTACAGGAAAATTCATCTAGATTCAAGTTCAGAATTGGGAGACTCAAACACCAGGAGTACAGATTGATTGCATCTTTCATACCAGTGCGATCCGGGCTCGCGGACAGGTCCCGAAATGTTTTCCTGGCTACGGCCTTGGGACAGGATGAAAATGTTTTGACTGATTAATCATATGGATGTATTCAGACGCTTTACTGTGAATACACCCATTAAGATACACAAGTCATCAAGTCCGATCCGTCCCGCACCGTATTGGTGTGAAAGAAGCCTTAGCTGGAGGAAATTCTGCAAGTTCTCTTCAACACCGGAGCATTAAAGTATAACTAAGTTTGAAAATAAACTAGAAACTATTCCCTAACTTATTTGTTTGAACAGGTGGATGCTGAATTTTTATAGGCGTCGAAAGAAACAAGATTAGAAAGAGCATGACTTCATATCCACCTAATCTTTGATTTTTGTTCATATAGTGAAACCTAGTCACCACAGCAAAAAAAAACATAGTGTTTCGATAGTTCCACCTGATTCTGTACGTCTGTCTCAATTGATGTCTTGAGTGTTCCATGTTCCTTACTCTATCCTCGGGTGACTCTTCAGTGTCTTGATTCAATTACTGAATTTTAAATAAATTAAATTCAATTTGAATTACAGAAGACTGTGAACATTAAATTAGGCAAATTTAGATGTGGTTTGCCACAAAAGAAAGTTTAGCGATCCTTGATGTGCAAGTTTCATTTGTCGTGTCTTCTATCAAGAATTAGGCAAATATACCTGTTTCGACTTCAAAAATTTATTGTTTTTACTTTTATTCCCATCTTTTTCTAGGCAAAATTTCTGGCTTCATTTGTATTTTTTTCATATATTTATTGTTTTTAACTTTTATTCCCATCTTTTTCTAGGCTAAATTTCTTTCTGGCTTGATTTGTATTTTGGAAAAAATAAGTTTTAAGGAAATTGAAATTTCTAGTTTGCTTGAAACTACATTGACTATAGAAGTCATTGTTATAGACTATTATATAGTCACTGTACTAGGAATCAGTGTCTTGAGAGTATTGAACAAGTTAGCATCAAATTTGAACAAAGCTACCGGCGCTTTGCGATGATTACATACATTTTCTAATTTAGAAGTTTTAGAGAAATAGTGAAGTAGTTGCCTACCTACCTGGCTTGGGACTCTGATTGGTTGCCTTTGCCTTGCTCTCTGTGCGTGCTCCCTTGGCCATCAGTCTTTCAATCAAACTATCCAATCAATTTGGAATGGCAAGGCTGGAAACTGTGTTTTGGTGCCAAATAACAATCAGCTCATCAACTAATTGACAATTTCTGTTCTTCTATTCATCCCAAACAATGATACAAGAAACAAGCCTATGCCATACCAAACTTAATCGGAAATTTCGAATTCAAAATTTCAATCGGCAATATATTTGTATCATTCGAAAATTTTGAGCATTGGTTGCGACAAGTAACCGAGATTAGTAACGCACAAAGAGCAAAAGATTTTTCGGACACCAAAACAGAGCCCAACCTTGGCTTGAACATTCCCATTCGAATGGATGGAATGATGGAGAGACAGCTTTTATTTGGTCAACTCATCAGTCAACACAGATTGTTACAACAACAGATCTCTACATGTAAAACTATATTATTAAATATTGCATTACACATATCAAGATTGTATTCAGAAATCAAATGATTGAGAATCTTAAATGAATGAATTTAGTAGAATTCTCTAAAATCAACATAAATATCAATTGCTGACATAATTGAATTCATGTTTTGAGAATAAAGTATAGCAATCTGCATTGACTGAAGACAATTAACCAAAATGCCAAGAAATAAACACACAACACTTAAGGCAAGGGAACAAATTTCTTTATTTCATGATCAACTCTGACAGATAATGATTATATTCTATTTTTATCAGATAAAAAATATTAACGGTTGTGATCTAGATAAAAAATATTAACTGTTCATTTCAATCAGCGATCTATCAGTGACAAAATATGAAACTGCAGCGGTACAAACAGAATTGCCATGTAACGAAATTCGTCTAATAACTTGTTAACAGAAAAATATACAATTACCATTGATTACTCGGAAATATTTTAAAGCAAAAGTGAGTGCTTTTAGAATTATTTACATATATCTTACCTCACTAGTTCGAGCTTATCTATAAATACAACAGTTTCACCTACATACATAATCTTATAACGAGAATAACAGTGCAACCTTTTAATTGACTGAATACTCTCAACATAACATTTAAATGCCAGTATTTACAATAATATTGTTGAATCAAGTGCAAATATTTTGAGGCTTGTCTCCTGTATCTCGGAACCGGAGACAATTATTTTCATGTAAAGCGATGAAAATTAAAATTCATTAGTATCAAATCAATGTAAAAATTGAATTCGAAAAAATAGAAAATCTTGAATCAACGAATTCTGAATTTCCAAACGTTTCAACGAACCATATAAAAATTATAAATAAGCTTCATCTAATAGGATATTTTTGTGCTAGTAAAGCGATATGTACAAGACCTATAATATCATATTTCATATTATTATGAGAATGCCAGCATTCCAACCAGTCAGCCAATAATCAATTCAAAAACCTATAATAACGATGATGGATTACATTTGCAAAAATTCATAGTCTGTATTTTGATACAGCAGTCTAATCTGTGTATACAATCTATTCCTCAAACTTTAAACGTAACACAGCCAACTCCAGGTTAAAAATAAGATTGCCTTTAGAAACAATAACATAATAACCAGTATTATAATGGTGTTCCTAGTAGTGAACAATAATTGATTGGAGAAGTAATGGGCAGAGTAAATTCTTCGAGACGCTGTTGCAATCTTCTTCATGGTGTTGACTCAATAATTTAAAGAAAATAAGTTGGATCAAAAAATTTAGACGATTATTTGATTGAAAAAAATAAGCAAGTTAACAGAATAAGTGGAAACGTAATCAAATTATTTTGAACTACATTTATCAACATTCGGGAGAGAAGCAGTTTTTGGCTGAGCCTGTTGGTTCTCTCTCAAATCATACTGTAGTGATTTGTGTTAATCAATGAATTAATATTGAATATTAAAATGTATAAAATTTCATCTTTTTCATCATTTGGGAGATTGCCTTGGAAAAATTGTAATGAATAAATACTAAATTCAAAGATATTATGACTTCATTCTTCAATATTAAATAATCTTGACGAAATCAAACATGAGGCTAAGTTTGTGAATAACACCCAACTGAATACTTGAAACAGAGAGAGATAGACACAAAAAGGCGACGTTCTTTTAAATTTTCTCAATTCGTGACAAAATATAGTAGTAGTAGCATGAACAGTAGACTCGTCAAGCCCCCCAATATCGAAACCTGAAGCGCATTTCGCACTGTCAAACTATTGTGTAAGCTGAGTACGTCCAGTGAAACGAAACACTGATTATAATTTGAAAAGAGATCTGAGCAAAACACACACAAACGAGATTGCAACAGCTAGTAGGGAAGATTATTTAGCGACACGGGCCGAGGCGTGGCGGTATCATAAGGCGGGGCCATTGGTCGATTCGGCGGCGGCAATCGGCTCGGGAGACTTGAGAAGGGTGCGCGAGGGCCGCCGAATGGTTCGGAGGGCACATTTTTTGTGATTGGCGGCGGGGGGCGGTGTTTGTTCGGGAGTGGGGGTAGCTAGAGACGCACGCCGCGTGCGTATGACAAGATTGGGGTTGGAGTAGGGGCTGGGGGTGTTGACGGGGGTGGAGTTTGCGTTTGGGGTGGGAGCGGAGGGGCTGCCGCCCTGTTTGTCGAGCGTCCACAGGTTGAGGGCGATTGTGCCCTTGGAGCGGGTGTGCTGAGTTTGTGGCGTTAGCGAGTCTTTCTTGCTGCTATTCACCTGTCGAGCATCCTCGCCGGAGTAGGTGATCATCTCGTCGCCAGATGTCTCTGCCATCTGCTTGCGCCGCTGCTGCTGTTCGTCGCGCAGTGCTGCCAACCTGCCCTTTTCCCACTCGCGCTTCTGCAGTTCGATTTCGGCTTCGGCTGCCGCCAGCTGTTCGGCGCTCCATGCGCTGTCCGTCTCCTCGATGAAGCGCATCGCGTACTTCTCCAGCTTGCTCATCTGCAACACAAAAACACTCTACTCAATCCAATGTTCTTTATACGTATATTAGGTTACTGTACTGAAAAACCTCGTTTTATGAGTATTTTACCTCGAGTATGTGGAAGTTAAAAACAATAATCAATCGAATGTTCTATACACGTATCTTACGTTACTAGATTAGAAAACTCCGTTTTGCCAGTCGAGTATATGTACGAAACTGAATGTCAGAAAGTTTTCATCATGAAACTTGGAAAATTTTCCAGACGTGTGAAGCAAGGCTTCTTTAGTAGCTGCTCCTATTCAGTACCAAGTAGTGTAATATTTGCAGTAGCAACTAAAAACAGTCAACTTTCGCTAGTTTCAAAAGTTGAACATGTTCAACTTTTCGAGCTGAAAACTTGCACTACTGAGTGACGTGACGAACTAGCAGCTAGCGACTCGCCCAAGTGTCCTGGCGGATAGTATATAATTTCATTTCCTTTAGAACACAATCGCTTCTAATTAATTCACTCACAAAACCGACCAAGTTAGAATCTTCACTGACAATATTAAGTTTTCAAGTATTTCGTAGTAGTAAAGGTAAAATCTTAGTAGATATCCATATTGAATGACCAACTATTTCATTGAAATATCCAGATAACGGTTTCGGTTATTAAACAATTATCAGGACCATTACCAATGCTATTACCGATCACACCACTACCAGAGATAAAAGTTTACCAGAGATTGATACCAGAATGATGTAACAATTGAAACCGGTATCTGGACATATTTCAATAAAATTGAGGTTGTGACAACTTCGAGTCTCTTTATTCGAGATAATATGATAGAGAAAGCATTACGGAAGTAGATATCTCATGGGATAGAAAGACTCTAGGTCAGGTAGATGTTGTATGGTCAAGCTAGGGACGCTAGGGGGGTCGCCATTTAAACACACGGTAGCTAACACCAAGCAACATAGAGCCCTTAGGCAGCTCGTACACCGGAGCAATAAGCAATAGGCAATAAGCAACATTTGGATCATATGATCGTCTACTCTATAGAAACAAATAGGCCAATGCACACCTAAAGCAGCTGTTTCGGTGTGCATTGAACTATTGGTTTGTATAGAGTAGACAATCATAAATATGATCCATATGCTGCTAGTTGCCTATTGCTTATTGCTCCGGTGTACGACCGGGGTTAGGCAGCTCGTACACAGGAGCAATAAGCAATAGGCAATAAGCAACATTTGTATCAGATGATCGTCTACTCTATAGAAACAAATGAGCCAATGCACACTAAAGCAGCTGTTTTGGTGTGCATTGAGCTATTGGTTTGTATAGAGTAGACAATCATATGATCCATATGTTGCTTGTTGCCTATTGCTTATTGCTCCGGTGTACGACCGGGGTTAGGCAGCTCGTACACCGGAGCAATAGGCAATAAGCAACATTTGGATCATATGATCGTCTACTCTATAGAAACAAATAGTCCAATGCACACCTAAAGCAGCTGTTTCGGTGTGCATTGAACTATTGGTTTGTATAGAGTAGACAATCATAATATTATCCATATGTTGCTAGTTGCCTATTGCTTATTGCTCCGGTTTACGACCGGGGTTAGATATCGCCACCATCTACGATCAAAAACCGGCTGTTGTATCCGAGTTTGTAATTTATTTAATAGAATACTAGAACATGAATATTATAGCAGGAGTCAATTAACTTGTCATAAATCAGCTGATCCAGTAATAATTAAACAGTGATTTCGACACAATAATCAAAAGGCTTGAAAATCATAAAGACCTTTAAAGTCTTTAAAGGACCTTTTTAAAGAAGACCTTTTAAAGAATAACTTTTTAAAAGACCTTTTCAATAATCTGCGAGATTCAGCATTTGTAGGTTAAGAATTGTGATATTGCTCTTTGAAACAGCTGATTTCTGACACTAAATAATCATTATGTTTACTAGTCCATTTTTATGAAGAGTTTCTTATGATCCCATGGCAACAAATTGAATCATCTGTTTAATCATTTGAAATATAACACATGACACCGGCCCTCACTCCTTATCATGGGCATGAACTATAATGAGAAATGGAGTCCAACCAAGTTACAACTGTTAAAAGTAGAATTTGGCGGAGGGCGAATGACTATTATTCAACGTATTCATTGTAACGGGTGATAGTTATGTTGAATATTTTTTTACTGACCCTTTGTATGAGGGCGTTGACCTCCTGCTCGGCCTTGCTGAGTTCGTCGGTGGCGGCCTCGCCGTCCAGCGGAATGCTCTCGTCGAACTCGGCCAGCTCGGCGGCCGCCTCGGCGCGCGCCGTCTTCGCCGCCGCCACGTCGCTCTCGTCCTCGGCCGCCGCCATCGCCGACTCCAGCGCGCCCAGCGACGACTTGTCCTCGCCACTGCTCTTGTCAGCCACCGCTGCCGACTGCTGCTGCTGCTGCAATACAAACAACGCCATTAATGTTTAACGTCATAAATGTTTAACGTCATTAATGTATTATAACTCAAGACCTAATACAATAAGAAAATATCAAATATATGCTACCAACACAACACTTCTTAGAAGACAGCTTCACTACATTAGCAGTAAGTTCATAAATATATTGGAAAGTGAGTTTCCACCAAATAACTTCCGAAACACAAATCATAGGAAAAGGGCCATTAAGGCATGGCTGAATTTAAATTATTTCTCATCACTGAGTTTCATATAATAATCAAAAATGTAAATTTCAGTGGATTTTACCAAGAACTACAACAATTTCCCATCGAGGAACATTGAGGTTATTTTGCCGGTGGAACTTCCTTATGGGACTCCCCACCAGTTATGGCATACGCTAATAATAATAATAATAATAATAAGAATAATAATAATAATGTTTAACGTCATTAATGTATTATAACTTAAGACCTAATACAATAAGAAAATATCAAATATATGCTACCAACACAACACTTCTTAGAAGACAACTTCACTACATTAGCAGTAAGTTCATAAATATATTGGAAAGTGAGTTTCCACCAAATAACTTCCGAAACACAAATCATAGGAAAAGGGCCATTAAGGCATGGCTGAATTTAAATTATTTCTCATCACTGAGTTTCATAGGCTCTTTTATAGTGTTAAACCTAGCTTTGATTTGAAGTGATGTTTTGATGTTTAAAATACAGTTAATATAATTAATACAGACGCAGTTAATATAAGCTACAACTCACACTGGCGCACAAGGTACCTATCCTTTTGCCAGTGTCTTTGCCAGAAATAATAAATGGAAAGTGTTTGGCTAGTAATGAAGGCGATACAGTAGAACCCCGGTTAACCGAAATAAAGAGGAAGAGCTATTTCGGATAACCAATCTTTCGGTTAAAAAAGGCTATTAACATGGTGTGTAGGAAAAAATAATTTACATAGTCTATATAATACAGTGGTTTATTTCAGCTACAAAAATGTTATAATGGATTGGAAATTAGTATAAGCTGAACAACCGAAGTCTACTAAAGAATTTGATACACTACTAGTAATGAAGGCGATACAGTAGAACCCCGGTTAACCGAAATAAAGAGGACAGCTATTTCGGATAACCAATCTTTCGGTTAAAAAAGGCTATTAACATGGTGTGTAGGAAAAAATAATTTACATAGTCTACAATTATAATACAGTGGTTTAGTTTATTCCAGCTACAAAAATGTTATAATGGATTGGAAAATAGTATAAGCTGAACAACCGAAGTTACTAAAGAATTTTATACACTACATATCATAGAAATCAGTGATTTTTGTTTGCTTGTCAAGTTCTTCTCATCGTTTCGGTTGACCCGATTTCGATTAACCGGGGTTCTACTGTATTGAGAATACAATACAATATAATAGGATAGAATAGTATAGAATGAAAAGTCAAATAAAAATCTCAATTATATTATTTATAATAACTTTGTCACAAAGAATTATAACAGTATATTATCATGAAAATAATAACAAGCAATTAATACACCTCAACACTTATCTTTATAACGGGTTTTATATTTATTCATAAAATTATCAGAAATGATTCAACGTATAAAATGTCTTTGTTCTATTTGTATTTCATGTAATAGATTCCAACTTTGTATTGTGATTATTTTTGTATGAATAAACTTTGATTTTTGATTGAGTTCTTTACAACATAATTACATAATGAAAGTTGAAAATTCACTAGAAAAAAAAACAATTTACCAGCAAGGAAACATCCTATGTGCAGTTAAGAGTTGCTAATATTACAAATAAAAGCCTTAATGAAGTGTCGAGGAAAATAATTGAAAAATTTTGTATTAATGATAAGGAGAAAGGGTGAGAGCACCGATTAGGTGAGCATGAAAGAGAAAGAGGAGATGAAAGAGAAATATGTCTGAAACGTGAGACCCCTTATTATTTCTCAAGTATTTTATGAAAATTGTAAGTTGAATCGCAAAGTACATTATTATGTAATTGTTGATATATTTTAATTTTGTACTTTGATTGAACAACTCACCTCTTCTCCCAGATTGCGTTTCCGTTCGGAATCACGCTGCAATACTTCAGCCATTCTTGTGTTTGCATCATTCTCAGACACATCAACATTGAACAGATCTTGGATGGTCGACTGCAAAAAATATCAATTGTTATACATTTAAAAAGTACCGTAATCACCACATTTATTGTTTTTAATTCAGTATTTAGTACAGAATGCAGCTACTATTCAGGGTTATCTTATCATATCATAATAAATGTTGAATGATTTTTAAACAGATAAAATCTTAATAAATTATCAGACAAGATAAAAAGTGTTTGAGTTTAATTTCTTTCAGCCTGAATTGAAAACCGCTTTATAAAATTTCAGAGACTAATAAGTGAATTACAAAACAGCCACAACGTGAGTATCTCAATACAATAACATTCAACTTGAAACTGTTTTGGTACTCACACTTTTGAAGTAGGCGGTTGTAAAGTTTCCACCCTCGATGGCCAAGTCTCCAAGCATACGTTTTTGGTTTGCCTTCTTCAATATATTTTCTTCAACAGTCTTTTCACTTATTAACCTGGAAAAAAGACAAACACAAGCCCTTAGTTTTCAATAGCATAGTCATGTGTGAGATACTAGGGCTGAGGTGGGAGAAGAGTGAACAATTGGCGGGGAATTGAAGCTGGTTAAAATCAGCTATCTAAAATGTGACAATAGCTGCTAAAATCAAGGCTATGATGTTTTAGATCAATTCATTAGTCATTTTGAGATAAAATAAACAATGATCTATTCAATTTGATCCTTTAACCGAATGACTTCCAGAGGACGAGAGAGTGAGAGAGATAACGATACTAAAAATGTAATATTGAACGTAAATATAGACAAAAATGATAATGTATAAACGGTGTAGTAATTGAATGTATTATTATTTGTGTGAAACAATCGATGTCTTTAAATTTTTTTATACATACAATTCTGATTAACGCAGTTTAAACATCGTAAATCTCAACAGCAACGAAACAAGAAAAATAGGAAAATTCTGATGAAAATACTTTCAATTGTATCAATGTAATCACGAGAAAACATTAGAACCACTAAATAATAGATAGCTAGAATATAGACATATTATTGATGAATCCTTATGGATTTAATTGAATTTCATCTCCAAACCCTGTTTTGTGGCTATCTTACGTGGGCAAACGACCGGGCAGAGCTTGTACCTTCCCAATAGAAGGGCACAGGGTGCTTTGAAAATCTATTTATCATGTCTAGTGTAAAATATATTGTTATTAAAATGATAAATACATAGGCTTGAATTAGTGCAACTGCTATTTCAAACATATGTAGGCCTAGGCTTTTATAGTTCAAGAATTTAATTGATTAAAAGGAATATTCTAAGTTAAAAATTGGATACCTTATCTATTCAGCTATTAGTTTATTTATTTTCATGGATGGAGTTTGTACAGTCGAGTACATACAGCTGAATAAGTTAATCAATAAAGTTGGCTTCTCACCTATAGATGTGGACGTCCCTAGTCTGGCCGATACGATGACAGCGATCCTGTGCCTGAGCGTCCATGGTTGGATTCCAGTCGCTGTCGTAGAATATCACAGTGTCAGCGCCCGTCAGATTCACTCCGATGCCACCCGACCGCGTTGTCAGAATGAACACAAAGATCCTCTTGTCCGCATTGAATCTTTCCATTAAAGCCTGAAAAATCAAACAATGTTCACATAATGAAAACACTAATATAGTAGAATATGTCAGAAGTCAATATGGGTGTAGTAGTTTCATAACTGGCGAACGCGATTATCGATATATCAACTATTGGTTCTATACGATATATTGATATTTTCCAAGTTATTGATTTCATAATCATTACTATTATTTGAACCTGTTTATTCACATTTTATGTATAAAATGAAAGTAATAACTACTTTGATTTTGTGAATTTCAGATATTTGTGCAAAAATGTATTAAGTTCGATTGAAAATTGTGTAAATTTTCTGAAAGAAAAACATTTAGTACGTACGTCAAGTGTCACGTGGTGTATGACGTCACGGTTACTATGGGTTGACGGACGAATAAGGTATGACGTCACGGTTATTGTAGGTTGACGGACGAATAAGGTATTCGCAGTTGGCACACATCAACTCGAACTCAGTTGTTTATCAGCTATGGATGCGGAAGGGCTGAAATTTGATAGTTACAGCAGGATCCGTTTAACTTGTCAGAAAACATAATTATGATCGACGATCACAATACTTAACCTACAAATGCTGAATCTCGCAGATTATTGAAAAGGTCTTTTAAAAAGTTATTCTTTGAAAGGTCTTCTTTAAAAAGGTCTTTTAAAGACTTGAAAGGTCTTTAAGACTTTTAATCCTTTTGATTATTGTGTCGAAGTCACTGTTTAATTATTACCAAAACAGCTGATTTCTGACAAGTTAAATGGATCGTGCTATACAACAGTTCATTAGCATTCATTAGAAGAAAAGAATAGAATTAATTCATTCAACTATTCAGCTGAATAGTTGAATTCTTTACTATATCATTTTCCCAAGGGCAGGTTATGGTCTCCCGATTCAAGCCTCCAGACTTTTTCCTAGGGGGCTATCTTGAAGAATGGATTTGAAAAATAGGTCTCATACACTAAATAAACTGGAAATTAAGAGATTAACAATTTTTAGTGTAAGCGTAGCCTAATTGTCAAAGTATCAACAAAACCTGGTAAACCGAACATGCGATCATTGAAGCAGCTCTGATGTTAGCCAAGACCCTCTAAAATGTAGAGTGTCTTGTGTTAGCCTACTCAGTTTTGACACAATACCTACTTAACCTACAAATACTAAATCTCGCCAAAAGTTTCTCAGATCATTGTGTCACAGCTGGGTAATGATTAGTGATAACAATCTATTGTTATAGATCGCCATCCGCCAAATTATATGAGTTGCAGTAGGCTGTATCAATTAGGTAGGCTACCATAATTTTTGCGCTATCGCCGTCCGTCAATCGTCAATGACGACTTGACATTCTAGAGCGACTGCTCGTAGTACCAAATATTGCCGCTAGTGCTATACGTGACGTCATTGGTCACATGACTCTCTTGACGTACGTCTAAGCGGCGTACGGTTGACGGACGCGTAGCCACTGCCAAACAATTAATTCCTTTAGAATGCAATTGTGAAGTATGTGGCGACCGAACAAAATTATCAATTCGTGGTGACAACTCTGTGAAATCTCGATGCCACAAAGGGCTAATTCTTTTCTTCATTTTAAAAGCGATAAAAACGGTTTATCCAGGCAAATGAAGTGCTTATTTGGTTACTGCCTTAACATGTCAATTTTTTCCATCACCTGTTTTATTTATAAAAGAGAAAAAATGGGCAAAATGTCAAAAATAAATAATGTAAACATAATGAATTTTTTATCGACTGTTTAGACATGAATGCTTTTTGACATTTTGTCCAGTTACCTAAAAACATGTTACATATCTTATTTTCGTTACTGACAAAGTGAGCAAAGGGTTTAGATGCAATTGATGAAAAATCCCAACCATTTATAGTGGGGATTTTTCATCAATTGCAACTGGCAACGCTGGGTCGGGCTCCGCTGCGGCACTTTGTCGCAGTAACGAAAACCCACCTTTACTGAGTTCAATATTGTATTTATTTATATTTTATAATTTTGTATTATTTATATTTTGTATTCTTTTGTGTGTGTGAAATAAATTTGAATTTGAATATGTTTCAAGACGACTCACTTGTCTCCGGTCAACCCGCGTGGACCCATCCAGCCTCAGATAGATATGACCGTGGTAGTTGAGGAAAGCCTCGAGTACGTCGAGCATACGCGTCATCTGCGTAAAGATGAGCACGCGATGATGCCCGGCCTTCAGTCGCCTTAGGAGGTGATCGAGGGTCTGCAGTTTGCCGCAGTCGTACTGGATGAGCCGCGGATCGGGGAACTGTGTCATCATCTTGGACAGCACGCCGTGCAGACAGCTGGAGCTGGCTCGCATTGCGTCGCTCACCGTTCGGTCGCGCATGCGCTCCGCGTGCACCTTCCACACGGGCGGGTGCGACGTGTGCAGCTGCGGCGCACGCGCCATCACCGCCGGCACAAACACCACAAACCTGTCGCCACAAATAGAAAACACGTCTATCGTGAAACATTTCAAACATTTTACTGTCGTCACTAATATGACGTATTAATGTCATATTAAAACACGTCTATCGTCAAACATTTCAAACATTTTACTGCCACTAATCTGACGTATTAATAACTGTATATATTTGTAAATGTGCATTTCATTGCCATCGTACTCTACGGTCATCAGCAACGTCAAGAAATAATAACTCGCTATCTATCTACCTAATGCCAAGCGTCTAATTAAATGAATATCACTATTATTAAGCTTATGGCTTTTTTGGTGGAGAGACCCTTTCGGGTGTTCTATTATTGACATATGAATAATCATTAGGTTGCCGAATCATCCAGTTTTCCCTAATGGGAAATATGGAAAACATTATAGGTTAAGTCCAACACTGAATAATTTTCAACTATATCACTGTATATGATTTTGTCAATTCCACTACTTTTGAAGAGAGTAATCTTGAAAAGTAGTGGTATTGAAAATACCATAATATAGTGTATTCTTTTATCGTGATGTTCCACAACATAAACAAAAATTATACAGTTTCAAATTCCTAATTTCTAATTTTAAAATTTATGCATGTAAAGTGTATAAAATCATGTTCATCATTGATACTTTTATTTTTTTTGCTCTTTGACAATTTATTTATTTGTATTTTCATTACTTTTTGTTACTGTCACGCCTATGCGGTCTGTTCTGGTTTCAAGAATCACTTTTGAATGAGATTTTAATCAGAAGAACCTTCCATCTCCTATGATTGAAGATACGTTATTAAGCCTTTTTCTCCCTCTTGGGGTTTCTTTCTTTTTTGACTGTAATAATTTTTTCCTAGTTCATGGTTGTAATAACAAATATTCAGATTCGTCTTCGCACACAGTCATTTTTGCTTTTTATTGCACAATTTCATAACCTTTATACCGTATCTTTGAAGAGGAATAAATAAATTGAAATTGACATGTTTTGTCGTTTCGTCAACCAGGCTGTCAAATTCAAATTTTGTTCAGATTAAAGAGAACCATACACCATAATATACTTCCATATATAGAGACTTCCATAATATGCTAATCAAAACTTGATGTGTTTTCCTTTAAAACACCAAATTCAGTTCTCTACCTTTTTTCAAAAATTCTAGGTATTTTCGAAGCTGTAAAGTTCTTTTTGAAACACCAGTTTATGTTATAAAAATACCAAACAACATATAGCAGGATCCAATTAACTCGTCATAAATCAGCTGATCGACTAGCATATGATCACAATACTTAACCTACAAATGCTGAATCTCGCAGATTATTGAAAATGTCTTTTAAAAAGTTATTCTTTGAAAGGTCTTCTTTAAAAAGGTATTTTAAAGACTTTAAAGGTCTTTAAGGCTTTCAAGCCTTTTGATTATTGTGTCGAAATCACTGTTTAATTATAACTGGATCAGCTGATTTATGACAAGTTAATTGGATCCTGCTATACAATAAAAACAAGTTTACAATGTTCACTCTTACCTATTGATGATATCCTCGAGCTGTCGCATGCGCTGTTCAACGGACAGGAGAGCGTCGGACAGGGCGTCGGTGTCGGTCCAATAGTCGGGCTTTGTTGTGGCGCGCAAACAGTTGACGTAGCCGGTGCACGACCAGCGTGGGTCGGCCGGCGCCGGCTGATCGACGAAGCTGAGCGTGGCGCGCAGGTCTTCGCCGTACACCGGGTAGGCCAGGCACTTGCGCGTGTTGATTTTCGCCAGCGACGAGAGTTTTTCGCAGCGTTTTCGCCTCTGCTCAGTGCTTAGCTGCAATCAAAGTGAAATGTACTATAAATAAGTGTTCTATACACTGTACTGCTGCAGGGTCTTCAAAGCAATTCAACCCCATCTTTGTTCAATTATTTATTTGAATATATAACGCTTGATTCAGCCAAAACATACAAACACTATAGCAGGATCCTTTTAACTTGTCAGAAATCAGCTGTTTCGGTAATAATTAAACAGTGATTTCGACACAATAATCAAAAGGCTTAAAAGTCTCAAAGACCTTTAAAGTCTTTAAAAGACCTTTTTAAAGAAGACCTTTCAAAGAATAACTTTTTAAAAGGATCCTGCTATACATTAGGCATCGTCATTATTACAAAATATACCATGCATGTTCTTATAACAAAATAAGCACTGTTAAATATAATAATAGAATAAATTATCGAAACAATTTATGACAGAAGTTACAACGCTCAAGGTTTTGCTTTGCTGGCTATGCCAAAAATGGATTATAAACTGTACACACTTTTGTGAATTTCATACATTTGTATTTTTTTATTTTGACGAAATAACATATTCTATATCATTTCATACAGGGAATAATCATGTATCAACTTTTATCCATATGTTCACTCTTGTATTGTTCGTTTTTGTATTAGTTTGATATTCTGTATTTAATTGCATGAGTTATATTCTATTGTATCAACTTTTATGAACATTTTTCAAGTCTTGCCTATAGCTCTTGTAGCCTGATGGTTAATAGCTTGATAGTTATGAATCTTGAATTAGTACACTGTAAAGTAGACAACTGTTGTACTAAAAAAGGATCAAAACGACTCTTGTTAAATGATCAAATAAATCATTGACTTTGTGTACAATTGACATTGACTTTCGAAACAGGCACCAGAACCAATAATATTTTAGTAAAATTCAAGTACTCTTACTCTAAATCAATAGATTCCAACCAACAATCAATAGAATCAAAGTAACAATAACACTCACAGTGTTGAACTCGGCCCCAAATTCTAGAATCATTCAATCAAATTGAATTAATTCCTACTCAAATCAATACCAACCAGTTAATTTTTTCAAATTCAAATTTATTTTTCCATTCAGCAGTACATACATAGGTAGAAAATTACGTGATTTGGTTTTATTGATCTAGCACTCGATTTTTCACTTTGTTGGTATTTCGTATTAACAGCTTTGGCATACCTTCTAAGTATTCTAATAAAATTTATCATGCTTACTTATCTAATTATTTAATAATCAATTAAGTAAGCATCCAGCCAATTCTAAAAACAACAATAATGACTCACAGTTTTGGATTCGGACGTGACAGCGCTTTCGGCCTGCTGATTCTTTTTGCGCAGCTGCAGCGTGACCTGCCTTGTGAGCATGGGGCCGGGCGTCGCGGCGCCACTAGGCGACATGGTCAACACCATCTGTTGGCCGCCCTTGGCAGGCGACGCCGCAGTTGTTGGCGTCGCTGTTGTTGTGGTTGTCGCCGCCGCCGCTACTGACGTCACAGCTGCTGTGCTCACTGAGTTCAGCAACGCATTCTGTCGACAAACCATTGCAATCAACTCATTATCCTCAATTTTATAAAATAATAATAATAATGTGTGAATTTTTAGGCTAAAACTTTTTCAAGTTGAATTCAATATTCTTGAATTTTTGAAGTTTTTTTTGGCATTTTTATTGACCTTTTCAAATTTACAATTCATAATTTATTTTCGGTTTGTGTTTTTTCAAGTGAAAATCGTTGATGTGAACAAAACTATTGTACATAGCCTTAATTTGAACAATTTATCAGACTAAATTTTGGAACAGAAGAAGTTTTGGGTTAACCCCTGTTTTTTCTTTCATATAAGATAGAATTGCTTGATCCAATAAATGATGATTATTATTATTGATAATAAATTTAAATTGTATAGTATAGTGATGGATCAGCTTACTGCTGTTTAGTACTATTCATATTGTACTGGTACTGTATTAATAGTAGTAAGCACCTCTTAAAAATATGGGATGACCTGGGATGATCTAATAATAATTTCTCTGCAAGACCATGTATTACATTCAGTTTATAACATATTTATATATTTTTTTTATCGTATGGCTTTTATTGGTGGGGAGACCCTTACGTGTATATTTATTATTTAATTAATTTATCTTAATATTCCATGAATGTTCTGCTCGATTACCCAGAATCAATTCCAGCCCGATCACAAATGAGTTGACTAGTGATAATAAGTCGATAGATTATTATATTCAATGAGTGATTATAAGTAGAGTTGACTAACCTGTAATGAGGGCGGTAGCCTGACCACAGGTCGTGTGCCACTCAACTGTTGAATTGCCGGAGCTGCAAGACGCGCCACAGAGCCTTGCTTTGATAGGACGGCAAGCCTTTGACCCGTAAGTGTTGTCATCACTGCAACACAAACAAACGTAACTTTAAAATAGGAATACTCTTCTGAATACAATCTTAAACTTTGGTATATAAACTATCAGTCTATAGTATATAAACTTTCAGTACATACAAAAAAGTATGTGCAACAACATAATATTATGAGATATAATTATTATTCATTAGATTCAACTTTGTAATATTGACCAATATTACTCATTACGGGTAACAATATTGAAATACAATAATCAATAGTCTCACAATGTGAGAAAATCAGAAATTTCAGAAACAAACAACCATAATGATAATTCCATTCATATTATCTTTAGCAATAATCTAAACTTGTGTAGTGTTTGGTTATGGAGTGAAAATTGGTTACTAAAATGTGTTACAAATCCTAGATTTCATATCAGTTTTGTTAAGCGCAGTTTCTTATCTGGGCTACGATACTATCGAATAAAAATATGGATAACACGAATGAAAATATCCAACTTTCAATTAATGTTTATGTTTTGTTAGTATTCTGTACATCTATAGATTTTTGAAAACGTTGATATTTTTATTCGATAGTATCGTAGCCCAGATAAGAAACTGCACTCCATTTCTACATGAAACAATTATCAAGATAAATCAGAAGCATGGTGGTATTTGTGGAGTAAAGAAATAATAATAGTAATTTTCAATTTGACAAGGGAAGGATAGATCCTTCCAGTGTGGCGGGTTGCCTACCTCTACAAACTGTCTAACTTTCCAAGTTCGGTATTGAGTCAATTCCAGTTATTAATTGAATAAATTAAATAAACGAATGAATAAATTAATAGATACATAAATGGATAAGTGAATAAATAAATATTGTTCTATCTCATGTGCATTATTTTGCAGAGCAACTACTGACCAGTCGATGTTCCGGGCAGTACACAGGGTGACGAGGTGAACAGTACGTGCTTTCCGGTGGATGTCTGCACGAGCTGAGCAAATCCGGCGGGCACGGTGAGCCGTGTGCCCGGGGCGGGGGCGGCTACTGTCGTGGGGGCGGCAGTGGGGGCAGCAGTCGCCTCCGTCGCCACTGTTGCCGTGGCCGGTGTTGTCGAACTGGCCACAACAACCTGTTGCTGCTGTTGGTTGGATGTTACCGCCACTGGAAACGCTAAAACAATCGACAACAATTTACTAAACTATCAACTTTTAACCACTCCACACACAACTATATTCCACAAAATTGAACTAGATTTTATTTATTACAGATTTTCAAAGACTATAGCCAAAATCCAAAACAAACTTCATCAGAAACAACAATATCAATCAAACTTATAATAACCAGTTGTAATTATTACAGTATTATGATGTGAATTTACAAGTACGAGATATTTTGTTCAGGGACCAGCAGTTTCATAGAGCTTGGAATTTATTGTAATAAACGTTTAAAATTCAATCTGTAGATTCAATTCTGTGAAACACGTTTTACAGGCTCCGCATCATGTTTAGCTGTGAATTCATGCCATACTCGTTCCAAGTGTAAGAAAGTATATGAAATAGAAAAGTCCTGTATTAGAAGAGATTCTTCTGTATTATGTGACTTATAAGCTTTATGAAACAAGCCATAAAATTTGAATTACTGTATTTCATACACTCACAGAGGAATTGAAAAAAGGGGCAACACACACTGCACATTCCGAGTTTATTTCATAATGATATCAATGTCTAGTGTGTATTCGCCTTTTTGTATTTTACAGGATTTTTACAGTATTTGTATTTACAGTATTTTGTATTTTTAATACTCAACTAGATAAGCTTGAAACGAATGTCACAGGATAAGTAAAAAGTTTAAATTACCTTTTACTGTTCCTTGCACGAGTTGAACGGAATAGCCTTGAATTTGAGTTCCAGGAACTCGAAGAGTTAAGCCTGAAAGAATATTTTCCATTAAATTTTCAACAATTTGAGCCAAATTGAACAAATATTGTTTCAATTTGTCGAAAAATAATATATTTATACAATCTCTCACTTAATAAAAATGTCATAATATAATCTTACTATTGTGGATCGCAGTACTCAGTAATGGATTAGTAATAGGTAAAACGAAAGTCCAAAGGGAGCTAATAGTTCTGAGCAACAGCAAATGTTGACAACAGAACGAAATAGCAAGTAGAGATTCAATCAATGCCATTGTATAAAAAGTTGCGCCCGAACGGGTACTGATTGAGTAGCAAACGGATAATGAGATTAAGCTGCCTATTAGAATATTTCAAATTATTATAATACGTATTAGTAAAAATAATCAATAAATTAAGCTGATTAGTAATGCATGAATCTTGATCAAGGATGACACTTGCACAGAAATAAAGGGATAAACAAGTAATATACTGTAGATGGACTTCATAAGCTAATTCAAACATTAACTTTACAGAAAAAAATTCAACTTATTTTCAATTTTCCAATTGCGAATATTTTTCAACGAAACTATTTCAAATGTATTTCTTCAAATGTGAACTTTTTAAATGTTCATTCAACTGACCTTGGGCTCCACCTTGACTAATAAGCGTTCTGACTAGGGGGGATGCCAGCTTTGAGTTGGCAGCCACAGTGGCAGCAGCTACGGACGTTTTACTGCTGCTGTTAATCACAGCATTGTTGTTATTCACGTTGTTGGTAGTCGCCAGGTTTTGTCGAATGAGGCCTGGAACCTGAAATCGCAACAAGTGATTCAATGTTTACATTTTCTGTAATTAAGTAATTACTATGTTTTCCATCCACATATTGTAATCTACTTTGTTAAGAAAACCACACAGATCTAGTATCTCGAGATGCAAATTCTGAATTGGCAATTCTTATTTTGTAATATTACTTTTTATCTTGTCAAATTTATAATTTCGTATATTCTAAGATTGTTTGTAAAGTTTTGTTTCTGCCAATGAAACATTCCATTTCATTCGCAATACATATGATGTTAAAGAGGCCTTCATACCAATGGAAAAAGCAAGAATACCAGCACAGCGCAGTTTTATCCTATTTGTCTATTTAGTTTTCTCCTTTTCAAGCTAGAAATGTGTGGATGGTCTTAAATTGAAGATAAACATTTCTAGAATTGTTCCTTAAAATTTTTCATCATTTATTAAAAATGTTTTCAATTGAAGGTTAAAAGGAGTGAAAATTGCTCCATGTTCATCGACTTATACTGCCATTTAAAAAATGAAAAATCGAGTTTCCATGGTTTCACATCAATTATTCTAAAGATCTATCTGGAAAATTCGTTACTATTTTCAAGGATATTGGTTGGAAAATGGCGTCCGAAAGAGAAAACTCGTTTTGACCCCTCTTCAATCGCGCATATCAGAAATCAACTCGATCGTATAATTTCAGTCAATGGTTTCAAGGCCTCTTAAGCTATTGTGTAGTGACAACTAGAAAATTTGAAAGATAAATATCCAATATTAAGAACATTTTTATAATAGAAAGATAGATTTGAAAGAACATATCTGATAGATATTATAATTGAGTAATATTTAATTCTCAATCACATATATTTATGAGAATATATTTACCTGCGTCTGGTTGTTGGAGACCTTGACATGGAGCTTTATCTTGCCGACAGGACAGCGCGGAGGCGGCGCGGGACTAGAGTCGATTTCCTCGATCAGTTTCGGATTCACTCGGAACTTTTTGATCCGGTGAGCAACGAACGCCGCCATACTCAGCTCCAGGTCGATGAAATTGAAATTCAGAAACGACAAGTCGACAGTCTGAAAATAATCATTAAATTCGTTATCGACGCAAGAAATGTAAATAGAGGTAATTATTATGATACAGTATTGAAAAATATACCTGGTTTGAAAAACAAGAGTATCCCAAAGAATGCAGAATGGGCAATATGTTCTCTGAAGACAAAGACATAACTTGTTCTATATATAACAATAGGTATGTTCTATAGACAAAACATACTTTCATTTCAATACTACAATCCTCATCAGTATTCAATCAATTTCTATTGTTTTGTTTTCTATTTGTCTGTTAAAGAATCAAACCAGATACAGAATCTATTTTGAAAAATCCACAATAAATCAAACTATAACGCAATTAGCTAAAGAATAGGTCTATATGATAAAAAATCCCTTAATACAGTATTCAAGACATATAGAATAGAATAGAATAGCCTTAAATTATTTTATTAAAATATAAGATGTCATTCAAGTACAATGACATATAGTATAGATTACAATTTTAAACGAAAAAGTTACATTATATTAGATCCGAAAATAAATTGAAAATATTAAGAAATATTAATATGACTTAAAATATAAGATAAAATTCAAGTACAATGAGGTATAGTGAGGGTAGATTATTAATTATAAAACGAAAAAGTTACTAATTAATCCGAAAAATAAATTGAAAATATCCACGAATATTACTTGAATAATTTTGATCGAAACAATTTCCACGATTACAATAAATCACAGCAACCATTCAACACATGAATAGTTTAATTGAAAAATGATTGTAGCTGTAGCTAACCTTCCAAGGGTCGAGGTCGAGGGCAGCCCAGACAAGCGAGGCGGTTATGAAGTTGATGCCGTGCATTTGGAATGGCGAGACGGTCGGCCTGACCTCGAACATGTTCGGATGGTTGCACACCTTGCGCAGCTGCATCAACACGTTGATTACACTCAGCAGGTTGCCTGTGGCCAGCGTCTCTTTTGTTCTACAAAAAAAAGACAACACTCTTAAATCAACTACATACATAGTAACAGCACAAAAAATATTTAGATACTAATAAAAATAATAGTGTTAATACTAAGATGAAACACCCTTAAATCAACTACATACATAGTAACAGTACAAAAAATATTTAGATACTAATAAAAATAATAGTGTTAATACTAAGATGAAGTTAATATGGAATGATAAGAGTTATTAGTTGGATAAATGAATGTCATTCAGACTCCACAACTTTATGAACTGGAAAATTATTGTATGTGATTAATAATATAGTAAATTTGTTTTCAATTTGGCGGATGACTGTTATTTAACGCTTTCAAGGTAACGGGTGATGTTATTGACAGCTTTATTTCAACAGAACATAACATAGTTCATCATAACATAACATATAGCAGGAGCCAATTAACTTGTCATAAATCAGGTGATCCAGTAATAATTACACAGTGATTTCGACACAATAATCAAAAGGCTTGAAAGTCTAAAGAACCTTTAAAGTCTTAAAGAGACCTTTTAAAAGAAGACCTTTCAAAAAATAACTTTTTAAAAGACGTTTTCAATAATCTGCGAGATTCAGCATTTGTAGGTCAAGTATTGTGATATTTCTCTTTGAAACAGCTGATTTCTGACAAGTTGAATTGGATCCTGCTATAGCATCCTCCGGAGCATAACATCACCCGTTACCATGGAAATGTTAAATAACAGTTATTCGCCATCTGCCAGATTAAAAAAATTTCTACAACAGTTATAATAACTAATGTGTAATTAATATGGAATAATAGTTATTAGTTGGATAAATAATAATGTCATCCAGACAACCAACTTGATAAACTAAAATGTTGCATGGTGATTAATCATAAATATAGCAAAAAGTACCTACTATACCAATCTTCGAGACCAAGTGTAGACGCCACGTTGATACATAAAACACTGTGCTAGGAGCAAGCAGTGCTGATAAAAAAGGTGCAACAATATGTTATGAAATCTAATGGAACGGAAATCTAGGTCTTTTAAAAAAAATTAATGCAGAAAGACAATTAAACGGTTAGTAAATATACTTGAAATAAATGTAACAGTACTTACTTTGCCTTTGACATGAAGTCATCGTAGAGGTACCTTTGCCTATTGGATAATCGACACATTATAACATGTTCGTACTTTTTAGGCAGTTGCTTTTCTACTTCAGTCTTTAATCTCCTAAGAAGGAATGGCCTCAATACCTGGTTGAAACACAAGGTTAAGAATGGAATTATTAATCGAATACATAGTAGTTGACTGATTTACATTTTGTACTTCAAAGAATGATTGCATGAGAAACGGGAATCAATACTGATTTATTGAGTAGTTGCATTTCAAATACACAGTTGAGAATTCAATCAATTTTAAGATCAACTTATAACTCATTTATAGATACAGAATAAACTGTTAGCGAGAGCGCCCACCAAAGTGGTGTGGCATATGGCGTATGGAGTGGCGGCGCCAGACGGGCACCACTACCATGATTAATTTTTAAATCAAATCAAATGAATTACTAACTATGAATCCTGAAGCATCCAAATTTTTCCATCAGTACAAGAAATTTACTCAAAATATTTTTCAGTTCCACATAAAAATAAAATTAAATCCACTGCATGAGTTCAAACTCCTCAAAAACTATAGTATATTGGAAGTAAAAACCATTATTATTGGTTAGAAATTGGTTAAAGATTGGTAAATTTCATCTACTGCAAAGTAAAGTTCGAATATCTTTTTTGAAAACTGTACTAAGATGTAGTAATAAGGTTCGATTATAATCTATTCAACAGATAAAAATGTTTGGCGTACTGGAAGAAAGTGTACCTTATGAAGTCGTTTGATGATATTCTCGTTATACTCGGATTGGCCTTCAATCATGCCAGTGACAGGATTCGAGAACCACTCCTTGAATTCTCTGTGCGATTGAAAGACGTTCGGCATGAGAAAGTGCATCAGCGACCACAACTCCATCAGGTTGTTTTGCAGCGGCGTGCCAGTCAGCAATAATCGCCTGAAATTAGATAAAACAAACTCATCAGTACAATACTTCAAAGAATAATGCAGTCGAAATATACAGTCATAAGGAACTCGACTTCTGAGAATGCTATGACACAATTTTCCTATAGTATCAAGCTACTAAACAATTGCTGGTTTTGCCTCTCTTTATAATAATACATTCATTTATAAGCAATATGCATCAAAACGTGGGAAGAAATAACAGCCCAAAACTAGATAATTTCAGGCATTTCCCAAATTCAGACAAATAGTCCAGAAGTTATATTGTAAATAAAAGCTTATTCCAAATTATTAGTAAACGTTGAATCTCGCTTTGGTAGTTGTTTTAAAACGAGGCACATCTAACTTAGTATTCGAGCAAATGTGGATTGGGGGTTATCAAACCAGCAATTAACACACTCGGCTACGATCACTCCAAGAATAATCGAGATGAATAAAAGCTTCATGGATTGATGGCTTACACACTGAATCTCACATTGAATCCAAGTTTGTATTCAGACATTTTTGAAAGGATTTTACAACAATTACGGTTTAATTTGGCAGAGAGTTGTTGGAAACACAATCGACTCACCTTTGAGTTTGAAAGTTCAAAAGTAGTTGCCACCGTTGAGACTTGAAATTCTTGATGTTCTGCGCTTCATCGAGAATTAGGTATTTCCACTTTTTTCTCCTGAAGCTTTGATGATCCTGGATTACTAATTTGTACGATGTGATGCAAATGTGGAATGCGTTAGACTTGGTCCAGCCTGAAAAGAAAATCAATTCAAATCACTCAAATCTGAAACCTATCCATGATTCAGTTATTTCATTTCTATTTTGTTACATTTAAAAAAATCTCACAATATGACTGATGAATGAAAATAACGTTTTACTCAAGATATCAAGTATAGATTGACCAATAAATACTAGATTTTTAATCAAGACATCAAGGACAATAGTGATTACTGACCTGTTCTTTTCAGGCGTCTTTCTTTAGGCGAACCGTAGTATGTGAGAATCTTAAATGCTGGACACCATTTTTTCAATTCCATCTCCCAGTTGAGCATAACAGACGTGGGCACAACAATAAGATGAGGACCCCAGTTGCCTAAAACACAAGAAAACAATTTCAAAATAAGCTAAGTTCAAATAGAAAAAAATAATTCATGCTGATATGCAGCTATTGATATTACAAAAACTATGTATTAGTTAACTACAAAACATTAATTTCAAAATTTTAAACAATTCTTTCATCATCCCTGCCATTACCGGCGCACAAGCCAAGAGCTTATGTGAGCATCACCACAGCAATAAAAGTACAATTATGTCAACAAACGAAAATCGTGAAATTTGAATGACATTTTATTAAAATATTTCTCAAGGATGAGATAATTTTAAAAATGAGATAAAGTAAAAAGATTTTATTTGAATAATGATGAGAAGAGATAAGTAAATCCTGTTTTTGTATTAAGAATATTTCATTCGAATTATGATGAGTAATAAGAATGGTAGATCCAATTTTTGTATCTCGTACTTGATTTCGCGCTCTAGATTAAACAAGTGCAATTACCTTTTTCACACGCTAGATGTGCAAGCAACGAGATGGTTTGAATCGTTTTTCCCAGACCCATTTCATCGGCAAGAATTCCATTTAGATTACGTTCATACATTGTTACCAGCCAATCTAATCCAATGTGCTGGTACTCTCTGAGCGGATACTTGAGAAGGAAAGGAACTTTAGTTACGACCTGAAACAGAACAAACAATTATGAATAAAACTAGATTCCATTAATATGAACACGTATTATGACGATGAAATTACTTATACTGCCATAACCTACATAAGAGTGAACGAAATGTATAAAGAAACTTATTGAATGATGAAGTACACATATAGTAAAGTGAGAAATACAAAAAGTGTTGTTAGAAAGCAATATGAAACAGCCATCCAGAATAAAGATTACTATTGAAAAGCTTTCTGTTTTATTTAGCACAGGCTTATAACCGACACCAAAACAAAATGGGCATCAGTTGATCAAACTGTGCATTCAAGAGTTAATTTTATTTCACTTATATGTAACTTAAAGAAAAAAATAAGTCGAAATTGCTAAAAAATGTTATTACTTCTAATAAAGTAATAACATTCAATAGTTTTCGTTGATAATAATAATAAATAGTAATTGAAGCAAGGCTTTATTTTCCGACAAAAAGTGCCAGACAGAGTCTATAAATAAGAACTTTGAATTCGATTTTTAAAAGTTGCATTTCAAGTAGCAATTAAAATATACTTACACTAGTCGAAGAAAGCGTATTGCCTGTTGGCTGGATACTCTCAGCTAATGCAGCTACATCGTTTATTTCTTTATCTGTTGTCTCTTGACTCTTCGCCTGAAAAAGAAGCATAACGTTACCTTTTTCAAATATTTCACAATATTATAAAACTCTATTTGCAGTAGTTTTCAATCATTGCTTTAAATGAAAAAAGAGTCCAAAATTATATGTTATATTCGAATCCTTCACATAATTGAGAACATAGTAAAGAAAATCCCTATCAGCTACAAGTGAGATCCATCTATCAGTGCTCATCTAATTTACCACATATTCCTGGGATAAGTTGGAAAAAACAAACTAGCTTTAAATTAATAGTCCTTCAAGTTTGATATAACTTTTATCAAGTATAATACATTACTGAATAAATATAGATGTATGTAATTAGAATTAGCCTTCAGATAGTGAGATGACTAGTATTTTTCAGATTAATGAATGGTTCATTCTATTTTACACTGATAAGATATTTCACTCAAAATAAATCTTCAAATCAGTACCTCTTTTCAACTCTAATTTTCACTCTAATTGAATGTTAACTTTAATTAATTTTCCAGCTCTAATAATTACCAAGCAATGCTCATACACTTGCATCTTTACACTAATCATACACATTATCACATTCTGACTCCTCCTGTCACAAAGAACTAATAAAACAATATTCGTTCGAACATCCAATACTAACCTCCTTGAGTGAATTGGTCGACTCATCCTGGACCAATTGCGTCAAATCGGGTTCTTGGCTATCTCCATCCTCATCTTCCATTTCATCATCTTCATCTTCACTGCTGTGCATGCTTTCGCTCAACGATTCCTCGTCCACATCCATTTCTTCTTCTTCTTTGTCCTGGTCAGTTTCCGAGTCGTCTTCTTCTGCCTCCTCCTCTTCCTCATCGGAATTGACAAACTCTTCTATCACATCACCGTTCTCTTTCACCTCTTTCGGCTTTCCACTATCACTGGTCACTGAAAGAAAAAAATTATTAAATTGTAGTAGGTACTACATTATATAGTCATGTTTATTATAGAGTTAATGTAATGATAAGTGAATTCACGAATTCGATGAGCATTGGAGCGTCTAATGAACACATATTGAAACTTATTCAGGTCTGAAAAATTACCAAACGATTGCAAGTGCCCCACTACAGATAGTGTGGAACAAGTTTGAGGGAGGTTTTGGATTGATATTGCTCGAGTGTCTGGAGGGGTCATATATATGGAACATCTCTGAATTTGTTTGTGAGTGAAAAAAACTTCTTTAAATACTCTATGTAAAGATGTATAACAGAAGGTTCTATGATGTTTCTTTCATAACATACAAATTTTTAAAGTTGTGGTATTCTTTTTGAATCACTCGGTATATATTTTATATTATATTATGTTTTTTTTTTGTAATTAGAACATAATTTTTTATTGGATACCTAATGGGCGAAATGGGTGATGAAGTATTTCTCGTTTTATAAAAAAAATTACTCGGAATAATTGAACAAACAACTTGATTTGTTAGTTTTTAGACATCTCAATGCATTGTGTCATTCTACTTATTATTTATAACTGTTCCCCTAGACTAGTATTTTTGTAGCTCTTCAATCCATTTGTGAATTGCAGCAATACTAGTAAATGTTTTGTAAATAACATTCATACTCTTAAAAACTCAATTAAATGGGAGAAATACAATACTGTAGGCTACAGTGTTTGGGAACTTACCGTCAACTTCACTTCCTGTATGGGTTTCGGATGGAGAAGGCATATTGCCGTACATTGCCATAAGTTCTTCAATTGACATTTCACCCTCCGCCTGTGAAAAAATTAATTGTCTTCAAGAAAAACAAAACTATTCATTGTCAAGCATCTAAAGATAAGTTATTGTCAATTAAAAACTGTTCAATGTAAAAAAACCTAATCATTATGTGAATTTGAAACAGGAAAAATCAATTGAGTATGTATCGAGTTCATACAATCATAATACTTCACATGTTTCTTCACTTCTTCATTTAAAAACACATGTTTGTTGACCGAGTCCGCTTAGTAGCCGCAATTCGAGTAAGTGTGAGTAGAGCCGAAAGTTCTAGGTAAGGAAAAAATGCTATAAATGCTCACCTTCAAAGCATCAATCTCCTGTTTGTGATCCACCTTGCCTTCCGCCTTTTCTTGCTCCTGAATTGTCTCTTCGTCATCGCTGGTATCCTTATCCGAAACTCTGAATTCGTCGTCCTGAAACGGAAATCAAACATTGCTATAAGAATCCTCTGAATCGATCTCAATCAGTTTTATTAAGGAACAAAAAATGAATTATTTGAAAAAAGGTTAGTTCAAGTAAAAAAAGAGGAATACCAAATAAAAATGGGCTATTTGAAAATAAGGTTAGTTGTAGTTAAAAAGAATACTGAGGAATAAACAGATGGAAATGATATATTATTTGGAATATGAAGTGTTTCGCAATGTGTGTAAAAGCAACATGATTGGAGAATGTCCTTCTCTTTTACCAGATTTCAATCAAGTAACTTTGAGTACACTAGTATCCAGAAAACGTAAAGGTATTTTTCAACCAATAAAAAACAAGAATACTGCACGTATTTTGAAGCTCATTTTTTAGACGACGGTTGCTAACCAGTCAGCTTATTAACCTATACAATCTATCTATTCTACTCTATACAGTGAGAGTACCAGTCCTATCTTGTCTTGCTAAGGCCCGTATGAACCAACTTCATTTGAACTGAGTTTAACGAAACAATAGTTCAAACTTGTAGTATGTAGATTTAAGCTGTGCATCTACAGTTCAAATAAAGTTGAAACTATCGTTTCGTTAAACCAGTTTAAACAAAGATAGTAAATATGCGCCCAAGCATAAGCGTATCACCATCATGCTTGGAGATTTCGAAAGATAAACTTGCTCAAGATTCGAGTATTATAATTCAAGTATTTTACAGAGGTTGGAATTGACTATGAATCAAATTGAAACTGAATCAATTTCAAACAACTATTTTTCAAATATTTCATTTTCGAAAATATTTTAGTAAAACCAACTACAAGCTCAATCTTGACATAAACCAAAAGTACAATCCCTCAATTTTCAAAGGAAAAAATTGAAAATCAAGGAAAACTCACTTCTGCCGGAGGCTCGGGTGATTGCGACGATGACCGAGACGAAGGCGTGAGAGGAATGCTTTCTCTGTGATCGAGGTAGTCTTTCAATAATTCGTCTAAAGGTAGTTGCGACTCTTTCTCTAGCATTTCAATTTCAGCGCTCTCCTGCACTCCGCCGGCCTCGGCCATCTCCTCAGCTTCCGCTTTAGCAATCGTTTCCTCGTCGTCACTCGACGATCCCACTGGCTCAAATTCAACTAAAACAACAAGAAAACAATCAATTTAAAACATCAATAACAATTGTCTAGCAAGCAATAAAATTATTGAAAACGGTTTTGAACAGTAAGCCTCTTGTATTCATTCCCTCCTAATCCCTGTGTTCACTTGATAGATTTTTGTGTGCTGCACAACATGCGGCCCAATGCTCAAGCATATGCAGCAAGACTGAGTCGCACACAAAATCGACCAAGTGTGGACATAGAGATTGTTATCAAATCACAAATTATGTGTAAATGTAAACCATAAAATCATCTGCAAATGTTAATTGTAAATTTAGCGTTGATAGAATAAACCAATAGACTATTGTTAGGAAGGCAGTAAGCGAATGACTGTCATTTGAAGTTTCCATGGTAACAAATTATGTGCTCTGTCTGTATGTTTAGTTTCAAGTGGAATTTATTCTATTATATTTTTTATACATAAAGTGAAACACTTAATTATCGAGTAATAAAGAGCTCTTCAAAGCCCAATCGATTCTAACTTCGAAATCGAAAACACTTCGAGTTTACAAGAGAAACTATTATTACTAAAAACAAATAAATGAATACGTACTGTCTGAGCCAGCATTCCTCGTCGGTGAAGGCAGCCTCGACGAACCCCGGCTGTGTATGACACTGTCGGTTTTGTTCATGCTCTCGGCAACAAGGGTCGAAAACTTTTCAGTCTGATCGACAATGAAACTCAGGTGTTGATCCAACGCCTTTTTCCGTTTCTCTTCCAGTCTTGTTTGTTGTTTAAATTCCACAAACTGAAACAAATTTATTAAGTGAAACTACTTAGTAAAATTGAAAACAGTTTTATCAAGTAAATAAAGTTCTTTTCTCACTAAAAGTGAAAACAGTTTTATCAAGTAAAAGTTCCAAGTAGAATTGAAACCAGTTTTTCAAAGTAAAACTTCAAGTAGCGATTTTCTGGTTTGCTAAGCAGTCCTCTACGGTCTTCTGGAGAGCTATTACTGATTATTGTAGCACAAGAAACTTTAGTTCAATATCTTAGTTGGCCAACTTTATAATAATAAAGTGTAACGCTTTTATGTATTTATTTATTCATTTATTGGCAAGATACATTACAATGTGGGAAGAATCAACAGACATTTGTTCAGAACTGCTTCTTTCCCAAATTTTGATAAATTGTCCAGAGGTTATGTTGTTGATTCATCTTACTGAAATTGTGAGTCCAAAAAACTATTAACTAACAATAATTTTGAATTTCTTAGATTTCTACATGACAAATTCAAATGAATTAAACAAGAATAATATTAAAACTTCCTAAAATATCACATTTTCACTCGAATTTCGCAAAAATTTTGAGAGATTCTTCATTAGTACTGCATACAGTACAGGTGAGTCGACAGTACAGGCATACAGTACATTCATGTCAGTACATACTGTTTTCAATAAAAATATATTACAATAATTTTTTAGCGATCGTTATGAATAGTATTGTTATTGTAGTAGTTCAATTGAGTTTGTGATAATTTTCAATAAAACTATAGGCTACTATAGCAGTGAGTCGAAATTTGTTCTTCAATTGATTGCAGTGAATTAGTACAATACTTTTTGAAACGATTCCTTCATTACCAATCAATTTATTCGTTTGACTTAACTGAAGATGAGAAGTAGCCGATAGAAAAAATATACAACCAAACATTTACTAACAACATTATTGGTCTGTGGTTACTTTTTAAAATAAAAATTATGACTTATTACGAATACATAAAAATTAAGTTATTATTACAAAAATATTATTGTTATTATCATTAGAAATCAAGTTGAAGAAATTAAAACGTATAATGGCAAAATTGGACTCACCTTCTCTGCATTAGACCAGAACTGCTTGACCTCTTTAGCAAGAAAGCCAGCTATCTTCTTTAGCTGAATTTCTCGCGATTTCACAGCCTTCTGTGCCATTGCCTCCTTATCTTGAAAATACTTTTGAACCATTCTCGCACACTGTAAAAATAAAATCCCACTTTCAATTAGTTAATCAAAATGGATAAATCGCCCTATTTAGTGTGATCAAGATCCATTATATCACATGAAAATTGAACATTCGTACATTATATGAGATTATTATTATGCTTATGGTTTTTTGGCGGAGACCCTTTCGGGTGTTATATTATCAGATGAAAATTGAACATATTTTATAAAAGATATTTTATTTTATATCATTATATCAGATAAAAATTGAACACATTTTAAAAAACAATGAGATGAAAATGTACCTTTTTGGCTGCGACCTTCTTCCACTTGCGCTCTTGAGCAAAGTCGGCTGCCATCCAGACCATCTCCTCGAGCAGGTAGTCCCAATGCGCCTTCGCCCTGGACGGCTCGTGCTGCTTCGGCAGTCGCTTCTCGCCCCACAGACCCTCGCGCTGCAGCTCACCTATCCTCTGCATAACATACGCTTCCTGTAAACAAAAATCACCCGTCATCAATACAATTTCAAATCGAAAGCAATTGAACCCACACATTGAAAATATAACAACGAAAACTAGGCTTTAGTCAAATATCACTTATTAAATAAAATTATAGAATAGACAATAGAATATTTATTTTGCCAAAAACACACATCATTACCTTTAATTACCTTCAGTCCAGTCAGTTCAATTTCAAGACGAAAACAATTGAACCCACATATTCAACAATTGAAAATATAATAATGAAAACACTATAAGTCAAATATCACTTATTGAATGAAATTATAGAATATCTATTTTGCCAAAAGCACAAATCATTAATACTGTCAGTTCAATTTCAAATCGAAAACAATTGAAATCACAGGTTCAAAAATTGATAATATATCAATGGTAACACTATAAAAAGTCAAATATAACTACTTATTAAATAAAATTACAAACATGTTTCATTAAAATTGATTTCTACTTCAACATAATTAAGTTTAGTAACGATTGTACATTGATTAATATGAAAGATGCAATAAATTTTAAAAACCTGACTCAGACAATAATTGTAATACAATTATTAATAATTGATAACACAATAATTATTGTTTACTCTTTGAATAGCATTCATAGAAAACATTTGTTTTACAGTAGTTCAAGACGTTCGATGATTGAATACTCTGTAATATGATCAAAAAATACAATGACTAAAAAATAACTAACCTGTTTCGCTTTTTCTACAAGCTGCTCCTGCGTAATGACAGCATTCTCTGGATTTGGTGGCCTTCCAGGGCCTAGTTGCTTGGTTGCGGCCAACAGCTTCAGCTTGGTGGTGGATGCATGTCGATCACTGCTATTCACAACTGTATCCGAATTACTAGGAGAGCTAGCTGCCACTGAAATTTCAAATTAAATTCAATGATTTGAGTCAATTTTGAAATTAATGTTCCAAAACACTTATTAAATCGATATAGTTCGATATACACTTATTAAATCAATATAGTTAATTGTATTTGAATATCATTCAATATTCGTTTGAGTTTTGTGTGCATCAATACTACAACTAACTAGGAATTATTTTATATTTACTTTTATTAAGTATAAGTTTTTGTTACATAGTATTAACATTTTGTTAAAAGTATCAAGATTTACTTTTTGTCAAGTTCCAAGGTAAAGCATTTCTAAAGATTTATAATACGTAGCCTAATACTTCTAGAATAGAAAAAATAAAGTGAATCAATGACGAACACTTCAAAACCTGTCCATATGGTATGAGTCAGCCACATTTCTCCAAATGTATTACTCATACATTTTCATGAAGGCTTCATCAAAACATTCTAAAGTAGTAATTACGTTTTCATTTTCAATTCCAACAGAATGGATATAGCTAATACTTGAAACTAAATTCAGATATCAATAACATGTAGAAAGCATACGCAAGCTTATGCGAATGCTTTCTCTATGTCAATACTTCCATTTCAAAATGAATAGCTGGATAAACTAGACAGCTGGATATTTTCAAATACTGTAACTTGCAATCTCATTTTTGATAGGAATTTACAACACAACAGAATAGAATTTGCATTGACATCATTGTTTCGGAAGCAAAATATTAAAACTGGAATCAGCACGTTAAGTACGAGCTGGAATTTAAGTACGTTAAAAATACGATACTATTGAAATGAGTGTAATAAAAAAATACTATTACTGGAATCAGTAAAGTACGTTAAAAATACAATACTATTGAACTGAGTACTTTCTTATTCATAAATATAAAAATAATCTCAAAAATTAATACCTAATCGTTGTAATAAAACTACTGGCATCCTGTTCTGTACACAATACATGATTAAAACACGGATAATCTATACACGAACTATTACAGACCAACTGAATATCCAGTACTAGTGTGAGACTGTCTAGAGCTCAACTATGCCAGACAAGTTCAAACAAACCGTTGGCAAACCTGATATACTGTTTAGATAAGGCGGAGCTTGAATGCTGACGTCACAAACCAACAAAACTTCACCAGAATAGAATAGCGAGTGTTGTAATAATTTAAAGGAGTAAGAATTTAAAGCCAGGAAGCTGATAAGTTATTCGATAAATAAATTTTTCTTGTAAGCTATGACGAATCCTGAATATTCAAATAATAGTTTACAATGAACGCAATACTCAATTTGCAAACTATAATAGACAAGATTTAAATAGTCCGATAAGATAAGATTGATTTGATATTGAATATTAAGATGATGAATCTCAGAAATTTCTTATCTTATCATTTAAAAATTGCATTTTCAGGGTTCTCTTCATCATTCAATTTCCATAATTTTTTTCATTTCATAAGAGAATAATATAAATTCAAGTTTTAATAATTCTTGACATGGATTACATTCATTTCGATTTCAAATGTCTAGTTTTTTCTGGTTTGAAGTACGAGTATCAATATGAAAACTCAATCAAATTATTATCCATTTCGCCATCATGAACTCGAGTTTAAAAGAGCAATTTGAATGTGAGATAAAAAGTTAAAATGAGGATGGGGATACATATATCTGGATTCTCTGTATTCACTGTACTACAATTTTTTTATAAATAAGTAAAGGATACAGATTCGGGGCAAACTCTCATAAAAACATGAATTTCAATTCCCCAAGCTAAAAAACTGCGAGTTATCAATCATCCCTCAACATCTCCCGGCTCCCATTACCCACGCACAAGACTAGAGCTCAAGTGAGCATCAACCTCAGAAAAAATCACAATTTCCAACTCTCAAGGCTGAAAGAACTAGGAGTTATCAAATTAGAATATAAAAAGTCGTTGTAGAAGACAAAAAAAATGCTCTTTCTCAACGAACTGTTCGATTCCTCTACTCCTCAGTAATGTATAGATGTATAGTAGTAGTATAGATGTATATTAGCTCTTTCAAATCAGGATACCTAAATTAGGCTATAAAAAATAGGCGAAGATGTTTATTTGTGATCAGAACTCCTCCGTGGTTTCTCAACCGATTCTGTTAGTACACGTTTCATTTGAAAGATCTCATTGAGTAGATGTTTGATGAGGAAGGTCTTACATTTTGATTACAAAAGGTAGGAGAACAAGGAGGAGAGAAGAAGAGAAGAAGAAAAAGAAAGAAAAGAAAGAAAAGAAGAGGAGGAGGAGGAGAAGAAGAAGAAGAAGAAGAAGAAGAAGAAGAAGAAGAAGAAGAAGAAGAAGAAGAAGAAGAAGAAGAAGAAGAAGAAGAAGAAGAGAAGAAGAAGAAGAAGAAGAAGAAGAAGAAGAAGAAGAAGAAGAAGAGAAGGAAGAAGAAGAAGAAGAAGAAGAAGAAGAAGAAGAAGAAGAAGAAGAAGAAGAAGAAGAAGAAGAAGAAGAAGAAGAAGAAGAAGAAGAAGAAGAAGAAGAAGAAGAAGAAGAAGAAGAAGAAGAAGAAGAAGAAGAAGAAGAAGAAGAAGAAGAAGAAGAAGAAGAAGAAGAAGAAGAAGAAGAAGAAGAAGAAGAAGAAGAAGAAGAAGAAGAAGAAGAAGAAGAAGAAGAAGAAGAAGAAGAAGAAGAAGAAGAAGAAGAAGAAGAAGAAGAAGAAGAAGAAGAAGAAGAAGAAGAAGAAGAAGAAGAAGAAGAAGAAGAAGAAGAAGAAGAAGAAGAAGAAGAAGAAGAAGAAGAAGAAGAAGAAGAAGAAGAAGAAGAAGAAGAAGAAGAAAGAAAAGAAGAAGAAGAAGAAGAAGAAGAAGAAGAAGAAGAAGAAGAAGAAGAAGAAGAAGAAGAAGAAGAAGAAGAAAAAGAAGAAGAAGAAGAAGAAGAAGAAGAAGAAGAAAAGAAAAGAAAAGAAGAAGAAGAAGAAGAAGAAGAAGAAGAAGAAGAAGAAGAAGAAGAAGAAGAAGAAGAAGAAGAAGAAAGAAAAGAAAAGAAGAAGAAGAAGAAAAAGAAGGAAAAGAAGAAGAAGGAAAAGTGGGGAGAGATGATGAAAAAGGAGAAGGTGAATGAGTAGGAGTAGGTGGAGAAGGATTGGAAACTATTTCATGTAGGCTGGTTTGAAAATTCAGGAGGATACCTTGACTGAGCCGAGAGGCGGGGGCGGCGGGTGGAGGCGGCTGGGCGGCGGCGGGGAGTGTGAGGAGGTCGTCGTCGGCATCGAGCCGGTGCTTGTGCAGGAAGCTGACCAGCTGAGCGGTGGCCGGCCGCTTCCGCCACACGTGCAAGTCCACCAGGTTGCCACCCGACTCCAGAAAGTACAGCTCCATTGCACTCTCCGTGTACCTAACAACAACACAATATTCATCCATTAAAATTAGGCAAACAAGGTCTTCTCCGCTTTCATTCAAGGTAATTGTAAATAACTTCTGACACAGTTAGATAATATTTAGCTCAGTGGGCACAATGATGCCGAAACATGTTTGTAAATTCTACCAAATACAGTGATATTTTTTGACTACATCCAAGTGTTTTCATTATATATCATTATGTAATTGAAAATGTTTCAATAAATGAATAAGACATGAGCATAAAAATAATGCATTAAACTTTCCTGTTCTCGGTATCGTTATTTTGAGAAATAATTAGTGAAATACGGTACGTTGATCGCTGCAGCCATCAACAACAATGCATGGATGCTACGCACATCAAGTAACATTTTAAAATATCAATACTTCAAGGAAAATTTCAATCGTTCGTTAGTCTGTTCATTACTGTTTTCACTGAGATTCATAATTATTATCTATTGTGAGACTTTTACAGTTTCTTTACAACCAGGTTTTTTAGTAAATAAATAATAATTTTAGAACTATTTTATTAAATCATTCAACAATTTAACAATGAGTAATATCGCACAAAACCGAAAATAAGTTTTGCCTAGCAGTGTAGGGCTCTAGACAATGAACTGTTCACGAGTCAACTACCTGTTGGTTCAGTTTTCCGAATTTCTCATTTGTCAAGATTAGTACAATTTATACTAAATTGACAATAATTGTCATAAAAAACAATAGAAAAACAACATACACTTGATCGAATACATACTACATCCATAATAGACCAATCACTAATATAACATATACAATTCAACAATTTAGACTATCATGCAATAACCGACGGCACACTAATACAATTGATAAAAGAATGGGCAATTCAATCAATTATATATATCCTGGCAATGAGATTCTCAAAGTTCAACTATAGATTCAATAGACCCAAGAACAGGCTGTGATATTTATACAGGCACTTAGCTTGTAACCATTCCTTCATCTTAGTCCTGAATGACTCAAGTGGCCGAGATTTCCTTATATTCTCAGGTACGGCGTTAAAAACCTTCTTTGGGATTCAATTCATAAAAATTAGTCGTATGCAGTTCCAACAAACACTTTCTAGCTTCCAAGCGATCAAGTTCGTGTTGTTTTATCTATTGTTTTGTATGACAATTGTCAATTTAGTAAAAAACTTCAAGGCTATTAATTTTTGAACAAAACAACTCACGGAGTGCTAGAATTTCAATATTGCTGGACTCAAAACGAAATATTATTTCAATTTGTAATATTTATTTGTTCATTTTTCCAAGTTGACCACGAATACTGGATAATGTGGTCAACTCTAGTTCCTGTTATTTAAGTAAAATTCTTTGTATGCTCAGCTTAAAGGAATTAAGTTCATTATTTAATTTCTATTTATTATTTCATGTTTTCACCTGTCTCTCAAGCGCATCAATCGCTGCGCCTTGTGCTCGGATATCCTTTGTCGCCGGGCAGCAATATCCTCGTTACAGTTGTCCGACGTCTTTCGTTTGCGCGCGTTGCTCGCCGCGCCGCCTCCAGCGCGCACAATTGGCGCCGTCAGCGAATTCACCAGATTCGGGTGCAACGACGCCCCTCCCCCACCATCCGCCACTCCCTCACCGCCCGTCACCTCGCCGTTGTTGGCACGTGCCGCCCCCCCCGCCGCCGCCGAAGACCCTCCCGTCGATCGGTTCATGTTCAGTAACCTTGTCATGGCGGTAGATGATGGAGTCTGCAATAAAAGTCAGTAATTAACAAAAAAGTGATAAATGAAGATTTATTGTCATTCTGCTAAAGAACATAAGCATGGCTAGTCAAGGCGGTAGATGTTGGAGTTTGCAATAATTAAAAATAAACTGAAATTGAATTGAAATTATTTAATTTTCAATAACATTAACATATTATATAGTGATAGATATTGCTAACTAAACTCATATTAACAGATATTAACTAAACTCAGTGATTAATAAATAGGTACTTGATACTTTCCAATCAGAAAATAATTGAAGATTTATTTCTGCTAGAGAACATAAGTATGGCTAGTCATGGTGGTAGTCTGCAATAATTAAATTAAAAAAATATATAACTCGTTAATTAACAAAAAGGTAATATTCATTTTTAAATCAATAATTGGAGATTTATTGTCATTCTGCTAAAGAACATAAGTATGGCTAGTCATGATGTTAGTCTGCAATAATTAAATTTAATGAATTATAACTGGTTAATTAACAAAAAGGTAATATTCATTTTTAAATCAATAATTGGAGATTTATTGTCATTCTGCTAAAGAACATAAGTATGGCTAGTCATGATGTTAGTCTGCAATAATTAAATTTGAAAAATAAAATTCAGTAATTAACAAATACATTGGGTACAATACATTTTTCAGGCAATAAATAAATTAAGCTTTAATGTCATTCTGCTAAAGAACAAAAGTATATCATAATAAGTTAGAGAGTTTTCGCATTCATGGCATACGGTAAGCTAAATTCAATTGAATTCGTATTACAGTGGAACCCTGGTTTCACTTAGATCAAGTGGCCGTAATTGACATTTTGTTTCATTTTTGCTAACATTTTGTTAAAACTATTGTTGTTACTTTTGTATTAGACTTGATCTATTTTTCTGTGAGTTGCAGGAAATCGAAAAATTAGTACATAAAAATTTTACTTGCCTGCTGTTGATATTGGGGTGGTGTATGATAACGTGATCCTGTCTGGTTTGAACCAGGGGTATTTCCGTGCATGGAGTTGTGCACGGTGTGTAGGGTTGGAGATTGACTTTGGAGTCTGGCTCTCCCCAACCCTAAATCACCTTCATTCATCTTGAATTCTGCAAATAAAATTCACCATAAAGCCAATTGAAAATTACCGGTATGCGTTAAAATTCAAAACTGCACAACACGCCTAATCAAATAAATTCAAGAATAGCTTTTTATTGATAGTAATGATGATTGATTGCCATTGTTAGGAGGGCAAACTCCATTTCCTAGGAGGGCAAAGTTAGGGACCAACCGGCCCTCTCTTACACTTGACGCCCACGTGCATGCTGAATGTTGTTTCACAAAAAAAAAGATTGGAGCTAAATTTAATTTCACACCTTCTTTAAGAAAGCTAGCGGTTAAGTTGGGGTTTCTTAAAATAACCATGGGCATGGTATAAAATTATTATTCATTTACCAACAGTCCGAGATGTTATTGATTAAAGGGCAATAGGCCTACATACTTACCCTACAATCAATAACAATTACATAAAATATATTTCACAAATGAAAAAATAAATTTTAAAACCAATTGAAAAGAGAGAGAAAATTTACAGGAATCTTATAACTAAAAAATATTGGAATCAAGTTAATTATTGTAAAATACTGTGTGAAATGAAAGTTTACATATTGTTTCAATCACTATCTACTAATACCGGTATATTATATCACTGAATTATTGCAATCAAGTTAGATGAATTAAGTTACCTTGATTTAAAAAATAAAATGGGCAATAACTTGATTTGTATGGATGAAAATCTATCATTTAGAATTATAGTACAGTGCTTGTTATGAAAGAAGACATATCAATAACTTTTTTCGAGAAAAAGACATAAAACATAAGAATGCATACCAAAAAGCCGACAACTTACATGTTTAATAAAAATTCAAGTTAAAATGATAAAACTTGACTTACACACTATACAGCAAGCCAAAAATATATAAATAACAATATTATATAATTATGTAGCAGTAGGAAAATATTCGGTGACTGAAAGTTCAATAAAAACAGTGCAGTCACAGAAAACTAATAAATTTTTATTAATAATATAAGGTTGATTAAGTTTGTAAATCATAATTATACTGTTGTAAGTTAATAGGCATATTAAATATTGTTTTAGAATTTGAATATATAAATGCAATCCATCAAAAGCCCAGATAACACCATTTTAATTTCAATTTCTAATTTTATTTTCAATGTAGTCTGGTAGGCAGATCACAAAGGCCTACCTAACCTCAATGTTTACATAAAGAAATCGGTAGAAAGTGAATGTTAAAGATTTATCTTAGGGTAGATTTAATTCAGAATCTACTTACTGTTTAATAATCAATATTATTTACGATGAATTTTGAACCAATTAATATTAATTGCAAAATGTATGAATGAAAAGCAATCGTTCCGCCGCTACCTCAAAACTGCACATTGTGAAAATAATCAATTGATTCAAATGTAAACGGAGCCTTGAATATTCTTAATATTTCATAAATTTACACGATGAACACAATCGTAAATAACAAAATACCTAGGCGAGACAACAATCCTGAATCTCAAATAATAGTGACGAAACAGAATTCGACAACCTGCTCTGCCGCCATATTGCTGGGCTGTGAGAATTGAGAAGCTAAAGTGCACACAAGCTTACCATTTTGTTATCACGAATTCTCCAGTTAATAATCAGCATTCACATTCATTTAGGTAACGATTTAAATTCCGGAAGTTCATTTATTTATTGTAGTAATGATAAATTACAATAACAACGCCATTTTCAAAGAGTATTTGAGAACTTATCCTAGGGTTTTAACTCAAGGACAGAAAGAGAAGCTACAATGGCGTCACCTTTTCACCATGATCCTTTGAAACTACGCTCTCTACAACAACTTCTTGCTCAGTATGTTTAGTTCATGCCACTGACACCACGCTGCGCTGAACTAGTACCAACCTAAGTAGTTTTATTTCCCTATCGAATTTATACAGAATCATTGAAAATTACATCTTAAGACTTGAATATTACTGTAATAATTTAAGAGATTCATATAAATTTCATATGCATTTTTTTAAACATGAGATTTTTATGGATGATCAATAATACAAAAAATATAGATCAGTTACTAACATAGTATAAATTTTCTATGTTGGTCACATGTAGAAAACAGTGCTTAGAAATCCCGTCAGATAGCACAGTCCTTCCTCCTTCGTAAAGGCGCAGTCAGCTCGTCGCTCATCTCAGTTCCTTGTACACGGGAAAATGCCATTTCCTTTCTTTGTTACCTTGCATTCGTCAAAGGCAATGCTTACAAGCATGATGCAATGAAATTTCTATTTATTTGTTGAATATTTTTTCAAAAAAGTATTCATCCACGACCACTAAATCAATCTTATCAAGTTTCATTGGAGGATTAATTCAAATCTCGCGTAAAAGTCATTCTGTTTAGTAGAGTGGAAGGGGTAAAATGGCCCGCCTAATTCCGGAAATTAATTCGAATTTGAATTTAAATGTAATAAAACAACTAGAACTGAAGAATATAAATACAGTTTTGGATTTTTTGGAGGAGGATCCAGATAGATTATGCACAATCACGGGACTCGTTTACAAGGTTCCCCTATTTTTTTCTTTTTTATAGTTTAAAATGATTCAGAAGGAAAACTGCACTTCGATTTTTATCCTGTAAAAACTTGTATAATTATTCATTTTTATCCTGTAGAAAAATTGGGAAAAATATATGAAGAGTCTGAATTTATCATGATGAAGTAATAAAGATGTATGGAATTTTTTTGCCATTAAATCGTAATTTTTAGTGGCTCATTGGTCACCTACAGCATTCTTTTTTCTTATAAAAAATATTCACTATTATAATATGCTTTATCTCTTTCGGGCCTTTCAGACATTGCTGGGAGTTTAATGTACTCTTTTATTAAATTTTGTTAATGGATTCTGACGACCCATTCCTAGTTTTTTTTATGAATTATCAATTATCTCTATGAATTACTGTAACTTAAGACTTCTTTCTGCTTAATAAATTAATCATATAGGTTCTGTATCAAGTCAACGACAATTGATTACGTTATTTAATTTTGTGTTCTCAACAACTGATAATATTTACCTTATTCTAAAGACATGAATTAGGTATTAATTTCAAATTTTTTTACAGAACATAATTGAAATTCGAAGGCAGATTCTAGCCAAATTCAGTGCAAAAAGTAAAAATGGATTGGAATGTTATAGTAAAATGCTAATCATGACTGCCAAAATTAACACAGGAATAAAAAAGTAAGCAAATAAATATCCAACGTCAAATATAAGGTATTCCAAACATAAATATAACAGAAAATATTCATACTGAGTAATTTTTACCACATGCAAAGTACTGGTTTCAATAATACAGTAGTTAAATTTTATAGGATAATGAAACGCTGTAGCACAAAAGTTAAGCATGGTTTAGCATAGCATATTGAACAACAAATCCTTTTTAAATTTAAAAATTTCAATTTGTTTTTATTTTTAACATTTATTTTTATTTCTCTCTATATTAATAATTATCACATTTTATTTCTTCTTTAGTATTGTTCTAGTGTTATCAGTAAATTTTCATTAGCTATAAATATGAATTTATTTTCTCATACTATATCCTTCAATATTCAACGAATATTAAAGTAATAATAAGATTAAGGTGCAGTGTAATATAGATATAAATTACTTTCATTAGTTTACAAATTCACAAAACATCAACATTAATTGTATAATAACAGTAACTTTAACATGAGTATAATGATTTGTAAGTGGTTAAATACCGGTAAAAATGTGGAATAATAGGAATGTTAAACACAGCACCACAAAAAATAATACATTCTTATTTCAACTTCTTTTTCAGGCTCGATGATTTACTAGAAGGTGGGTTGTTGACTGGAAACATCTATGAAATATGTGGTTTAACGGGTATTGGCAAAACCCAACTTTGTTTTACGATTGCTTCGCATGTCACGTCAAATCTAAAACAACCCGTGTACTATGTTGACACAAAACATGATTTTTCTAGTCAGAGGATTTTGGAAATAATGAGAACCAATCACTTGAACGATATGGTAAGAAAACTTTTTTTAGTGAAAGATTGTTTAAAACATAGGTAGTAGGTATGTGTTTTAAAAGATTTTCATAGAAATCAGTGTATGGTAATTATAATCTAAAGTTTAATTGTTTAATGCACTCACCTAGATCATCATCAACATCATTTTGGATGGAATGACAGTTCTGCTGATAATGATGTTATTAAATTAATAAGATACCAATTGGTCATTGGTATGTTAAAATATTTGTTCCTCAATAGTAAGTTGATAAAAATATTTAGGCCTATATATATGAAACCTATTTGAGAATAGGCCAAATTACAAAATAGTTGAACCTATATCATAAGTTTACTTTTAGAACATTTTTTTGTAGAGGTTTTAATAAGATATGATGAATTAGAATTCAATTGGTCAACCAGGCCTAACGGTAGGCACTGGATTATTATAGATGGACTCTTTCTTTTTTGCTGGGGATGATGCCCACATAAGCTCTAGGCTTGTGCGTGGGTATTGGGAAGCATGATGAAGAGATGAATGGACCTACAGTTTTAGGTGGGTTCCGAACCACCGGGAAGCAACTTTGAAGCTCATAAATTGTATTTAGAGGAGCCGGTCACCGTTACAACAGGAGTGGTAGGCGCCGTCTCTTATACCTAATCTCACCGATTAGACTCGCCTGCTACCACTGGGACAACCGCTTCCCTTTCATTTCATCCATTGTGAGAAATGCAATTACGTGTTGCAGTAGTATTTCTTTAAGCATAAATTATTCAAAATATTGATATATTAAATTTATATTATTATGTATTATTTATATTGAAATATTTTGTAATTTATTCAGTGTGAAGATCTTTTAGAATAACGTTTGGGCTCTTATGTCAAATTTAGGAAATTCAAACAGCAATGGAAAACATTAAAGTAATAAGAGTAAAAGATATTTATGAGATGACCACATTCTTGCATTCTCTGGGATCAATGCTTGAGAATATGCCATGCAGACTGATTATTGTGGACTCTATTACTGCACTATTCACGCCGTTCTTGAACGAGCAGAGAAATGACGGTAAATATTTAGAAATTTAAAAAGAGTCCCTGCAATAACGCCATTACTATTATCAGGTCATTCTGATTTATATTCAACAAAATCATAGTCAACTCATGCACAACTTGAAATAATATTATTAAAACTATACACTTATTATTGGATTAGAACCTATTTCATTTTGATAAATAATTGTTTTGTGAAACTTCGTTACAATTTTGTTTAGTATATTTATTCGTTGGCATGGAATTTAATTAGTGAATATTAATACAATAGGTAACTTACTTGATATTAAAATATTCAATTTTGTAAAGAATATTTTATATATAATAACATGATTTGATTTATTATCAAGTCATAAGAGCTTTGTGGGTTTTCCAATTCCCAAGATATTTCCTTATCAACGAGTTTTGCAGTGAATCATGCATGTACTAATTTATTGTGATGAATACTTATTTATTTTGATGAATACAATGCAGTTCGTCACGGTTCATCTAATACAAAGTTCTAACACATTGAATGGTTTATTTACTAGCTACAGTTCTAATAATATTTGATGAAAATCATATTATGATTTTTGGGTCTATATCAAAGAATGAACCACTAAATGTTTGATTATAAAGACAAAGTAAATTGAAAAGGGAATAATTCCAAATTAGATGCGCCCCGAACTGGATGTTCCTATCCAGAATGTAAATATTTCATTTATTAACATACCATTTCCAAATAATATAAAATATGGATAAAATACTAAAAGGAAAGAGTATTTAGGCAGCCTCATTGAAAAATTCGTGTACAATGCCTCAGATTACAGGCACACAGGGTTCTGACAACACCTTATTCAGTCATCTCTTGAAAATAATACTGTAGTATATGGTATTCATTCATTTCATTGGATGAAAAAACTTGTTCAACTTTTGTTCCAGGCTTGGGACTGATGAACCATGTAGCAGCAACCATGAAAAATATATCAATGACCTATCAGACCGTATTTGTGACAGTAAATCTGGCTACAAGTTTCATAGATAACGATGACATAGATGCTCAGACAGCCGATGTGTGCTGGTACGGCGATATTCGCCCCAAAATGGGAAAAGCTTGGATGCACATGCCTAGCAACCGCCTGCTAATACATAGGCCACCAAACGGGCCCGATGACCAGATAGATGTCACTTTGATCAAATCCACAGACTTGCCGCTCACAAAAAAATGTCTACTGAAAATAACAAGCGGTGGTATGGAATGTTAATATTCCAACCATTAAAAGAAAATTGGTGGGATTTGATGGCTGTGATTTAAAGGTACCGCATCCAAAGTCAAGTTTTGAATGCGGGGAAAAGTTTTGGAAGTAAGCTACGAAGTTGAGCTACTTTTATGTAATATATAATTTTTCTATGTAATAATTAAGCTAATTTTTTTATTGGTATAGGAATATTAATTATCAGATTTATGATCTTATCTCTAATATTAGAATATGAAAACTCAAAGTTGGTTTTTCAGAGAATGCAACCTAATGAGACCACACAACAGTTATGATAGAAGCATACAACGGTAACATTTATTTTTTTATCAAAAAATACAAAAGTGTAGACATGAAAAAATCGTCAGAAACAAAGAGAAATCACAAGTAGTGAATGTTGTATCATAAGGAGACAATAAAAAAAGTTTTTATAAAAGATATATGTCCAAACTATTTACAGCTATGCTTACAAAAAATACTTCAACATGAATAATGTCAAAATTAACAAATGCAACAATAATAAATCTAGTAGACATTACAAACAAAATTTTATACCAAAAACAGACTTTACTTATCACATTATTGAATTGGCACTGATAAGGCATTTAGTTGCTTTGTTGAATAACACTGATAATGAAACATTTTCACATAGCTTCTCATAAAAAATAGTAACTCGAATAAATTAGGCTTTAGTAATTTGAATAATTATTTATATATAAATTAATAATTATACTATTGTTCTTTGCCTTGGAAAAGACTTTTTTTATAACATTTATAATTATGTAATCTGAAAGTAGTTTAATTATAAGCAAGGAATAGCTTGCTGCTACGATCAAAACCCCAATGATTATGATCTTTCTAAATTCGTACAGTAAAACTGAATACTTAGTTTCCAACGCGTGATATTTAAAAAAAAATTTTAGTTCCTCCCAACATTCTATTCATTACTATTCTCAAGAATGATAATCTTCGATTAGTTTTTATGTATTAGATAGTTTTACAGTTCAACAAATAAATAGGGTAAAAATATTGCATATTCAGTGATAAGAAAATTATCAATTCTTCATCTTCTTCAGAAACATAACATAAATAATTATAAACTCAAACCTTTGTTTTCAATGTGAATTCTGCATAACGATTCAGTAAATTCTGGCCTAACTTGAATTATATTACGATCTTCTCTAAAATTTTTCAACTGTCAATATTTATTTCTTCCATTTAGCCTACTGGAATTTGTATATCAAATACAATGCATTTTTTGGAAATATGAGGCCACTAATGTAATAGATAATACTCTGACCTAAAATGGCTTTTTAAATTAAAGACATGCTTTTTGAGAAAGGTGGATAATATTATTAATGATTATACGATTAAAGTCACAGGTAATTGACAATAGTAGACAACTAGTCGCAAAAGCCCTTTGAGGAAATACTTAATACATGTCATTGCAAGACAATGCAAAATGAATTACAACAATTGGAATCAACAGGTCCATGAAACTAAGACAGGATAACTGTTCAGTGGTAATCACTACGAACAAATTTCAAATATAACTGAAATTAATAGTAATGTAAGAATAATTATCACGCCTTGTTTCATATAAAAAACAATCGTATGATTTGTACGCTTTTCAAAGAAAACACCACGTTTTATCAAAGAACATTGCAAAATCGTTAGCAAGAACATAAATTCCCATTATTCAACAATTATTACGTCATCAGTCATAAAGTTTTAGTTGACGCAATGCATAGTCAGTCGAGTTTTCTAATAGTAACCCAAGTTAGAAAACAATCGAAAGGTTATAATAACCGGAAAAAAATCAGGCAAAAAACCTGACAATAATATTACTTCGTTCAATATGAACAATACTTTCATCAGTTGAATGATGGAAGACCCGTGACGACAGACTATACGAAGAAAAATCTTGTATATATTATCTTTGTAGACTAGAAACTAGGGTATTAGCACAATCTTCTCATTTTTTTCGGTGCCTCCACTTCATCTGGTGTCAGATTCTCCTGGTCTTCTTTTTTGTATCCATCCAACAGCTTTTTTACTGTTGAATCGACTTGTTTGTCCTAAAAAATGAAGGAAAAAATAAAACTCGTGTGAAAAAAAACATTCAAAGTATGAAAAATCCTTCAAATTATTCAGAAATCACATTCAGTCCAACAGAGTGATGACAATGCAGTCGTTTGTGTTTTCAAGACACATAAAACACCTCTTTTTTGATATTGAGCCCATAAAACTCATCAAGTTGTTATTTATCTGAATGATTTTTAATTCCATGAGAATGACAAAAACATTATTAAAAATAAATAGCCAAGCACACAAATGCATTAATAAAATACAAATGCACCGAATAAAATAATCACATCTGAATGGAATGGTTTTCCATCATTTCATGAGCTTGAAAACCGAAGTGAACAACGGCAAAGCCTCAATCAAGCCTCAAGCCTGACAATCTGCTCCTCAATTCGTTTATGCTGGTTACCACTGAAAGGCGTTATTGAAATTCACGAATGACACAAAATATACAGGTCGAAACAATCTGAATATAAAGGTAAATTAGTATTAGCGAAGTGAGCCAGTCGTCCGAACTATCAAATGTTTTACACTCTTTGGATTTTGAAACAAAAATGTAAATTCATTATGTAATTTATAATGTAAAGTCAGTTATGTATACTGCACACGGAAAACAATACTGTATAGTGAGCTCCAAAAATCATAGATACGCATTCAAATTGTAGCGGACAGTTGAGTTTTACCTTTGTCCAATCATGATTGAGAATCTCATCGATAGAAAATCTTTGGTCCGAATTGACAATGAGCATATTTTCAACAAGGTTAACAGCACTAGTTGAAATGTCAAAGTTGAAGTTGACACTGGTGAGTCTTTTGTAATATCCTCTGACAATATGCTCCTCAATTCGCATATGCTGGTTACCACTGAAAGGCGTTTTTCCACAAAGGCTGAAATGAACAGAATTCAAGAAAACAATTATAATAATAAATATTGATAGATTTATTGCATAATTTCTTCAATAAAATTTATTCTAGTTTAATGTAAAATGTAATAGTTTAAAAATGATAATCATGAAGAATAATTCAGTATCTGAGATACACAGCAAATTTTTGAGTATGAACTGATGACTGTATATATAAACTGTTTTATAAAAATACATTACAAAATTGAGACACGTTGCCACATTAAAGAAAAATTAATAAAATTGAATTTTGGACTTTCTGTTATCAAGAAGAACTTTTACAAAATTGGTGAATATTCTGAAAAGTGATATTGAACTTCAATCTAAGTGAAAAATAGGTTATGCACGGCGAGGTTTAACCTTCTGGTCTCCCCACCGTTTAAAGCCGATACTCTAATAATAATAGTGTACATTAATCCGCTTCATCAATTGGAAGAAAATTTGTATAGTAAAAATAACGGTTAGGCAGATATGAAGAATAATTTAAAACTGAAAAATCTTTCTAAATATGCAATTGTTTTTGGTATAAACCAGCGACCACAGTCATAATACAAATAGAAGGAGCATTCCTATTACTTCAACATTAAAGCCAATGAGGGTGATGAAGCCAATTCTGGTGCCTAGCCCAAGGGAGATGGCGGTCCACTCAGCTGATCCACATACAACTGCGGGCCGATCGCTTGACCTCTCTCCTATGTACACTACTACGTAAACCGTCGCCATCTTCCTTGGGTTTAGGCGCCATAAACGAATAGAAATGTTAGCTAAACAAATTAGTAAAGCTAAGAAAATTTCCAGAACTTGTCTTTTTCAAGTTAAGGTTGAGTATGAGTCAATCATTGCCGATCAGTTGGTATTATCTACGAGTATTTTATTTCAATTATGCAATAATTTAGAAATATGCATTGATATTTGAGGTAAAACTTGGTTTCAATCAAATCTGTTCCTCTTGCCAACTATATCTATCATCATTCTATTCTATATCCATTCCATTCTATCATCATATCTATTCTCGTATTTCATTTTAATTAGGCATTTAATTAGAAATGTTCATTGATATTTGGGAAGGTAAAACGGAGTTTCAATAGAATCTGTTGCTCTTCCCACTTATCCTCCACTTTAATCAGTTCTTTTGATCTCGCGTGAAAAAAATGTTTCAAAAAGGAGATGATATTTTGTTGATAGCAATTTCGATATTAAGCATATAAATATCAGGGAATGTTTCTTACCATAAGTAGAGGATACAGCCCAGACTCCAAACATCAACTTTTGGCGTATAAGTGGCTTTAGACATGATTATTTCGGGTGCTGTGTACAACAATGTGCCGCAATGCGATTTCAAAGCTGTACCCGCATGTATCAGCTTTGAAAGTCCGAAATCAGAAATTTTAACTTTCAAAATTCCGTTTTCTGAAGACAAAAGGATGTTTTCCGGCTGTAAATGAGAAGAAAAATTGAATAAGACTGAAATTTGAAGTTGAAATATTGTTTGAAAGTGATAAACACTTCTAATACAAACAATAAAACGACATTAAACTCATGACAATAGCGGAAAGTGTTATTAATCCTACTCTTAAACAAACTTGTACGGTACTGAATGGAAACTGTAATAAAAGAATTAAATTAAAAAGAATAATACAAGTAATCTACTGAACTGTAATAAGAGAATTAAATTTAAAAGAATTAATACTTGTAATATACATGAATTAAAAAAGAACTAAAAATAAGGAAAGTATTGCTTGTGTATCTGTGCACAAAACTGTGACAATACAATACTGTGTAAATCTATACCAACAACAGAAATAGGTATAAAAATCCATGAAAAAGGATCCGAATATTTGAAGCTATTTTTTGTATCTAATAACGTGTAGATATTTGCCATGCGGCAGCCGGAGGCAACATTGAACAATTGTAATCTATAAAAAAAAACTTCGAAATTTCCTCTTTCCATTGGTATGAGGATTGTTCAATTTGGATTAGTACATTAGTAAATATGAATATTTGAAAATGGGTCCATTATTTAGAATTGCCCTTAACTCAAAAGACTAGATTAATGCGAAAAATTAGTCCTCACCTTCAAATCTCTGTGTGTTACACCTTGACTGTGAAGATATTGAACACCTAAAAAAAGTTGGTAGAAAAGAATTTTGCAGTCAGTCTCTTGAAGCCTCTTATCACGGCACAGCTTGTGCTTAAGATCACCACCCGGCATGTATTCCAGAACCATAAAAACAGCTTCTTCGTTCTCGAACACTTCTTTCAATTTCACTATGAACGCCTGATGAGGAAACACATTGAATTAGGAAGGACATTAAAAAAATTGAACACATACGTATAAAAAATCATATTGGTAAAGTAAAGGCCTGAAACGCTGGTAGTGGCGTAAAAATTATGTTACTGATTGTGTTATTAATTACGAACAGGTTCATAACTTTTTAAAGAACATTAACAACTGATTTTAGATCATAAAGTAGTATAGAGGAGAAAATTATAGTGTTGCAATGTGTTATTATCATTCTCAAATTCAAACAAAGTTAATGGCTCAGAGTACTATCCCAACTTAACAAGAATGTAATGATGATTATTTTTGTAATTATTACTATTACACTTCAATTTAGGTTATTCTAAAATGCAGTTAGAATAAATAAGTCGTTAATCTGTAGTACTTACTAAACGATTGAAATGGTGTGGATACTTTCATAGTAATATAATTTAAGTTAATAAGAACATTTCTATTTGCTAGCACATTATATTGTGCTACAAAATATTAGTAATAACTGTAAGTAGGCTACTTACATGATCAAGACTACTGAGAATTTTTATCTCGTTAGCGATTCGCATTTCGTTAATTTTCTTCTCATTTTCGCCGAGATACTTATCACGAAGCAGCTTTTTTATGGCATATCGACATCTGGTTTTCTGAAAATGAAAAGTCAAACAATGCATATTCTTTCGTACATAGATATTTACAGAATATGAAAATTAAATTTCTCAATTCAATTCGGCCGAGATAAACTCTGAGGGGCGGTTCTATTGCTAAGATAGTAAGGGGCGGTTCATGAGCTCGGGATTTAGTCTAGTCCTAGACTAAACCGGGTGGCCACCGTAGCATCGACAAACTTTAGCCTCGACACTATGTATTAAGGACGTGGCACGGGCTCTCTATGCTGCTAACCCACTAGCGAAGTTAGCTACCAAGAAAGGTAGAGAACCTAGAGAGCTAACCTGTCGAGACAAACGTTTGTCAATACTACGGTAGCCACCCGTTTTAGTCTAGGACTTGGCTAAATCCTGAGCTCATGAACCGCCCCTTACTATCTTAGCAATAGAACAAATAATGAATGAATGAATAATAAAACATGTATCAGTATTTTTACAAAAACAGACTAGAACAACTAATAGACTCACCTTATTCACAGCCATCTTCACCACTCCAAAAGCACCGCTGCCAAGATCAGTCAATATATCATAACGATGTTTCTCGGAGGCTGGTAACCAACTGTTGCACAAGCGTGCATCAACAAAAAGAAACGCTGAAAACAAATTTTTTTATTAGTCAATAATGTTAACAAAGTATAATAGCCTAGGATATGACTGTAAATGAATGATTTTTATAACTAACTAGTCTTAGCCCACAGCGCCGCTTTCGTTGTTTAAATTATTAACTATATATGAGTTTTATTTTTTTATATTTTTATTATTAATAATTATATATAAGTTCAACTTATTCAATTCAGAACTAGCACAGAGGCACAAACCGAGAGATGGTGCCACGTGTACTCAAATTTTATTTTACATTCTTTACCCAAAACATATTTTTTTAAAAATACAAATAAAACCTGCACTTTATGGACCGCTACCCTGTTTTTTCAACTATAACGACCAAAGTTAGTAGCTAAAATTATTTCAATAAATGAGGATTGAGAGAAAATTTTATCAATTTGAGCCAAGTACAGTAGTATAAAAACCGTGTAGCCTAAACAAATCAATAAAAGTTTGGGTTTCAAAGAGAACGTTCATTATTAGTAGGGTATAGTAATGCAAATTAAATTCAAACTTTGCAGTTGAAATATATAACGATCTATTGGAATAATCAGACAGCTCCATATATAGATAGGTTACACACCTTTATTTTGTGGTTGGGATAGTGAAATTTCATCGCTAGTCTTGAGAAATACTGTTCTATTTCTACCAATTTTTTTCTTATTCACAAACGTTCCGTTGGAACTGAGGTCTTTCAAGCAAAACACCTCAATTCCAGAATCATCTTTGGCTAATTTGACCTCGAACTGAACTTTGCTGATCAGATTCAACACTGAAGTGTCAATAGAATCACGTGTCAGGCGTATATCACACTCCATGCCCCGGCCAACTTTATAAGCGGGCATTGTTAACTCTGAAAAATGAAAAAAGAACATGTTCAGAAAAGTAATATTGAATAGGTAGGTACCGTAAGTATTTTTATACAATTCCAAGTATTAGAGCGTTTAGCGTTTGTTGGAATTATTGCAATTGACAAATCAAAAAATTATTCCAACTGACGCAGCACAAGCAAAAACTTCGGTACAAGAATTTTATGGTTGATGTTCTGATTCAGCTCTACATTAAATACAATTTTGACTTAAAACCGCTAGCCGCTACCCCATTTCAGCAATGGATCTTCAGACCTTAACATAATGATGTGGTCTTATAAAGGACTATGTAAATTATAAAAATTTTCATCCATTAAGAGCTTAAAATCTTGCTCGATACTTGATAGGGCTTGAAAAGTTGTTTGGTTTTTTAAATTCTCTCAATGTAGGATTTGAAATTTGTATTGTTGATTGTGTAGTGCAGTGATGGGCAAAGTACGGCCCGCGGGCCAAGTCCGGCCCTTGGACAAGTCACCCGTTTCCAGTCAGTGAAGTAGGATTACACTATAAATATTCTGGAGTCTTCAAGCCAGACTATTGGCAATGGTTTACAAGTGACTGCACTTGCTATATGCTGCAGCCAAGAATTAACGTACCTGCATATACCTTGAGTGATATGGAATACACCTTATTCATATAAGTTGAGTAATTTACAGACTTACTTACTCACTTTCAAAACACTGTAGGCTACTTATGATTATATCATATCACACATTTGGACACTCACCTGCTTCTTGTAATCGATAGGACAGAGGGTACAGCTTTCCCCATACTTCATTGATAGGCTCTTCATCAGTATCCTGAGATCGACAAGCTTCAGAAATAGGCTGTGTTGTTGGTTCATCGTGGCCCTCCATAATCAGATTGCCATGAGCTTTAACCAATAAAAGATCGTATATCCAATTTACTTACTACCCTAACAAAGAATTTGTCAGAAATAAATCTCTATATTCAATATACACTATCTCGCTCTGGCTCGTTAAGTAAAATTCTATGATCGTAACCTACACAAACGCTTAGAATAAAATGATTTTATCGACACTTGACTCTTCAAATACACTTTAAATAACAAGCGGAATACGTATAAATTGGCTGAAATTACAAAGATATGCTACAAACAATAAAATAAAATAATACTATTTTCTCATAATAATGAAAACCAAATTCCAACCTCAATAGAATGTGCGCCAAATTTGTCACTGCACTGGCAGAAGCAGAACGTGAAGCAGCATGACTGTGTAAACCAATCTGTGAAAAGTTATCAACAAAGAGGTCAATATGTCGCTAGCGTGAACCACGTTGTCGTTGGTACAACAGGTTGACATCCCACACTAATGATATCACTTGCTGAAATAATTATTGCACATGGAGTGAAATAAAATTTCAATTGATTTGAAGATAATAAATTTTTTTCTCAATTTCGTTACTTCTCTACAACTTCTTCGCTCTCCATTTTAAAACAAAAAAAATTTCAACTTCTGTATTTGTGTTGTGGTAAAACTCCTTGTTAAACAGCTGGTTTTCAGATCTCAGCTGTTGTAGCAAGAAAATCGAAATTTCTTTGTAAATTCTGTCTGTGCACCTAGGTTATTTTTCTATGAAGTTGAATTGCATTTAACCTTTACCGTGTTTCTTTCATAACAACAAGGACAAAATGTCTCTTGCAAGAGTTTGTTTATCATCTCAGAAACTATTGGCACACAGGAACATTTTAAATATCTGTCCACAACTTCGAAGCGTTTCGACAACGAGGAAAAACAGCGATGTTGCATCTGTAGAACGAACTGGTGAGGTCAAGAAGATTTGGGTATCCTATGGCTTTGATACTGACACTGACAAGGATGACAAACTGCACACACACTTGAGTTTCTTTTTTGGAATTTCATTGGCACTTATGGGATCCATCTTCTTCATCGCATACGCTCCCAGTGATGCGGACTGGATTCACAGGGAAGCGTATTTGGAATTGAGAAGAAGAGAGCAAGAAGGTCTACCTCTTGTTGACAAAAATTACCTTGATGTATCCAAGATTGAGCTTCCCTCAGATGAAGAATTGGGTGACACTGACATTATAATTTAAATTAGTTTTCTTTAAGATTGATCTACTACTCTACCATGTAGCCTAGCTATTGCGGCTTATAATGAACTTGAGAACTATTTTAACAGTTATGTAAAAATGTAGCTACAAACATCATTATCATTAAGGTTGATTGAAATAAATATCATTATTTAAATCATTACTTGCTTGTTCTACTGGTTTCTAAATCAAGTCCCCATTTCCTCAGTTTCAACCAATTTAGCAGTAACTTAAACTACAGCAGCTAAGTTGAGTGGTTCATGTCGAATTGTAACTTATAGTATCCTAACTTAATTCGTAGTTGAAATACGATGATTACGAATTACTGGTGATCGAATTGGAACCGCTATTTCTTTATAAATACAAAAACATACGTTGCTGGAGGTACGTGCACTTTAGTTACAAAAGTGATTATAAAGGTTTATTTCTCAAACTGTAAATTCAAGCCTTTGTCAGTGACTTTTGCAATACTAGAAATTGCTTGTGTACCTAGACATTGCTAGGTCAAACTGTACATGTACTACTAAGTACAAAATCGTTGAGAAGGGTGGGTGGTTTAGTTTCGCAAGTTATTATAGTGAATAAAATCTTGAATTATTTAAACGCATTCAACTTAGCTCCTCATGTATAGTAATCTATTCTTCAACAATTTTTGCATAGATTTAATAATTTAATGACTGACAAATAGAATGACTAAATTTTGGATTTCCTTCTACTATTCCACACTTATTATTTACTACCGGTAGATCTACGTGTAATTTATAATTATTTTAGTTCCTAAAATGTATTCCATTCAAGATGTTACTGAAGTTACAAGGTGAGAGACGACTGTCAGCTTCTTATGCTGGCTCTTCACTCTCGCCGAGTCTAGACGAGCAAAGCAAAAGCGAGCTTTGCATCTTGAATAAGGAGTGGCGAGTCAGTCGCACTCGCTGAAGTGTGGACGGCCTACACGAGCGCCTCGGTCGAGAGTGTAGAATAAGGGTATGTGAACCTATGTGTTCTCCAAAACACTTAGAAATCTTTTTCACAACTAGCATTGATCATTGGCTCATCAGACAACAAAAAATTAACCAGGCTACAGCCACTCCTTGAACTTAAAACTTCAAAGTAAAAAAAAATTACTGGCAGCTTGAAAATTATGTGCTATCACTTTCTCGCAGTGATATATTATAATGCCAGAGTCAAAGAACGTAGGACACTGACAAACCACGAGAATGTGTTTGGAATGTCAGTGGTGTGAAGGGGGAGCAGCGTAGCGCTCATGCGCGACTCTTTCTCACTGCCACTCTCTCTTCGTCTGTTCTACAGGGCATCACCATCTCCCACTATTCCCCGTATACCGCAGAGCTTACTTCGCTCGAAACCTATTCTCGTGATGCATCATCTTAAGCTGGAACGACAGTTACACATTATTTGTGAGCAATGTTTTTAAATTGAAGTTATAATTTCCTTTGGAGTTTATAATTTAACGAATTCATAACAACATATTTATCATACAAACAAAAATATAATATGTTTTTCAAATAATGACGAAATTTTTCTATGGCTATTATTTTTGTTACATGCAGGAACCAGGGTTTTCCTTTAATATTAATAGAACAACGCAGCAATTATTTATACTAAATTTAGTAAAATTTTATTCAATGACAATGATTCTCTCATGTCTTATATTATTTAACGTATTATATAGTAGAATAATAATTGTATAATTAATGAACTCTGAATCAGGATTGCAATCAACATTTTTTACAATAATCTCTCCATAAATACAAACAATGAACTGCATTTTAGCTGTCGTTTCAATAATATTAGTACTGTTTATTCTAATGCTATGTAATGCTTCACTATAATAAAAATAACAAATAAATTAATAAAATCTATGATTAATTAAAATTAATAAGATTTGAGTCAAGTTGAAACTAATTTGATGACAAATCCTCAAAGTTATCATTCTTTTGTTACCAATAAGTACAATTTAAAAAACCATAAATCCATAATATACCTGAGAGATAGGCTACTATAATGTTGATATCATGGTAAGATAAAATTCTCGTGAAGAAAATAATAAATTATGTAAATTATTATGATATAGAACTAAGTTCAGTGCATGACAAATTCATTTATGTGCAAGCTTCATAAATACAGAAGTTTTTTTAATTTATTCTATTGGCAGAATTTAGTGATGGTTTAATGTGTGATATTTAAAATAACTGTATCAATTGATACGAATCAATTAGTAATCACTATTAAATAGGTACTTGAATTTGAAAACTGTCAATTCCTAATTCTAAAATAATCTAAGACAACTAATAAAAAGTGCATATCACTTGAATATATTATACATCCTGGGTAAATAGTCAAAACTAGTACAAATATAAATCAGAAATAAATGTCTAGCCTAGTATCGAAACTCTTCATTGAAGCTTTTTTCAAGCGATTTATAGAATGGAATTAGAAAAGCCCTATCACCTAATCAATCAGAACTAGTTTCGGGGTACAATTTTTATCTAATAAAGCTGTTGCTTTTTCAACTGATCAAGTCAATGATAATGTCATTTGATAATAGGCAATTGTTTCAATTTCCAAGTAGATTAAAAACATTCTACTGTACAACAAATAATAAAATATTGGTAAATTAATTTCAATAAAAATTCTCAGATCCTGTTTGTAGCTGATTAAAAAATAAAAATAAGAACGATACACTTCTTTTGGCGTGATATAAGATTATAATAAAAATTCCCAATTCTCAGATGTTAGAATTTTTGCTTTGAGTTAAAAGCAAATAGGATCAAGGGATGTGATTGTCATTTACCTAATATTCAAATTCCTTAAATTATTGGGGTACGTGAGATCGATGAGGATTTGAAATTATCAGCTGATAAAATTAAAATGACACCGCTCCAAATTTTTGAAGAATGGAAATAGATCAAACAGCAAAACTAATGAATATATGAATAGAAAAAATATAATTTTGATTTACATAAATTTGAAATTGAACCACTTGTTGAAAGATATTCTACCTGAACACAAAATATAGAAACATTTTAAAATAAAAAACTATTTTCATTCCTTAGCTATATAAAGCATTCGTTTTGATTCATTTCCCCATTTGCATTGAAAATATTTTTATAGTTCAATTTAATATACCTAAAATTAAGTTTAAAACTAACATAAGCAATATCTTTATTTGGGGGGGGGGGGAGAGTTAATAAATTCTTACTGTGATAGATATCGGTGGATTTCAATTTTCCTTTTTAGAAAAGAATCATCAACAAACAAACCCTAAAAAACAACTAAAATATGAAATTAACTTTTTAAATCAATCAACTAATTAATTATTATCTAAATTCTATGTATCTGTCTAAGAAATAAAACTGATACTCTAACCTTTTTCTAGTGCAATAAAAATAATCATAAAACCTATTTACAAGTAAAAAATGTTATTTTATTCATTTCGTTAACTATTTCTGTGTAATAAATTTCTTCGTTTCATCAATATTTCTAGTACTTATTATTCTAAGGATAAATTGACATAACCTTAATAATATGCCAGTTTTAGCTGATTAGTAAATATTCTATTGAAATATCGCATTATCACAAAACTGAAATTTTAGATTTGAATTACCTTAAATCTTCACTTCTTTTGTGTCGATTCTAGATCAAGTTCCTAAACTACCATAAACGAATCACTTCAATTCAAAAATCTGAAAAATCCTCCCTTGAAGAAATCAACATAATATTATAATTTTATAGAGGTTCAACAAGTCGGATGGTAATGTTATGAAATTGAATAGTTACAATTTAAAAGATTTGAAAAATATAATAAATAGATTTACATTTTTTAATAGAAAGATAAAAGCTTCACAATTCTGCTTTTAAAGAAGCTTCCGATTTATGATAGCGGTGTAATCCTATGTAGTAAAGGATAATTTTAGATGAACATTCTAAGTATCAACACTATCATGTATCAAGAAATTCTAAGTTGAGATGCAATAAACTAATCCGCACACTAGTGAAAAAGAACCAAAAATATTTTTCTCAACATTTTCACTAAAATTACTCCCAATAAATCGTGCAAAACATCTCACACCTTAAAGCCTTTTAGGTGTTATTTTAAGAATCTACCCACTAAAATTCTATTAGCAAATTAAAAATCTACGAATCAACAATGTAAAAATGAAATTGGAACAGGTACTAATAATAATTGACTACACGAAATACTTATTAAAAAAATACAAACAAAAAATAGCCTATTTCTATGATATAAAAATACACAAGAATAACACAAACTAACTATATACCATTAAAAAATCTTCTATATTTATTATAAATGTTGATTGATAATATTAAATGCAGGAACATGGTTTTCTGTGCTGGAAATCTCAGAAGGCGGTGATGGAATCTATACTTAAGTTAGCAATAAAAACTGGCGAATTTAACACGTCATAAAACTGATAAAAGCCAAGGAATTTCAAAGGCAGAACCATCTATGATTACAATTGGTTAGATAACTGCTATTTTGTGGAATTTTCCCACAAGCATAAAACTTTTGAAGCTTTGAAATAAAATTATTAACAAATTTAAAACAGACTGGGCTTTTTATTTTAATATAAGCAAAGGAAATCTATGATTACACAATTGGTAAGATAAATGGTATTTTGTAAAATTTTCCCACAAGCATAAAACTACAGAAGCTTTAAAATAAAATGATTAAACATTTTAAAACAGATAAATGTAATGATACCACTTAATTTCTAAATAAATTGCACGAAACTACCAGGGTGAGCTCAACTCTCCTAACAAGAAAATGTGGCTTAATAATATTAAAACTCCTTTGCTCTTCCAACTTCTACTAAGCTCAATTACTAATAACATAATTAGTACTCTATTATTGCTCTTCACCAATAAACAATATTTTAAATATTATACTGGAGGCATCAATTCATAGGAGTGCGGAAATCTTAGTACAATAATACTAACATGCTAATTAGGCTTCTTTCAAAGTTGACTTGAAGAACTTGGAAATCAATCAAGTTTAGAAAACCTTTCTATATTATCACTATAATTACAGTAGTGGCCGTTAATTAGAAACGACAAAGTTTGAAAAAATTGAAAATTGTGAATAGAGATAAATATGAAAATGAGATAGTTGATAATAGATCAACTACATTGAAGCGATACAAATATATTTTATCATTTAATTTCTCTTCCAAGTGAGGATCGAACATGCTGAAATTTCTCAACTCTATGGAAACTAAGAGAGTCATTACTCTAGTAGAGATATGAGTCTCCAATGAGAAATTCCCAAGAGATGAATAAATATTAAACAGAAATATGAGTTAAAAAGAGAGTGAGGCTTACCCATGTTAGTGATACTGGCCACTACTACGAACTATTATATTAAATTTATCAACGGACATTTTAGTTTCTCTATCAAATACAATTTATTATATACACTAGTGGAAAAATATAAAATATTGACATAAGTGTACCAAGCAACCAGTGCTCATACAATTTTCTATACTTTGAAAATCCTCATTCACAGAGCAATCACAGACAAATTCGCTGGAGAGTTGGTATACAGTAAGTTCCTATTACTAATAAAAATAATCTGGCAAAATATTAGTTTCGAAGACCCTTTTTGAAGTTTTCAATTGTGATGGTTATCATGAGTGTATTATAAGGACACGTTTGGAAACATCGAAACCCCCATTTTGTACATTGAATATAGTTATCTGGGAAATACCAGCAGTAAAGTGAATAAAAGTATATATGAAAAATTGTTTAAGATGTAATACACCTGAATAAAAACAAATCTTAGTTTTGATCAAAGTCAATGAATAGAGAAATTAAAAGATTGATTTTCCAATTACAATTCAGTACCGTACTTCCTTAGTAGAAACAGTAATACATTGAATACACTTTTTATGAATTTGTATTGCTCTTGTAATGCAACTATAGTAGAAAGTTTTCACATAATAATCGTAACTGAACTTTTTACTATTAAAATTGAAAGAATAATGCTTCTTTCACACCAGTGCAGACGGGCCCGGATCAGACGGCAAGAAAATGTTTTGTCTGGTGAATCAGTCAAATGGGTGTAATCAGACGATTTAGTACATTTATCCCCATTCAGTCAGTTTTCAGATACCCATTAAGATACATCAGTCTTCCAATCCGATCTGGGCACTGGTTTAATAGAAGCCTAAGGCTATACAAGATTTCTAATATTTTACTCAGAGAGAATTTGACTTGCCGCGAGCATAATTTGAAGCTTATTAATTATTGAAACTATGAAAAAGCTTTTAATTCATCACAAGATTCAAGATGGGAAATCACTCCTACATGAGCGAATTGGAAAATAATATCAAGCTGAAACACTAAATATTCAACATGGCTGGACATGCCATTTTGATAGAGGAATTTTGACTTTAAAATATCTATAACTTTGAATTCAGTTGAATAAATGCTGAAAGGATTGCTTGATTAATTTCAAGAGAGAATAGTTATGATGATTTCACTCGCTTTACAATAATATAGATTGTGAAACCACCACTTTTATAAAACTAAAAAAAAGTAATTGGAGCTGGATAATAATTTTACTATGCAAAATAAAAATATTAAACAATACAAATTGCATTCTTTGGTTCGGCGTATTCTGAAGTAGGGAACATAAGTTTTCAATAGTAAAGTTATTCATCATAAAACAAAATACACTCATACGATACAAGATCGTTGGTCCCACTTGCCTAGTAGAAATTGAAAAATTAGACACATGCAGTGTTGATTACGAATTTCCATTCGTACTTCGAGGATAAAATACATTATCTAATTGCTAAGACAGTCAAAAAGCAGCTTGAAATAATTTTAAAACGGCCAAATTAACATTTAAGTTTAGTTTCATTCAACTAACAACTATAAATAGGTAGTATTATACTAATAATAGTATTATTATCATTTCTCAGTAATAACTGCAAATATCTTGAGTAACATATACTGTGATGCACTTACATGAACTAGTACGTTTCTTTCAATAAATTAGAAACTGTATTAATTGCTCTTCAATGATTCTATTTAGTATATTTCAAAATACCACGAGAATGATAAACATAAGCTTTAATGAGTCAATAATTGGTGTTGAACCTACTTTATTATTTACATATAAAACGGAGCAAAATAAAAGCTTTCTTTTATAATATTTCTTGATTATTTCCCTGTATCGTTCAATAGAATAATCCCAATGTCATGCTATAATTGAAATTATAAAACAAACTTCCATTATTCTAAGTGTGTAAGAGTGAATTTGAATAATAGAAGATTATCGAATAAAATGTTCGAATTTCGAAGCAGACGTGCATTTGAATAGGTGCAACTCTTCTATTTTTTCAAAACACTAAACCCTTCTCTATAACCTCTACTTTCTACAGAATACTTAAACTACTCAATGTTGACAATTGACAATGAATATGAACGCTGTAGTGGTTTTCAGCCACAAAATTGGACTAATTGCCAGCTGACATTATTGAGAACATGCCGAAGCATGTTGAGCGATCGCTATTAGAAAGTTGCTAGTCTGGGTTGAGTAATGCAGGCTTTAGTTGGACAGGGAGTTGGAAGACAGATCTTGATTGCTCTCTGTTTTCTCTGTTACCTGCAATACATAAACATTGCACAATCATATCTCACAACCGGTATTTCAAAATAAAACATTTCAAATCATGAAATTCATGAAATAATAATTTCTCTAGATTTCTCTTAAAAAAAAAACCGAGATATTTTATCTATCAATAACGTTTTAGCAGCTGTATCGCCTCTCTGTTAGTCTACCTGGAATCTACACTCAATAAATATAATACATTTATACAAGGGATAATTTCAGCCGGGAGCTGCACCCCGGTACTGAGTAGCGTCACCAGTTAGCTCCGGCATGAAATTCAACACGGTTTATATGATTTTTTATAACCAAAATCAATATTAACATTCACGATTTTTTGTTACGTCATAATACGACATATTTACACAGTACAAGTTAAACATTTCATAACTTTTAACCTATATTAGGGGCACTTGTCACTTGTTCACTCTCGGTTCGGTATAGCGCTCTGATGCTTCTCATTTCATAAATAAAGCCTTGCATTTATACTGTATTAAGTTACAAAATTATTGACAAATCCTTTTTTGAAGTTGGCTTATTTTCACTAGTGGAGAACAATGAATATAAATAACACAATAAATATAAAATATATTTTAGGTAATGGAATGATATCGATGTTGACTATTCCAGATAGATGTAATTAAAAAGCATACTTGATTTTCAATGATCATGGTTCACCTTCTGTGTTGACCCTAAACATGAAGATGGTGCAATGAGCATTGAAAATTAAGTATGCTTTTTGAGTAAGCAGTTTTTCAAGTTATGTAAGTTTTTATGAGGAACAGACAATATTCTTTTAACTTCTGACACAGTGTCTGGTGAGATGTAGTGATACTTACTCATAATGAAAAAAAACAACAAGATAAGGTGCTGAAACATGTCTGTTTCTTATTATTAAAAATCGTGATAATTGACAATATCTTGTTGTTTTTTTCAATATTCTTTTACCTATAATGGAGAAATTCTACAATATCTCTGAATCGAGTGTAAATTTCAGCAAATACATGAACCACAAATAAGTAGACATGTGAAGTGGCAAGTTACCAATGAGGTGTGTGTCAGCTAGCAGCTGGATATAGCAGCAGTGAACTATAATTATAGTAGATGTGACTCAGCCGAGACCCAGGCCAGCCCACTTGATGAAGTTGGGCATGTCAGACACGGGCATGTCACGCGCCAGCGCCTTCAACTTCAGGTTGCGATCCTCGGTCAGAAGCACCACCTCGCACAGCACACGCCGCGAACCGTCTGAAAAATACACTTGATGAGTAAAATGAACTTGGCCCCATCTCTATATATTATGCTGCGTAGACTCTGTGTTACTGTTCATAAACCTGTACTGATTAATATATATTATGCTCACATTCAAAGTCTTCTATCATATGGTATAATGCTTTGGGCGAATAGTGTTAAAGCCAAAGCAGTTTTTGTACTCCAAAAGAAAGCAGTAAGGATTATTTGTAATTTGCCCTTCAATGCGCATTGTAAGCCACATTTTATTGAATTAGGATTACTCACTCTGCCATCGCTTTATGTTTATAATATTCTATGTTATGTTCAAAAAAATTTACTAAAATATGAGTCTAACAACTTCCACAATGTGAATACCCGCAATAGACACAAACTTAGAATTCAATACAGCCATTCGAACGCACAGAGACTGGCATTTTATGTCTATTAAATTGTACAACTCTACACCAGACCAATTGAAGGTACTCACCTTTACCCAATTCAAAAATAAAATAAAATTTGTATTGATCGAGGCGTGTTTATATAATATAAATGATTATTTCTCATTAGACTGGAGTCAATTTATCCTGTAATACATATTTAGTTTGATCTATTCTGTAATGTGTTTAGTTCGTAGCATTTGTATATAGGGCCTAATTTGCATTTAATATTGAATTTTATGAATTACTTTTTTTTCAATGATTGTAAGCCTGATGCCTTGTAACTGAAATTTGACGAGGTCGATGTATTTTTGTAAATATTGTATGACCAATAATTCTATTCTATTCTATTCTATTCTAGGCGTTTGTAGGAACTGCTAGGAACCCGTGTGCTAGATACAGTATGACATTAGAAAAACTGACACTTTTCAATCCAGACTACATGGTTTTGTTCAAAATTATTAAAATTTATTCAACAAGCAAAAACATTATTTTACAACCACCCACAATTATTCAAGCATTCACAACAAATATTTTTGTCGAAACCAATAAAAATTATAATGAATTAGAAAAATTAGTACAATAGTAACAAAATGCTCCATTTTCGCTCACCTTCCTTCTGCGATTTTGATTCCTTACTATTCAGTCGACTAAGGTTAAGGCAAGCAGTGAGTATTTTATCATCATTTTTCATATCCTGAAACAAAACAGAATCCCATATCAAGGTGAGTTTTACTTGTACACAAAGAATGGCTGGATTTCCTTTAATATCTCATGAACATTTGTCTATTAAGAAAACCGAATTATAAGATTTGCAGCTTACCAAAATAAAACAGAGGTGAGAATAACGCATTTCAGAGAAACAATTAGTCATATTCATATAACGTGCAACTTGAGTTTAGTCGTCATGATGTATTTGGTAAGAACTTGTTGGTTAGAATGAGGTAAGGGCTAACACAATAAATACGCCTAAATGCCAAAAGGATTGGGAGTCAACCCCATGATCAGAGCAGTGATATTTCACCACAGTAGCAAGTTCCAACCATTTCTAATACTACAGAATTTTTTAATTTGGCGGATGGATCAACTGATTACAAATGGGGAAACAGACAAATGCTCTTTGGCTACACACACACACACACCTACACCGCTACACGCCTGTCTTATTAGAATAGAAACAATATGTTTATTACAAATTTATAAAATATTTTATATTGAAATTCATCATATCATTACACCTTAAAGGTGGGTTTTCGTTACTGCGACAAAGTGCCGCAGCGGAGCCCAAAACAGCGTTGCCAGATGCAATTGATGAAAAATCCCCACTATAAATAGTTCAATTGCATCTTTTGCTATCAATTGCATCTGGCAACGCTGGTTCGACCCACCTTAATTCGTAATCAATGTTTATTCAAATTCCAACCTAAAATCAGTTTGTCCTACTCTAACCTATACATTTCTGAGTCTCGCAGATTGCTCTTAGACTATCTTGCCAGACCAGAGTATAACATCAGCTGTTTATTGAATAACAATCATTCGCCGTCCACCACATTAAAAAATTCTACTATAGTTGCCGATACAACCCATTTTATAAGTTGAGCGAGTTTTATGACGCTAAAATTAATTTCCATGACTAAAGTGACTACTAAAGTGACTACTTAAGTAACTAACTTTAAGTGACGTTGTCTCATGCCTTCGTGGCTTTCTGACAAAAAATTTATTTATTTACTCATGAATAGTTGAGTGGGGGTGGGGCTGACCTCGCTATAGTCCTGTTCGTCGGTGAATCGGCTGGAGTTGAGCGTGTTGCCGTGCGTGGTGAGGCCTTTGATGGGTGGATGCGCGTCGGTGCTGCGCAGAAAGTGCAGCGCGCTGCGCGCCGCCTCGGCCAGACGCACTGTGTGCTGCGCACCTCGCCACGCCGCGCGCACGCCCTTGCACGCGCCCTGGCTCAGGCCTTCCAGCTCGTTCATCACTAACACAACATTAACATTCATCAAAACAAACAAGACCACTAGCACGAGAATTTCATGGGTATTTGTACATCACAAAAAAATACTGATACAAATTATAAAATGATGTCATCTAATGGAATAATAATAATAATAATAATTCCTTGTAACCTGGCTGGCTCAGGTCTGGTGTTTTCAGGTGTTTTCAAGTTTTCAGGTCACTCTTGATCAGTTCAGGGTCTCTGACGTGACTTAACGACTGTTTTGTAGGCAGCCGGGACCGACGACTTAGAGTGTCCTCCGAAACACGAGGAGTGGCTCGAGCTAAAATCTCACGGTCTGACCTGGGTTTGAACCCGGGACCTCTAGGTTACAAAGCCAGCACTTAACCCACTCTGGCTATGGCCACTCCCATTTTTTTATTTGGACGAAACAATTGATCGTGTACATATTTTGTATGGTTGGTGTCAAGACAAGACAAGACGAGATTAGTCACGTTTAGTCACAGTGCTTCACATAGTTGCTTATGAAGCAACACACACCGATTAGTCATTGCATCGGTGTGTGCTGCTTCATAAGCAGCTATGTAAATCACTGTCACTAAAAGTCACTAATGTCGTCTTGTCTTGTCTTGACTAACCGGTGTACGCCTAGCCTTAGGCTTGCATTTTATTATTATTATTATTATTATCTAATGAAATCAAGTCAATGTAATTCATTCTACTGAATCTTAAGTCAATGTAATGATTTCGTTTTACGGTAATCAAATACAATTGGATTCTCTTGCTACTGGCCGATACACTCTGAGACGTTTCTCAACCTAGTTAAAAAATATTATCCATTGTTACGATCTTCATTTTTCCATTGATTTCTATTTCAAAATGAAAATTGAATATAATAAAACAATTGAGTCAAGGACTCATTAGTCTACAGACATTTTTCAATTATTCATTCATTCATCGAATCAATTAATTTGATTTTTTGATTGAGGAACACAATTTTGAAAATAAAAAAGGCTTTAAACCAAAGTCTCTCCTTTTCCAAAATGAATGAAGTCGAAGTAAGGTTTGTATTATACAGAGTGATAGTGATTCAAAAAGAATACCACAACTTTGAAAATGTGTATTTAACGAAAGAAACGTAATGGGTGGAGTGATTAAAAACTAGCTATCGCTACCACTCCAGCATTTTGGAGTTATAACTCCGTTTGGTGTGATTAAAAACAGGAGTAGTCACTACCCTATAGTTGTAACTCGATTTTTCCGGAAAAGGAGTTATAACTCCACTTTTGATGTGATTAAAACTTAGATAGCACTACTTTCTAGTAGTTATAACTCCACAATTTTAGAGTGTGCCCATCTACGCACTCCACTTTTGTCAGCTTGTCTTCAACTGGCTGCTATCCGAAAACTATTCAACCTATGTTTACTTTCAAAACAACATTATGTTTAGAAAATATTGAATATCATTCTATGTGAGTATCAAAATTCTAAAATTTATATTACAGAAATTTTGAAGTATCAAATCCTAGCCTTGAAAATGAATACAGACAGGGTTCTCTACGCCCTTTCCTCATTTGAAATTTGAGATTAATTTTCTAATTTTCACTTAATAAGACTCAACATGTAAATTCTTGATGTAAATTTATCTCCTTAAAAATTGTTTTATAGGACAATGAAAAAGTTTACTTTGAACACAACTACTGCAAAAAATATAAAAACAAAAGTCTTTAATTGCATCTGGAAAAATAACAAATAAATGAACTTCGTAGTTTATTGTTTCAAACGTTATTTTTTAAGATGAAAATACGAGAATGGGTCTCAATGTTAAAAACTTCCAGATATGCCAGAGTACCTTGAAATTTGAATATCACATAAATTATTTTTATTAAATGTCAAAGTTTGTAAAATTCTTTCCTCATTAATGAATTCATACTGCTATTTTAAAATTGAAAAATCACAATATTTTGAAGTACGTACTTATTTAAGAAAATACGTATTTATTTTAAGAAATAAATCAAATACTGTATAAACAAAAATTTAAATGAATAAATTAAACAAAATAAATCAAATACTGTATACAAAACAATTTAAATAAATCAAATAAAACAAAACATATCATGAAATTAGGTACTCCCGAGGCTACCCTGTGTGTATTTTGAATTTAAATACACACAAGTATTTTTCAAATCTTTCTTATTTATTTTATTGGTTTAGCTTGGTAAAGCTTGTTTTCGATCACGACCGACGACTGGCTTGGCTGGCCGATTGGCGTCATAGGGTCGCGACACTCGCGACTGAGAGTATAGAGCGAATCATAAGAGAAAGAGAATAAATCACACAGAGCGACAGAGAGGAGCCAGAGTGATAGCCTTGAATTTGGAGTTGTATCTATGGTGAGTGGTGTGATTAAAAAGTGGAGTTATATCTACCCATAGCTATAACTCCGAATTTTCCGGACCGGTGTAGTTACAACTCCGTAGTGGTAGCGTTTGTTTAATCACTCCGATTTGAGCTAACGCTATCACTACACAGTAGTCACTACTGAGTAGTCACTACGTTTTAATCACTCCACCCAATAGAACCTTCTGTTATACATCAGTACAAAGCGTATTTAAAGAAGTTTTTTTTCACTCACAAAGAAGATCAGAGATGTTCAATATGACCCCCTCCAGACACTCGACTAATATCAACCCGATAGGTACTCAAACTCGTTCCACACTCTCTGTAGCATATCAGGCGTAACAGTTTGGTAAGCTGCTGTTATTTCTTGTTTCAAATCATCAATATGCATCCACAATTTATGATTTGAAACAAGAAATAACAGCAGCTTACCTAACTGTTACGCTTGATATGCTACAGGCTGGTTGTGGGATGTTTTGATTGATATTGCTCGAGTGTCTGAATCATATTGAACATCTCTGAACTTGTTTGTGGGTGAAAAAAACTTCTTTAAATACTCTTTGTAATGAAGTATAACAGACGGTACTATTATATTTCTTTCATTAAATACAAATTTTTAAAGTTGTGGTATTCTTTTTGAATCACTCTGTATTATAATAATTTTCCTTTTTTGGCAATAAGGTGAATTGAATTGAATATTCAACCTACTATGTCGTTATGTTGTTATGAAGGTGATCATCAAGCAATGTTTTTATGTATTAAAAATCAATTTGTTGATTAAACTGACCGACTAGAGGCACGACGAGCGAGTAGATGTACTCGTTGGTGGCTGGCGACTTGGCGTTGGCAATGGCGGCCAGCTCGGCCAGATAGTCGATGAGACAGTTGGTGTCGGGCACCAGGTAGTGCGGCCGCACCTCCATCTCCACTCGCTTCTCGCACTCGCGCACTATTGCCTGTCAAAACACACATCTTCTTGATAAATACTGCTAAAACTCAGTGGTTTAAGAGGAAACGGTGGCTCCAATGCCCACAACACTTATGTAATGTACAAAGTGGAAAATGAAGTCATCTATCACCGTCCACTTAGATATTCAATAGAACAACAATATCAAGAGTTCAGATGTGACATTATTCAACTAAATTATTTGATATTGAACAACATATTTTCTAGTTAAATATTTTCCAGAATTACTATATTTTTATCTACTTAGTTGCACCAAGCAACATTAATTTTAATCCAGGATCATAACTACTAAATGTATGATTTCCTATATTGGAATAAAAATGTTTGGCCTACGAAGTTTAACCAGGATCAAACGATTCAAACGCCTATAACCTCGACACTATGCTAAAGGGCTCTTTGTCTGCTACCCACTAACCTGCTACATGGTAGTCACCCTAGGACTTAAAACTGAGCTCATGAACCGGCCCTAAATGTATGATTTCCTATATTGGAATAAAAATGTTTAATAGGCTATCACGAAGTTAGAAATTACGATAGTAAAGAATAGTCAACGTCATTCACGAAAGTATTTTACGTTAGGAACGTTCATAATACGGCCCTCTGAATTAAAATAAAATTAGAGAAGTTTAGAAATAATTATAAGAGAAAAATTCAAGTTCGAACAATAATATTGATTGGATGGCCTCACCTGCACTTTCTGTCGTCTGCGCTCCTGTTTGCGATGCGATCTCTCCAGCTGCTCTTTGCGCTTGCGCAGATTGGAAATGGCGGCCGACGGACTCGACTCGCTCGACTCCTCCTCCACACCAGTCGCCTTGCCCGAGTCATCGCTCTCCCCCTCCCCGCCCTCCTGCTCATCCTCCTCCTCCGAGCTCTCCAAGCACACCTCGTCGTCGTCGTCGTTGTCGCTCTGAACAACACAACAACTAATTGTTGTCTAACAGACAGCGGCGAGAGACAGGCGCCAAACCAAAACCGAAATAGAATCGCAACGAATTAGTGAAAGAAGCGGGTGAGCGAAATAAAAATGTGCGACAAATCGAGCAAAAATTAAATTAGATTAGAAAGCAACAGTGCAATATAACTTTGTAAAACAAAGAAGCAAAAAGGAGAGCGGTGTAAAACGCTGCAATGAAATTGAAGGGAAAAAATTAGAATAGAAAGGAACAGTGCAATATAACTTCGAAAAACAAAGGAGCAAAAAGTAAAGCAAAGTAGTGTTATGAATTAAAATAAAAAACACGAGCAGAAAAACAATATATTGAGAAAGAAACAATCGTAAAAAGAGGAAAATGATGGAATTTAAAGTGTAAGAATAACAAGTGCAGATGAATAATTAAAAAAATAAAAGAATGTCAATACAGAACATTAAAGGAGAGCAATGTGAAACGCTGCAATAAATTGAAGGGAAAAATTAGAATGGAAAGGAACAGTGAAATATAACTTTGATAAACAAGTAGAGCATAGTAGTGTTATGAATTGAAAAAAACATGAGCAAAAAATGAAGAAAAGCAATGTATTAAGAAATAAACAATTTTAAAAAGAGGAAAATAATGGAATTTAAAGTGTTAGCATAACAAGTGCAACTGAATAATTGAAAAAAAATAATAAAAAAATGACAATACAGAACATTAGCAAAGCATAAGTAAAAAGAGGCAAATACACTCCGATACAGAGTGTAAAGGTTGATTTACACAATATATCAGTTCAGTCTTACCTATGTTTCAGTCAGTGCTCTGTGATTGGTCCGGCGTCATTGATATTAGCGCAGAAAAATTCAGCGTCAATATCGCTGAACCAATCACAGAGCACTGACTGAAACGGGGCTGAGCTGATACGTGTGAATCGACCTCAATCAAGAAAACAGACTGAAAAAATCATAACCAAAGAACCACGCTATTTAAGAAATGTTTTTGGAATAAATGGAAAAATGAATAAGATAAATAATTGATTGAAATTTCAAGTCAAACAGTATTAATAAGAAAATACCTTGAGATAAATCAATAATAATACTAGCTAGGCTAGGGACAAGGGATATGTTAGAAATTCAGTTGTGTGACTGTACAAAAAAGTAGTTAAGAGCTAGTACCTTGAAAAAATAATAGCTTGTTTATTCTATTAAAACAGCCCAACCAAAACCGTATCTCAATGCAAACAATATTGTTGAGAAAATTGAAAAAAGGAATATCAAGGCTAAAAAATAACAGTTTTGGAAATAGGTGGTTGAATAAGAAAAGTAAGGCAGCAGATTTTCAACAGTAAATAAGATACATACCTGTACAGGAGGACTTGGAATTTCAACAACAGAAACATATTCGCTGACGCCAGTCTCATACTTCTGTAGTTTCAGTACAGGAGGATCGACACCGCAAAGAAATTCAGTTCCGAAGAACATGATCTTATGTATCCTCAGAGAGATTTGGGCCAATTCCTAGAATAGGAAAAGGGGGGAAAAATAGTTAACTACCAATAGGTGTGACATATTTATGAATAAAATAATGTATTGAAAGTTTTTCAATATCATCGAGATTTGAATTCGAATCCGAAAAAATAAAATACAATCTACAGCAGATTCTAAAAGATGTCGCAAAAGTTGCGACAGTTCACTCACCAGCTGTCAAAGACTAATCTTTTGCTGGTGCTGCTTGAATTAGACTGCCTAGAAAATGATTTTTATTGGTTTTATTTGGTTATTTTATTGATATTTATTGGATAGTCAATTGTTTTTATGTCATTTAGAAATATGTCTGTTTCAATGGCAATAAAGTAGATTTGAATTTAAATGTGGAATATGAATTGAAATGAACATTAATCATTGAGTAAATTTACCATATCACAGTTGCCGTTTGTATAAATTGGATCCTGTGTGTTGTACATAAGTGGAGTGAATCCGCTTAGCGTCACATCTTCAGGCAGTCTTACAAGCTCAGAGTCTGCAAAACAAACAATAATTGAAACATCATTCGAATTTGAAAAATAATGACCAAACATTCTATTTTTTCAATAAAAATATCGATTAGAATGAGAACTTTGCTAAGAACTCTATTATAGTACTGTAGAATGAAAAATTGAGCACTAGATCAATGTGAGTTAGTTAAGGTATGCCAGTCACCAGAGAAATTAAGTGAAGAGTTCACCCCGTGCAGCACAAAGCACAGCTCACTTGAATTTTCTAAAATTCTTATTTTAAATAGTGGCTATTTTGACTATATGCAGCTCAGTTACACCAATGAAATCCTACTTTGTACAGTGATTACTGGCCACTGTACTACTTTTAGCTTCTAAGCTCTATCTATGGAGGATTTCACAAATCAAATCAGTATATTTAATAACTTTCAATTTAATACCAACAGATAGCACCACAGATACCTATTTTGGATTTTCATTACTTGGTAGTTGTGTATATCCATACTTCCTATTATATTTACTTATTTTTCCCATTTGGAATGATCACTTGAAAAAAAAACAAATAGAGCCTGAATAAATAAGTTTTTTAATCTTTCTTTTGGCGCAAACCGCATCAAAATCGGTCCACTCAAACTTCTCCACGAACATTACAAAATCTACTCTACACGGGCACCATTATTAATAATATAGATATTTTTCTTCGATCTTCAATCAACTTGTTAGCTTGTACTTCTATTTAGATTGAATCTTGGAACTTTATACCAACCTGGCAGTGGTTCAGTGCTGAGGAAATCTCTATGCGTGTTGAATTTTTCAAGAAGATTGACCAGTGTAGCCAACCTTGTCCATGCGTCTCCAGATGGCCTTCAAACAGAAAAGAAGTGAAGTTCATAGAAAAGCTCTATTGTGACTTGAATGGTATTCCATTATGAGCTTAACCCCAGTCTCCATCCTCCATTCCACTATCAAGTACCACCCACACTAAAAAGTGCATTTTTCAATTAATCTCTCTAAACATTGGCCTGAAATAATACGTTTGTAACCTTAAGCCAGGCCCAAACGCTGCGATAAATTGTATCAATCTGAGCCTAGTTACCCACTAGAACCGTTTTTGTCAGAAAGCATCCAATTGAACAGGTGGCCATTTGATTCAATTGCTAAAATATCGAAAGATCGATCCCTTCATATCATGTTGTTCTTCATTTGTCATAATAATATGAGAATATAATGAAAAATCTGGATATTTAGGGCTACTGAAACATATGAATATAAATACAGTAATTTATGTTCATTTTCAAGTTCGAATCTAAAAAATATACATAAACAAGACACTCACCCAACCCTATAATCACGGCAAGATGGTGGAGGATTCCAAACTGTGCTATGGCAGAGAAGCCAGTCACACCAAACCTGCAGATAAACAAAAATTTAGAATTAAACCGTTTTCAGAACTTGAATATTACAGTAAATAAAGGAAATCTTGATGAGCAAGTGTAACACAAACTTTAATATTTCAATTTCAAACCAACATTTGAGTATTGAAAAAATCAAATTCAAGCTCAAATGCTTACCATATACATAATACCATGTTCAGATTCAGAATTCGAAAATAATGTCTTTATTTATTTATAGAAATGAATAAACCAATTCTGATGATGACCAATGAAGAAGAGACTTGGGATTCCACAGTATAGCCATACTATAACTCTAAGAGGAACTGGCAATTCACGTCAATCAAGTTATACCATACTAGTTGAAAACACTCAAAAGTAGCCTACTCAATAGAAACGTTTATAAACCGTGAACTATTTCTTCAGAATAGATTCGGGGAAATTTATTTGATATGTAAATAATAAATAAATTCATTTGTTCATGTTAATCATAAAAATGATTATATGTTTGATGTTTAATAATTGACATGTATTGTTTGTCAATGGCTCAACAGCCCTATGTGGGCTTAGGCCTACCAGCTGGTTGCCAGTTTCACATCCACTTGACTGAATCATCAGAGGTGAATGATCATTAACCAGAAAAGATGTAACGTGTGGTTAGCACGATATGTATTACGGTATACATAAAAAATAGTAATGTAATGTATTATTAATAATAATTAATGATTATTATTAAAATAATTATTAAAATATTATTATTTATTTAAATAATTAATGATTATTATTTTATTGATCAGAGTACTTTTGAAGTACTTGTGACATATTGTTAGTGGAACGATTGTGATTAGTGAAATCCAAAGAAAACTATTTGAAGTTTTGAAAGCCTCAATGTTTGCTATTGCAGAGGTCTTCAGAACTAATACATTTTTCTATTAATCTGTTCAATAAAACATTGAGTATGAAAGTTTACAGACAGAAAGCAACCTCTTGGAAACTGTACAATATGAGCAATAAGAAATGACAAACCTTAATGGCTGGCAGGAGTACATGCACGTCGGAGGTGAGATTCGATATGGGCGTTGGCTGCAGCTGGTTGTCGGTGTCTGCAGTCTGCAGCAGCTGCACGCAGCGCTCCACTATCAAATTGAACATCTGCAGCGAAACGATCAGCGCGCACTCTTGCGTGGCCGACCGGTAACCAGGCTCCAGGTCTGCTGTATCTGCCATCACAAAGTCAAATTAGTTTATTCTAATTATCAAACAAAATATAAATTACATACAGCAATCTGTATATATACAGTAGTCTCGCTTATCCGTCATTCCGTATTATCCGGCGTACTAATTTGAGACAAATATATATATATATATATATATATATATATATATATAACTTGTCAGAAATCAGCTGTTTCGGTAATAATTAAACAGTGATTTTGACACAATAATCAAAAGGCTTAAAAGTCTTAAAGACCTTCAAAGTCTTTAAAAGACCTTTTTAAAGAAGACCTTCCAAAGAATAACTTTTTAAAAGAGCTTTTCAATAATCTGCGAGATTCAGCATTTGTAGGTTAAGTATTGTACTGGTGGCCGAGTAAAACATATGTTTTCTGACAAGTTAAAAGGATCCTGCAATACATATTCTACAGAGCAATATTTTTAATTGGAGGTCAACTTACTTTTCAGCTGTGTGTTTTCAATGGCAAACATGTTGAGTGCAAGCAGCTGAAGGAATCTGGTAACAGTCAATGGAAGCGGGGAGTGCTGCAAAAGCACACGGAACTCACGCAGCATAGCTAATCCCGCTTCTTGGAATGATTCCATTCTGCAATTGAAAATTAGAAAGACTATTCATTGGTCGAATGTGAGGTAATGGCAGAAAAATAAGACAAGTATATTAAATAGGATATTAAGAGAATAAATAATATATAATAAAAGAGTGTAAATATAACAAAATTAATGAAACGTGTAAATTTAACGTCTATGGGCCGATAAATATTTACTTATTGAAAAGATACAGTATGAGAGGGCACCAGGGAAACCCCATTATTGCCCTCATAACACAGAGAAATCATACAAATTAGATTGAATATAAATTTAGTTCTTACTTGAAATATAAATAGATTCATGATAGATAAATAGTATAAAACAGTAAGTTGATAAAGAATAAGATGGTTAGCCTAAATTAGAATAAATACAAACAAATAAAAAACAATTTTATTATTGTACTCATAAGGCTGGCCTGATGCATCATTTTATTGTTGCAAGGCAAAAACTTTCTGTGCATGTGCCAACCCCCCTCCACAACTAACACAAAAGCTAATACAAAATATATAAAAGCTATTGCAAAACTAACTAAAGCAAAATATATAAAATGAGTTTATTTTCATGAATGATAATGTTGTTTTATATACAGTTTGGTACCAACTTTCGTTGGAATATCAAAATTGGTACCAAACGTAATAACACAAATCTCATTGGAGTTCAGCTACTTTCAATTGAATAAATAAAAATTTACTAGTTAACTATAACAGTTTCACTAGCTTTATTACGTTTTTGAGCTTGAAATCCTAGTCAAACGTCTGGTTAACGATTGCGTTTGTTTACTAAATTTTAGTCTACTTATTTAATCACTCCACACGACATTACTTATAAAAATTGACATTCAGTATTTACTCACCCAACTTTAGTGAAAAGCTTTCCATGCACGTGTAAGAAGCTGACACAGAATCGTTTATTGAGCTGCAAAAGACAAGTCAGACATGAAAATCACCAACTTCAGATAACAAAATACTTGACAAGAGAAGTTATATTTGAAAATCGAACAATTACGTGGTAAATTACTAGAATTAAGATTTTCACCAAATTCGGCGAAAGATATCGTTAAAATGTATAATGTTAAATGATATCGTATGAAATCGAAAGAGATTAATTCTCGTCACCTATCTCGCTTCTGTCACCTATTTCGCTTTTTGAAGTGAGAAATCTTTGACTGGAATTAAGATTATAGATCTTCCATTACTCACAACACATTATCCATTATTTCATTAAGTATATCAAATTTCACACAGCATGAATAACAATTCACACAACAAAAACAAAATATAAACAGACGTGCTACTAGAACTACTTGGTAAGTGGGTGGATGGCAACATGCCAGGCTTTATCCATCCATCCATTCTTGCTCTCTTCTATGATCTATTACTCCATCTACACATACAGGTAACCATCCAGCAGTGCGGAGACAGCTGAAGAGCTTTTGAATAATTGTTACTACAACAAACCTTATCATATTGTATAATCAGACTCATTTAATTAGACGCTTGGCATTCAAATCAAAAACTTTTATTTAGATCTTCACAGAATAATTACATAATAATAAAGGTGGATACACACCACATTAGATGGATAGAGGTATTATTTCTTTGCCATCGTACTCCACGGTCATCAGGAACGTCAAGAAAGAATATCTCTCTATCTAATGCCAAGCATCAAATTAAATTAATATGATTATATAAACCAATATTTTTAGTAGAATGTTTTTAATTTGGCGGATGGCAAATGATTGTTGAGAGACTCCATATGTTTGTTTCCCCATTTGTAAACAGCTGATTCATCCGCCAATTTAAAAACATTCTTCTAAACAAGAATCCAGAACTGTATTTCCAAGCTACTATTTGAGATTAGAAAACGACATTTTGTTGAGCAAGTCAAGTTTTCTCGCTCGTTCGAGCCCTACTCACATCAACATAACACATGGACTTGAGTTCGGCCTCGACCTCCTCCTCGTCGGTGTCAGCGCCGTCCTGGCGCCGTGAGCGGGCCGCCGACGTGGTCCGCAGCACGCGCTTGCCGCCGTCCGGCCTGATCCAGATCTCGCGTCGCGTGCGGCCCGCGCCCTCCTTGTCTTTCTGACTTTGTTTTGCCCGTTGTGCCACTCTGTCGCCGCCGCTCTCCCACTTCTTGCGATTGTCGTCGAACATTGACAGCAGCGGCTCGCGCGCCGACTGAAACGGGTTCGACGACATCAGACTGCGCATGTAGAAGTAGACGGCGTCCAGTTTGCGGCGGCCGTAGCACGACACCACCGCCAGCTGGTTGTAGGGCCGGCCGTTCTTCGGGTTCATCTGTTGCGCCTTCACGTACCACCTAACACAACCACAACACTTGATTAGTTCAACAAGCAAGAGAAACATTGAAGACAATGCACCCAGACATCAGATCTTTTCTTATTGCCATGAAAATATTGAAATTGAAAATGAAAATCGTGGCTTTATTCATAGTGGAGACCAATCAATATGAATTCTATTATGAAGAATTATCCATAATTTTTATTATGAAATGAATAAGTCCTTTCACCAACTACATGTGATATACTTCATTGCTAAAAATCACGAACTGAAAATATTATTTATTATGAAAGAAATATATAAACCAGAAAGAATAATATTATTAAAATATTCTTTATTAGGCTGAATAAGTCCTTTCTACCACTCAACCATAAATTATTATGATACTATGTAATAAAATGAGCGACAAGAGGTTTGAAGAAATGTATCGAGGCAACAATTCTTTTCATTTGTTGATTATCTGTCATAAAATGATAACTTATAATACAATGCAAAAAAGGGTTTAAAATATTTGAAGACAATGCACCGTGACAACAGACTATTTACAACAATACTTTTACGTACGTATCAAACAAACTGTTCAATTACATTCCAAACAATACTATATTGAAAATACAAACAGAAAAAACTTGATAGAAGGTTTAGAAAGGAAACTATTGATTGGATAATGTCCAGTAGAATTAAGGAAAAGCGTTTCAAATGATGTTCTATTTTAATAGTAGGTGTGCCACCTTTCTCTTCTCTTTGTCTTTTACTTTCAAGTGCTTCACTCTCTTTATTCATCTTAGTATAAATGAAACATTTCCTAATTACTTTCCTCGACAATTTAATATGGATTTTATTCATGTGATATTAGCAACTCACAGGATGTTTCTTTGCAGTTAAATTTATATTGTAATTTTTTTCAACTTTAGTTATGTTCTACTCTCCTCAAAAAAAGTGAGAGTATGTCTTAGTGACTCACCAACCATTAATCTGATTGCCCATTTTTGAACACTAAAGACCTCAACAGTCAGACGAACTACCACAGAAAACTATTCCACAGAACTGGACTGAAAAAGATCTCTCTGAAGGATTCCAGAACAAGGAGACGTTTTAATAACCTCAAAGCAGACACGACTGAACTTATTTTTTTCCAAAGAAGTTGAGGCAAAATTTATTAATAAAATATTTTTAATCATGCAAGAATTCAAGATAGAAGGATATTGATGGCAAGCTTCTTCTCAGACTATTCTACCAAACTATCCTTAATTTCTGTACTTACTGTCGAGCAATACCGTAGTTAGGACCCCCGCGTTGTGTCTGTTCTTTCTCGTTGACTTGGTCCTTGTATCTGGCCAGATCACCCAGACATAGATAGATTTTCTGAGCCGAAACGAGGGTTAGCTTATTCAAACCAAGATCCTTCAATGTGTCAGGGTTAGAATGCAAATAATCTTCGAACTTAATCTTGTAGACGCTTTCCAACATACTTAGTAGGTCCTCATAGTACTTCATTCCCTAGAAGAAAAAATACAAATTCATTAATCTATTTATCGACTTATTAATAAAGTTGAAAACATTATCGAGAAATTTTGTATACTTTAATAGTTGAACGATTTGAAGTGCATGCAGACAGACACAAGGTGACAAATGATTGTCCGCTAAAAATTAGATAAAATGTTTGCTCAAGAAAATTTAATGTTTGCTTGGAAATATAAAAAATTTAATTTATATTTCATCCTTTTCCATTGCTGAAAGTGATAAAAATATACTTTTTCATCTCAAGTAAAGCCAAATTATCACATTTTATAATTTTCAATTGCTGATAGTGATAAAACTATACTTTCTCATTATAAGTTAAGCCAAAAAAAAAACACATTTTTCCATTGTAAAGCATATGAAATATTTACTTATGTTTTATTAATTAATTTGTATAAATTATAAACTATTTAATTCGCATACTTTTATGAGTTGTATGCTTTTCTTCTAAACAGCATAAATATATTGGTTTGTGAAGAAAGCTGGAAATTTTACAAAAATAAAAATAATTATGCTAAATAATTTTCATCGAACAATTGGAACAATAACAGGTGATAACCAACATAACATTTGAAATGCTCCAATGAATTCCTGAAGTTACACAAAAATAGCAATTAACAATTAATTATTTAAATCATACGATCTTGTTGAATAAGTACTAACAAACATCCTTCCAATAAGTATAAACACCAAAAATTTATCCATTTATATATCAACTTCAAATATATACAGAAAGAATAATGTTTACTTACATCTTGGATAATAAATAGCAGAATATCTTTACATCGATCGGTTGTATCTGGAAAGTCAGTCATCATTTTCCGGAGAAATTCGATAATATTATGAAACACCGCTTTCCAAATGCGTTGCTCAATGTTCTTTTCTTGACAGAAATTCATCTTTGACACCAACAACACTCGCTGCATTTCGAGAAGCTTGTTTCTGCAAAACAAATCAGTGATAGGAAAATATTATTACTAATGTTAACTGTCTATGACATGAACGGTTTCAAATACAGTACTATCATTTTAAGTTTTGGATTTTCAACATCAAAATTTAGAAATTTACTGTTAAAAAAAATAGTAAATTCAATAACTATTGGAATGTAAAAACAATTGTTATGACTTGTTAACACGTTGCCAAAGTACCATGTCAGTAGAAATAATTTCAGAGATAAGAATAACAATTTATCGTCTGACAACATGTAGCCTATACAAGACATTAAGGTATTAATGTTACCTCCAATCCATGGCCCACCCCCAAGACTGTTCATTGTGACCATTGTTTAAAATCATTCCAATTTCGTACTCGCACCTCTCTATGTCCGAGAGGATCTGCTGGTCTCTGACATTACGGCATCTAAAAACACACAAAAAACTGTATTAATGAAATACAAACGACATAAATACAAAACGACACCAGATTGGAGAAATAAAGGTAATAACAAAAATGATCAAATATTGCTGCCCCTCGCTTGTACTAATAAAAATTATTATTTTAATTTTTTACAAATTGTGTATTTATTTATTGAACCTATTTAAAAAACTATGAACAAAATTAAAGTGAGTCGATGTTGATAATTTTGAACATCGATATAAATTGACAATCGATTTATAGATCGATATTTCGGAAAGTAATAGCGGCTATTTTGAATTTCATCCTATGCGTAAAAATGTAATGCTACAATATAAAAATGAAGACATGAAGAGCATCAGATTAATAAAATATAGTTGAAAACATAAACCAGACTGGTGAAGTAGTACCAAATTAGATCAATCATCCTATTCAGAGCATTCTAAATTACTTCATATATATAATCTCAAAATACTCGACAGTCAGATAGGTTATTACATATTCTTCTAAAGTTCAAACGAAAAATTATTATGAGTGAAGTTCATATGAAAATTATATAGGTATGGGGAAAGCCTTACAAGTAGATTCAACCTCGCCTAATTTTTGTGTGTATTAAGCCATCCAAGCAGTCTTGAGTGTACGTGACTTTACATCATAATAACTAAACAGCAGAATTTTATTTATTTATTTGTTGACAATTATATACTGCACAATATGTGGGAAGAAATAACAGGCATAGCCCAAAAACTACTCAAATCCCAAATTTGGATTACACGTTCTAGCTAGAGGTTATGTACTTATGTTCATATTATGAGTCTTTGAGTCCATTGCTAATATTGATCCGAAAACTACAAAACAACATTTTTGACTTATGAAGATTATACTCCACTAACCTATCGAGAGAAACGTTTGTCGATGCTACTGTAGCCACCTGTTTTAGTCTAGGACTTGGCTAAATCCCGAGCTCATGAAACGGCCCTAAGAATACTATAAATAATAAATAATTGGAAAATAATAAAAATAAATCAATTATTTCAATAATTAATAATAAAATCTAATCTAATCTCATAGAGATCAGAATGTTGAGATAAAATAATAAAAAATATAATCAATAGAATAAGTTTACTTATTTCAATAAATAATTAGACTGACTTATCGAGATCAGAATGCGGAGCAGTGTACTGTCCGGTGTCGTAGGGTCCAGCATTGAGGTGGTGGGGCGGCGGAGGGGGGGCGGCCGCTCTGGAGCCAGGCGTGGCTACAATGATGGGCTCATTGGGGTTGTTTGGATTGAACAGCTGACGCTGGGCTGTAGCTGCAGGCGGCGGCTTGTAGCTCTCATCAGCTGCAGCAACCGGCTCACAAGTGGTCTTCGGGGATCGCGGTGACGTCTTGGTCATGGTGGCTGACGAGGAAGCGGGTAGCACCAGAATACCCGCCGGCGATTTTTGACCTGTGGCAGGATTTGTGGTGCTGGTACCACCACCACCTATACTGCCCGCCCCTGAAAAATATTCAATTTTATAATATTTCATGGGCAATACTCGTACGAAAAAACAACTACTGTTTAGTAGCACTAAGTTCAATTTCTGATGAAGTTTGTAAAGAGTTGACCCAAAGGGTCGATTCCCACATCAGTTCAGTCAAAGTTCCGTTTGAGTCAGTGCTTGGTTCAGAGTTATTGAAACAATTTTTATGCTGCGTCAGTTCCGTTTCAGTCAGTGCTCTGTGATTGGTCCAGCGTCATTGACGCAATTTTTCTACTAAAGTAGCGTCCAAACGCTGCAATAAAGTTTTATCAACTTATCGCAGACTAACCATCCATTGGAACCGTTTTTGTCAGGAAGCGACCGATCATCCGAAATGCTAACATTGAATCAAATGCCAGCTGTTCGAACATTGGACGCTTTCTGACAAAAACGGTTCCAATGGATGGTTAGTCTGCGATAAGTTGATACAATTTATCGCAGCGTTTGGACGCTGCTTTATGCGTCACTGATGTCAGAGCACTGACTGAAACCAATACCTGCTATTACAACTAATACAGTACATAGATGATATTATACTGGTAATATTAGATGAAAATAGTAGATAGGTAAGTAAGCTGTAAAGCTCAGCAATAGTACGCAATGAGTTCGTTCACTAGGATCAGTCACTATGCGAGTCACTTGGCTCTTAGCATCAAGCATAGCTCTTAGTTGTGTGGCCTTATCCTAACGGATCTAATACGTGGGAATCAACCTTAAATCAACAATAATTTTATTCAATAGTTTTTAGCTTCGGAAGTGGAAATTTGTGCTTAATAGTGAATGTAAACATAACCTTCACTTGAAATAATTACCAAAATTTAGAAATAAGACGCTTTGGACTTGTGTCTGTGGAATAGAACTTTCTTGAATAAATAAATAATAACAATAAGTTGGAATCTAGCACCCACCTGCAGCTTGTTCAATAGTATCAACGGGCCTCGGTTCAGGCGGTCTGAGCTCGTTGCGCCAGTTGGTCTCATCCGAACTCTTGTTAGACCACAACTCACTACTCCCCCTCCTATTGCGGCGATCACCCCTCCTCTCCCTGCTCCCATTGCGATACCTTCCCCGCCTTTCTTTTCCTCCCTCCTCTCTTCTTCCTCTAAACCACTCCGTCTCCCTCGCGCCCCGCTGCTCCCTGCCATGCTGCCACCGTTCGGCGCTGTTGTGGCGACTCGCGTGGCTTCTCTCGTGGCTGTTGGCACGCCACGACAGGTTCTCCTTCTCGCCACGCCGCCACTGACACTGGTCCAGGCTCTCGTGGCTACCCCTGTGTCCACGGCTCTCTCTACTCGGACTCCTAAAACCATCACTTCGATTAGTACCGATTCAAGAAATGAAGATTTCAAGGATCTTACTTTAGCGATTAATTATTCTTACAGGACCGTCAAACCATCAGTTCGATTAGTACGGTTTAAACGCTAGGATCTTTCTTTAGCGATAAAGAATTAAAAATGGTATTGGAGCAGATTTTTTGTTTAGTCTTACATTGTGAAGTATATTAAACAAATTAAAATGAATACTGTTCAGAGATATAGATATATTAATTGAACGAAATTCCTATAATTAATAGAATTCCTATCAATTAGGAATTTCGTTCAATTAATTATTATGATTCAACAGCAATTGAATAATTGCAATATTCAATTTCCTTCTATCTTTATAAAGAGATATTTAGAGATTAGATATAGAGATATTTTAGATCTGCTTCACAATAAATTAATAATAACACAATAAGTTGACAAATCTACTGAAATAACTCAAACGTAACTGACGATACATGAAACTCAAATTTTTTACTTATAAACCCATTTTAGGAGTCGACAGCCTATTTTAATTCCCAGTATTCTGTAACATTTTTCAAGTTGACCTTAGACTTCCTGTTAGTTTATCACCAAGCACACGTTTTGTGTAAAGATAAAGGCAACATAGTATAGCCTACCCTTTAAGAAAATGCTTATGAAAATGATCATGTATTTATTAAATAAGCAGGTCAATGAACCAGTTATTTAGTTTGATATATATATTATGTACTATGTGAATGAATAAAATGGATTGACATTAATTTGCTCGTTAGTTTCAAGACTAGAGAGATAAAAAATGAACGCATTTGTTCAAGTAACTGTACCTAAGAATAGAAATTTGCTTTTGCTTGTATAACTACTAATTTTTCAAGATACCAGAGCCATTTTTGCCAAGGTCCTGGTAATTATAAAGATGCATTTAATATTCAGATCTTAATCGCATTCCTTCTACTTTATAAATTGTCAACTTTATCAACACAGCCATCATTATAGTTTACAATATGTTGTGGTATTAACTTAAATATGATAATGAAATAAAATCGAATGATGAATTACAGAAATTCTTGAGGTGCATATTTCTTTATTCAAGTAAATATGATCCAACTAAAAGCTAGTAATCTACTTCAAATAATAAAATTATTCATCATTTCTAACCAGAAATAATAATATTTAAGAATCTAAATTCTTTAAAAATCAAATGTCCCAAGGATCGGTTTGCATTGATAAGTCAATACTCACCCAGTCCAGTTAAAAGACCTGCAAAATAATTGTTCAGGGTATTGAACATTTCACCACAACAATAATCTATGTAATTTGGACTCATTGTGTTGTGCAACTACTATTCCATGTGTGAGCGAACTAGTGGAGTTTGATCATATAGAAATTAATAAACATTTTTGAACGAGTTTCTTGGATTTCAAAATTAAAATACCGTACATCTAATTAAAAACAGAGCTGTGCCTGGAGATTAATTACATCTGGTGGAAATTAGATACACCCAGTACCTTTTCAACAAACCTCAGCTTCTACATTAAATCATAATACACTAACACAAAAAGTATGATTTCAAAAGTTCCCAACAGAAATATGAACTGAGTGTGAACACTGTATAATAATCTGCAGCCCAATATCTAATTCAATTTAGAATCCAATTTCAACGAAGTCTACAAAGCACAGTAGGTTAGAAAAGCGAACATTCGAGAGTTTCAAAGTTATATTAGCTTACCTTTCACCTGGATCGTTCCGTCCTCCTTGTCTGCAAAATTTAAATGATCAGTTATCAGATTTTCATTTTATTTTTCATAAACATAAAAATCCTTTAAAATAAAATAGATGAAAGAATAAATAAAAATTGTAATGTGTAATATGTTGAATTTACTCAACTTTGCTCTTTGTACTGCAATTTTAATGAACTTACTCAAAATTGCTCAACAATTGTGTGATGTGATGTCAAAATGAAAGAATATAATTGATTGATTGTATCAAATACACAGAGTATCAACATAATGAGTGATAAAGAAAGTTACTCTAAATCAAATTAGAGCACAAATCTATTTTTCTGACAGGATAACTGAATTTGACAATTGAAAATAGAGGATATAAAATCAAATTGATCGACATAAAAAGTTTATAAAAATAATAATATTATGGTAAATAAAACTAATTATAATTGAATTTATTTCACTTTCCATGACTGCTGGTTAAATAATCTATTTTATACATGATTTTCAAAGACATAGGCTCTACTCAAACTTGGAAAATCAAATCGCGGAAACTCAGCGACTCGAATAAAAAACATGTGCTTTCAAATTATGACGCTCAGACGATCCTGCAACCGTACTGTCTGAAAGCCATCACTTGAAAGCACATGTTTGTTATCCGAGTCGCTGAGTTTCTGCGATTTGAGTTTTCAAGAGTGAGTAGAGCCATAGCAGTCTAATTTTATGAATATTAGTTCCAACACATGAGTGGTGGTGATTTTTCAACTAATATTCATAAAAAATAGTCTGCTATTTCGTTGAAAATTGTGTTCAAACAAGGTTTTACTCCACTGAAAGTTGAGTAAACTTGCTGAAAGTTAAACAACAGTATTGAAGAGTTACTTTATTTGTACTTTACTGATACTTTAGTTTCAAATTGAAAAGTACTTTTCGATTAAAACCAGAAAAAAAGAGGAAAGAAATAAACAAAAAGTGTCCGGAGAAGAATTAGGACAAGAAATGGTAATTACCTTGAGAAATAAGACTCAACTTCTGTTCTATGAAAATTTTATGTATTATTGAATTATTTAATAATATCCATTTGTTCAACATTTCATGTATTACTGATTTCATTATTAAATCCATTATGCATTATCGTATTTATCTTCGAGAACAATATAGAGCTCAATAGTCTAAGAAATCGAAATAAATTCAATAAAAAACTTGCAACTGACCTCTTTTTTCGTCTAGAATCGCGTCTCTTTCGTATGCTTCCCTGTTCTTTAGGCCTGGGCGAAGTCTCGTGCAGACTGTTCACTGACGTGGATCTCGAGAGATCGCTTCGTGCTTGAAGTCTTTCGGTTCTTTCAATCTCCTCCACCCAATCCTGAATTAGATTAAATCCATCAGTAATACGGAATTTGAGAAAATTTAATATGCGAAGAGCTATTTTGAAATAGTTAATCAGTGCATATTGGAACAATAGCTATTCTAGATCTAGTTAATCAGTGCATATTGGAACAATTGCTATTCTAGATCTAGTTAATCAGTGCATTTTGGAACAATAGCTATTCTAGATCTGTCGTTAGATAGTTACATATTATGTTATAAAATCATTCATTAATCCATCAAAAATACAATTAAGACAAGAAAAAACAGGCTTTAGCCCAAAACTTCTAATCCAAAATTTACTCGAGAATTGTCCAAAGTTAGGTTACGTTCAAAATTTTTTGTTCACAAACACAATTTACACTTCACAAAAGGTAATCTCAATTGGATTAGTATAAATTTGAAATCATCAAGGTTGGACACGCCAAATGACGCATGTAACGAGGAGGTAAAAAGTATAAAGTTGCATATTAAAACGAAGTTGTAAAACGTCATGAATAATAATTAAAACAGGATTGAGATATTGTATTGTTTGTTTTATTCAATGTCTATAAATTAATTAATAAGTTGGAGAATAGCTCCAACTTTCATCATAATACTTGTATAATTCTATCAGTTTCTTGAAGACAAAAATATCATTAAAACTGAAAGATAATAAAAAAGACAAACAAATGTAGGCCTGGACCATATCTTGAATGAGTAAACAATAAGAAGCAATAATAATTCAGTAAATGACGTTTTGTTAGTCAATGTAAACAATGGCAAAGAACATTGTGATGATAAAGTTTTAAATATTGAATTATCATAGCGTAATAACTCAATGTAAACACACCATGACTAATAGACTACCGTGACTCAGCTAATAGGCAGTCAATAATTAATAGTCATTCTTTTTTATGAAATTTATGTCACTTCTTTCAATAAATTGACATAACAAGTTTTTTAGCTAGCGGATGATTAAAAACATTTAGCTAGATTAGCTAAACATTATTTTATGAGGAATGGGATTGGCTATAAGTCATTTCAATAATAATTAAAGATTTTATTGCACACCCGTTCATTATTTCAATAATATTGATTACACTATTCAGAAAAATGATTGCTGGATTACTAGAATTTTTCTTAAGCAGATATTTGGAGAACTGATGAAATTTGTTGTAAGTATTACTCCTATTGAAATAATAATATCAAGCAAATAGTCATATTCAGAGTTAATATACAGTAATAGAAATTGATGCTGCACTATATATAATGGAAGATCTATTAGCGATACTTTCCTATTAGCGGAAATTGGTCGTATGAACGAATCAGGCGCTCATCACTTATTTAATTTGAGAGATTAGACTCTAGCCGACTGTTGAACCAATCAATATTATACATGAATACATTAGGTACTACTAAACATTTAATTACAGAAAACTGAACTTATTCGAATTCGGAGACTTATGTTAAACAGAAGCATTCCACATCCATCACAAGAGATAATTAGAATCCAAGAGAATTATTATAAAACATTGAATGTCTCTTCCAACAAATAGTGATAGTGAATCTAACTTTTCAAAGTGAACATAAGCCTATAATATTGCAATTTTCATTTAAAAAAAAGTTGAAATTATTGTATATTTGCAATATTATCAATTCAAATTTTTCTAAATTGAATGAATTAAAATAAGAACACAAATATTTTGTCTAGGCTATTATACATATTTATTTATGGTTCAAGGACCATGGTTTCATGACCACACAAGTCAAATCAACAGCTCGACTGTCAAGCTGACCATAAATTAATGTGTAGAATGAACAAAATAATTGTGTTCTTATTTTAATTATTATGGAACAGTTCTACAATCTCAATAGTGTCTCTTTGAATTAAAAATTAAATTTAAGTTTCAAGTTTTGCTTTCATGATTAGAACAGAACAAAACAAAAACAAATTTTGTAAAGAATAGAGTACTCACCAAAGAATTCAATGCGGGAACCTTGAAGACATCATCATTGTTGGTCTCTGTCGCCGGCTGAGGCAGTCGTTCAGTAGACGAAGTCATCTGATTGTTGCTGGGCTTCACTTCGGGCTTCTCAACACTGTGGACATCAGACTCGACTGACTTGTGGCTTGCCGGCTTGTCAGATGGTGAAGGTGGAGCAACAGTATTGGTTTGTGTTAAATTGTCATTGGACTGGTGAGGTGGTGGCGGTTCTTTTTCATAGAAATTGTCCACTTTGTAGTCGTACTGTCGTGAAGAGTAGTTGTCCTGTAGAGAAGACATGCCGTACCTATGGTGGTGTGCCGTGTCTTCTGCATACATGTGGCGTTCAGGGGTGAGCGATCGTGTGTTGCGAGAATCGGACATATTTTCAGGGCGGGGCAGACGCCCACGCCCACGAGACATGGGCATTGGGTTGTGCCAGGTGGGCATTGAAGCCGCCGCCAACTGATGGGCATGTGGGGGAGGCGGCGGAGGCTGGAATAGAGGCATAGCAGCAGCCCGGTACATAGCGGGGTGCAGGGGATGATGGGTGGGGGGAGGTGGAGGCGGTGCAGGATACGAATAGATCGCTGAACTATTCTGTTGATGTATAACCAACGACGATCCATCCCATTGATCATCGGCACTCGTTGTTCCAATGTGCTTCATGCTGCTCTCCATCTGCTTCTTCTTCTGAAACCTGGGCGGAAGTTCGGCGTTGCTATGATGATTTGTTTTATTATGTTTGCCACCGATATGCCTTCTATTTCCTACATGATCTCGTGGCTTTCCTTTATCATAGCCGGCTAAATTCCACGCCGAATCATTATGCTCCATGCTGTGTGTGTCTCTAGTCGCTCTGTTGCTGTTCTCATAGGTCTGATGCCCGTAATGGTGACCAGTTGGCATCACTCGTGGCTCAGACGCATGTCTCATATTTCTGTTAGTGTTAATATTGTTATTAGCGTGCTCAAAGTTAGAATTACTCGAGTCGTACGTATCGGAGGTCACACTCTCTTGACCGCGAGAGGAAGGCTGGGATGTTTTCTCGGGTTGGTGCTCCTGGAAGCCATTCACTTGCCGGTTGGCATCATTCCTCATTCCTCCCCCGCCTCCGCCTCCCTTGCGTTTCGTCTTTCTCCTATCATTCTTCACTTTCTTCGTTTTGTCCCGACCACTGGCCAAGGATTGCGAGTTGGAATTCTCGTCATCGGACACTGTGCCTCCGCGGCTTCTCTCATTGTTCACCTTACTTGCACTACCTTTCATACTTTGATTCCTTTCAACCATGTTGGTATCTGATGGAACCCTGTTGTTTCCTTCTTTGAAACTGTTCAGTCGGTTATTATTTTTCACAGACTTTTCCTGCACATCATCAACGTTTTGTTGGTTTTGCGAATGTTTAGCAACGTACAACTTTGATTCCGGTTTTCGGTTTCTATTTCTCTTCAGTGTGTCTTCTCCGGCAGAATGGGCGGGGTCCTCGTTGTTGCGACGGCTGTCTTGAACTTTCAACAAAGCGCTCATTATATTGTTCACTTCCGATTGAACCCTGGATGAGGGTCCACTACCACCACCCCCTCCTCCTCCAGGTCCTCTTGGTTTTTCTCTTTCCCCTCCCACACCTCCAAACTTCCTCTGGTCTTTCTGTGGCAAGATCGTCTCAGGCACTTCATCCTCTCCACGCCCTGTTTTCCTCGGCAACGGTCCACTGCCTGGTCTGTAGATCTCCACTGGTGGTTTGACTCTTTTTCCTCCTTTCAACGCATCATCATCTATTTTGTAATTTGACATGGTTTCTGAAAAAAATAGAGCAGGGATGCTTAATCCTTGGCAGTATACAAATGCTAGCCTATACATTAAATAAAATCATTTCCAACGTGAATTTTAATGCTCTCCAACTTAGATTATGTGCCATTTTTCAACAGGGTCCACAGTTTTATATCTCAAACATAACCGACTTGAAAAAATGTCAATTTTTGACAGTGAATTGCGGCCAAAACGATCTTTAAATTTGTGATGGTATTTGAAGCAGTATTTCATGCTGTTTAATTTTTGAGAGAGTATAAATTTCTGTAGGATACAAAATCTCTGTTTGTTCCGATTTAATTCAAGCAACCCCGTTTTACGCCTAAAAGCTCTAGCTATTAGGATAAAAAAAGTCAAACCAGTAAAAAAGTGAATTGTTCTATCATCATAATTTCAGGTACTGAACCGGTAAGTACTACTACTTACATAAAAGCCACCTCAATAACAAATTTAAATCAACAATGAATCATTTTATCAATAATAAATTAGTTTTTCATTGATTTTCAAGTGTGTTTCATTAACTTAGCCTAGCTATTAATTTTCCAGTTAAATTCAAGTGGCTTACGGAAACTATCACTGACATAATCATGACACATCCAATTTGATTGTCAAGTTAGCTTTTATTTTTTAAGACAGTAGGCTATTGAGAACTAGGGGGATTTAAAATATTCATATTGTGAAGAACAAAAATTTTTAGTTTCAACATACAACGCAATAGAAATGACATGAACACAAAGAAACAAAAGAAAAGAAAGTACACATCATTGTTTTCCAAAGAAATTCCTGCAAAGCAGGGCAAGGCATAAAACTTAATAAAATAGTAAATTCACTGATAGTGTCATTTTGAATTTCATGAATTGTAAAATAGGCGACAGAATAACAATAAACGTTATAACCTAGAAAAATTGTAAACATGCTTTTATGTTTATAATTACGACACAGACGTAATTTTGCATAACCTTTCCTAGATGTAATTAACAATTAATCATAGCAATTTTGTTTTCGCTATGAATATAGACATTTACTTCAAGAAGAACAAAGAAAATCTACCTGAAAATGAGTTTATTATAATAATTGTTCAACTAAATACTAATCAGATCATTACATCAATAATAGCTAGGAAGTACTAAAGTCAAAAAATCAAAGATTTTACATATAGTCCAGATTACAAATCGATGGAATCAAATTTAAATGAGACAATCATCAAAACAACATAAAAAAGCCGCAAACAATGAATCAAATAGTGAAAATTTGCTTACCATTAGAAATTGTACAACCTTCTAAAACGTCCTTCATCAAAATCCGCCATTATGCGCCAAACACAATACACAAACACAAAACTTCAAGCAATGCCAACCCAAGAAAACTGTCAATTAGAAAAATCACTCGTTTAAAGATACTCTAAAAATTCTTCTCATTTACATCATGTTCGATATTTTTACTCCTAATATTTATATTTTTTTTTTCAAGTATCTAGAGAATTTTTAGAATGATCCAATTCTTAGAAAAGTTTACTTGGAAGAGTGGTATCGTTTTTGGCGCGATGTATGAATGAATTTGAAATTGTGCTGAGCTGCTGAGAGGAGATTCACCATTAGAATTTGAATTTGAAGTCATTGTAGTTCTCAAAATTCATACCAGTGGATTAGTATAAATTATTTTAGGCTGTTGAACCAGCTTGTTTCTAGCTGTTTTATTTTAATCTTCATCTCATAAAGATTGCTTGCTCTACTGGAAATTTAAGAAATTCAAGTAGAATTAAGAAGGGGTTTTCAACCAAAATAAGATACAGAAGACCAGGAAGTTAGACAAGGGGAATTTTGGGTGTTCTTTTTCCCTTAAGAAAAGACAAAAAGCTCTTTAGAAGCTACCGGTACGGCACTTACTAATATCGGAATCGGAATGGTATTGAAGTTTATTAACGTTGCTTTTTTGGACCTCATCCTTTACATGAGAATGGGGGAGGAAAGGACTCAAACAAGGAAGGAAAAGTCTGAAAGTGCTTAAATAATTTTAAAGATATTTTTCAAATATTATTTGATCAAATATGTCATACATCAACGTAGTAATGTAAGATACATTCACAATTTGAATCTATCATTATATTATATCAATAATTATGTTATCAAGAGTTTCCTCATTCTTAGATTATTTCTATTTATTTTGATTTCTCTCATCACTCATCCAGAGTTAGAATATCTGTTAGAATGCTTCGCTATAAAGTATTGTAAGAATCATACATTACCGATACCATAATACTGTATATATAATAAATGTATAGTATACATTTTATTGAATGTATTCAATAAGAATACAAGTTTGTTACTGTAATTTTATGTTTATTCAGAATAAAACTTACGTTGTATTCATTGACAATATCATCTTAGCTTTTTGTTTCCTCAGAAAAAGTTATAATCTTTTGAAGAAGACGCAAACAGAATTTATTTTTAATAAAATATAAATAAATAAATGAAATAATGTCCTTCCATATCATTCATATCAGAAACAGGAATAATAGTGAACAAAACGCATCTCAAGAGGTGAGAGCATAGAGGCAATAAACCATATAGGCAATTATCAAAGTTGAAGTTCCATTATGTAGATCCAATAATACAATTAACAAATAACTACTGTTTTAAGTGTTGGCCCGAGGTTACAGTAATAAGTTTAGAATTTGAGTCTTTTCTTGTGTAAATTCGTCCATTCTTGAACCACACGTACTGTACTGAAGTTTTCCTGCTTTTTGCAAGGATTTTGCAGTCATTTTAAACAGATTTCAGGTGACATGATGGTTTCATTCACATGAATCATTTCATCCTTATCAGCCCAGCCAATGTCAGTTTACCCTTATAGATTTTACACATTTCATAAATTTATTCTTTTAGAAATAACCAGCAAACTTGACAATGATTTCATACACCTTGAACCTCTTTATAAACTTCAAAAACATATTTCAATTAGACGTAAGGAGAATCAATTCCTCACGAACATTCTTTTCAAGGACAGTAAAGTACAAGTTTAAGGCAACTCTAAATCCAGGCTATCATCACGCGAATGAGGAGGCACAACGAACAAATAAGACTGGCAGATCATCCATGAAACAACAAGCAAGGCAGATAAACACAAATCTGATAATACCAAGGATGAACACAACATTTGGGCAAAGAAACAATATGTATTAGGGACCAAGAATAATTTACAATTCAATTTCAAGTAACATTAGCAGGGAAGAATTCAATAGTCTTAAGTTTAAAAAAATATATTTTCCTGGCTAGTTGACATTGGAGGAGAGAATAGTGAAAACTATTGTTTCACTAAAGACTGTAATATCGAACTATTACAATATTCTTCTTCTTTCTTTTGCATTCAATTGTTATCATTCAATTTTGTTTCATCAATTTTTATTTTATTCTTCAATTAGCGTTTTACTTATCCTTAATAAGCATTCATACTTATTATTACTATTTTATTAATTTTTTTGTTTATTTTCAATTGATGTTTTTCTAATTATTCTTGAAGAGCTTAATTTTTTTATTCAACTTTAATCATATCAACTTTTTCACTGAATTAACTTTGTAGCTTTGTAACAAGCGATTAACACTATATTATCATAAGGAAAAATAATAAGTCCCAAATTAATACACTCCAACTCGTATCTTTTTAGCGGGGTGTATATTTATCCATAAAATGATAAAAAATTATTCAATGTATAAAATGTCTTTGTTCTATTTGTAGATTCCAACTTTGTATTGTGATTATTTTGATGAATGAATTTTGATTTGATTTGATAGGATAAGGCTGCATATAATGTTATCACAGAGGAGAGATTACTCTCTCTTCTGTGATGTTACCTTATTCATAACTGGAATTTGAAGGGAGCCGACAGTTCTCAATTGACAGTCGTCAATCATGAAGTTTTTCAGCTGAAATCCTACAGCTAAGGAAATTCTATTCGCAGAACAGCAATAAAATTTTCATTTCTATCGAAAGGTGCACCTGTCAAATCGAACAGTTTTTCCTGAGATATTCGCTGATATTGTTGTTCTCTGGCGAAAGTATTTAAAGTTGTTTTTTCTATTTTACTGTACCTACTGTATTCACTGTAAAATTTACTGTAAATTCATGAAACTGTATTTTGTTTTAATGTTTGTAAAGTTATTTGTTTTTTGATTTGGCAATTAAGCATTATTACAATTTTGAAGCATTTCAATATTAACGGAGTACTCATTAATATACATATCATGTTATCAACTGCAGTTGCAGGGCCGGATTTCAACCTTTTGCCGCCCCTAGGCAATTGCCTAGTGGGAAATCCGGGCCTGTGCAGTTGCATTCTTTGCAACAATTCAAAGCACAATTTAGTTGTCACAATCATCATCCCCACCGCTACTGCTACCATCCCAGCCCCGCCACTACTCCCCTGAATTAATTTTCTCCCCCAAAACGATCAACCATTTATGATTAACAGAGACGAAGGCAATGTAGAGAAAAATATTATAACAGATTGGTAAGAACAGTTTTAATAATGTCGATAAGCTTATCATGAATTACGTGCAGATTCATGCTCTCTATCCCCCGCCTCTTAGCACTACTTAGTTTCTGTCTTGGTGTGGGAGAGAAGAGTAGAGGAGGAATCCACTAGCTAGTTCGCAGTAGCCCAGGAAATGCATCCAGAGGATGACTCTGAATAATGATCTCTGGCATAGCAGACCAACAACCCATTTCGCACAAGTAAGTAATCCCACATTTTTCATGTAAAACCGCTAAGTTTTCTCCTCTTTCAGAAATATTATTTCACCGCTCTATTTCACCATTAATTAAAAATTATTCCATTAATTTGAAACCAAATACAATTGTTTATCATCAAGGAATTTCAAGATAATTTAGACGTATTTAAAATAAAAAATTGCATTTTTTTTGGTGTATGGGAGAAAAATTCAAAGTTCAAAGAAGATTCTTCTTCTATTTAGTGAATTTTTCACCCTTAAAAATTATTTCATTAATTTGAAACCAAATGCAATTGTTTATCATCAAGGAATTTCAAGATAATTTAAGTTGGACGTATTTGAAATAAAAAATTGCATTTTTTTGATGTATGGGAGAAAAATTCAAAGTTCAAAGAAGATTCTTCTATTAATTTAGTGTGAAAGCACTAATTATTATTATTATGTGAAAGCAATAATTATTATTTATTAAAATTGAGCCTTACTTAATAAAGGCTCATGCCAAGTTTGAAAAATGTTGGTTTGGAGTCATAAATATTTTTGATTTTCCCTCAGTAAAACATCGATACTGCTAATATCGATCAAAAACATCGTTGGCAAAAAATATCGGTGAATTTCCATCGATGTCAAAAATATCGAATGTCGAAATATCAGTCCAAGAACAGATTATTCGATACTATTCATACTAAACACTACTTTTGTTTGTTGCTGTACTGCATGCTTGGTTCGTTGGTTGAGCGTTTGTTTTGAAACTTTGAAGTTTGGAAGACATACGATAGAGGATAGACACAAATTTTGAAATTCAAAGTTTGCATACGGTATTGTTTGTTATGACATGAAAAATTGGAATTGGAATAGTTTCCTTCAAGATTATTATCGCGTACGGTATAATAAAACCTTGTAAAAACGTGAAATTTCAGTGAACGTTAACTGTAAGTTGAGCTATGATGTTCATTTTGAAATTGTGATGTTAAAAATAGTCGGTTATTCAAAATTAATAGTCTTCTCTTCACAACATACGTAGGCTAAGCTAAGGTCAGTAATACTTTCGTGTTAAGTTATGGGTAGTTTGTTTTAGGGTAAGTTATGGACTTTCTATTTCTTTATGAGCCTTGGCGGCTAACCGCAATTTGACAGAATCATGTGATAAATTATTTACTGGTTTTTGTTGTATGTAAACTTTGTCGTATGATTGCACACCAGAAAATTTACTTTATCAATGAGATTAATATTTGTTTTGTAAAAATAATTGAATGATACAGTTAGTTGGCTTTTTATACATTTTAGTAGGGATTTATTTTAAAATTACAGGTTAAGTTAATTGGCTAAAATAAGTGGGGTTCTGTATCAAACATGCAATAATCCTTGACCGGTCGTGATTGCTTTACTTTACTTCTTCTGTCCTCCCAACGTTCCTGTGTCCGAGGAGTCGTCATATTATTGGTCAACTTATCACTCTTTTAATCAATGCCTAGATTATTTTTGATGTTGTGATATATAGACCAAGACCTAAAATATTTTTTATTGGGCCTATTAGAAGAAAAGCGCCTGTTTGTCAGAGGCTATAACCTCATAAATGATTTAAATTTGAATGAAAGTAGATGAAAGAATGAGACTTTCTCAAAGAATGATTTAGAAGAGAGATTCGTGGGTGGGGGGATCGTTCTCCATGAATTCATCAATAAAAGACATAGTAGGTAACATAAAAATTCTGTGAAGGGTCCTCTAACACCATTCGGACACACAATTACCTCGTTAACTTATTCTTCATTAATTTTTAACTTTTACTCCCCTTTATCTACTTGATCTTGGAGCAATCTGTCATGATTGTCTTGTAAATCTTACTCATTATTGGTACAATAGAATCGATATTTAGCTGCTTTAAATTAAAGTTATTTTTTAATCGCAATTTAAAGTTTGATATTGTTTAATCACAATCCAAAGTTTGATATTTTGTAATCACAATCCAAGGTTTGATTAAAATAAAAAAATAGTTTTGTTTTCTGAAGGCTTTTGGCTCCGCACCTAACTGCTCACGCCATAAAAAAGCTTTTGAGCCATCTTTTTATTTAACCTTGGGGTTCAATAATAATTTATGTCCCCCGATTGGAACGTTACTCATATAGGACCACTTTGATCACAGCCTTCCGTCTACATCAGGTCACTTATTAAATTTTTACACCTTGTTGTCTATTTATTAGTTAAATACTTTAGTAGACTCTGTGTAATCATTTAACAAATTTTTCTCTGACTTTTCAGGAAATGAATAGGTCAAGAAGAAAACCATTGCGAACTTACGGACGAAAGAAAAACATAAAAAGACGTATTTGTGTAACAAATATTAATGTTACAAACATTACCAACTATACTTTACTAGTTGTCAACCCTGCTAGAAATCCATCAAAACAGAATTGCGACCTTGACATTTATAATTCGTCAACGGAGAGCAAGTTTGATCGTCTCATTGGAAAGAAACCCACCAATATATTTTTATCTTCAAATTCATCGTTATCTTCATCAGAACAGAAATCTGGGTAAGACGAACATTTCAAACTAACCAGTGCAAGTACCTCATCTCAATCTATTTATTTCCTTGGAAAATTTCCTTATATTCTACTATTAATATTAGGCTGTCAACTTCATTAGGTAGTTTTTAAATTGAAAAATTAGCTGAAAATACTCAATGTTTATTTATAGTGAGAGACAGGACATTCAGGCATTTATAATACTTCAAATAGGCAGGCAAAAAGACAGTAAAAAAATAAAACTAGGCACTAAGTAAAAAAGGCAAAGTTTATTCCAGACATAATTTTGTGAAATAATAGCACTGTACAAGAAAATTGAAAAACTTATATTCTCCAGCGGTCACCTATCAATAAAGCTGCCGTATATCAGTTAATATTCCCCCAACCTTGAAAAAAATAAGGTGTCAATCGATTTGTAATTAAATTTACTAAAAAAAGTTATTCTTGTAAAATTTTTGTTTTATGAATTTGAAAAATGTCATAATTTTTTGTAGCTTTGTCTGGTTGTCATAAATGTTGGTGCAAAGTTTCAATTTCATATGTTTTACCATTATTAAGAAAAAAATAATAAGTGAAAAAACAAAATGGCAGCTGTATGAGTAACTAAGGACTTGTAGAATTTAAATATGATATTTAGATAGGCCTATGGTTTTTACCCAAGAACAATGCCCTAGAGTATTGGTAGGGAGTTCTGAAACACCCTGTATTTTTAATAACCGAGTATTAGTAATACTAGGTTATTAAAAACAGTTTCATTAGATCAAATCACTTAGGTAACTTATGATTGTCATCTCAGTTCATCCATCGTACGTATCCTTATCGTATCTTCTGTTCGATTTCAGCTTGAAAGGTTCATCATTAGTTTCAACTTTGGGATCCATAAATGAAAAGTTGCCCCTAGAGTCACTTTCTGGAAGATATTTGGAAAACGAAGTTGCAATAGGTTTGTATATTGTACCTATCATTCTTATTTTTTCAAATTAGTTGAAACTGCTATTGTTCGTGTATTATATTGGATTATTTTTGATGTTGGTATAGCTTATTTCACGTTGGTTTTATTGGAGTATCAACTCGCATCTAAATTGAGTGTATCCCTCTGCTACCTCGGTCATTATAACCATCAGAAACGACCCTGACTTCACAGGCACCTGATGCAAACATTGAGACATCGAATCTGGTGTCGCCAAAATTTATAGACGTTGAAATAACTCAAATTCATTACAATTGTACGACAGAGCTCGTCACACACTGTTTGATTTAATTCCACTTATTTTTTTTCAATTCACTACAGGAAACTTTATGAGCTATCATAAATATCTTTAATTCAGGTAGAAAGCAATTTTATACCTTTTTTCGAAATTGTTCGTTTTTATTTTTAGAAAAATAGATTCCTTATTTTGAAGCAGATAATCTGTCGTATCATCCAATTATTTGATACTTTCGAATAGCCGATTTTGTTTCTCAACTGTCTGCAGTTTGTGAGGTTGATTCATGTTTATTGATTAATTAATTACATTACATACATTGATTAATGTTATAGAAATTTAAAACAATCAAAAACTGGTCGATGTTATTTTCCAGTTCTGAAATCTAGAATGATCATTTTTCTATTTTTTGTACTTGGGCCTAAGATATGCATAATATTTTCGTCATTGTTTTTTTTTGCTTTGTTGCTGACTGTCTTCAATATTCATCCAACTTGTTTTTATTTGCTTACAGCTTCATCAGGTGATGATACGAAAAAATCATCTCTCTTCCACGTTGAAACGAAACAATTCGTGGAAATTAAATCCAGAACTAGAAAATTAAGATTATCAAAGCGATTTTCGCTCAGCCGTCGGCAGGAGAAGATTGGAAACAGTACTCCCATTGGGCGGAATGCAAAAGAATTGAAAAATTCTCCTATTGAATGGGGTCTATCTCCAATCCCTGGTACCGTTGAAAATGATTCTTTGAATTCATCGAAGTCGCCAGATATGTTTGAACTAGATAGTGATAATGAGAAGAAATCTCAAGAAGATAATAATCCACTTCCAAAACGTCATTCCAAAATAAATAGAAGTTGTTTTCAACGTGATAGTGCTAAGCGTGATGTAAATAGAAGAAGCTCATCTCATCAGACAGTGGGCGAAAGTAGTGTTGAAGAAGTGCAAAATGATAGCGTTGTATCTTGTCTAGCAGATCTTTTCAAAGATCAAAATCTTGAAGAAACTCCAAGTATGTTGTCATGCAACAGTTTGTCGCCTTCAAAGGACAGTCTTGATGATCAGCGAACAAGTAATAGTGGTGATATCTCCAATGAATTATCACTTGGATTATCCAAGTTGGAAGTTGGAGTTGTTCCAGACGAATATGGCGCAGAAGATTGCAAAGAACAGGCATTCGATGAGAAAGAGGATGATGACTCTATAGTTCATAACTCGCCAAATTGCTGTTCTAAAATATCTAGTTTATTGGAGAAACCCAATTCATGGACGAAAACATCTTTAGCAAACTCCAGCAGGTCTTTTTCGTCTGCAATTGAGCATAAAGAGCAAGAAGATGCGGCTGAAAGCACATGTACTAGCACCACTTCTTCTGTTCCACATTTTCGCTCGAAATGTAGCAAAAGTTTTGGAAGTGTATTTGAAGACTTTTTCACAGTACATGAACTCGAAAATAGTGGCGATAAATGTGCGAAGGAAGCCGATGATGAAGATAATGATGTTTCCTTGAAATTACAATATTCGCCAGTTACCAGTACGGGAAATTTCAAAGCTGATGAAAACAACCGTCAAGGAGAAAAAGAAGAAGTCACTACAGGAGAAGAAGAGGATTGCAATGGAAAAGAAGTTTCTGGAGAAGACTATAGCGATGAAGAAGAAAATTACAACTATGAAGATTCCAATAAAAAAGAAGAAGTTTCTGATGAAAAGGTAAACTTTAGTGATGAAGATTGTCATGAAAGTTTTGAAAAAAGCGAAGATAGAAATGAAGGAAAAACCATAAATGTTCTGGATGCAGATGATTCCTTGTGTATGACAGGGTTTGAACTGGGCAATGACGGCACTCTCGTTTTAGAACCTGGAAAAAAGTACAGGCGAAGCATTTTTGCTCATCGACAGAGCAAATCGTCAATTGGTGAGTTTATTGTGTTGCTTTGCATTCAATCATATAAATTTATTACCATATCATGAAGAACCTATGTAATAAAGGATGTTTCAAAAATTAATAAATCAAATACAAAATTTTCATTTTTTCAAAGGACACATTTTTTGGGTTCGTATCAGCATTTTACACACTGTATTAATAAAAATTCATCACGCATTATTATACTGCCTACAATTGAACTACACGTATTTATATCCGTTCTCTTCTTACACTAGGCAACATATCACGTGCAGGATGCAGTCGACACAGTATTATCAGACCATCGGCGAAATTAAAAGCTTCTACTCGAATGACTTTAATTACAACAACCATCGAAGAGGATTTGGATGAAACAGTTCAGCTAATAAATGGTATGTGAAAAATATCTGATTCCATCAAATCAAATACTTTATTCATTTCATAGTACAAATTCATTACAATTTTTTCTCTTCTTATATATTGTTCCTCCTCTGGAGGCCTATCAGCCATTGTGTGGTAAAAACGTAGAACCACCGTCTTATCGATATTTTTACAAAATGTATTTTGGTCACATCATAATATTTTGTTATGTTTTTGAATTGTATAAAAAATCATTAATTGTAGACCTATACGCTAATGCTTGTATGTAATTCAATAATCATAATGAATAGATCACCAGTTGCTCACATTTCCTTCTCACCTGAAGATGCAGTGGATTACAATAAACTGTTTTTCCAAATAAGTAGAGCAAGCTATTGATTCTTGATTCTTTTTTGTTCCAGTTGATGAAGATAAAATTTCGGCCAAACAACAGGTGCTCAACTTATGCAACCAAACAGACATCTTGATATTCGATTCTGTCTTGCCGGAAAGGTAAATTTTTGCTGAATCAATAATATACTGCATTTTAGTATTCACTGTGAGCATCTACTGTATTGCGCTCTGTCAGATAATCATATGCGTTTTCCTGGTAATTTAACATGTGAAGGATAGGCCTAAGTACACTTAAAAATGAGTTTATTGAAATATAATTCCTTGTCGCTACTTTTTTCCTACTTAGTATTTGTGGTTTTATAGTTAGAATGATAAATTGTCCTAAGTGCATGTTATTATACATTATTATAATGTTCAACTCAAGTTCTAACAGGAACTTTGAAGATAATGTTTCATGCTGATTGAGCAGACGATTTGCAGCTGAGTTCACTCCCATTATCTTTCAATTCAAAATGCATCATGGGCGCGGAACTTCAAATCAATCAGATGCTTTGGAACTGGATTATTTACTCGATTTATTCAAAACTGAGATCCAATTTCTTTGTTGAATCAATTTATGTTTGGAAATATGGAAGGAACAGAAGACGCAATTACTATTATGTATGGTATTTATACAATTAGGAATGCGATAATACTTTAAATTCATTGTAAATGCATATAAGCTCTATCCTTTTCCATGTTGAATGCCCAGTTTTCCGTACAAAAATCCGCCATGAGCGCCAAGATCAACTTCGATATCCCCACCACCTACGTGCACACAGCGAACTGGCGGCCAGTGACTTTCCGTCTCTACTTTCCCCGTTTATAAGCCGCTTTTGAAGTCCTCAAAAAACTAGTTTCGATCTGTCCCTTCATCGTTTTCAATCATGTTGAATAACTTATAGCAATAATGTGCAACATATGTTTCATTGTGTGTTTTTTTTAATCGATGAGATTTCAGAATTGTTGATTTTACTAATTTTGCCTTTTTTTCAACAGGAAATCTAAAGGAATGAAGAAAATTGGCGAAGGCGTATATGGAGAAGTATTTATGATGACCGATCCCACAAACAAAGAATCCATAGTCGTCAAAATCATTCCCATTGAAGGGAATATTGAATATAACGGTGATGTCCAGAAGAAATTCCACGAGATAATTTCAGAAATTCATATATCGCAGTGAGTAACTCCAGTCATACAAAAATAAAATTTGAGAAGTCTGTTGAAATATTCTAATGTAATTGTAATAATGTAATACAATCACTGAATACCAAGATTGGAAATTTTTGAATACTTATTTAAATTTATATCATACTAGTTGATCAGTACTCTCAAGAATAATAATTATTGTACAGCTATTTTTGTTTTTTTCCATACTACTGGATCATGTTCCAAGAATTTGATAAAATGAATTTAAAAAAAAATGTAACAATTTTTGTATATTATCGCGCTTTACCCTAACTAAACTCAAATCTACATCCCAATAGAAATTTGTGTATTATTTATGGGAGCAGAAGTGAATAAATCAATAAAAAACTTAGCAAAATACTTATAAGTTGTTTTAAAACTGAAGAAAAAGATGTAAAATGATTAACTTTTCATTAGAATGTATCCTTCGATTGACTTTTAGACAAAATAAATAGATTATTATATGATGCAAAAATTGCTAGACAAATAGAAATTTATATTTATTTATATAATATTAATTTATATTCATTTGAAAAATAGTACAAATTCTGAAAAGTTAGTTTCAATGTTCCATTGAGTTTTGTTTGCATTGGTCTTACTTAATTCAAAATATTATTTTAATTTGACTCATTAAATTCCAGGGCACTAAGCAATTTGAAAAAAGATAACATCGATAAAGCGGAATTCTGGACCGATGTATATTGTAACATTATAGCTTGCAATTGTTTCCAAGGAGAGTACCCGAAATTCTTGTTGGATCTATGGGACAAATACCACAAAGAAAATGGTAATATTCAATTTTTCATTTTTCAAATTTTTTCAAGTGTAAATAGTATTGTAATCTCTTACTCGAACTACATTTTGCTCAAAACGTGTTGGATTCTTGAACTGTAGGGTACATGAAATGACTATCATTAGTGCAATAGTATTTCCACTAAACGTATATGGAATATATTCATTGCTCAAAGAACAAAGAGGATGGTGGATCCAGAACTAGAATTGAGAGTTATCGTAGATAGTGGTAGAAGCTGAATTTTTTTATTGATGAAAATAAAAAATCAAGTTAGTGGCTGGCGTGATTAGGAATATGTTAAGTTAGATTTGAAAATGTTGTTTGAACTCAACTGCGTTGTAGGATCACTTCTACAGGATGGCGCAAAAAGAACGCATGGATTTGATTAGGATAGTATCAGTGGAGTGGAGCTGTCTGTGACCGCCGAGCGACACCATTTTGTAGGTTATCCAGTTTTAGTAACAATGGCACAATTGACCTTGCAACATCGTGTATTTGCTGTTGAACAATATTTCAAATAGAATAAATCTGCAATCGTCTTTCAACGGAGTAGAGAGTTTCAAGTCGAGAATATTTGCATGTGATTCTTCTTCACTTGAAATTCAAAATTTACTGTCGTAAATATCGTTCAATTGAAGATTTGAATACTGCAATACATGAATAAATTGCTGCTGTATCAAAAGTTATGGACCAATTTAAGGCTATTAATGAGCATTCACGCATTAAGGGCGCCATCTTTCCTATGTAATGTTTAAAAATTGGTTTATTTGCTTAGTATTTTGGTGTAAGATATGATTGAAATAAACTTTCTTATAACACTTTGAAAAACATGCTTTCTTTATGCGCCACTCTGTATAATGACCATCTATGTATTGTTGGCTTAGAGATTAAAAAATGTATTAGAAAAATAAATTTGAATAATTTATTTTTAAAGTATTTGGAAATATGTGATTGTGAGATTACCAAGGAAAGTTATAATTCCTAATACATACATACATACATACATATCCGTGTCCCGTTCCAGCTAGTGCCGGGTCTGGGTATGAACAATGCCTCTCCATCTTCTTCGGTCTTGCCACCATCGTTCGTCCTCAACCTGCCGCCATCTGTATCCTCTCTTCTCCACTTCGTTGACCACTGCGTCTTTCCACCGTCGTCGAGGTCGTCCTCTTGGTCTCCTTCCTTCAATCCTCATCTCTTCCATTTTCCTTGGAAGCCGGTCCTCTCCCATTCTCTTCATATGACCAAACCAGCGTATTCTCATGTTTTCTATCTTCCCTCTTATGCTTTCCATGTTCAGTTCTCTTCTGATATCCTCATTCCTGATTCTGTCCCTACGTGTCTTTCCCTTTATTGCCCTGAGGAACCTCATTTCTCCTGCTTGTATTCTACTCCATTCTCTCTCTGTCATCGTCCATGCTTCCGCACCATACAACATGATAGGTACATAATACATTTTATACATCATAATCTTTGCCTTTTCTGGTATTTTTCCATCCCAAATTAAATGTTTAACTGTCTGATAAAAATTTCCTCCCTTTTGCAATCTTCTTGTTATCTCATAGCTTATCCTCCCATCATCTGCAATTTCGCTGCCCAAGTACCTGAAATTCCTAACAATTTTCAAAGGTTCTCCATTCAATTCAATATCTCCGGCTATATTTCCATCTCTTCCAAAGACCATTACTTCACTCTTTTCCCTGCTAATTTTCAGACCATATTTCTCCATAACACTGCTCCAAGCATCCAACTGTATCTGTACATCCTCAACTGTTTCTCCCCAAATCATCATATCATCCGCAAATATCATTTTCTTATCCCTTTCTCCAACTTTCTCTCGTACTTGTCGATTCATTCCTTCCATAACTACATTGAATAAAGCTGGTGATAGAATACTTCCCTGTTTTAAACCATTCCTCACTTCAAACCAGTCTGTATTACCGCTCTGTGTCCTTACTCTACATTTGTATCCTCTATACATCTCCTTTATTATTCCAATATGTTCTTTTTCTATACCAAAGTTTTCCATTTCCTGCCACATCCCTTGTCTGTCCACAGAGTCATATGCTTTTTCTATATCTATAAATAGCATAACAGTCTTTCTATTAAATTCCCACTTCTTCTCCATCAGTTGTCGAATTGCAAATATGAGATCTATTGTACTACGTCCAGGTCGAAAACCATATTGTTCCTCACTCTGTTCTGATTCGATTTTTGTGCTTATTCTGTTTAATATAATCCTTTCAAAAATTTTTGCGCAGTGACTCATCAACGTGATACCTCTATAATTCTTACACGCTTTTTTATCGCCTTTCTTGAACAAGGGAATGATATCACCTTTCTTCCAGTCTTCTGGTATTACCTTGTTCTTCCAAATGCATGTCATAACTCGATACAGCCATTGCATTCCAATTGGTCCAGCTGCTCTTATCATATCCACTGATATATAGAGCAGCACTGATATACAGATCCACTGATATATATAATTCCTAATACTCTCAATTATCCTACCTTTTCGTTGGTTGAATATAGCAACTCTTCAACCGATTCTAAACAAATATTATATATATATCTTCAATTATATTTTGCAGTTTCAGAAAATGATTCACCAGATATCTTTCCTCAAGATCAACTGTATATATCATTGAAGATGAGCCATGGCGGTGGAGATATTCAAAATCATTTATTCTCTTCTGCCAGACAGTCTTATTATACTGTAGTTCAGGTAATAATCTTTTTCCTGAAAACAAATACTTACTAGTTCATAAAAATTATTTCACATGAATAAATAAATAAATAAAAGCTTTATTGCGGTAACAAATGAGAAAATCATTGTTTAAAATGCTTTACAACGTCAAATCTAGCAAAATAAATTGGATGGGTGTAACACTGATAGGCGGGGAAGGGAATAGCTCCGAGCGTAGTACATGAAATGTTATTTCGGCGATACTCCCCCTCCCCGCCCACCAATTTGTGAAATTAAGTACGGAAGTTGTTCAAAATTGATTGTGCTTTGGAATGATGTACGGTTTCTCGCAAGAGCACACCCATAACCCGAGTTGTTTGTAGTGAAATCTGAAGGCTTTGACATTTTTTGAAAATGCTCAAAAACTCATTTTTTGGGAACGTTACAGCTCGGTAACCATGGATCCTAGTATCATGTGTGACATGTCATTTTGTAGGTAATTTTATTATCTTCAATTTTTATTAGAGAATATATTTTCTCATAAAACTGATAGTTTTCAATAAAAAACGTGAAAACTAAAATAAGTCCCGAAACTTAGGTGTTTTCTCGATTTTTGGGGTGAAGCCGCACCCTGGCGTTTCAGAAAATTTCAGATTCGGATTCAGCGCCTCAAAATACATGTAACACGGTCGAGAAATAAACTTTTGCACCACTTTCCTGTCAAAACTACCATTTTTCTGGGCTATAGTAGAAAAATTGTTCTCCTGTACTGTAATAAGCAGTGGCTGTTCAACTCTATTGTTCTGGATAATTACTATCCGCGATAAAAATAAGTTGCATTAGATAAAATTTATCATTAAGAAAGATATAAGTCGATCACTAGCTTATAATTATAGCAATCACATTTATGCATTTTAATTGAATGTTTTATTTACATTCTCATACAAATAAAAGGATTGATAACTAATTTTCAGAGCTTATTTTTCAGGTAATCTTTGCATTGGCTGTAGCCGAACGATCCCTTGAATTTGAGCATCGAGATTTACACATCGGCAACATACTGGTGTCAAAAACAAAGGAAAAACATATATTTTTCAAGATTGATGGAGTGAAATTCAAGTTACCAACCTATTTAAGAAAAGTAAGTAATTCTTTCAGTAATTTTTCATAGTATTTCCATCATTAATTTGTACTAATTTTGCTCAATTCTTGCAGAGCTCACACATCTAGTACGTATATGGGATTCTGGACCAAATAATTTTTTTATCTTCTTGTAATTTATTAATTTTCTGGAGAAAGCTTCATATGAAACATTTTTCAAGTTGTTCTGATTAAACTTCCGTATCCCAATATGAGCATTGTACTTGAATATTTTTTTTTGCCTTATAACTGCTTAAACCATCTATTCTTATCAATGAATTTTTTCTACTAATGTTTGTCCTGAGATTGCCGATGAAGAGAATGTATCCATTAACGAGAGAAGATGCAAACTCTTGAAAAAACAAAAAGGTGGATTATAGGAAAACTAAGGAGAAATAGGCATTTTGTCAATGACATTTTCTGTTTATTTGGCTTGTAGATTACAGTGGTGGTACTGGAGTCACTATTTTTTCGGGACACCCTACTCTGTATATGCATGGATCTGAGCATTCTAACAAAAGTGATCTAGTACTTAGCTCTAAACGGAAAATAATATTGTAGCATTAATATTTTTCAGGCCACAATAATAGATTATACTCTATCAAGAATGAACTCGGAAAACCTTCTCTTCTATAATGATTTGGGGAAAGATGAGGAGCTGTTTCTTGGCAAAGGAGATTTGCAGTTCCAGATCTACAGGGACATGCGAGTCGATGTAAAGTTAGTACCTATTATATTTCCATTAATTTTGTTATCTTGGCAGCCTTACTTTTTTATAATATAGCAGGACGCATTCAATTTGGCGGTTACCAGTATTTGGCGATCAGTAAACAGCTGATGTTACGCAGCTTTGATACAATAATCCAAAGACTTTCCTTCTAGTCATTATTCTGATGTACAGAATGTAACTGTTGTTAATATTCGCAATAGCGGAAGTCTCCAGAGTATTTTATAGCATTATTAATAATTAGGAATTTCGTTTAATTAATTATTATGATTTAAAAGCAATTGAATAGTTGCGATATCACATTTCCTTCTATCTCAATATTCCAAATTCAACTTCAACAGAATAAAGTTTCTAATCACTCCACTGATATGGATCATAGATGTGTGAATCCACCCTGATATTTCGACTTACTAGTTCTTCAATACTGTAGATAACTTGAAGCGCAAAACTATCTTCAATACACTTTTCTTGTCCTGCAAGTCAATATCCACGATAACCTGCCTAAAATTTCTATCCATTTATTATGATCGTGGGATGATAGTAATTTCCATAACATATGTTTCTTTTTGCAGAAACCAGTGGCAGAATTTCGAGCCTAAAACTAATTTGAGATGGATTCATTACCTGGCCACCAAATGCATCACTGCTACATATAACAACAAGTCATCATCAATTCATAAACAATACAAAGAAAAGCTTAGGAAATTGGCTGACGAAGCAACAGTATATAGCAGCTGCTACGAGTACATTATGAACTCAGATAGTATGATAGAGTTATATGATATTATAGAATGATAGATATTCGTAAATGATATTTAGCTATGTCATTACTGTGATATTACTGCAACATTACTGTTGCATGTCATTATGTGCATAGGCCATTGATTTTTTAATTATTGATTATGTAGTTCTAAAGGTATTTATTTTATAAAACGACGATTTTTACAAGATGTTTCTCTGTGATGTCTGCTTCGGCACGACGCCTATGTGTGTGTATGTGTTTTAGTACTAATGCTGCCCTTTGTCTCCATGCTAATCAATGTTATAAGTTGTTGTCTACTTAATTTATTTTAAATAAACTTTTATTATTTGTTGAAAACATATTTTTAAATCTATACTCCTAATATTAAACCTCCTATGGTCATCTTACGTTCATCATGTTATAGCCTACTCATATTCTTGAATATGAGTTCTGTTGATTTCTTTTTCATATATGTTTTTTACATGTTATATACAGTATTTATGTGAAAAAAATTCAACAGAACATCACCCCTTACCATAGAAATGTAAATGAAAGTTATTCGCCATCCGCCAAATTAAAAGAATATATATCTGTACTTGCAACGCTGATAGGGCATTAGAAGACAGATGATTTTAATTATTACCAGATTCATTTAATTTGACGCTTACATAGATAGAATCTATCTGTATACTGTATTACATATCTGATACTGCCCGATGCTAAGCTCCGTATCCCTGGGAGGAATGCATTAAGTCATCGAAAACCGCAGTGTATAAGAGTGCTATCTTCGTCTCTCCGCTTCAGCCGTCAGGGACACGAAGCTCAGCATCGAGCAGTAGGTATTATTTCTTTGTCATCGTACTCTACAGTCATCAGCAACGTCAAGAAATAATCTCATCTATCCAATGCCAAGCGTCAAATTAAATGAATCTTATTATACTTTCAAGTGGAAAATTAACTGTTCATTGCCCCACAAACCATAATTGGTTGAGAGGGATGTGGTATGCAAATGTAATTATTCATTTGAATCATGTTCATCCTACTTAATTGAAACCCAGAGACAGACCAGAAGTTACTTCTTTTAAAATATTTCTTTTCTCCACTTTTCGGTGGATTTTCCAAACATAGATTATGCTAATATTTTATATTCATCCAAGATTTGTTGTAAACCCCAAAAATCTATTTAGAATGAATTATTGCTTTACATATCATGATTAATTTTTAATTTTCACTCACTACTAGTAGAGTTCACTTGGCATGATAGACAAACTAATCTTATCTATGCTTGGAATGCATTTCACTCCTAAAAAGGTCCTTCATCAGCCTCAGAAGCGGAATCATCAGATTGTGCAGAAAAGTGAGTAAATAATAATGTTTGCAGCGGGAGTCTACAATATTTACACAATTAAGTATTTCCGTAAGTATTTTATCATGGAAAAGATTGGAGAAGCAGATTATAACTTAATTATTTGAAGATTGATGTCATTTTATCCATGGAGATAGCATTCCGCTTTGAGGTAATGCTCAATATAGAAAAATATCTAAATTGAACTCAACAGATTGATAATTTACGCTATCTAGTATATCTTCATATTATAGATTACAAATATACTTTTGTAATGAACTCCCTACGTCCACACTTGATCGATTTTGTGTGCGACTCAAGCATGCTGCTTATGCTTAAAAAGCATTGGCCCCATGCTGTGCAGCACACAAAATCGACCAAGTGTGGACATAGAGATAGAGAAATACATTCAGGTGCAATTCAATCGGGAAGATTCGTTCGCAAAGCCTATAATTAATTTCAATTTAATGTTTTAATTGAGTCATCTTCTGTTTAAGACAGTCCACAATTACAATTTCTGTGCCTCGATCATTTCCCAATAAATTATCACGTACCAAAAGAAAATTGAGTTTTATTAAGGTACAGTAAATAATGTAATGATATACAATACTGATACACTGCAGAAATATCAGCTTTTATCTCGGCTTATTCGATTTATGCATCAAGTATTATAATATTACTCAAAGTACAAATACAACTGTAAATAGCTGGATTATTAACAATGCAGTACAGTTTATTTACAGTCAAGTACGGGTATTATAGAGTATAAATTAAAATAATTATTAATTTCACTATGTGCTCCGTCCAATTTGTAATACATTATTTTACATTACTTTTTCATACAAGCTGTTAGGTGAGGGTTTATTTTAAATCATACAACTGAATAGATAGGCTTATGATATTTTCTAGATGGATCTATAAATATTTTTTATACAATTAGTAGATGCTTCCATCGTAACCCACAATAGAGCCTATTATATTTCTTGTCTTTCTGATTTTTTTATTTGTATGATTCATATTGTGTTTGTATTTTATTGTTTAGTAATAAATTTGAATAAATACATAAATTGAGATATAATATTATTATTCACACATCCAGAAAACTGCCTTGGATACACTAATTTAAACCTCGAAAAACATAATTATATGCCTCACATAGGAATGGGGTGGTTTACAATCTTGATAATGTACTAATCGTACTCTACATTTTCGAAACTGTCAATAAAAATAACTGGAAAAATATAGTTCAAGCAAATATAATTAAAATAAAGCTGTTAATTTTTATACTTTATGTACATGTAATGCTAAATCAACGTTACTCATAAGTACAGAGAGTGTATAGTAACTATAGTGACTATACACTCTCTGTACTCATAAGTATATTACAAATTATTGGATTGTCAGCTGTATTAAAAGAAAGCAATCGAATAGAACAGTTGAAATAAATATTCATTATTTAATTAATATCAATATAAATACCGTCATATTATACCAATTGATAATATTGTATGTAATAAGCGAAACGTTAGTTTGATATTTATGAAATTTCCTAGTGTCAGTCATACATATCGATTGAAAACGTATGAATCTGAACCAAAGGGGGAAAAATAATCATGAAAATGTGTTTTCTTGCTGGTTAGGTAATAAGGCTATCGAAGTTACATTACATAACATTTTTAAACAACATGCTTTGATAATTTTCCGTCAAGCTTCCATATAAACAGCTCATTAACAACTATACAATTAACATGGTTAATACTGTGTACAACTTATAGAAAATTTGAAACTAGAAGTTTATAGCTAACTATACATAACAATAGTAATCTCAACAAATCCTTACATATCAGAAGATACGAAATATAAGCGTAAAATACTGTACTTGTGCAAAGTAGTGTAGTAATTCATGGTTATAATTTTAGTCTGCATATACCTTTGGTTTAATTGACTTATTTTTAGAAGAAATAAATTATATCATAGGAAAGATAACTAGACGGTAATCCTCAGTCATTTTAATCAAAATAATTTTGGGTAGAGTAGGATTTTTTAAGATGGCGGCAGAATCAAACGAGCATAGTGGAGGGGGGGAACCCCCTTTCAACTCTATATTAATGTTTTTTCTAAAGCAATACTTTTCCCAACTATGGTAATATAGGACAAAATAGAAAGTGGAAAATTCTATTTTTCAATAACATTGATTCCATTGAACCAAGAGTAAAACAATAGACTAGGTTTTATTATCACTAAATGTTTTTAAGATTGTTTTTACAATTCAAAGGATGCTCAATCTATTCATGAGTCAAGTTTAGTAAAAGGTAAAAAATAACCTACTCAACATGCATTAAAAATTATCATAATAAATAATGAGAGTGAATTTATATTATTGTATTTATCAGTTATAAAATTATGTGCTAATATTTTTGAATAAATTACTTTTTTTGATGTAGATATGATTCAATTATATTGCCAATTTGCCAACAATGTCAAAAAAGTAGTCAAATGCCTGTTTCACAGCAACTCATGAACTAGTTTCTACCTGTAGCTAGTAATATTTGTGTGTTTCACAACGGATTCCATTTAATTCTTCTTCTTCTTCTTCTTCTTCTTCTTCTTCTTCTCAAGTTAACAGCCGTTGGGCAGCAACTCTCCACGCTTCTCTTTTATCCGCCATCCTTTTCATGATGCTGTAGGTGGCACATCTCAAATCCTTCAAAAGATGTTCGGTGTACTCCAGTCTTGGCCTTCCTCGCATATTCTTTCCTTCATTCATCCCCTTTATTATTCTCTTTGTCAGTCCCTCATGCCGAAGAATACCCATGAATTCATGCCCATTTAATTATACCTTAATAAATGAGTTCTAGTCAAAAAATAAAAATTCATAATTATTCTTTGAGGAACCACTGTATTAGGAAAAAACTCATTAGCAATAAACTTAACAATCAAGAATAGTATATTTCCCAATATAGTGTGATTATCATTTATGTTAATAAACGAAAAATAATAAATAGTTTATTTTTGAATTACAGAATGGAACTGGGAAGTATTTCTAACCTTGAAGGCAAGTACAAAGATAACCAATAAGCAGCCTTTTGGAGTTATAACAATCAGGGATATAAATTTTTGATGCCACAATAAAGTTTTGTTCAGATATTTTCTCATCGAAGTTAGGGCTACTATTCCGAGGATAAATTATAACTTGTTTTGCAGTACCATTAATTAAATTATTTTCCAAAAATTCATCAAAATGTTGATAACTAACAATATTAATAATAAATTATTTGAAAACACAATATAGTTACATTAAAGTAACCAGTCATTGGAAAAAAGCAGATAACGAACAAACCTGAGCGCCAATGTTCAATCGTTTCATATTGAAATTACTACTTGAAACGTTTTAAAAGATAAAATAGATCTTTTCCTGATAGTATTTTAAAGCAAAACAATATCATAGTCAAACAATTGTTTAAGAACTAATTTAACATTTGATCTTCAAGAAACCCTTCAACGTTAAAGAAGTTTTCAGTTGCTGCTTCTATTACCTGATGAATGATCTGTTTGACATGCGCTGTAATAGATCGGCGAGGAACTTGATTGACTATCACATGACAAGGGCGCCGGCTTCACTGCGACTCTCGGGCAGGGGTGGACAGTCGTACCAGGCGTTCGAGATGGGATCGAACCGCTCGACCGAGGCAATCGTCACTTGCGCGCGGTAGAAGTTGATCTCGTGCGTTTGGTCTCCACCAATCACGTACAAGAATCCGTTGGCGGCGGCCACGGCTGGACTGCCACGCGCCACTGTCATTGGTGGCACTTCGCTCCACACGTTCTGCAAAAATCACACTTTTCTCAGGAAATCCGTAATCAGGAATCGCACTTGTAACCTAACCTCAAATAGTAGCTCGGCTTCAAACACTCGATAATAATTGAATTGAATTTTATTCTCAATACCAGATATACAAATACAAATATATACATATATACAAACATGTCAGAAAAAAAACAACCATACACTATTGTACAAAATAATAAAACAAAATCAATCTGAATGAGAATATACAATCCAGCACGTAAGATTAACTTACGGACCGCTGGAGGGAGTCTTACAAATGGAAAAAAAGATAAAAAAAAGACCAAAAGCGATAGAAGGTCGAGAAAAATTAAAGGGAAGAAAAACAATATTTTGAACTGAGAGAATTTCAGTTTGAATTGAAACAAGTTGAGAATTTGGTTATGGAAATCTAACAGGAAAATAAGAAGAAGAAGTAAGAGGAGAAATAGGGCACTTAATCATAAAAAATTCCAATATAAAAGCAAATATAAACTACCTATATAATGATAACACTCAAATCAGGTTGCTTGAAATATTGATTTATGCATAATCATTTTTAATTAAGTATAGTAGATTTTTTAAAGTGATTTTGAACTGTTCGGTTTGGTGGAGCTTGGAGCTTTGGTTGGAGCTTGACTCCTGAGAAATCATCTCAAAGTGCACGAAAAAGTTCCGAATTTGTAAATTTAACTGCTACCAGTGTGTGCTAAACATATTCCTGAGTGAGAAGATAATTTACTTTTTGAAAACGGATGAAAATTAAGGAAAAAATAACTAATTTTGTGTTTGAACATTTTCTTAGCCTAGATTTGTTGAGTCAATTCCCATAGCAACCAGACCCAGCCACTGGGTGAGCGAACCAGCTCAACTCAGTGCCGGTCCCAAGCCCGGATAAATGGGGAGGGTTAGCGGCAGGAAGGGCATCCGGCTGTAAAATCGTGCCAAAACCTAAAAATGGAAAGTCGACAAAAGAAAACGCCTCGGACCCAGCTAGGGCGTGACAGAGGCGCTTGGAGGCGGCTGACCAGAAACAGTGACCCCGTACAGAAACGGGAATAAGCTGAAGAAGAAGAAGAAGAAGAAGAAGAAGAAGAAGAAGAAGAAGAAGAAGAAGAAGAAGAAGAAGAAGAAGAAGAAGAAGAAGAAGAAGAAGAAGAAGAAGAAGAAGAAGAAGAAGAAGAAGAAGAAGAAGAAGTAGAGTTTTTTAAATTTGACGGATGAATCAGCTGTTTACAAATAGGGAAACAACCATTATGATCATGAAGTCTCTTAACAATCATGTGCTTTTCGTCAAATTAAAAACATTCTACTATAATATTTTGATAACAATAGTTACTACAACTTTATTTTAGTCAACAGGTAAGGCTTGATACAACACACACTTATAAAACATATAGGCACATAATGATATACATTCCATTAGTGGTTTATTCCTCTGAAAAAGTTCGGCCTCGCTTTACACCACTGCTGAATTGGAAGTCTAAGTTAAGCCCGGTCTAGACGCTACGACTTGTACAACTCAAGTCGTAAAACAATTCGTTTTAACTCAAGTCTAAAAGTTTCCAAGCAGATACCTCTTTTGTGGTACGACTTGGACCAACTCTTAATTTTGTCATCTACACGCTATGACTTGTTGTACAACTCAAGTCCTAGGACTGAAGTTGTACAACAAGTCGTAGCGTCTAGACCGGGCTTAAATGTTATTCAAGTTGAAAAGCAAGGTTGCTGTTTAGTCTAAAACACTAGTTGCATTCGATAACTCACGTGTTCGAACGAGTAGCGTTCGACAGACTGCAACACTTCGTTCCTCTTATTGGTGCCGCCAACCACATAGAGGTAGCCGTCGAGCACAGCGACGCCCATCTGGGAGCGAGGCGTGAGCATGGAGGCCAGCGCCGTCCACTCGCCCAGCACCGGATTGAAGCTGACCAGGTCCTGGATGTGGCGGCTGTCGTGCGTGCACCCGCCCACCAGGTAGATCAGGCCTGCCAACACACACTTCATGTAGAGTAGTTGTACAATGCCATTTGAAATAAGAACATAAACGAAGTAAGAAGAAGGGAGATGGAACAAGAAGAAGGGAGAAGAAACAAGAAGAAGGGAGAAGAAGAAGAGGATGGAGGAGGAGGAAGAAGGAGGAGGAGGAGGAGGAGGAGGAGGAGAAGAAGAAGAAGAAGAAGAAGAAGAAGAAGAAGAAGAAGGAGATGAATGAAGGAGGAAGAGAAGAAGAAGAAGAAGAAGAAGAAGAAGAAAAGATGAATGAAGAAGAAGATAAAGGAAGAAGAAGAAGAAGAAGAAAACGACGACGACGACGACGACGAAGAACGAAGAAGCAGAAAAAGATGAATGAAGAAGGAAGAAGCAGAAGAAGATTAATGAAGGAGGAAGAAGAAGAAGAAGTCGAAGATGAGAAAGAGGAGGAGGAGGAGGAGGAGGAGGAGGAGGAGAAGGAGGAGGAGGGAGGAGGAGGTGGAGAAGAAGAAGAAGAAGAAGACGAAGGAAGAAGGGAAAAGAAGGAGGATGAATGAAGGAGGAAGAGGAAGAAGAAGAAGAAGAAAGAAGAAGAAGAAGATTAATGAAGGAGGAAGAAGAAGAAGTCGAAGAAGAAGAAGTAGTCGAAGAAGAAAAAGACGATGAAGGAAGAAGGGAAAAGAAGGAGGATGAATGAAGGAGGAAGAGAAAGAAGAAGAAGAATATGATGAAGGAAGAAGGGAAAAGAAGGAGGATGAAGGAAGGAGGAAGAAGAAAGAAAAATAACAAGATGATGGAAGGAAGAAGAGACAAGAGGGGAGAGGAAGAAGAAGGGGCAAGAAGGAAGGAGGAAGAGAAAGAAAAAGATGAACTAGATTATCCACTTCAATCATGAACAGATTACAGTATTATAATGTACATTGTATTTACAATTGTATGTATGTAATAGTACACGTATTTCAAAAGAACTTACCTTCATAAGAAACAACTCCCATGCTGAATTTCGGTGAAGGCATGTGGCCATACAATTCCCATTCATTTATGACTGGGTCATACCTGTAATTACACAAGATATTGAGCCATTTTATACAATAAACTTTGAATAAAAACTGAAATAGTTCACCTATCTATGTAGGCCTATTCGTAAATTTGAATTTGATACATAAAGAACATACAACATGATTTCGCCACAGTCTGCTCCTCTTTCAGTTTTTAAAAATAGTTCAAATCTAGGTTATGTAACACATAAGTCAACGATTTCCAATGTATATGTTGAGCAGAAACCCACATTCTACTTCTAAAAGTGGTTAAATCTTGGATTTTGAATAATGTGATACACAATCAAGTTAGAACATTTTAGGATGATTAAATCTGATCAATTCGAATCCTGAATATTTACCTTTCTATGGAGCCTCCAATGTCGTCACCCACCCATCCACCCACGGCATACAGCACCCCGTCCAGGGCACATAATCCGAATTCACACCTGGGAACAATCTGAAAAATAATACAGAATAGGAATAATTAGAGCAAGCTTATGGGATAATGTTTGAATGGGCTTAGAATAGACAATGAATTAAACATTTCCAGTCGGAAACTCTACACTCATCCCACTTGCTATGGAGAATAAAAATATTTCAATTTGAAAAATTTATAATTTAAAAAATGTTAAACATCTTTCGGGAGCCGCATGTGTAAGTGCTTTGCTTAGTGAAGCCAGAGTAAGATTGATTTATTGAAAAACATTGTTACTCAGCAAAAGGTTTGGATTCACGAATTCTTCAATTCAACAGCAATTGAGAGAATGGTCAGTTCACAGCCAACTTAGATCAATGTAAAGCAGGTGATTCTTTTTTGTATTTGGTCATCAGAATAAGAATGTATTGAAGACGTGAGTAACTTTAGTGTAGTAGTAAAGGTGATGATAGTTATTCATATTATAGACCAGAGTTTACCAGAGATTGATTATGTTTCAACAATCAAAACCCGGTAACTCGATATTTCAACAAATTTTTGGTTGTGAGAAATTCTAGTCGGTTTATCATCGATAAAGCATTAAGCAAGTAGATATCTCGTGGGTTAGGGAACGCTGATGATATTTTAGCTGTACGGTCAAGACTCTAGGCAACGTAGTTCCTGTACGGTCAAGCTAGGGGCGCTACAGATTTAAACACAGACGCTTACTCGGTCGCTCACACCAAGTACCATAGAATCTTCAGTGAATCTTCGACCGTTCAAAACCCGGCAACATGGATATGAACTATCTACTTGAGTAATGCTTTCTCTGAGGTTGTTTTTCAATTATGTGCCTATACAAACCATGCAGGGCATAATTTCCCAGGTGTCATCACAGGGACTGTAGACCTCGCCATTGGCCATGATGTGAGAGTCTTGTTCACCGCCAACCACATAGATGCGACCATTCAGCGCCGCTACGCCCGGCAGTATTCGACCAATGCCCATCGGCGATGCTTTGCTCCATTCTCTGTAATCAACATTCAATCCTTATTAATATTAAAACACTAGGTGTGAAAAAGCCCATACCAGTTGGTTGGAACATTTTTTCCGCCACTTCTATACTTTAGCCAATATTTTGAAATCCAACACGGGTTTACAAGTGAATTTGAACCTATTCACTCATTTTTCAAACTTCCTTCAAGATGAACAATATATAAAAATTACTTTTCTAAAAATAAAATAGTCTCTCTACTGTTCGTATTGCTTTGAAAGCTTGAAATGATAAAAACTATCACTGGCATCTGCAAATTGCAGTTAAGAAGTGTGAATCAAATAGCATACGATTCAAGTATCTTTTCAATGTAAATCTGGTGGTAGTTGGCAAAAATATGGTGGACTTGACTGTACTAACCAATCAAAAGTGTGACATCCAATCACCACACTGTGTTTATAAAGTCTGTATAGTAGAAACCAATGAATGACTCAAGGATATATGAGACGGAGACAAGTTTCCTTACCCTCTGAAAGTATCATATCGCTCGACCGACTCGAACGTGCATTCATAGGATTTCGTCCATGTACAGACCAACTCTCGCTTTGAACCGCCTATCACGAATATATCTTTTTTTGCACACAATCGTGGGTTCGAGTACAAAGGAACCAGGCTGCCTTTCTTCAGAACAAAGTCTTTCTTAACCGACCTCAGAGCAACCTGTAGAAATGTTTAAGAAAATAAAATACCAGTTGCATTTGTACAAACGAATTCAAATACAATATAAATTAATTGGAATTCGTCAAATCTAATAATTGTAGGAAAGTCTGATTATTATTGTTTCAAATAAAATATCACCCATAACAAAATCTAACTAATTTAATATAATTTGATTTTAAAGGCTAATACAGTACTAAAATAAAAATGACAATTTCCTCAATAATTATTTTCTTCCAAGAAAAATTCATCACAACTCGTTAATGCTCATTTGAAAGTCTGATTATAGTTGATTTTTATTTTACAAAGATCTCTGTATAATCAAAGTAAAACAATTTCAATTTTTCTATATTTGTTCATAATTTTTGAGACCTGAGGCCTGTTTTATAAGAATTTTAAAGTACTGTAGTATGAATGATTATTATTTAGAATGTTTTAGGCTATTTTAAATTATTTAAAATTGTACAATTATATCAAGATACATTTATACACGATCAAGATATAGAGAGAATATGGAGCAATTTCCTATTCAAGTGATAGTATAGAAAGAACAACAAATAGGTAGTTTCATACTTCTCTAAAAACATAGTTCAAAAGAGCACTGGCAACTCGGAGTAATTATACATTTTCTGATGATAAAGTAATTAAAATTATAATACAGGATGAAAAAAATTCTTTACGAATAAGATATAACAATAATTTATAATAGTTTTGGGCACGAGCCCGTTGGATCTTCCATTAAGTATAATTTTTACAATATTAAATAAATAATGTAATCCAAATTTATGATTCTGTACTGGAATTCAAAATCTTACCTTCAAACTAGCATCACTACATTCAGTAATAGCTCTCTCTAGTACACATCTTGAAAGCAATGGTATTCTCACATGAGTGAGGATCTCAAAAACGTAGCGTTTCCGTAACGTGGGATCGTGTTTGATCCATCGAATTGCAGCTTGGAAAACCTGTAAATTATGCAAGAATTTCATTTAAAAAGTTGGTATGATAGAGAAGACATAGTGAATTGTTAAGATAGTAAAAATATTTTCAACTAATTAAATGACCTTAGAATTGGTTGAAAATTGAAATAAAAAAAAATCAAGATCATAACAACATACACACCTGAAATTCAGAATCGACCTGAAGCATTTCACTAGCTAGGAAGTCGCACAGTTGTTCTTTGGGCAAATCGTAGAACTCCTCTTCCATACATATCCGGGGGAAGTTTGAAAGGATGAAATTGAAAGCTAATTTTGCCAGGCCAGTACAATTGTGGCCTTCGGCGAATCTGCGAAATCAGTATTAAATTTAATTATAAAATTCATCAATAAGAATTATGATTAACCAAGTAAACACTAACACATTAATAATGTAGTCTCTAGGCTAGTATGTAAATCTGTAGAAAGATGTTTTTATAACAGTATTATATTTGCTTGATATGAGATTTGTTCAATAGGCTTCAAAGGCCTTAATACCATTGGAAAAAGAATGAAAACTAGCACTCCTTCGGTCGCTGTTACTTGAGCTGGAAATGTGTGGATGGAATTAAATTGAAGATGAACATTGCTAGAATTGTTGCTGTACCTTAAAATTGTAGTATCACTTATCAAATTATTTTAATAAAAGGTTGAAATTAGTGGAATTTGCTCCATGTTCATCGACTTATGCTGCCATAAGTTTAAAAAATCGAATTTTCAAGGTTAAACAATAATTCTACAGATCTTTCTGAAAAAATGTAGAACTATTTATGATTATCGGTAGGAAAATAGCGGCCAGAAGAGAAATCCTTTCACCCGCGCATTGCAAAATCATCTCGAATTCATAAATTCAGTCAATGGTATTCAGGACTCTTAAGCCAAGAAACTATTGTCATTTTATAAATAAATAAAACAAAGATAAATAATTAACTGTATTGTAACAAAATCTGATCTCGAATGTAGGTAAATGTCGGTAAAATTAAATTGAGCATCGGAGTCTACATCCCATATATTATTGTTTAGTTTACATGAAACAAAATAATTGGTTGTACAATATGAGGATTTTGTTTATTGAGGCCACGATTAAGATTTTTAATGGTTTCAATGGATTTGAATGTTACCTATAGATTCCGACTGCGTTAGTAGTATGTAGCTCTTGTTTGAGGAATTCTGTGCAACCCAACACTACTTCATTCAGTTCCAACATGTCGGCAGCAATAATTATTTCTTGAACATTCTCTTGAGTGATTTCAATTTCACCTGAAAGAAAAATACATTCGATTTTATCATTTTTGATAAATTGTAATGTCTCAAATTTCTGATGTAAGCCGACGGAAATAGAATTTTGAGTTTGGCTCTACTCACACTTGGATACTCAAATCGCGGATACTTGAAGACTGGAATAAAAAAAATGTGTTTTCAAATGATGACGTCCAGACAATACGGTTGCAGCATCGTCTGAACGTCATCATTTGAAAACACGTGTTTGTCATCAGAGCCGCTGAGTTGTCGCGAATCAAGTATCCAAGTGCGAGTAGGGCCTTATAGTTACCTCGCAAATAGAATAGCTTTTGCATAGAGATCAGATGGCGGCTGCTACAATTCTGCCAAAATTCCACGATGACTATTATTTCATTTAGGTACGATACTCCAATGCACAATGAAGTCTACTGATCCATCTATAGTTCGAATAAAACTAGTTGTCCCTTGGCCTGGTGCTCAAGAACCACTCACTAGAAACGTTCAAGTCCGATGTCCGAACAGCTGAATTTCCTAGTTTGAACTAGGTACTGTATTGATGATAGGAAGGGTTTATTTTTCCTGCAAAGTGTATATTATAATGTCATTGTCAGAGCAATGACAAGTACAGTAATATTCATTTAATTTGACGCTTGGCATTAGATAGATAGATAGATAGAGAAATATTATTTCTTTGCCATCGTACTCTACGACGGTCTTCAGCAACGTCCAGAAATAATATCTATCTATCTAATGCCAAGCGTCAAATTAAATTAATCTGATTATATGTTCAACTCACCAGTGTATATAAAATCAAGAAGACTGCTCAATATTTCCGGCTGAATTGTGTGAAGCTCTATGGTGTCTTTCTGCTCTTCAATCAAACCGTTTGAAAACATGGCTTGGAAATAAGGACAACTAGCAGACAAAATTGCACGGTGCGCCTGAAATGTTCAAAAATAAGTATTCAAATATTGAAGAAACAAAAATATTCAATCTCATTAGAAGTGGATGTAAAACTATGATGTTCCACAACTATTTTTATATAGAATAGAAGAATATAGAATAGAAAAATGCTTTAATCTCCATTTTTGTTTTGTACAGTACAATACATTGAAATAACACACATTTACGGCTTGATTTAAGAATCGTCAGCCGGAAAATCCAATTCTAGCAATAATAATAGTATTTAGTCTAGAATAATACTATTTTTATATATATATTTTTTATCGTATGACTATGTGATGATCCTATCCTATGGGATGATCCCTATGTTTTATAAGGCTATGTTAGTAACGTTCAATGAGAGCTAGAACATATTGTGAATGATTTTAATACAAATACGAGAATAAAATATTCAATCGACAGCCTTCTACCACTTCCCAAGTACGGTATATATTTCATCACTTTCCATACATATAACATTGCCAATCTTAATGAGAATTGAGTATCACACAATAAAAACATATACCTTCATTACTTTTCCTCCAGCTACTATTTCAACATCACAGAATTTATTATTCAATCTCAAGGAATTGAAGTGCTGTAGAACCTTCAACGGATAATGCAAATTGCGATACAATTTATCAACAGTTGATTTAGCTTCATTGGTCAATGTTGTCAGGGTGAAAACAGGTTGTGGAGGTGCGTTATTTTCACTTTTCGGTTTCAAAGGCGACATGGTTCTGTGCGTGAACTGTGCAGACAGACTTTTCAATTAAAATCCGAAGGTACTAATCATTAAACGACAGTTTAGGCCAATCATTGACATTCGTTTTGAAAATTTAGAAAGCGAAACATAGCATCCAGTTCACTGTCATAAATGATTAGAGAAACAATTGTATAATAACAAATTGCTAAACTGCTCCAGTTCCCAAACCACACCTATCATATCCATTTAGAATAAAATGAATATGTGAACGATATCCGAAAATTATAGATGCTAGATTACTTGAATCAATCATTAAATTAGATAAAATCCAAATAAAATTCAATAATTTCACCGAAATAAAGAATACACTTGGCAGATTTTAACAGACGACGAACTACAAGAAATCTATGCCATGTATATCAATTGACTGGTTACTATCGATATCAATTGTCTTGTCAACTACAAGTTATATCGATTGAACTTTTTGGTGTCTTCAAGTCTTGAGAATACTGTAATCTATCATAAATAGTTCAATTCTATATAAATATTTTAATCCATCAATTAAAATATTTCAAAGACAACTTTTAGAAACTGGAAGCCAGAGCCATCTAGAGCAGGAACACAAGGTGGTTTCAATCAGCTGATCTTGTGTTTACAAAATTGTTTTGCGCGGGACGCATGAATTGATTTTGACAATAAAAACCGATGGTGTGCGGGGTTGGAAATTTGTAAAGTATTGTATGAATATAATTGATATGGATGAAAGATTGAAAAATATATAGGCTACAATCAATATTGTTTTTAAATAAAGCAGATTGGAGTGAAAATCTTGTCATGACTGTTCACGACTCGAATAATGAGAAATTGAAAGTAAATTCAAAGTTAGAATCAGTTGATTTAGTTTACCTTGCAATCAAAATGCCCACCAGAAAATAGGTAGTATTTAGTTTATTTTGGGATATACTATACCCCACAAAAACTCTTTTAATCAAAGCATCAAATGAGGTTCCGGTATTTTTCAATTAATTGACCTGTTCAAAAAGAAGGTGGATTGGAGGTTTTTCAGGGGTGTTAAAAATATATAGGTAACGATTGTTTAAAAAAGGATGCACCTCAAAGAGAGTACCTATATTTTCTACAAGGAATATTTTCCCTTCAAATTTGATTTATTGGCCCTAACTCATTATTAACGAAAGATCCGTGTTGCCATGTTGATAGCTGATGCGCTAAATAAAGGAAAACAATCAATTTAAAAGAACATATCCTTATTAATAAAGGGAGGCACCTTAACTCTTGCTGTTGAGGAGCTTCATCGGATATCAGTAAAATTCAAGTCGTAATGGACATCTTTCAAATACCCACACGAGGTTAACGAGTCAAATATGCATCCAGATAAAATTTTCAATTAATTTGAATATTGACACATATTTATAACAAGTCAAAAATACTGACGAATTAAATTCTTAAATACCAACACAGATTCAACTGATCAAATAAACTTCCAAACAACAATTTTTTAATCAATTAAAGAATTTGCAGGGGTTCAACCAGTCAAATATACTTTCAAACACATCTTTGCCCAAGAGTTCATAGTTGCCCAACTGCATGTAATCACCATGTACCTCGAAACTGTCTTGTTTAGTGTAGATTTTAATGCATTCCTGTTGTGCTTCACATGTTGGGTCATCGCAGGTTGTTTTACGAATGTAGATGACGTCAGGGTTGCTCTCGCTTCTTTTCAGGATGTATTTCGGTTTTTTAACTTCTTCTTCATCTGTTGCCGCTTCTGATCCTAACAGAACAAAAGAAGATCAAATATGTTTGGATAGAATTAGATAGAGGAAAGAAGAAGATAAGAAGAGCTGATAAGAAGGATTAGAAACGAAGTTGATGAGAAGAAGAAAAAGGAGAAGAAGAAGACTACAGAACTGGAGTGGAAAAGTATCGTTATAGTAGAGTATAGAGCCACTTTTCCGCACTAGAGCATAACAGTATAACAGTGTTATTACATGCATAAATGTAAATAAATGAATATGATTTCTACCTTCAAATCCCGTTACAGACGGTATCGGTTCATTTTCGTTAATGAAGGTCGAAAGTGGTTGGTTGGACGTTGTCCTTGATTGCGACGAATCTGGATCCAGCCAATCAGAGACCTTCTGGTGCGGGTCGACTATTCGCAGATAGGCGTCATTCTCGGAATCCACTTTGTCGGGAAGAAGTACGACCGATTTTCGTCGAGGTTCGATTGACTGTGGGATTTGAAGAGAAAAAAGAGTGTTTAATTGCTGTTTTCTTGTTGACAAAATGCCTTTGACTTGTTCGACAGCTAAATTTATAGTATACGGTACCTATTTTAGGTGCCGGAGCTCTAATTTATTCTTTTTGGTAGTAACTGAACCCGGTAGATGTCATGTCTATTTTTCTCCTAGAGACCTCATTATACTTTTTTATATTATTCTTTTAATATAAATTAGCTCTTCTCTGAATTGGAAAACGCCGAAAATTTGTGAAGTTTTCATCAATTATTATTGGTGTTGCAACAGTATTTTCAACTAATCATACCTGAAATTTGAGAAATAACTACAGTATAAAAACTTATGTTGACTAGCGCTCCACAAATATAATTGAACAATACTTCCAAAATTATCAAAAAATGCATATATTTAAGATATTTAGGGCCGGTTCATGAGCTCGGGATTTAGCAAAGTACTAGACTAAAACGGGTGGCCACCGTAGCATCGACAAACGTTTGTCTCGACAGGTTAGTGGGTTAGCAGCATAGAGAGCACTTAGTACATAGTGTCGAGGCTAACGTTTGTCGATGCTACGGTGGCCACCCGTTTTAGTCTAGGACTTAGCTAAATCCCGAGCTCATGAACCGGCCCTGAGATGTATGATGTAGCTCCAGACAGTATCCTATTCACAGTATCCAATCTATTTGTTAGTCTCCTACCAGGCGCCTCCCCAGGTGGCGGATATGGGAATTCTTACCAGTAGCAAAAAGTGATCAAAATTACCGATTCTTTGCTTGTTAAATTGGCATTTTCATCTGTTGTTTTCGCCGCACATTTGCAGTACTCTTCCTCTTTCTCAGCATCCGGTTTTCCCGCACAGAACCGGTTTGGCACATAGTAGGAAAACCGCACGCCGAAACCGATGCGTTTTTTGCGCCGGCCCGGTACACCCGGACGTTTTTTCTGATCCAGTGGAGCGGACTGCTGTTTATCATTTGCCAATTCGCTAATTTGTTGGTTATCTGTGGACAAAAAAGAGGATTAGTTTAGTACAGTTCGTGAGGAATAGCTTAGTACATGTTCGTTGAGTGGCGAATGTTCGTCCATGTTCGTTGAGTGGCATACCAATTTGTCGACCTGCTATTTGTCGATTCTGCTATTTGTACGACAAACTCAATTATTGGGAAATAATACTTGAAATAATACATTGGAAATAATACTAAGACTTGCACCTGCACTTCCCGTTGTAAAGCTAAGATTCAATTTCCCATTGAATTGAATGCATTTATAAAGTACGCATGCATACTACGCAAGGTACGTGTATCTGCTCCTCTAGGGTCACCGCTTTCTAATGTCAAATGAGCATTCCGGTTAGCCAAATAATAAGTCAAACTTTCCCTCACACATATATTACACATTATATAAACTATGCTACATATAATATTACATACTAGTAGGAACTTTTATGAGATATATTTTCATCTTTGAATAGGATGAAAAATTCGATAATGCAGAAAAAGCTTGAGAAATATTAAGACAGATAATTTCTAAATTTCCACTCACTATCTCTGCTATTATTGTCCTCCTCATCGCACAAACATCTTCCATCATTTTTGGACGATTGAGAACAACACGACCCATCATAGTCCTGTTTCCAGTACTCGTTGCGTTTGTAGCAGCCTTTGCTGCAACTGTATCCGAGCGTGACACTCGAGCATGTTGCCGTGTGATAGGCCTGGATCACTTCTGCGCTCTTCTGAATGGCAAAATCCTTGTTCAGCGTCATAACGGATCCACTCTCACCGTCCAAGTCCTGACTGAGCGAGATTATTTGATCCAGAATATGGCTATTTTGGTCATCACTGCATTTTGATAGATGCTGTGAAGATCTACCAAGATCTACTTGATAGTTGCAGGGATTGTTGAAGGGGTTTGGTTTATCTTTGTTGAGATTATGTGGTATGTCATGGAAATCATGGGTTTTGTTATGAAAATCATTGTTTTCCTCAAGAGAATTATGGCTTTTGTTGTGAAAGTTAGGCTTGTTTTCGTAAACGTCATCATCTTTTGTTCTATGAGTATTCTGAATGTGTGTTTCATTATCGTAATCTTTTCTATCATTAGAATGTCTTGAATTATTATCATATAAATCTTGTTTTTCACCTCTTCTTTTTCTCCTTTTTCCATCAGGTTCAGGTTCATCAAAGTTGATTTTATCGTGAGAGCTTTGTTTATTGGAGAGGAATCCTCCTCTATTATCATGGAAGTAATGTTTTCGTCCTCCAAAATCACTTCTATCAATAAAATTAGATTTATCATGATTTTTGTCAAGAAAGTCCTTTCTTCCATCTAGTACTTTGTCTTCTAATTGCGCTTTGCCATTTGAATGTTTTATGGGTTGGTAGTCTCCTCTATCCTTATGAAAATCAAATCCTTTGTCAATTGAATGCTCTTCATCATAAAGATCATGTTTTCTGGCGAGAAAGTGCATTTTATCATCAGGATTTTTGTCGAATAATTCATGGAAACCATGGTTTTTATTGGGAATGTCTTTGTTGCATAAGGATTCGTCTGAGTTTATTTCATTTTTTTCAATCATGTTTTGTTTAGAATTCATTAATTCCGATTGTTTTTGACGGCTTATCTCAGCGAATATCTTCATTTGTTGACTTTCAATTAGTGATCTGTCTGGGATGTCTTTAGAGTCCCCACTTGAGCCATCTCTAAAATATAAAAACAAACCATTAAATGCATTATATTTTACCCATTTATTCAAATAAATACTGACGTAAACCACAACAACTATCATGTTTTAGAAGAGGAACAATATTAAGCAAGCAACTCAACTCTTAAAAACTGAAAATATAACGTTCTGATTGAAATTAAAGTTTTACTCTAAAATCAAAACGAATTCATTTTTTTCGCTTTAATCTATTTGTTTTTGCTGGGGATGATGCCCACATAAGCTCTAGGTTTGTGAGTGGTCAATGGGAAGGATGATGTTGAGAGATAAAATAAATTTTCGAATGTCTTTTGTAAATCAATACTTTATAGCTTACAGTTGTTGATTTTATTAGAGTGAATAATGAGTTTTGGTCAGATTTCATTTCAAATTCTTTCAATTCATATCTTTTAGTCTTTTATTTTATTATGGAGTTCCACAACATAAATAAGTTGAAATTTCAAATTCCATTCAACAAAAACACATTGAAAACCTTGAACCGATGTCTTAAGAGGTATCCACATAATAGATTATCGACTTGATATGATCTCTTACAAAGTAGCAAACCATGATATCCAAGTCTGGTGTAAGGGTACCAAATAATTCGGCTGTGCAATCAAGGATATTTTATCGGATAGAATCTGATGTAGAATTATTTGATTGTGTACAGAAATGTGTTTTCTAATATAATGGTATAATACGATACCTTATTGAATCCAGATACATAGATGCATCATAGTCTGAACCGACACCATACATATTGAATGTTTGATCATGAAATTTCTTCAAAATCGATTTCTTTTCAGTTCTCACGCCGCTCGATTTGATTTTGATTGGTATTTTAGTAGGGGTTTCCAATTTTTCACCACCATTTATTGTATTCGGTTCCAGTAATGATATTCTTTGCTGGTCTTGAAAATTTGAAACTGATGGGTAGGTGAAGTTTTTCTGCTTATCCAAAATACTGTCGATTGTATTCTGACTTTTACATGTTAGTTGTTTGTAGATGATTTTATTCGTTATTTTTTGAAAAACTTCGTCGGTAGTAGTAGTGTCGCCCAGACCATGGCATCTAGATTAGAATAAGGGAAAATTAAAATAAAAAAAGTAGTAATAGATAACTTGGATGAGGGAGTGAGAGGCCTGTTACACTATCAAAGATGTTTGTCAATGGAAATTTTAAAGAACATGTTTTTAAAAACGTTTTACAATGTAATACAGTGAAATATAGTATAAAGCCCACATTACACTGTACAAGGTTTTATAGAATAACTTTAATTAAATCTTTGATAGTGCAATATGGGCCGGAGAATTATTTTTCATTGTAAGGAAGTATTTGAGAAACATCATAATAAATTTATATTATACTCGCATGGAATTGAGAAATTTCAGTATTGAGAATAGGCTATTACTGCAACTGGGAAAATAAATTAATTATTATGATTTACTTTTCTAACAGCGTACCTGCTGCCTTGATTTTCATCACCAACTGTTGTCATCTCATCAGAATCGCTGACGTTGCAAAAATGACAAAGCTTGGCTTTTTTCAGCGCTCTATCTCTGTTGCACATACTCTTCATTATATTTTTGTCCCAGTTGTTGTCATTTAGATGCAGTTCTGCCGGCTTGCGAGCCAAGTTCATTCCTTGGTCTATTTCTAAAATAGAGCCAGGATAAATTTTAGGAGAATTTATGTTTATCGTTAGAATTCTTAAAAGTGCAATACATCATGCCTATAATATATACTGTAGAAGAGATAATTCAGAGTTACACAGCAGACTATTCCCCTTTTCCTTTTCTGTGACTGTAGTAGAAACCTAGTCATTAGAACAATACTTTCAAGCGAGCTGGATTTCATCCTTCAGCCTTTGTCTATTTCTGAGGTATTTGGAACACATTATCAGAAAAAATTTCGTTCAAATATTTCATGAGTTTATTTACGGTATATGCCTATTAAAAAAATTAGTGATTGGACCGATTTCATTATTTTATTATTCATGCCTGGTAAAAATTAGGAGAATTGCTTTTATGGTTCAGCCAAGGTAATTACAATATAGGTAATTTTCAAGTAGTAATTAGTTTATCAGTAGTAAGTAGTGTAAGGTAGTATTCACGCGCATCTCAGACTATTATGCTAGCAGATCGTGTCACTGGAGATCACGAATACTTTTAATAATATTAATTATTTATACGGATATTTTAATGATCATTAATGTGTCAGTTCTTTTGATATTATTATTACATTTGAATAGTTCTAGTTCTGGATCATGGTAATATTTTCATTAAATTCTTTCAGAGATTCCAAGATCATAAATGAAAATAATTGTATTCCACCGTTCGTTTGAAGAGTTATGACATGAGAAACAGACCTGTTCACAATTTTAGGTATACTCCAAACATCCAGGTTATTGTGATAACTGTCAATTCTAAATTACATCAGTTCTACGAACGCATTAATAATTTTTGAATCATAGTTCCTTATCATCTAATACTGTAGTTCAAATTGTAGAGTTTTGAAATCACATTGGGATGCAGACAAGTCAAAATGTTCAGTCGTTGACATATTTCCTACACACTGTGTGTTGTACAACTGAACTTTAAATCGATAATAAGTATTACACTATTTACGATTTTAAATTTCATGATATCTTTTTGAATAATATCTGGCACCCCAACTGCTTACATAAATATACGACATACAAATACATCAATAAATATTTCATTAGAAATGGTAAAAATCAACTTACTCATATGATGCACCTCATTTATAATCTTCTGATCCTTTTTGAGAATTTGTTCTCCAAATCTATTTCCTATTTCTTCATTCTCGTCCTGTTCGACAATTCTGTCCAGTCTCTGTTTCTTTCCACATCCTCCTTCTCTCTCTTCCTCTTCTTCTGTCCTTTCTACCCGTTCTTTATATTTTCCTCCATCTCCTCCTCCCAAGGCTTCTTCTTTCACTCCTACTCCTACTCCTCCTCCACCACCTCCGTATTCTTCTTCAACGCGTTCTTTATTCCTTCCATTTTCTCTAATTCTTCCTGTTTTCACTCCAACATTTTCTTCCCCTCCTAAATCACCTCCTTTTACTCCTCCTCCTCCTCCTCCTGCTCCTCCTCCTGCTCCTCCTCCTCCTCCTCCTCCACCATTCTCCTCCTCTCCATCCTTACATTCCTGTGCTTCATTACCATTAATCAACTTCATCCACTTATTCAGCTTGGACTCGACCATAAAATTGAATTCAATCTCATTATTTTTAAGACCGACCTTGTGATCAGATGCCAGCTGAAGGCTACGGCTTTTAATCTGTCTCAACCATTTTCTATCACCACCAAAAATCAGTGCAGCAGTGGTGACAGGTGTCTTACAAGATGGCGGATGGAGGGTGGAGCTTGTCTTACAAGATGAAGGCTGGTCGGTGGAGCTTGTCTTACAAGATGGCGACTGGTGAGATGGTTGATTGTCTTTAGTTGAAGATTTGAATGAGTTGCAACAAAGCTGCTGACCCGTTGTGATTTGTTGATGATTTAGTACTAATGGTTGCTGTGGCAATTTACCTGTCAATAATAAAAATTATTTGAATCAATTGAAAGTTGATAATTGTGTTTAGTAAAATTGTGTTTGTTTTAGTAATTTGTGTATATATACAAGGTCTCCCCAACCTTAGCAATTAATTGAAGATTAACCTTGCTAAGACGAATCCAGAGGGCTAGAAAAGAACTTGAGCGTTCAAGGTTACTGATGAAAAAAATGTGATATCAATAATATTTTAGTTGAGGGTTCTCTTAGAAAATACAAATTGTATTGGATAAGTTTGAGGGAGAATTTTATTGTGTGCTTAACGGCTAAACATTCTTTGAAACTAAATTCTTCTAAAATTGCTTGTACCTCCGTTTCCTACGTATCAGGTCTATGTAGGTTATTCAAGGGTAGCAATTTCCAAATCAAATAATAAAATTCCTGAAGTAAAATAAAATATGAATTACTGTAATTATTTTAAACCTATATGTTTAGTTAGCGCCTTAAAAATGGGATGAATCAGGTAGAAATTACAATCACAATCCACATCGATCAAAACTAAGTTATAGTCCATTTCTTGAATTTATTTTTGATATTAATTTATTAATCTAGTAATTTTTGCAGGTATCACGGTTATTCAGAATATAAATATCTATCATGGTGTAGTTGGTAACCTAAGGGTACAATAGTCATCTGTAGATGATTAAATGTTTTATCCAATTCCATTCAATGCAGTAAAATAACAGAGATCAGACATGCAAATAGTAGTCTAGCAATTTGATAAACTAATTAATTTGATAAGGTACATTTCTTTACAAAAACCTTTTTTGCATGTAAACAGAAAGTTACAAGCATGCATGTTGTATGTCCAATGTAAGGTTTAAATACTGTATGTTCAATTTTAAGCTAATTCTTCATTATTTTCTTAAATTTGATAAAAAGTTTGATATTTCACAGAGGGCTCAAATTAATGTTATCTATCAAAGATCAAGTAGGAGTTTACAATGTTTATGTCTTACCTTCGATGCATACCGAATTATCCATACTGAATCAAACATTTCAAATAGTTTCAGCTCTGATAAACTTCTAAACATCATAATAATTAACAGTACAGGAGTAAAGTCTAACCTTGATCATATTTTATTCACGAGAGATTTGGCTGAAATATCTTTTAGAATTGATAACCTTCTTACATTAATATTGGAAGTTTTTTACTCACATAGAAAATTACACGATGTCAAAAATTTTCAATCTGTACGGGATTACTTGCAATCATAATAATTTTAATCTAATTTCAAACAGCTGATACTACCCATACTTTGTTCAACGAGTGGGGAAGTGAATTAAATCTTTTTATACTGTAAAACGCAAGTCAAGCAGAGTACAAAGACTTATATAACACCTTTTAAAAAGATTGCATTCACTCCAAACAATGTTTGAATAGAGTATAGGCCTATTTCTATGCAACTGGACTATTATTGTGGCTATTGCTGATTATTTTAAGCCGATTCCAGCAAATTCCATCAAAGAAAATAATCTTGAATTGAACATCAGACTTAAGATATCCACACACTAGGCAAGCACAGTTAGAACGTAGAAAAACAATGCGATATGCATGTCATGTGTCATGAATACACTTCAGGATATTGGTACCTACCTTAATCGTATGGTATTGTAAGTTGAATAACTGAATTTGAATGCATTTTAAGCATTCTCTAGATCTTTCTGCACACTTATTTGTTTTAATCTCATGCTTATTCATTGATAAACAGCGTGTCTATCAAACAAACAAAAGTTTGTTTTATTCAGTTTTTTTTTTGTTTTTAATATTCATATTTGATAAATCGACTACCGTACCGGAAACTAATCATTTCTGAGAATTTGATTATTCAATGGCATACATACTAGATTGTAAGTAGGAGACTCTAGCTTCTTGAATCTTTTACCTATTCCACAGGATTTAAAGAAAATCATGGAATATGCCCCAGTACCTGAAAAGTACTAGCACAAGGTTGTAATTATATCATTATATTATACTGTATACTGCATATAATACTGAGAGCCCGCAATCTGAAAAGTATGCAACCCGCTCAACCAGCAAATCTTATTTGCTCTGTGCACTTATGTGGAGGGGGTTATTCAAAAATAAATAATAAAACAGTATACAAAGGAGACTATGTAGAACCAGGTAACTCACATTGTTTTAAGACTGAAAATCAAAAATCCTGTTTTAGATGCGGGAAACGTCATACTGACATGTAAAAAATATACATGTGAAAAAATAAGACATGTGAATTAATAGACATGTAAATTAATAGAAATGTGAAAAAATAGACATGTTTAGGAATGAAAGTATTTAAAGAAGGTGCTGTGTGGGCTCAAGATGTTTTGCATAAAACCTGGGATGAAGGAACAATATTATAAGTCAACTTGACCAAACTTGGTCCTACACTGTTCAAATAAAGGATAAGGGAATCAAAAGAAGAAACCAGATTCACATAAGAAAAAGGAAAAAGTAAAAGAAGAATAGGAGAGAGATTAATATAAAACATAATAATAAAAGACAATGCTTTAATTCAAGGCTGTTCCTCATAGTTATAAAAGAGAATAACAAACAGTTCTCGTATGTTCTATCAAGTAAAAAGCAAGGTTCAGTCAAGTTTAATTTATTCAATTCTTTTAATAACTTATCAGCAAGTGGCTATTATGGCTGGATTTTACGATTCCAGTAGACGTTCAGGTTACTGGAGGCAAGAGAATCATATGATCGTCTACTCTATACAAACAATTAGTCCAATGCACACTGACTGGTGAAAATAACAAACATTTCTCGTATGTTCTATTGAATAGAAAGCAAGATTCATTTCAGTTTTATATATTTAACTATTTAATTTAATAACTCTGTCATAGAGTAGCTGTTCAAAATGCCTAGCGTTGACGTCACATTTTGTCCTGGCCTTGTTTAACGATGGCCACTTTGAATCACCTGGCCACCATCTGGCTTTCTCATGTTTTTATGGGATGGTACAAAAGTGTCCCAGCGACATTCTGGTCCACCACTCCAAGGATTCCAAACGACATTTTGTCCCATTTTCACTGACGACATTCTGTCCCACATTCCTGAGATGGACCAATATGTCGGCTGCATGCACGACATTTTGGTCCAATTTACTTACATTCCTTCACTTCCCGACAATGTGTACCAGCGACATTCTGTCCCACATTCCTGAGCTGGACCAATATGTCGTCTCCATGCACGACATTTTGGTCCAATTTACTTACATTCCTTCACTTCCCGACAATGTGTACCAGCGACATTCTGTACCACGTTTCATTCGCAATATTGATTTAGGCAAAATATCGACTGTTGAACTTCTAGTCAATTAGGAGTGTAAGTGTAAGTGTAAGTCACAGATCCCAATCCGACATTACATGTTTCAAACATCCGACAAACATTTGACACTGACATTTGAAAGTGTATGCAGTCAGTTTTCGATTAATATGCTTTTAAAAATAAAAATTGGTATAATATTTTGTCTTTTTTCATAGGGTCATAATTAATGTAGGTTTTAAAGCGATGAAAAAACAAGGTTAAGTGACTTTTGAAATTGTCAGTATTTGGATTTTTAATTTCTGTAATGCTTCTTTTTCTCCACTATCAAAATTAAGAGAAAAATCTTTATTTTGAGGATATCCACTGGAGATAAAATTAATTAATTATATCATTGATAAGACAGGGGGGTCAAATCAAATCAAAATCCATTTATTGCAAAATACAAGTAATGTACATGTATAGGCCACGTCAAAACATAATTACATCAAGTTACATCGAGTTACAGTTGATTTGAAAGCAAATTGGTGAGAATTTGAAGCTAAGAAATACAGCATCCTATGAAAAAGTAAGTTGGACTATCTTCCTTTTCAAAATTCTCAATATCATGCATAACCATCTCGTACAATTCAAATTTCGAGACAGGTTTTACATTACAACCGACCGGCTCACCGAATTTTATACCAATATATATCGATAAGTATGAATGAATCGATGAAAATATCGATATTTACGCATTCCTGTGATGGACCAATATGTCGGCTCCGTGCACGACATTTTGGTCCAATCTATACTCCTTCATTTTCCGACAATTTGTACCAACGACATTCTGTCCCACATTCCTGAGCTGGACCAATATGTCGTCTCCATGCACGACATTTTGGTCCAATTTCCTTACATTCCTTCACTTTCCGACAATGTGTACCAGCGACATTCTGTCCCACATTCCTGAGATGGACCAATCCATGAAACGACATTCTGACCCAAAAATGGGACAGAATGTCGCTGGACCAAACTGTCGTTGGGACAAAATGTCACGCTCCCGTTTTTATACAGGTTATGTTGGCAACAGTGAAATTGAAGTTTTACCTTCTGCTTCTTTTAATTTTGATTCTCAACTTGCGATTTGCGTTTCCACTTTCTGTTTGCGAGAAGGCGAATACAAAATTTCGGATTAGGTTATGCTTATTGAAATTACTGTGGATTGATTAGAATTTTACATTGAAATGGTTTTGAACAAGGAATACAGAATATGCATGCCATTGACTGTGGAAGAGGTGAGTTCGTTGCTTGATTTGCCCTTTAATTGATTATAATCCAGCAATGATACAACTTATGGGGTTGATTGCATCCCTTTGAAAATAATGTCTTATGTATTTTGATGGAAGCTTATTTGCAATATTCATGTGAAATTCTTATACCGGTACTGAAAGTCGCTGACTTTTTATCAGGAATATATAAAAGTTATAATAGAAATGCTTTCTCTTTCTCTCTTTACTGCACACATGTCTGGAAACATGTTATTGGATGTTGAAAGAGAATCTTCGATAGTATCACAGAGAACAGACTTAGTAAGACTTGAGAGTATCATCTGTGATAGTATACAGAGGGTTGCAAAAGTAGGTATACAGTTATGAAATATTTTATGTAAAAGAAGGTTCATTTATACAAAACTGAAATTTTACTATATATTTTTAGAGTGTTTAGAAAAGAACTCTGAAAAGTGTTGTACTTCAATAACACTCACTTTCTTTTATGTTCAAACTGTTTGCCTTCACAGTCAACACACTGCTGTATATCTACTTTTGCACCCATCTGTATATCATTAGCTAACATGGATTTCAATGCGTCGATTTTCTTTGATTAGACATTCTGGACTGTTGTACTGTATCAAATATTAATATCAATACTATTTTACAGTATCAAATTGGCCAGTTGTACATGATAGCCAGGCACAGTCATGAACAGTCAGAATCAGGAGAAGGTGTGGAAGTGATTGTGAACACGGCCTGTGAAGATGAGAAACATGGCAAAGGACAATATACAGAAAAGAGAATACATCTTTCCAGGTAAGTTAACTATATTGGTGCTTGATGTTTGACTCTACATAAAGACTTACTACTGTCTGTATCCTGTAAAACCCTTAAACCCTATGTATCCTGTAAAACCTCATTGAAACTCTTAATAAGAAGGTTTTATCCCTTTGAACTCGACTATTAAGTCACGTCACTTTTAAAGATATAAATGTTCCTCACACTAGAATATCATCTTAACTAAGATACCTTAACTAGATATATATCTTCAACTTAACTCTGAAAATAACTCATAACTTGATCTTTAATCTTATCAATTGACTAAGATTTGCTCTATCCTGTTGGTTGACGGTTTGTTTTTTGTTCGTATGATTTCAGCCGCTTGCCTTACTGGGTCCAGTCATTCCTGCCCAAAGTCTTCTATGTGACCGAGAAGGCTTGGAACTATTATCCTTTCACAATAACAGGTATTTTGGGTGCATCTCATAGAATATATTTCTTCAGTTTCACAGTATTAGCAAGCATAGCGCCAAAAGAAAGCATTTTTGCTACTGTGTACACGTCTGTTGTACACCTATGAAAAATATACCAATTAATATTTGTGATGAACTGTCATAATGATATTATAAATATTGTTGTGTTTGTAAAAAATATTGTTGTTGTATTTAAAAAATTAATTTCCAGTTCCGGTTCAACTTGTTAAAAAAATAAATTAAGAACATAGGCCTAACCAACGAAACAAAAACACGATATTCCATTATGCCATTAATAACCCGCAATTGATGATTTTTTTACTTCTAGTTATTTTATTATAAGCTGCCTTTTTCTCAAATCTATCTTGAAAGATTATATAAAATTTATTGTATTAAGCAGTTGCAATATTTATGGTCAAAAATGTTAATCTTATTGTAAGTCAATTTGGTCTTGATTATTTTCAATGATTTATTAACTTGATTCAAATCTTGTATTCTAGATTCTAATATGTACATAATTTTTTCATGATTCGTGTACGTCACTTGGGAATTCTGGACTTCAGAATATACTGTAAGTTGTTTTAAATTATAATTAATGTTATTATTTTTATTTAGTCTAGTCAAGCATAATTCAAAATATATTAATACTCGCCATAACTTTGTACGGTTACAGCGTGTAACCGTCGAATATTCAACCAATAAATTGGTGTGTATGCTCCAATTGAAACTTGTATGTACACAACTGGCTTTGGGAATCATTGAATAAGAAAAGTTAATTGTATGTTCAAGGCCAAATAAGGTATATCCTATTGCTGTACAAGTGTGCATATTTGTTCAAAGCTCAACTTAATTTCAATTGCAATTTACTGTGATCACATTCAATGTTATTAGGCTACTTGCTCCACAATATAGAAAGTGTGATTTTAACGTTCAATAGATTATTTTTCACGTCGAGAATAATTAAAACCTAGTGTTGAATCGTTTTAAACTTCTGATAGTCTTTAGCCTAAATTAAACCTACCTGTTAGTTGTACTTCGAAACTGTAACACCTCAAATAATGGTATAAAGACACATTTTCAAACTTGAGGTGCGTCCTTTTTGAAGCACTCATCAAAACATGAAAATATAACTATTCAATAACTTGTTTATAATTCAGACTCTTTGTAATCATTCTTTTCCGAATCTGAATACTATAATTATGATCAATTTACATGATACGGACATATTGGAAATGTTTTATGATAATAGGATGCATTTTGATTATGAATAGAATGAATATAATCAATGTTATTTTCCATGACGAAATACTTGTAGAAAATTCAGTTAAAGTAACGACTTGTATTTCACTGTAAATAATTAATACTATTACTTACATTATTGGACACTATTGGGATGCATTTCACTCCTGATGAGGAGCTTCGTCAGCTCAGGGCTGATCAGGGCTGATGAAGCTCCTCATCAGGAGTGAAATGCATCCCAATAGTGTCCAATAATGTAAGTAATAGTATTAATTATTTACAGTGAAATACAAGTCGTTACTTTAACTGAATGAATATAACTTATGCAGGAGTTCTAATAATGTGTTACTTTGTACAAAATTGAAAAAGGAAATATTTTTTTCAATTTTATTTCTATCATAGTACAACACAACTCGCATCCGCACTCAGATTTTTCTTTGAGGATGCTTCCTTTTCCAAATTATTATATTTATAATCTTCTTATTTGAGGTCAACTCACTGTAGACCTTACTACTTCGTATTTCATCAAGTGTTATCAATTTTTTACAGTGCTCATTCATCCCAAAATTCATCATCTCAATACAAACGAAATTCGAAAACAACAATGGTTCTTCTGAAAATGTGAGTATGTTTTAGCTTATTCTCCAAATTTGAAGTTATTTCTAATGAAAAATTATAATAATGGTCCACGTGTTGAAAAACTAATAGAATTTTTGAGCCATTTTTGCCAATATCTCCGCTCTGTAAAAATTTCTTTAAGGCTTCAAAAATATTTTAAGTTTTGATTAATCCAATTCTCTGATTTTATAGTTTGATGAACGATCTTAAATGATAGGAAGATGTCCTTCATTTCTCATATCAGCAGTGTAAATATTTGTTTTGAAATGAAACTTCTTTGTGTCTGACTTCTTTATTTAGTCTCCTTTCTGAATAAACCATTAAAGGACAAACTGGTGGCTCACAGAATAAAACTTGTGATTTTCTCTTCAATTTCAGAGTACTTTCAAATTTCCAATGATTATTGCAGCGCATTTTCTCTATTTTCTAGTGTCTAAATTTGGATGAAGAGGAGCTCAAAAATAGGGTTGTGGAATTTGTTGATATTGCTTATGACGAAGTCCCATTGAAAAGCTATAAAGAAGAAGAGGTAAGATGTTATTTATAATTCAACTCTTTATTGTTTTAAAATTCAACATTTCAATTGATTTCTATTTCCTTGATTCAGTTTCTGGAATAATGAACTTCAATTCAGCGGAACAGAACATACTTTTATTCACTGTTTCAAATAGAATTGGATGACATCAAAATATGACTGTGTTTTATAAGATACGACACTTATATGTTGGAGTTTGCGAATTCATATTATAGAAGTTTATTACATGATAAAGAAAATACACCAACTTTCAGAGTACAAAAAATAATTTTTCTTGCAAAAACACCCAGAACTATTAAAAATCAGTAAAATATTAGTAATTACAAAAATGATTGAATGTCCTTGTAAACATAGACCTGGAAATGCTTTGTTAGTGAGATAGAAATGGCGGAAAATTCCACCTTTCTCATCAAATTTAAAATTTCATTCAGAACTAGACATTTTATCTTCAAAATTTAATTTCAAACAAGATTAATAAATAATCACGATTCTGGCATATTATGCCAAACATCTCAAGAACTATCGTAGATGAAAACTCTACTATTTTTATTGGATTTCGAAGCTACTTTTACATAAGAATTGATCAATTGAGTACCCTGTTCAAACCACCACAAATTTAAACATTTGAAGAAATTTTGCAATCTTTCGTCATGTTCATCTCTGTAAAAAATCTTTCCTGACTCATTATTATAGGGGGACTCTTTTAATTATTCTGAAGAAGTATAGGTAACTCTATGCTAAAAACTCAGTTTAATTTATTTTTCTCTTGAGTGTGATGCCCACATGAGCTTGTGCGTGGTTGATGGGAGGGTGATAATGAGAGATGTCGACTTTTTAAATTGATACTTTTATATTTGAATATTTATTTATTATATATTATTTATTATAATTTATTGTATATTATTAATTAATTTCTAGGATCCTCGATATTTTGTCTCAAAACAAACCGGACGGGGACCTCTAACCGAAGGCTGGCGGGAGAATACTGTACCAATGATGTGCTCCTACAAGTACGTGAGTGCATCATTCGAGGTATGGGGACTGCAGACTAAAGCTGAAGACCTCATACACAAAGTAAGTACAATGCATCAATTCATGCCATCATTAACTCTGAAAATCGTCTAGACGATGATGATAACTTATTATAAACATATCTTTTTCAGTTGCTCAATTGATTCCAACGATAGGCCTACCTCTCTAATTCTGCAATATTCAAATGAAATCAAATCAGATTGAAGTTTGTTCATCCAAAAAATAATTTACAATACAAAGTAAAGTTTAATGACATACAATTTAAATAGAAGTAAGAAATTTTGAAGAAATAAAGCTGTGGGATAGGGAAATAGCTAAGTGCTAAATTTGATGCGGCCCCCTCATTATTAACACATTTTCTAACCTTCACACATTATAAACAGTATGTTGAAAATAAAAATACTTTGTCAATAACATTATATATGTATTTCTGAGCACAGAACTTGAATTTGACACTCAAGTTTATAAAATCATTAGGAAAGTGGCTTGAAAATTGACTTGATGAATGCACTGTATAACCTTGCTAGTTCCAATAAATATTTTACAACAAAAACCGTCGAACTAATAGATTGCCTTGCTTTGCAGTCGATAAGAGACATCCTGCTGCTGGGACATCGTCAGGCATTTGCGTGGATTGACGAGTGGATCAACATGACACTGGTCGATGTCAGAAGCTACGAGAGTGAGATGCACAGAAAGACAAACAGCAAAGTAGCCGACAACTTGCCAACTCCCCCTACCACTCCAGCCCCCACCCCTGCCAGCCCCAAAACCCCAACCACCCCCACCAGTGCCCTAGCTTCGCCCAAGTCTTGGTTCTCTTGGTCTTAATCCATCGCATGTGAATCGTCCACAATGCTTTATAATCAAGCAGTTACGTCTAGTTGTCTATATTATAAATATTTCAATAAATTTCCAGTCTCATTTATTGGATGTTCTTGTACGGTCAGTTGCACGAACGTCGATCATTTTTTGAGCTTTATGTTTAGTCAAAAACCCTAACCGATGTTTTAAAAAGGGCGCGCTTCAAAGTTTGAAGGGGAATAATTTTTGCATAGAGAACATTTTCTTCTCAAAATATAATGTATTAGCACTATTTTACTCATTATTAACGCATTGTAAATAAATAATGTGTTCAATCCGATTCATTTAATTTGACGCTTGGCATTAGATAGATAGATAGATAGAGAAATATTATTTCTTGACGTTGCTGATGACCGTAAGTCCATAGACCTTAGAGCAAAGAAACAATATCTATCTATGAAATGCCAAGCATCAAATTAAATGAATCTGATTATACCAGTATTCATTTGTGTCTGAATTTGTTCGGCTACGGTTTTTCCAAATGATGAACGTGTGTTTATTATTGAAAGTTTGTAAATATTATTATAAAAGTTACGAACGAGTGAAAGACAAGTTATTCTCCTGATTTAAAAGGCTTATAAACTTTGTGATACACGTACCGTGGTTGAGCGCAGGTCAAACTTTGATCGACGTTTTTGCATCCGATCGAAAAAGAACTCGAATAGAACTGTCAAGTCACTGATAGAACTGTTCATTGTTAGATGTATTTTGAATGTCATCAAATGACTTATCAATGTTTTTCCCATGAGTGTCGAGTTGAGTTCCGTTTCCAATGCAACAAATTAATTACTATCTCAACTTGTATCACATCTATTCTATTTACTGTTTCTTTAAAATGATACAGCCTACGAGTTATAATCTTGCCACAGGATTTTTGCTACTGGAAACGGAATGATTAGAAAACTTGTTTCTAGAATAGTGTTCGTTATCGATAAAATCGAAAGCATGTAAAAAAATTATTTATCAAGAACAACTTGGTCCATGAAAATTGTAAATCTATTAATTGTTGAATAATGTTGTATGTATAATATTGTTGAAAATTTATGCTTATCAACGATAACATCGAAATCAGCAAATTTTAATTAAACATCACTTCTATCTTAGTGTAAAGACTCTTGAATTTATAGGTTTTATCGGGCTAGTTATACTGTCGATGTAATCTTATGACGAATAGATTGATAATGTAAGATTTGAGAACAGTAGAAGTAACAAAGTTTACGCCTCATATTGATCGAAATTTTTACAATCACAGGCGGTGAGATACCGGTATTTCAAGTTTGTTGAATGAAATGCAGATTTCAAACAGGTATACTATTGTATGTCTCTTTTTTATCAAGGTAAGTAGGCCTAGGTAGATTTGAACATTGCATACGGCTATTTCATATTACCTATTATTGTGAATATGAAAGAGGCGGTAGTGAGCCATACCTCCTGTCTAAAAATACAATTTATAGTTCTATTCAAGATTTAAAATACTATAAACAGTATCAAATATTACGGTATATATACGGTATAAAATACTACGGTATCAAATATTTTATTGTGAATTTTGAAGAAATTTGGATTTTTATGAAGTGGGAGTCGTTGAGTTTTAAATTTCTGGGGCCAACCATTTACTGGTACAGGTACTCATTTTACATCGAACAATGTAAGTTATGGTAGTATTTTGCTCTGTAGAAAGTACCGTAGATAGAAACTCATTGCTGGATGAGCTTGTTCAATAGAAAGTGATTTTTAAAAACTAGGTACTCTTCTTTCCAATCATCTCACGATTTGACTGAGAAATGATTATTTAAGATTGCGCAAATTTTATATTGAATTTTGTTATGTATTTTCTGTTTTATAGTTTTGTATAATACATAAAAGTTGGTGTTGAAGGTTTTTATTGTAAGAGTTGTACAAAATTGAACTCAATTCAGAATATTGTTGTAGATCAGATATGTTTAAATGATAAGTGTTATGTTAATTCCATTCATGTATTAAAAATATTGTTAATCTTGGAAAATGTGTTGAATACATTAATTATTTGAAAAATTGTATTAGTTTTTATTTTACCAATTCATGCTCAGATCCTTGAACATGAGACATTACAAGTTTAAAGCCCTGACATTTTTATAATAGGAGACTGTTGAACCAATGAATAATATTGTAAACCTGAAATGCAGTTCGATTTCAAGGTTTCAAGTGTTGAATTTATATTTGAGTATTATTATTAGTTTATTACGCTATTTTTTTTCTTATTCAGAAAACAGTCAGCTTCTTTTTCTGGTATACTTTTATAGGCAAAATAATCCTCAAGACCCAAGGACTTATGCGATTTTAAAATGTACTGTTCAACGGGTGCGGTCATAGTCTCTAATACATTAGCTTCCTCTAAAATGTATTTTCCGTCCTTGTGTACCATTCTACAAGAAATAGGATTCCTTAACTGAAAATAGAAATTTTTACAATAGAAGTGTTGGAAGTTAAAAGCGATATTACTGCACTATTTAATGAATTATTTCAAAATCGATAAATGAATAATGAAATAATAATGACTAATGATCATTTTAAAATCATGAATGAGGGAAAGTAGTGAAAATCCTGTGATTGAAAGGAAAACAGTGATTCAAAAAAGTCAATCACAAATTCTGACAGTGACAGACGACAGAAACAGAAGCCAGCTGATTGAAGTTGGCAGTCTGACGTCTGACAGAAGTTTCTGTGGGGACTGGGGAATACGTACAATTTATTTTATTATGAGGATTGTGGAATATGTTATTATACAGTTAGTATATTGATTATTTTCTACATCAAATGTAAAATTACAATTTTTACACCCACACATATTCAAAAAACTGATATTTGATAGGTGGGATTCGCAGTTACAAAGAAAGTAGGTTAGGTTCACTTGATCAGAAAACAAAATGAAAGAGCAATCTGCAAAGTGGTGATATTTTTGGTTAACTTTTATGTTTTCCACTTTTACCAGTGAATAGTTTTGTCTATTGGAAAATAAACTTATTCATCATTATCAATCAAATGTGTTCAAAGCTCCAATACAGAGCAATATAAGTTGACCGTTCGTAGAATTTTATTTCTCCGGATGAGCTGAGCAGTATGAGCACTAGCCTTCGAATTTGACATTATTTTTCATAATGGTGAGTCCAAAAAATACATTTTTTAATAATGTTCAAAGAGCTAATCTTTTTTCAAAAAGTCCTCACATCCAAATTCTACCGTTTGAGCAATAGAAAGTAACTTGAGCTGCTTGCAAATTCAAGCCCTCTTCTGTCAGTTTAGAATAAGTTACATTAGGCTTATTTTTGATTTCCTAACTTCTAAAATTTAGAAGCTCTCATAAACTAACTCTGACAATTTCTAATAGCCTACATAGAATTTAGAATTTATTCAAGGAATATCACCAAATTGATCTTTTCAATGGATTATCTCGTGTCTATTTCTTAATGATTTGGTTCCGTACTTGAATCACATTCCGTTTCATTGCATATTTAAAGAGTCATTGAATTACCAATTTTTTGTATTTTACAGAGTGAATCATTGGCAACTTTGGTAGACCTCCTGGAAAGGTTTTTCAGTCATACAACCAGTAATCAACAGAAGCAAGTGATTGAATCATCTCTGGCTTCATTCAGTGCGCAAGATGGTGCCTGGAAGAATTGCTTGGAATTTATGAATGTTTCATCAAACAATTATGTTTTAATGTTCTGTTTGGGAACTCTTGAGGTATTGTATAAACTTGTTTGATCACTGAATAGGTTATTGTTGCCTTATTAATTTAATCTTCTCCTCTTATTAACCACTAACCTCCTCTCATTAACCTTCCAATATTTATGCCATTTTGTTTTACCTAGGGTACTTGTACTTCTCAATTCAAAGCTCTAAATTACCTAATCATGAAAATCTAATAGAGATGAGGAATGCCAAAATAGATGGTTGCATTAATTCCAACTAGATGAATATCCTGTGTAAGTTCTCTATATCTGAGCTCAAGTAAAAACAATTCTCTCTAGATTAAAATGTTCTTTTTGCTATGTAGATCTTTCTCACAACTCTGGTATTGGTATCTCACTTTGGACTTCTGATCAACTAGGAAAATAGGTAGTAATTATAATAGGCTAGTCCAGTCAAATGATAATTTAATGGCATTCTTTCAAATGGAGTTTTTTCATTGGTCTTTTTATTCGGGTAGGGTACTTGATGAGTATCTGATTTTCCCCCAAAATTAATTGATGGAAACACCCCCTAAAACACAAAAATTGCCAGAACTCATGTTCTCTTCTGAAATTTTACTATTTCGCTTTGGAGGTTATTGGGGTATATAAGTTATTGAAGCATATGAATCAACTTGCATTTTAAGCGTGAATCGGACACTCATTAAGGACCTTGTCCAGATAAGGATTCTGGTGACAAACTCCTTCTGAAAGTTGAGAAGAGGCCTTTTTTGCACCATTTGAATGGATTGCAAGGTATATTCTGTGTTTTAAGCTTCATGTTCTGTTTTTCAGATGATAATCACTAGAAAATGGCTGGTACTTATGGTGGAAGAAAAGTCACAGATGACGTCATTCCTGTATCAATACAGTCTGGAACGATTTCACCAGATTCCACCTTTCATACGTAACAAATTGCTCAAATTAGTTGCAGACATCGCAAGATACGACTGGCCGCATTTCTATCCCAACTACATGACCAATATTATCTCGGTATGTTTTTCATGTGAATTTGAATAGCCTATTATTAAATACACATTTCATCTTGGACTGCTTCAATCTTCATCTCTTAATCGCCTTTCTACTTGAGCAGTGAAGCTTGTGTGCAGCTTCCATGTCTATCATGATTTTCTATCACATGTTGTAGATAAATATTTTGTTGAGAGAACTTGTAAACTGTTGGTTTATTGAGGGTACAGTATTAGTTCATTTTTTAACTTAATTGCATGTTAATCTGATCCTAATTTTTTATTCCAGCTAATTCAGAGTAATGATCTCAAGACTGCAAACATAGGCCTAGCTTATCTGTTAACTACATCTGAAGAACTCATCTGTCCAAGAGAAGATATTAGCAACTCAAGGAAAGAAGAACTCAAGAACCTATTTATAGCACATTTGCCGCAAATATCTTCTTCGTTGATTGGTGAGCTATAGCTTTTTCCTTCTATTTCTTTTACTATCTTTTGTTGGATGCAAAGTGAACATTTTTTTGTCATTATCATGTAATTGTAAAGGAGTTGAATAATTTTGTTTTATCAGTCTGAAACTGACAAACGAGTCTGAAACTGTAGATTACACGAAAGCTTGTTATTTGTCATGTATTTGTCTGCACTTTGCAATCGAACGTATCAGTTCAGGACTTGACAGAATTTCATATTTCATGTTTTGTTCAAGGAACTGTATTCTTATCTCATATTTTTTTCACAGGTCTTTTCAATAGAGTGCGAAATGTATCTGATGCTAAAGATGTTGTTCAATCCGCTTTAAAAGCTATCTGCCATATTTTCTCTTGGCTGCCTCTTCAAAGTAGCTTTCCACGAGAACTTTTGATACACATTTGTGAGTTCAGCACCAACGCTGTAAGTAATTTATTCAATAGTAATAATAAATACTCAATTAAATAGGCTGCTGCATCGGAATTGTATGGAGAACATTGAAGGATGCATTGTATGAGATCATAGGTGTAGAAATAATAAAGGATAATGTTCTTCTATATAGTAGAATTTTTCTAATTTGGCGGATGGCGAATGACTGTCATTCAACGTTTCTATGATAGCAGGTAATGTTCAGTTGAATTCCTTCTTTTAAATATCTTTTTATATGTGTTTATATGTTGTAAAAAAATGAACATAACATCACCCGTTGCCATGGTACCGTTTGCCATCCGGCAAATTAAAAATTGAATTGAATTGAAAAATTCTACGATTGAAAAAAGTACTACTATAGTTTTTGTGAGAAGAGAGTAGCTTTTCTGGGAAGTGGGCGGAGAGACTAAGATGGCAACTGAATAAAATAGGAAATCACTAATTCATGATAAAATCGTTATTGAAGATCCAAAAAATTGAAGCTAAAGTAAACTATCTCATTTTCAAACGTTTTATTTCTGATTGTTGAAAGTGAATTATTGATAGAGTGTTCAAATTATGGAATTCAATTCATTTTATTGCTAAAAACATTCAAAATTGATAAGCATTTGCTTGTGGTTTTTGTTTCATAATTATTTTAGAAAACAATGTTTTTTGCAGGATGTTGGTGATACTGCTCTGGCTACTATTAATGAGCTTTTATACAAAAACTGTGTTCCTATGTCATTCCTACCTTATCTAGGAAATATAGCGTGCCATTTAAACAGCTTATTTTTTGTACTGACTAAAAACGAAGCTGATGTTTGTAAAAAGTGAGTATCTGACGTTTCAAACTTCTATATGACACTTACTTAGAGTTATAATAGGCTAGATAATACGCGGGAGAGACTCTCTCCCACATCTAATTGTTATGATTTTGTGACGGTACCAATGAATGAATAAACAAATAATGAAAATTCACACATTTTATTGTTGCACATTAATTTTTTTGGTTGCTCATATTTTAAAAACTTTTTGTGATTGCACATTCCTCCTCAGTATTTGAAAGGTGAACTATCTTATTTCACTTGAGAAAATATAGAATAGGCAGGCCTATTTCGATTTTTAGAGGTTCAATATTATTTTGCAAAGTGTTATCACCAGAAATTGTCAGTTGATTGAAATTGTTTGATAAATTAATCGGAACAGATTTTTCTCATCCAATTTTTCAGCAAGGACTACACATCGTCTGTGTATGAAATGGTCCGACTGCTGATCACAAACCATTGGCACAGGCTTGAAGCAAATGAAAATTTTCCACTTTTCGAATTTCTCGGCAATCTTTTTCAACTGACGTACCAGAGGAATTTGCTCCGGAACTTGAGAGAATCTTGGATTGGGTTGATCGATTATCTACATGATAAGAATCCGGAACATATTGCCAGGTAAGCTTGTATTCTCCTTCCTAGGCTATTTCTGTGAGTAGATATCACAAGATGATGAGTCACATTTTTAGCCAAATTGAGTTTTATTTGTGTTTCGATTCAGGAAAATAGATCTTGAAGAATAATATGACAAAATAAGTCTTTTGTATTTAAAAAACTGAGATATAACCCACTCTCCAATCTAATGTGAAATGTGTTTTTTCGCTAATCACTAACATATCAAAACCTTATATATCAGTAAAATACATTAAAATAGATTTCATTATTTGTACAATCCTTAGGTGGCAAAGTTTGATAAGTCATCATAGGTTATGATACTGAAAATTCAAGTTTTGTTATTATACCTGTATCCAAGAAGTGAGACTGGTGTAATTATAACCAATGTTGTATTATAAATCATTGTTATAAACCACTGTCATTGAGTTATTATCATTGAGTTGATTATCATTCACATCAACTCAAAAATACACAGATCATTGCTTGCTGAAAAATAATTAAGGTCTTAATCTTTATAAATTTAGGGTTAAACCATACTAAACCGTTAACCCTTGTTTAAATCTGGTTTAAAGCTTGGATTAACTTTGAATCGTGGTTTGGTGGAAGTATTGTAATTTGTTGATTTTAGTCTGCTTAGCATTTTGAATTGAAACTTGAAATTGTTCAAGAGGAAGTTTTTTTATTATAAATTCTACACTTGATTATTTCTAACTTGGGTCATATTATCATGTTACAGGTACGAAGACGTCCTCCTGCTTTTAGCTCAAGCCACGTTTGAACGAGAGTTTGAAGAGCAAAGAATGTCATTTTTCTCGTCGGCTGGTGATGTATTGGGATATGATGATGAAGATTCCTACGAAGATTTGTCGTTGGAAGAAAATGACTGGGTAAATCCAATAAGAATTTTTTGCTTTACTAGGAATTAGAATTGAGATGAATTTTTTATTATTCGGAATTCATTCTTTTGTACTTGCTCATTGTTCTAATTGTTTTGCAAGGTTCTTTTGAAATTGTAAGTTAAAGTATTTTTGGAGTCTTGATAATAAATATCTATCTATCTATAATCTTTGAATATGTATCAAGTCAGAAATCTTTTGATAAAAATTGTCTGTTTTCCAGGGTGAAGAATGCAATTCAGTATGTCGTGAAGATAAAATTAGGTTGGACAATTTCAATCTAATTGCCAAAATTGCTGATTTGATACCGTCAAAAATTGCCAAAATAATTGTAAGTATTGACAGTCTTCATTCTACTTCGACCATTTCAATCACATTTTCCCACAATCTTCAATACTGTACTACCGTAGTAGCCTACTCAAATTAGTTCTGTAGTCAAGTAATCAAATCAACACTTACAATTACAACCATGAACTTCATCAATTTTTATAAAGCTTTATAGTGCTATCAGAAATATCTTCATAATTGAATTGTTACACGCATTATTTTATCAATCATAATACTGTGGAAAAAAAATCTGCTGTGTTTCAAGTGATGTTATGGGATTTCTCCATAATTGATAGAAAAAGACAAAGATATTGTCAAACCACTATCAATAAAGATGTGTTGCAAAACAATTTGTTCTGTGAATAGTTGTTTGATAACATCTTTGTCTTTTAATTATAGATGAACCTGTGGTTCGGTTCACCTAAATTCAGTAATTTGTATAGAAATTGAGTCTTCTTAAATGTCACAGACATTTAAGATGATTTTTAGAACATTTAGGATCATTCACAGACTTCTTAATGACATCTTAAATGTCACAGATGAGAGATTCAATATAGGTTCTATCAATTAAGAGATAGAGTAAAAATTAAAAACTTTATACGACATTCTGTGATTTATTTACCTTGAACTCAAAGAGGAACTTTGACTCTCCCCTTATAGGCGTCTTTGTATTCTACAGTACATTAATTACATAGCGATTGAAATTTGATCACTCATAGGCAGTTAAATTCAACCTTTTCAATTTAATTTAAACTCCGTAAAATGACGTCATCTAACGGTGCCAATGCAACGAGAACCAACGAACGAATCAGGCGTCAATTCTAAGAAATCATTGTACGGTGGTTAAATTCAGTTGTATTTCATGCGATTGTCAACTGTGTAGATGAAAAGAAACAAGAAATAATTGGTTTAGCCTGTATTGGTTTTATTTATTTATTTCTGTATAGTTGGAAGCCTGGCAACCGGCGGGTCTGTCCCATGCACAGCTGATGAGACCATTCAACGAAACCATTCCTCAGGAAATTTCCAAAGACATACTAAGAGCTCTAATCTACGTTGTAACTTCAACGGGTGCTTTGGGACTGATGTACTACCACTTTGAACCAGAACAACGACCAGTCATTATCGAGTCACTGGTGACTCTTGCCGAGTTGGTGACTAAAACTATTCTCAACATCGATAGAAATCCTATTGTCTCACCGATACTTGATCACTTGTAAGTTTCACAGTTAACTGAATAATCTGTTATTGTTTCAATTTTTATTGACACTGTAGACTAATATCACAGACTAGGTATTGTAATGTACGGTTTTAATAGACCATACTTTACTGGGTAATATATTACTGGGATATTTTTGATTTTGCCATTAATTCAATGCATCTCCATCATTTGTAATGTATTATTCATACTTTATATCTTCCATTTTGAAAATTGGGGTCTCCACCACTTCTCACACGGGAAGAAAAGTATCAAATTCTTTTGAAAAAGTGAGGATTTTCCTTTAATCTTACTTTTTGTATTTTTATCAAAAAGATTATTTAAACGTTATCTAAGTTTTCCTGAAATAGAAGCTATTGTGAATCAATTATAATATAGTATATGATCCATCACTCTCAACTTGTTCTATTTGCAATGGAATATTTTTTAAAAATCACTGTATAGATGACTCTATACAAATAGTTCAATGCACACCGAAACAGCTGCTTTAGGTGTGCATTGACTATTTGTTTCTATAGAGTAGACGTTAGATTTATAGTATACTTGATGACAACTGTGAGACTCTTGCACAGACATATTCTTGATTGAAATAGGTGTCCAAATCAATATTTTCTACCTTCTTAGTATTTATGAATATCAAGCCATCAAATACAAATGATTGTATATAACAAACCCTATTACTTTCTTCGAGCAATAAGGTTGTTGTTTGCGAATTTATGTGATTGAAGGGTTTTTGTTTTGTTGTCTAGACATTACCAAATAATGCTCACCCTGAAATCATGGCTGCGCTTGAATAAGGGCGATGAAGGAGTGGAACAGTCGCTGAAGGTGTGCACCCCTCTGCTCATCAACCACATGGAACAGCCCTGGATGCAGAAAGACGCAGCCGTTCTACTGTTGGGCGTCACATTCCTGCCCAGATCTCGAGCCATTCTCACCCAGATGGAGCCTCTATTTTCGCAGCCGCTCACCTTCCTTCCGAGATCTGTGAGTGTTCACAAATCAAATATTATACTGTAAAACAATGTTATCCAAATAGAGCCTCTATTTTTCCACTTCTTTAAGCCTATCACCTTCCTTCCAAGTTCTGTGAGTATTCATCAAATAAATACTGTAATAGAAAATTAAAAACCTTATGCTGGGGTTCACCAACGCTCGTTAAATCATTTGATTCAACGAGCCTGTTACGATATGGAGCGAAATAATTCGGTCCCTTTAATTTTTCTGCCGCCACCGAGTGTGCATTGGTTCGTTCAATTTTACACGTATACGTCTCATAAAAAACTACGTTTTTCTGGATGATCCATATTGAAAATGAAATGAATTATCCGAAAACACAATAAAATATACAGTAAAAGCAAAGAAGAGCAATAAAAATCTAAAAAGTACTAAATACATAATAATGTTGTTAGAATTAATCTATGCATTACAATAATTTTAATATGAAAAGTAATACCTGCATAGGTATAAGCCTGTACGCAGATATGAGTCGCATACAGAAATCAATATTATCTTATTATTATCAAAACCGCATTTCCACTGATTAATTGTTGTAATTTTCCTTCCCACGATATTATTTCTTATAACTAAGAAATAATTTCCTTAGAAATTATTAAAAATGATATTGCATTTCAACTCATATGAAATGATTGTTTTTATTTGATAGCCTATTAATATACTTTCTCATTCAAGATTGCTTGATTCTAGTGTATGGAGTACACTTCTTTCTGATTTCATTTATCCAACCTCGCATTGATTATAACATTCTATTATTTCTGAATTATCATTTCTACTGTTTTCACACAGATTTGGACGTTGAAACAGCTCTCGCTCATGAGATGCTTATTGTTCTGGAATTGGGAAGCCAAGGAAAGTGATACCAGACAAGAGCTGCTCACGCAAGTGATAAAGCAGACGGTGCCTGAAGGAATTGATAGTCTGAAAGATCTCATATGGATTTTGAGGCGATGTCGGCCGGTCAATAAAGAATCAAAAGAGCTACTCTGTACGGCTGTTCTGGTGAGTAGCATTTCTTAAATTCCAATTTTATAAGTTAATTCTTAAGTTGAGAATCTATAAGTTAAGACTAACCAACTACAGTATACTCCGTGTAGTTCAGTACTGCTGAGGTAGTTCCTCCAAACTCCGAGAGATGGCGCTGAATTGCATTTCTCAAATTGTTATTTAAAATTAGAAGTTAATTTATAAGTTGAGACCAACCTCAAGTTAGTATCCTAAGTTGAGAACTATCTTCCTCATAGTTCAGTAATGCGGACGTAGTCCCTCGAAACTCCGAGAGATGGCGCTGAGTTTATTTTTAAATTTTTTACCACTTGAACGTATTTTTTTTAAATACAAAAACTGCACATCTAGAAGCACCTTTCTATTGGCGCAAATCGCATCTCAATTGGCCCAGTATAACGGTAACAGTGTCTGCCATTGGTTTTGGAAAACTGTTTTCCATTAAAAATTTGTTGAGTTGAAGATGCATTATTCATATATCATTCCTACTTTACAAGAAACTTACAGATCTGAGCTGAAAATTGTATTTGGATCAATAGAAAATTCAATCTATTCTATTCATTCAAGTATGTTCTGTACGTAACCAGTTCAGTTAAAGTTTCAGGTTCTGTATTCCATTTGTGTTAATGAATTCTCATGTATTAATTTTTTCTCTCTTCCAGCCCGTTTTGGAGAAATGCATCCAGGATTTTCCTTCAATGATAAACAACGAACCTGAAAAAATAATCATGATTTTGAAACTGTATATAGAAGCTTTCAAATCATTCCAAGAATTTCTGGGCAGTCAGTTCTTCTTCGAATCAGTGTCGATATTTATCTCAGCATTTCAAAGGTATTTATGTAATGAATATCTATTTCATTTTGTGTATTAGTATAAACTTTGTGTATACTAAAACGTGGAGTAAACTAATATAAATCACATTTTTATTCAGTATTTACTAAAATATAACCTTGTAAAACAAGAGTTTTTTTTTATAAAATTTGTAGAGTTTATGTTTATATTGTGAAACCTCTCCATAATTAAAATAAAGAAACGATTTTCTCAATTAAATTTTTATTAATAAAGTAAAATTGAGAAAATTGTTTCCTTATAATAATTATAGAGTTTTATTTCTTCTTTTTTAATACTGTTCATTAGTTAGCACTCTAAAACCCCGTTCTTATATCGCCTTAGGACCCTTTAATACTGTAAGACTGTATGTTCTGTTGAGTTTTTTCACATAGATACTGTATGTAACATGTAAAAAACATATTTAAAAAAGAAATCAACAGAACATCACCCGTTAGCATAGAAATGTTAAATGAAAGTTATTCGCTGTCCGCCAAATTAATTGAATATACCTTCACACATTTATATACGAATTCTAATCGTAATTCTCTTATGTTTCTTTCGAATTTCAGTATTAACTTGAATGAGAACTCGAACGGCTTTGAAGAGCTTTTGAGGCTGTTGACGATTATTGTGGAGCAGCCCTCCAATTGCTACAAACTGTTTGTGCCCAGCTGTTTAGAACTGTGTCTCGACCATATCTACCCCCACATTGCCCTTGTTTCTAGTCCGCAGATCAAGCCAGCCTTCTTCAATCTTTTCAAAAGGTAACATAATATTTTATTGAATATATTACTGTGATTATTACATTCAGCATGCTTCCTCATACGAACAATGTACCACTAGGTTCAACAAGATTGATATCAAATGTATGATGCCTCATTTTAAAAATTTTCAAATTGTTGGTGCCTCAACACGATTACTAATGAGGTCACCTAACCACTTTTTCCAATTTTGTATTGTATTTATATGTTGTATTATTGTATTGTTTTTGGAAATTGTGTGTAAATAAATGAAATGAAATGTATCAATGTAACCAAACGTAATCATGTCATATTCATCAGCTTCAGACTTACAGTTCAAATGAAATATGTGGATTCTCAAATAATGTAGGAATTAGAAAAAATACCATTACAATATAAGACTTGTCAACCTTAAGGGAAGGAAAGCTTTTCATCCTTGAAGACCCCTGAGCGCAGAGATAATCCCCCACCATTTTCTGAGCTAGCAAATCAAAAGCCTGCAGCGTTGCCATTACTGTTGCACACTATCACATGATAGTGATGAACTATGTGATGTGTGAGACAAATTTATGATCATCTCTTCTACTTGTAGATCATTCAAGTTAACACACAGAGTCGTGGCAGCAAACTGATATTTCGGTCTAATATGCATGCGTGCCTAGATGACTGAACAGCACACAATATGACAACATTGCCGGGCATCCCAATTGGATTACGCACCAAGCTGATCAGGGGTCTGAAGAAAAGCACTATAACAGCTCAATTCAAGTATGCGTGAAAACTTAATCACCCTCTTAGAAGAACAACTACGATCCAGAAAGTAAAAATATTTCAATAATTGGACAAGAGTGGAAGAATTGAAAACATCATACCGTATGAAATACATTAATTGGATTAAAGCGAAGAAGGATATTGCATATTGAAATCACTTTGTGAATTAAGACGAGTTTAGACGTTTTGAGTTTAGACGTTCAGATGTCTTTCATTGTAATTAATGGTTGTCACCAACAGACGTCCACTACGTTAAAACTGCTCAAAAAATCTTAACCTCAGTTAGGAAGAGGAAGCTATCTTTTGTAAATGACAATTTAATTTATTAGTCCACATTTGATCCCGATGTATTGTAGTTCATGCATACATTTTACATGATTGAAAGTGTGTAATACTTCGATACTTCTTTCTTTAGAATTTTGCGTATTTCGACAAAAGCCCTCTAACCACAGGACATTTTCTATTGCAGTATCCTCACGCACAGATGGAACTATTTCTACTCAGGGAGTTTGATGGGCTCTGAATCAGTATTGGAGCAAGAAGAACGATTTAGACAGATCATGATGGCATTCGGCCAATCTCTAACACAGACTGATATAACCGTTTTCAAGCAGAACCTACAAACGCTTGAAATGCTAAATCAGAAATGGAAATTGTATCATAAGGTAAGCTCTCTCCATAAATATTATTGAGCTTTTTTCGATTTTGAATTTGCATGCTATAATATTGGTTTTTCTGAGGGTGATGCCCACATAAATTCTAGTTATTTGTCATGTGTCATTGAAAATTTTCATTTTTACCTTTTAATATTAATATCTTTCGATCATACTTGATTGTTTTAGATATTTTCAATAGATCTAACACTTTTGAAGATTCACCTCAATTGTCTATTCTATTGTAAACCAATCGGTTTAATAAAAAACAGTACTTTTCATACTTTGGTACTTTGTTTCAGGATATCTTCAGGTTGGAGTTTCTTGGAAAATTCCTAACTGTTCTATTGAATAGTCTTGTGGAAAAATCTCACGCACTGCTTAGTGAAGAAATAGCTACCGCCGTTTTCAATATGGCGGCAGTAGACTTTTCCACTTTCTTCAATAACTTCATTCCACACTTCTTGTCCGAGACAGCGGGAATCGATTCTCACCAAAGAGATTCCCTCTACAGAAATACAAAGCAAGATACTGTGAGTAATTCTTCTGTCCTCTATATCATTAGTTAATTTTGGCTTATGAGAGTGTGAATATGAAATCTCGAGAAATATACAATCATTGATGGAAAAATTGAAGAACTTTGAAGAGCTATATCTCGTAAAGCGTTGGGCCTACAATTACGATCTCGGTCTCAAATTGTAGGTAATTTAATTTACTTTCAAAGTGGTAATAACGGTTTCTTATGAAAAAGTGATGCTTAAGGGTCAAAATAGGCTAAACGCATAACTCCATGATTTTTATGGTTTTTAACGGTGATCCGGTAGGTTTCCAAGGCTGAAAACTTGGATTCAACATCCCACAAGCCACAACTATCATATACAATATAAAAAAGAAACCCACTACCACTATTTCATGCTAAGTAAAATGTAATATTTTGCTGGGCTATTGATTTATCACAGCACTCATTTATATCAATCACTTACGAAATTTTAATTGTAATTATATTTTAATACTTTCTTGTGAGTTTGTTTATCATCTGTTAATTTGAAACTAAACTTCTTCAAAACTATAATACTTTATTTGTTATGATTTTTCATAGTTACAAAAGTATTCATCTTATTTATTTTATTTGTTATTATGTAATACTCGGCCCCTGCGCTCAGGCTGTTGCCTTTGCAGGGACCTTCCTTGTTATTAATACAGTATATTAATACTATTTTATGTTATATCTATTGTATTATTAATTCTATTATTTTTCATTGTACTTTTTAAGTCTGCTGTATTTTGTTTCAAGGATAAATAAATGATTTGATTGATTGAATAAAATTCATAATACATTTTTTTACAGGACCTACCATCTTTCAGTCAGAATATTCAAAGATTAGTAAATGACGTCCGTTGCTACAGAGTGTGCAATGGAACCTCTTCACCCGTTAGTGTTGGATAAGCCACTCCAAATGTCTGAGTATCATCTGTGATAATTATTTTAAGACTTTAAAAATTGTAAAAATATGTAAATTGAAATTACTACACCACTGCCTTTAATAAGGTGAATTTCAACAATTCTTTTCTATTGACTTTTGATACAGAGTTTCCTAATTATTAGTTTGTTATAGAGAAGGTAGAGTTTTAAGATGATAGATTTTTTTATTTTCATCAGCCATATATTGCATTTCAGTTTATATCTTTATATAGTTCGGCTCAGAAACAAATCAACTTTTTAATTCAACAACGATGAAGTCAGCAAATATTTACTATAATATAATAATAACAAATAATGTATTCTATGACTGAAGCAAAAAATTAGTTTTTCGAATTACACTAGTTAATTTCAAATATATTTTTTTCTTAAATTGAGTCTGATCTTCAAATCACTCCGAACTCACACTTCGATTGATGTTGTGAACAGAATACTTGCGAGGTTTTCTTTAATGATTGTAAAAAGTCGGACATCAATTTATTAATTGTGCTTTCTTTGAGTTATTCTTGTGAACTGGATATTACCTTTTTCAGCTTGTTCCAGGCTCACATGAATATGTTGATCTAAATCACATGTATTAAACTTGGATCGCATAAATACAAGCCACTCATATTGTTCAGAAACTATAATGATTGATAATTCCGCTGTTGGAATTACAATTTAATTATTATTTTAAGAAGTCGTTGAACGTTTGATTTTTTCATAAGATTTCTGCTTTGAATATTAGGCTAAATAGTTTGGGAGTCGGATATCTCACAGTTGATTTTCACAATACTAATCAAGTATCGATCCAGTCCTGTAATTGTATCCCTCGATTTTTTTCAGTATTTAGCGCTATGACATTATTACTCGAACCAAAAATGAATACAGTATTCTGTATTGATTGCCATTATTTATCCCGCCGATTATCATTTCTAATAATTTAGTTTTCTCTTCTTCTGTAATTCACTGTCTAAAAATATGGTACCATCAGACCATACATTTTTATTAGGTGATTTTAATCAAGAATGTAACTTAGAACGTTAATTGGAAAACCTATTCAATTAATTAAAACTATTGGAAAATCGTAATTTTTCAGCTCTGATTTCTAATTAACATTGAAGTATTGCTAAATAATAATCTAGTTCCTTTATGTAAACTTATTTTCCCTCGTGAAAGTGATGAATTAATTTCCTCAATGAATTACTTTTGAAACCATCAGCTTATGTTTCTGTGTTGTACATGTCAGTTTAAATCTATTGATGTAGATTTTTCAAATCAGTTTACTAGTATTATTGATTTTATCCTATGCGTTGATGTTCTCAGCAGAGGAAGAACCAGTTACTATACTCGCAACACGCCATTCAAATGAGAATTGATATTTGAAGTTGTAATGAATGTTCAATGTTTAATAGTTTACCTGATAGATGAATCCATAAACTATCCATAGCAGTAAGTATATCAACTAGGCTATTCATCCATACATTATCTCCTTTCAATATGTGTAAGAATTTGAATTTTATATTCATTTTTTGAACTTTATTTATTTAAACATAACCACCCCTGTAATAGTAAGGCTTTCCAATTTATATTTAATCATTAGTACTGTATTTACTCAGCTTATTTTTCCACGTTTTATACTTCTCATCTTGTATGCATCCTATTAAATATTGTTTATCCATCAGATATAATAATTATGTATCAATGCCAGTCAAACTTTACTTATTTTTCATTCTGTACTCAATTTTTATACTTTGTTTATATACTTGAAACTACATTCTTAAATCATAAGTAATGATGTTCCAGTAATGTTAAATGAGGTACTTATTCATGTTGTATGTACTAAAATTTGGAAATAAATAAAATATTGTTTCATAAAAAATTTGGAGTTATTCATTGAGAACCTAGACTAATATATTTTTTATCGGTTATTCAAATCAATGAATTAATGTTGTTTATAAATTGAATACCACGTCTGGAAGGTTCCTCTCCAGTAATATAGAAGCTGTCCTTGATAGAAAATCTGATTCTATCTATTATAATAATAGTGGAATCAATTATCAATACTGTAATTGAATAGCTTCTTAGATTAGAAGAAGTTCTACGTGAACTTGTAAAATCAGACCAGCTCTCCTTGAACGCTTTCAATTACGCTAATAAACTGTGCCACCAATTTTACTACTTACTACTCACTCAATGAATTGCATAGTGAATAATTAATTACTTGTGGAAACAATGAACAATTTGTTCCAGTTTCTGTAAATTCTCATTTAATATTCCAATGCCATGTAACACTTTTCAGATTGTTTACTAATGTTAAAAGTTAAGTCATGTTATTTCTTCGTGGTCAACTTTCTAGTTCATGATTAATAATCGAATATTTGCATAATTTTTCTACATTTCCTTTACAATTTCCTTTAAAATGAGTTTCTATCCTCTCATGTCCGATATTGTAATTAGATCAATACGACTTGAATTATTTAAAAAAATTGCATATTCATGTTGTTTCATAATTTATTTTTGATATGTTTCTGTATTTGTTTTGTATTAATGTTGTCAATTGTCAAAACGCTTAGAATAGATATTTGCTTTAAATTATAAACTTTAATTTATTTTTGATAAAATGAATAAATAAGAATATGGTGAGTGAATGTTTTGCTATTGTTTGAAGCATCGAATCTTATCAATATCATTAGTTATAGCTACTAAAAATCCATCATTAATATTAATATATTCTGCGACTAAAAATTTGATTCAATTGCCGGAAAGCAATACTACGCTGGTTCTGACCTTCAATTTCTTGATTTTAAATTTGAATCACATCAGGTAAATTACAGTACCGGTACTTATGAAAAATGCATTGAGTCTTATTAAAGTTTCCATATATATTTTTCTATTACATTGGAACTGACTTTTAATTTATAATCGTTTGTTTGACGTAAGTCATTCATCAGCGTTCATGAAATTAATGCTTCAATTTTTTTACAGAAATTAGATTCTTTGGTCTTTTAACTCTTGAATTGAGCATACACGCTTTCCAAATTTTATAAGTAACTACGCACAAGCCGAGAGCTCAAGTGAGCATCACTACACCAAAACAAACATTATATTGTTGTATTTTTACTCTTGTTGTATGTTATGAATAAATTTTTTAATTCAAAATAACTTCTCAATGAACCATTGAGAATGATCCATCATCGATTCATACTTTCCGAGTACAAATAATACAGTAATAAATAATTTCTTGAATAAGTTAATTGCTTGAGTGTTGAAAATTGCTTTTTGTTGAATTTGATTATAACCCCCAATGTTGACAAGTAACTTAATTAAAAATTATAAAAAATATATAAAATTTTTAAATTTTATAAAATTAAAAATTATAATGTGATACTTTAAGCTACAGAGACTACTTTCAAGTGGATTTTTGTGCAACCGTTAGTGTGCATCAAGTCTCAGATTTCAGTGATGCCAAGGAATGTAATGTTTTTTATTATTTCAAGAATAATTGTATTTTTACAACATTACATAATACAATTCACATGTTTTTTATACATGTTTCTATTTTATTCTAAAAAGGAGGCTTTTAATAGTTTTCCACTCACCTGTTCATTCAAACATAAAAAATTACCTCTGTTTACATCTTATTCATTACTCAATTAAGTTTTTTATTATTATCAATTATCACAGTCGATTTTCTTCCAGCTCTTTCTACAGTCACAGCTCTTTCCATTTTTAGAAACACCTAATGACATTAACCTGATTCCTTAAAAACAATGCTTAAATCTTTCATCGTAAACCCAATATCTTGAAGCGGCAGTCAATACCTGTTCTAATCACTTTCACTTTCGTCTAGTCTAGTTGATTCTCTTACCTTTTCGCTCTCTTCCTCTCTCCCTCACACACTCTATCTCTCTCATTCATACAATCTCTTTCTCTCTCTCACTCACACACTCTCTGTTCCTCGTAATGTTTACTCTCTCTCTCTCCTTTTCGACGGCTGTCCCACCATAATATCTTCTAAACCGCTCATTTTTATTTCCTCAATCAGAACAACTTGGTCATCGCTTACTAGCTCGCCGTACCTAGCCTTCACTTGCGGCTTTCACTTTGTCTCAAACACTTCGTCAACTATTTTCTTCGTCGTCTGTTCTTGACTGACTGGTTTCTTACTCAAGCCGAATCTGTGATCTTATGTAAAGTTACGCGCAGCAACGATTGACAGCAATTATTGCACCAGCAATATTGATAAGTGGTGATTTCATTATTTCTCATATCCTCGGGTAGGTATTTCTGGCATGGTGAGTTTAATATAATATCATTATTTTATGCTTGCTGTTTTATTTCATATTGATAATTATTACTTTTATGCTATACAGTGGAACCCCGGATTTACGTAGCTCAAGAGCCCGAGAAAAATTCGTTGTATCGAGGTATGGTATTCGTAAAAACGGGGTTTGAAAATAAAGACACTCAACTGTTTTTTACAATTTAAGGGGGTTTGAAATAAATAGGTTCTACGTTGAATCGGGATATTCGTTTAATCAGGGTTTGTAAAACAGAGGTTCCATTTATTTTAGTATTATAGGCAATCAAGGTTTTGATAGATCGAATTTTCATCACTAATTTTATACAGAGCATGAAGACATGAAAGATATGATTGTGTGAAAAATGTTTTAAAACTGGATCAACTCCACCCTTAGTAGGCTATAAAACATAAGATCAGAAGTTACTGATTTCTGAAAAGGAAATCATAGAAAATTATCAAGAAATTAAGACAAATTACTGTAGCACAGAGAATAAATAATCCAGTGTGTTTCATTATTAGTATTACTGTATATCACTTCTATTTATTATAAAAAATTATAAATATATCACTTCTATTTTGATTCTTTAAATCTTATTGGAGTATAATTTTTAAGATTTTTTATGGGGTTTCCTCCTCTAAGCTCTTTTGATTTAGGCTCCAGTCAACCGACATCCTAAAAAGTCTACTCTATTTTCTTAAATATCATTAGATAACTGCAGTAAGGATAACATTATGGCAAAAATATCACTTGCAGAATCTAACTCAGACTAGAAAAGCATTTTAAATGCAGTAGGCTACTGTACTATTTTACTCAATAAGATACACCTTACTGCTATGAGTTTCGTCAAGAATCTTTTTACATTTATATAAAGCATTGACAGCAGTATCATTACCGTTCAACTATAAATGCAGTGTGAATGGAAGTTCTGCTGTTTAAATTTAAATAAATTTATGACTGATTCTAGCTTGATTGGAGATGGGAATATTTCGGATATGAAAACTATTCTAGTTGTGCTTGCTTTTACATTATACAGCTTACTGATATGAATCTCTTCATTCCTTGAATATTTTTACCAAATTGTATTAATATTTTTTGTAAAGCCAATTTAATCACTCAATTGGTAAAGTGTTTTTATTTAAAAGCATTAGAAAAAAGTATAATCAATATGAATTAAATTGCAGGAGAGGTCAAAATGGGGTATTTATTACTTTTGAGGAATAAATACTGCTCATAAATGAAATTCGTGAGACAAATTTTGTTTCCAAAACTTCGGTAATAATTTTTTGTCATGATCAGTGAAACATACGTACACTATATTCTCTAAAACTGAATTGCAAATAAATATTTTAGTGCGGATTTTTATTGCTATTTATTATTTGATCACCTATCTCTCAGTATAGTTTGTTTGTAAGCCATAACAAAATGGCTGGTCCATTGACTGTTATTAAGTTATTAACATCCTCTCACGTCAAGCATCAAAACCTACGTAGGCTACATCCTTCACAATAGAGAAAAAATGCTTATCATCAATGCAATGTAACTTAATTACCGCTCTCTCTCCTGAAGTAAAAAAATTATTTATGATTGATTACTTGTAATTCCTTGTTCATTGAATCACCCACGCTCTGCGGCCCACATTTGGTAGGGGATGAAATATTCAGATAGATTGTTTCATCTTTATAATATCCTTTTAATCAGTAATAATTACAGGAGAAACTTTTATAAGGAAAACTATCATTTACTGTCACCACTAAACTAGTGAAAGCGATTATATTTATAAACCTACAACAATCTTAATAAAAATATCGGTACCCTACATGCCAAGTGAAGCCAAATGAAACGATTTATTCGAATTTTACTAATATTTTATCAATTTCTGATCCGTGATTTAATTAAAGATCTGTTGTGCTTGGGAATAGCATTGATCTTGAGAAGCCCATGTGATTATAATGTCTGTCAGACCTAAACTTTGTCTCAAGGTCTTTCAATGGTTAACCAAAAGCCTTCTGCTGAAATCAAAACAGATGACTACACTCTTTATTTATTATCCTCATTATTACTGAGATAATGAACCAATAAAACGACCTTCAATTACAGTACCTCATCTATCTTTATCTTACACTTTATAGTAGCTTGTCTCCATCACTCCATTTCTCTCACTCACTCTCTCTCTCTCTTTCTCTCTCACACCCTCATCCACTCTTTGGAAGGATGGAAATTGTATGGAAGATTGATGGATAAAAGAGAGGGATTAGGACAGGAGACCTTCTATTATGACAGTTGAGTGGCATAATTTTAATAATAATTTATAACTGAATGAGATGTGTACGAATGGATTATTAAGGAAAACTCTGTCTGTCAGTAATAGAGTACCGGTACCGGGTACTTGGAATAAATTTTAGTTATCGACATCTGTTTTTCTTCAATCACAATCAAAATTATTATGATTGGTTTTTTAAACCAATTGTTGGTAGGTTTAATCGATTATGGAAGGTTTTTAAAACTTTCCAGTTTTAAAAACGGTGGCAGTTACAACGTTACAAGTTCTCATTTTGAAAAATTTACTACATTCATTGAAATATAACATACTGTATTCAAAGATTCAGATTTAAAAATTTATATATCTTCATATATTTTACAACACCGCTACCAATTTTATATCTAATCTCGGGGAATATTCTAAGTACAAGAATAATCCAAGAAATATAGGATATTTCTTAAATATAAGAAATTTCTTGTTTGTGATGTGATGTTGTGGTATTTCTCCTTAATGAAAGAAGAAAACAGAAATAGTGTTAGTGGCTTGTCAATATCTCTGTCTTTTTCCATCAAATATCGGATACCTATAAATAAACAAGCTGAAATATACATATATAATCCTGAAACCCTTACGGTATTTAAATACTATAACTCTATAACATAGTAATTACTATTCACTCGAGTAACACTGAAACAAACTTATAAACTCTAAAACACACATAAAATTCTTTATTTTCCTTTTTTCAGTTATAGCCTACATTATTACGAGGAATTTTGCGTGAGGTTTTAAAGGACTCCCTACTCCAACTCTACTGAGAAAGTATTTTTTCTAATTTTTGGTAAAGTCATCTCTAAGATTCAAAGAAATCGGGCTTTTTCATATCATTTAACCTGTCTTGATTAGGGAAAACATTAGGAGATGGCTTGCCTTGAACACATTATCTTACTTTCTCTTCTTTCATTTCATGCTAACTTTACATTCTCTCAACTCGGGCCTACCTTTCTTTATGATGATTTTGCAAGGATGGTCGACCAACCATGTAAATTAGGCTTTGAATGGTCAACAACGTATGGTAAAAATGTGTACGTTGTACATGAGTAATATAATTTTTTGGATTGTCTGGTCATTGATCTAATTTTCTCAATATTATTTATTGATTGTGAAAAAAATAATGAAATATGCTTGTCATACTTACAGATTGAATGTGAATGTGCTCCTATAATAGTAGAAGAATTACTTCATCATATTCATAACTATAAACAAAAGTAATAAATTTAAATAGATTTCTTCGTTTTAAAAAATTAATCTATTTTTTATTAATCAAATTAATAAATTAATTTTTATTATTAAAATTAACCACATTCTAAGGAATGTGGTGACATAATTATGTGGAGACATGGAGAAATAATATAAAAATAGGCTACAACTTTAAAAAAAGAGGAAATTATTTTTTACATTTTAAATAACATTAAAAATAACATGACTGCATGTCGGAAGTGAAGTGAAAACATTAGTGTAAACATCGCAGTTCGTAATGGATCAAATAATCATCTAAAATTATTTTCATTTCTACAATGGAAGATGCTCATAATTATGTCATTCCACTGTAGAATTGAACTCTCTTATTTTGAATTTTATATTTAGTATTCTTATGTTGTTTGCGTTGAATTCAGTTACATAGTGCATGTCAAGTTTCAAGTCAATAACAAACTGAAATGGGCCATAAACTTGTCGAATAAATTACCTTAGAACAGATTACAACTTCCAATATTTACTCGATAAGTTTCTTATTTCTTTCAAGCTAATTCTATGTTGCAATATTATGCTATGAGATGATTTTCGGACAACAGAAGTTATACTGGATTAAAATATTTAAATCACTGGCAATTACTCTCTTCTTACTATAAAACTCTTCTATCTCTTCAAATTTAATTGAATGAACAATATGTAAAACAAGATAGTCTTTGTGAAGTTACTAACATTGCTCTATTCATACCACAAAATTCTTCTATCTTTTAAAATTTAATTGAATGAACTTTTGGATATCAGCATAAAGACAATAATTCTATCTAAAAAGTTGAATTGTCTCTGCTATCAGATTATTAATTCATTCATGTACTGTATAACAAAACATTCAACTTCTATTCGTATTATTGTTGATGTAGGCCTATTATTAACAACCAAGAGATTAAGTTTTATTGAGATAACTTGATAATGGAGAGGTTCCACAACATCAACTGTCATTAATAGACTATTGTTCTAAAAGATTTAGTTTAAAATATTTCACATCCGATTTACGGAAAATTATGATATTTAAATTGCCAGCTATATATTCTTTCCCTGTGAATTACTACAGTACCTCACTGAAAGGACCTCCTTAGCTTACTTCACTCCTCAAAATAATTCATAATCATCACGTATCTTTCACTTACTGTAATCTGTAGAGGCCTGTATATTTTGTATATATTTTGATTCCACAACTTACTAAATTATTGTCTGTTAAATTAAGCACTTGAATGAATTTAATCTTCATTACTGGATCACAAGTCACCATATCTCATCAAGGATCTTGCACACAAACAAAGAGCTAGCTAGCCAATTAGCCTATTATCGGAGGCTAATTTATATTTCGAAGGAGTCAAGTGTAATCAGGCGGTGGTCATCCTTAATCTAGCCTGAAGAGAGAAAGAAAATTGAGAGAGAGTGAGAGAGAGAATTGAGAGAGACCAATGTCACGTTTCATCCTTGTACTGTACAGTGTACATGCCATCGCAACATAAAGTCCAAGAAAGTTCGAGAGAGGCCTTCTCAACACATATTCTTGCTTCCTTTAACCTTGATTCGTTTTGTCTATTTCTTTTCCACATCTTCCAGAGGTAACCAAGGTGTGTATTCTCTCATCATTAGTTCTTTAACATTTCTACATGATAGTTCAGTGTTAGAAAAACATCCTGCAGAGATGCATACTTCAGGTATGAGCGCTTCACTTCATAATAACATTATTTCCACCTGATTATTAAAATCTTTGTCTTGCATTTTCAAAATTATTTGAAGATTATTGTAGACGTCAATCTATGTTCTATTATTGTTATTGTATTTGTCATTGAAGGATAATTATAAATAAGCCACTACTTCTACATTCGATATCACTACTACAGTAACATAATAATATTATAATAATCATCGGAAAGCTAAATTAACTGAGAACTTGAAAATAGAATATTATTGTTATTGCTCTATAGCTAAAATTTGGAATGGGATGTCGCGGTAAATTAGCCTATGGAGTGATGCACCAATAGTTTGATGTTTAGTGTAGAAAATACTATGTAGCTTGTAGCCTAGAATAGTGTCGATAAAAATGTGAACTTGTGTGATAAGACTGATGAGAAATTTACTTCGTTTGTATGACTATTTTGAACAGAAGCTTTAAATAATCACATCATCATTTGTAAACGTTTATGTTTTTTATTGCATTCTGATGTACAAAATAAGAAACAGGGAAATAACAGTGTAAGGTCTTTACTTGTTGATTATAGAATACGGTCCTATTTCAGTTGTCTAATGAATAGAAGAGATTATTAATTTTATTTGATGATTATGTTAATTGTGATTATGAAATGTTACCTTCGCGCCTATTAAAATAATATGGAGGAGAGTGGAAAACTCTTCTATGCTATACTGTTGCCCTATGAGAAAAAATGTGTCAATCATATTCAATGGATGTGAATTATTTTAAATGGGTGAAGAATGAAAAAATTCTGGATTGTATCTATCATTGCAATTGAGGTGAATTTTGCTTTAGAGGTGAGACAATAATGGATTTAAGAAAACACAATATTATATAGGAATAAGATAATATAGGAGTTATTTTATGAAAATTTATAAAGCTCTTACCAACCTCAGAATTACCTCCTGGGAACGGATAATATATCCTGCAAAGTAAAATGTGTATTATTAGTTTCATTGTTAATTTTTTTGTAATGACTAATGACAATTGAAAATAAGAAATAGGCATATGATCTGTTCTGACTACCAAGGAGGATTGATGATTCACAAATTGAACACAACAGTTGATAATTGTTTTAGCTATTAGGGTAGGCCTATACAGAATTTAATCATCGTATTAAATTTTTTTATATGTTTCACAGATAATAATGTCTTCCTGGAGTCCTGAGTTGGGGTTGAAAGTGTATGGCTTGGCTGCCTCAGCACTGATAGGAGCGCTCCTGTTTCTAATTCTCCTGATAAGACTGTTCACATACTTCACACTGGGCGTTTGCAAATCACAGAAGAAAATGAATGGCAAAGTGGTTATAGTCACTGGAGCCAATTCTGGTGAGTATTCAAATAGATTTCTTCCATTCTCTCAATACTCTATTGAAGGAACATCATAAGTGATTGATAGAATATTTTCTCAAAATTATAAAATAAATGTTTGATATTACTCAAGGACACAACAACAACGACATCCATGAATTTTTTGTACTCTAATGCTACTATAATCTACTACCGGTATGTAATGTAAAATGTAACTCAAATAATTGTAATACTATCAACCACAGATACTAGAATAGATTACATGTGTATATACTAGTTTCCGTGCTATCTATATATACTATACTATCTAAATCACCTATATTGACCATCAAAAGCACAATTTCTGGTGATTTCAACATGAATTAATCATTCTGGAATCTATCATGCATTCTGAAACTCCTATAATGATTAGTATATTCTCCAGTGTAATAAGGCTTTGCTATTGAATTAATTTCTCTTCTGAGTTGTACATTATACCCTCCTCATCTTCTAATGCCGCTTTAGAAGATGAGATGTGTTTCTTCAACAAAATTTGTTTGATACTAAAACAATATAGACTATGTCAAATATCATAAAACAAAAAACAATAAACTGGGTTTTAAATACCTGCATAGGCCTGGAGAACCTTAAATTATATAAAACACACTTAAATTGTATTTATTGAAATCAATGTATTTTACGATATGCAAGTACGTACTACTATACTTGGTTACTGTACTACCTGTACGTAGCTACTGTATTTAAGTTAACAGAGTACGATAAAGCATGTACATAGTTTGATAAAGTGTAGAAACTGTCATCATTCACGACATAGGCAAACTTCATTAAAAGCCCCCTTTCTTCATGCAAATTATTTGAGTTAGATAGATTTCACTTAAGTAGGTACGTTGACATTGGAGATTTCTTTCAGCAAATAAAAATACTCAATAATGCTATCGCTTATTACCTGTCTTATCTTTGTTTGGTGGATCTTTAGTACGGTACACTAAGTTACAACGTTTATTTGAAATGCAAACTTTGTATGGATGGAAAGAAAATAAATTATTTTTGAAAGCCAAATATTCTTCCAAAACCTCCATGAATATTATTTGCACATAACACATCAAATATAAATAATGTTATAAAAAACTTGAGACTATTTTGTTTCAGAAACTTGTATCTAATCTTTATGAGTGGAAGCTTGAAATAAATCCAACGAGCTGATTGAAATGCTCAATGAACTGAGCTTTTATTTTATTGAATTAAATTACTCATAATATGACTGAAGTTTCAATGCAGTGAAATAAATCTTTTTCAGGAATTGGCAAGGAGACTGCCATGGACATGGCAAGGAGAGGTGCCAGGGTGATCATGGCCTGCAGAAATTTGGAGAGTGGCAACAAAGTGAGATGTGAGTATATTTCTCTCTTTATTCCTCTACTAACTGTGAAGATTCATTTGTTCTCTTAATTTTTTCATATCTCCTTTTTTAGTAGACGTATTAATTTTATGATAATCTTAGTATTCTTACAAATATAAATTAGGCATTAAATAATTCCTGATTCAGATCACTTATCCAAATAGTTTCAGCATATCCTTCATTGGGGTAGATCACTGAGAAGCCATAAACATATATTTTTATAGATTTCAAATGATAAATATGAAGGTCAAACATGAGTGGATCATAGCTTGTTGCTTGTATACATTTAAATAGCTAGAAATGTTGATAATGTGATGTTTACATCACCAAATTTATTGTATCATAATTTCTCAAAATCAAACATCATCATCCTCATTATAATACAAATACAATAATGTTATTATAATTCAGGAGTAAACTACAAAAAGTGTAAAATAATTAGTTCTCTTTTTTTCAAGTGTTTTGTAATTGGTCAAGAGACCATAGCTCCCCTTAATGAATTTGTTTTTTCCCTCTAAGGCTATTATTCCTTATCGTGCAGATTTTATTTCTCTTAAAATTTACTACAATGATAGATGATTTTTCTAGTTTTCCAATAACAGAGGAATAGAAGAAAACAACGACCAGGGACAATTCTATTTCTTAGGATAGAATTTTTTACAACTGATAAATAATTTATGATAAGTAAAAAGTGAAATGAAAAAAATCGGTTCAAAGTAGGATTTTCTACGGAGAACCCTCCACAAATTCATGAAATATCACTGCATGCTTATGACCGAATAAATAATTATTTACTTATGCATAATTATAAAATAATGTAATAATTTCTACGGTATTGAAGAGAAAAAACAGCACAGTTACATTATTTTTTTTCTTCAAGTGAACCTTTCGAGGACCTAGTAAGAACTATAGAGCACTAGTGAGCCTATGTAAGTTAATTTTTAAAAAACTTTCATTATTCATATTTCTAATATAATAATCAAAATCTTCATATTAAAATGTGGAAAATTATCATTGAATAGAATAGAATCGTTTTTATTTTGCAAAACAAAATAAAAAAATACATTACTTGTTACATTTTTTTCAAAGAACAGATATAACCAATTTTTGAATTGTACGTTTCAGCTCAAATAATTTTGGAAACCAAAAACCCCAATGTGATCCTGATGAAACTGGATCTGAGCAACTTGAACTCAGTGAGAGAATTCGCCGCCGAGGTCAACCAATCAGAGAAGAGATTAGATGTGCTGATTCACAATGCAGGCATGGCCAACACATTCAGCAAGCAAACCACCATGGATGGATTGGAAATTACCATGGCCACCAACCAGTATGGTCCTTTCCTATTGACTCATTTATTGATTGGTAAGAACTGCCTATAGTGTCTCTACTGTCTCTCGAGTACGAAAAAAGTATTTAATAATAATATTTATTGCCTTAATATATATGAATATATTGCCTCTTGAATATAAAGTATAAAATATATAGCCTACTGATATTTATTGTACAATAATATAAAAGTATAAAATAATATTAATTTTATTGGTACCTTAATGATACAGTATAAAAGTATAAAATATTTATTATGGGATTGTACATTTTTTTGGCAATAAATGTGCTATCTTTTAACGTGAAGTCTTCTAAACTGGAATGATACACATTGCCGCAATGGCTGGTATTAAATTTTGCAAATGACTTAGATTCAGAAACAAAATAACTACTGTAGTTCAAATTGAATTTATCCATAAAAGTTTTTAGAAACTTTTGAATTTTCGAAAAAACGGGATAATTTTGTCGAATTGCTTGTAGTAAGTAAATTTTTAATAGTGTAGTAAACTTGATTTTTGTAGAGTAGCCTAGACAAATTTTATGAAGAAGGTTTTTAAAAAAATTATTTCTCTGTGAGTAGACTCAAAGACAATTAGAATACTTAATAGTTTCCTATCGTCTAAACTTTTAGTACTTTATACTTTAGTACTTTATACTTAGTACTTTAGTACGTTTATATTACTAAACTATTAGTAATAGTTTCCTATCGTCTTTGGTAGATTAAAGAGAATTCAAATTTGGACTGGCCCCAGGCTTTAATAAAGTTGCTTGTCAATAGTTTTGAGTGGAAATTCTTATTTTAATTATGCAGAAATCACAAAACATTGTTTCAGCAAGTAAAAGCAGTTTATTCAAACTAGAATAATAAATCAACTGGTGAACCAAACAAGTTTTTTTTAAATGTGATATAATTTTTAGAATTCAAAAGTTTTCATAGCCTACTTTATTTTTAAATCTAGTATCAGACTGCTGCTGGAGGAATAGTATTTGGGTGTCTTACTTCCATAGTACTTCCATATTGATATCATATAGAAGCAGTTTATTAGCCTACGAGATAGACGTTCGATCAAAAGCTGTAACTTTGTTTTCGTATTTTTCAGACTTATTGAAGAAGACCGCACCAAGTCGAATTGTTATTGTAGCCTCAGAGCTGTACAGATTTGCAAAACTGAATTTGGACAATCCCAATCCAGTCAATACTCTTCCTGCTTACCTGTACTATGTGTCTAAATACGCCAACATCATGTTCACATTGGAGCTTGCCAGAAGACTGAAAGGAACAGGTAAATTTATGCTCAAATGATTATGCTCATGAAAGAATTTAATTTGAGAAAATTTCTATAGCAGGATTCTTTTAAATTGTCAGAAAACAGCTCAGATCAATTGAAGATCAATTTCCAATCTTCCAATTGATTGTCTATAAAAATTTGAAACATAAATTAAGTTGAATTAGAAAAAAAATTGAATAAAATAAATTAAAAAAAAGAAATTCAGCTCGAGATTGTTGATTTCTAGAAGAGAGGAAAGAAATTGAAGCAAATATGGAAGCATTTTAGAAAACAATTCATATGGAAATTATAATGTTGCATCATTTGTTAAAAAACCATTGTTGGAAAATACTGAATTTTTGGAAATTATTTTTTCAAACTCTAAAAAAATTTCTACTGTTGTGCAGTTCGAAAAGGACGTTGCATTGATTCTTGGAGCTAGCAGTAGAAAGGGTCAGCTTTCAGTGATAACCATGTTATTACACTCATTGTATGCTGAATTTCAGGATATATAATTTCAATAATGAACATCACCATAAGAACTCCTCTTTAAAAGATACAAGGCAAAAACTGGAAAATCACCCCCTTTTCATAAAACTTTCATAACCAAGGATGAGGCTTTTAGTAGCCATTGAGAGTTATAACCACTGGCGTAACTAACGCCAATGCAACCAATGCGGTGCATTGGGGCGCAGGCCTTCAGGGGGGCGCAAAAACAGATATTTAGAAAATTTTACGTTGAAAAAAATAAGAAAAAAATACGTTGAAGCAAAACTCCCTGTAGCTACCGAAAATAAATGTACAAAAATATTCGTGGCACGGTTGTCTCGGTTTTCCGCTTAACCGATTTTCGCTCAACAGAGGCTATTCTAGAATGAGTTTTATAAATTTTAAAGCAAAAGCAACTCGCACAAACTAACGATTCAATTTTTTTGACAGACTTTCTATAGTGACTATGAGTTTAGTGATCTTGCTTTTTAAAGTTAAGGTATTTTTGAGAGCTGTTGATATTTTTATTTCACAGTTAAACGAAAGGTTTAAATCTATGCTATGTATAACATTCAGTTTTTTAAAACCAGATAATTTAATACGGTTTACTGACGAACAACTTGTAAAGTCAGCCTATGAATTTTGTAACAAATATGAATCTGATGTGACTCATGCTACGGTTAATGAGTAATTTGCTTTAGAAATGTAGTCAAAGACGATATCAAAAGTAATGAAGTGTTGTCACTATGAGCTGTAGGCAGCTCTTTGACTGTAAGAATGCATTATCTAGTAAAATTAATCAGATTTTGAGCAACGGAACATGAACATTATATTGCAGCTCGCGATATAATGTATACTGTATAGGGCACTGGATAAATATAAAATGTCAAGTAAAGTAAGAAGTAGTCTATTTTTTTATCGTCCTGAACAGTACATTAATTTATTGTTAGTATGATGTAATGTGATCCTTTTAAGTCAGTTATGTTAATGGTGTTTGGAAATGTTAAGTAACTCAATTTTACTTTCAATTAATTTTGTTGATAATAATTTTTTAATAAATTGACTTCAAAATTACTGTACGGTACATAATAAATTATATTTCTTTGAATAATCTTCCTCTAATAATTGGATATAGATTGCACAATGTCGTGTGTAGCGAAATGCAGAGTGGTCCAAAAGAATGTATCCACTGTTTGAAAGTCCATAACTTGCAAACTTATTGATGCAGTTGTCTAATCTTTGTTGGAAGTTTAGGTTAAAGTCCAACCTAAACATATCACTTTAGGTGTTCGAAATGGCCATTATTCACATCCACACACAAACGATGCCACCGAACTGCGGCACGAACCACGATGGATAGGCCGTAGAGGTGCTGTGGAGTAACCACCACGTTCCCCAAACTTAACTCCTCTGGATTTTTAGCTGTGGGGAACACTAAAGGATGTCGTTTATCGACACAAGCCATGGATGAACTTCGAGAATCCATTGTACATTCATGTGCAAATATCCAACTGAACACGTTGCAGTCAGTAGGTAGTTTTTGCTGCAGTTCGGCGGCATCGTTTATGTGTGGATGTGAATTGTGGCCATTTAGAACACCTAAAGTGATGTGTTTAAGTTGGACTTTAAACTACACTTTCACCAAAGATGAGTCTACTGCATCAATAATTAGTTTGCAAGTTATGAACTTTTAAGCAGTGGATTCATTTTTTTGGATCACTCTGTAGTATCCAGGAATCCAGGAAGTGTGGAAGTACGGAGAAAGGTCATTGGTTTCGTTGGTGGTTATGGGGGGGGGGGAATGAGTCTACGAATAGGGGCGCACGGGGAGTACTTGCATTGGGGCGCAGTCAGACTAGTTACGCCACTGGTTATAACTCGAATTACTGTCGTTGTAAATTTTAGTTTTATTCATTAAATTGAGTTACATTCATGAGAATGCACTTGTCACAATCGCTCTAGCAATGATATAGCTGTTGCATTTATGTATTTACTTTTCTGTATTTTCCAGGTGTAACTGCCAACTGCATTCACCCAGGAATGATTGACTCCGGAATCTGGAGGAATGTTCCATTCCCACTTAATCTACCACTTAAGTTGATTGTCAAAGGATTTTTCAAGGTATGATGTATTAGTATCAGTAGATTTTCCTTTTAATTATTTTTTTATTTTCAAATGTGGTGAATTGCATGTTGAAAAGAAGTAGTTAACTTGTAAGTTGAACGGCACGACTTGTATTTTCTAGTTATGAGCTCCCATCACTGATAAATTTTTCATCTATATGAGGGTTTCTAATAAAATGCTCTTCATACATTTTTCCATGGATAGATTCTATCTATACATTTTCATGCATGCTTAAGGATATAAGAAATACCTAACTATGAAAAATTGAAGATTGTTCAATAGGGTTGAAAGCTGTTTGCTTTGAGAAATATTTTTAACAGGAAATCAATTGAGAACTACAGCAGGATTCAATTAACATGTCATAAGTCAGCTGATCCAGTAATAATTAAACAGTGATTTCGACACAATAATCAAAAGGCTTGAAAGTCTTAAAGGCCTTTAAAGTCTTTAAAAGACCTTTTTGAAGAAGACCTTTCATAGAATAACTTTTTAAAAGACTTTTTCAATAATCTGCGAGATTCAGCATTTGTAGGTTAAGTATTGTGATCATATGCTCGTCGATCAGCTGACTTATGACAAGTTAATTGCATCCTGCTATACATAGTCTATTTATAGACTCAATATAACTTGGTTAATTTTGTTAAATGTATGTGTTTACGAAATATAACATCATAGAGCTTAGTGACATTTCTTCCAATGATTATTTATAGTTATACAGTTTGTACCCTAGAAACATATACCCTAAAGCAACATTCAGCAACTTAGGCCCGTTTGCACCAAGCAAGTTTAACAAAACATGGTTAAAACTTGGTTGAATCTACTTAAACTCGTATCGTGCTTGAACCGTAAACAAGTTAAAACTAAGTTTAGTTAAATTTAGTTTGACCGTACATAGTGCATACAATATCTCTATTCTCTATTATAATTCTCCGGTGGAGGATCCCTGCTTGCTTCTTCTAGGACTTCCCAGTCCTGATACTCACTATTCCACTGAGACATAGCGAGGCATATAGCGAGAGAATTATCGTATATTGGATTACAAATAAATTTGAAGTAATATTGAAAAAAATCAGGATATTAATGTATTAAAATTAAATTTCAGAGCCCCAAGGAAGGAGCACAGACGACCATCTACTGCGCCGTTTCTGAAGAGGTTGAAGGTATTTCTGGAAAATACTTTTTGGACTGCAAGGTAATCAAAATGTTTTGAACTCCGACTTCCTCTGTTTCAATCACTTGTTTCACAAATAACGTTTCTTTTAGTTGGCATGTATTTATCTTAAGATAGTGATGTCTACTTGGCCATTGAAGACTGAACCACATTAATCTGATACCAATCATCTATCATTCTACCATCTATCATTGGTTATTCGCAGATCAAAAAGTTTTATTTGAGTTATATCATAGCATCGTTTGCATTTCACATTTTTACCAACTTATTGACACATTCAAGCTTCATCTATTTATAAATCTTACCTTAATCCTTTGTCCAACATTCCTGACTTGATTACAAAAATAATTAAAACAATGGAAAATAATAGCTGGAGAAATAATTTTAATGCATTAGGATGCAAATCAATCTGGTACAAATGACATGATCATAGATCATGATACAGTAACATGATCTATAAATAAATATCATCTATGATACCCTCTAGGCCTAGATAATCACAAAATAAAGTTTATTAAATTTGAGATTTCGTCAGTCTGTGCTGTTTTTTAATTGGTTTTTCCATATTAGAAGGTTTTAGATTGAATGTTTCATTATAATTAATCAATATAATTAATGAATTATTAATCAATAATTCCTTATGGATTTACAGGAAAATGGTCTATCTGAAGGCATCCAGGACATGGCTAAGAATAAGAAGTACTGGGAAATCTGCGAGGAGCTTGTCCATCTTAAAGCAACAGATCCAAAGATTTAAAATTTAGCAGATTGAAGATCCTAAAGATCTTTTCATTAAAACTAAATTTTCTATTAATTGTAATCAAAGTTCAACGTTGCAGATCATCGTTGATGTTTTCTACAAATTATACTTTAGCTGTAATGTTATATGTTGATGAATAAAATACTTGTTTTAATGTTTTTAAACAATGTTCTCATTAATTATGATTTCCTAAAGTCCTGAATTTCTTGAGATATTCACTGCAATACAGAGTATCTCAAAAAATAGTTAGGCTACTCCAGTAGTATATGCCTACCATCACGGTGTTCTAAAAGCTAGAACAAAAAATATCATTAGAAAATTGTTGATTTCTCATCCTGTAATAACCTTTTTGTTTTTCAAGATTTTGCATCATATCTCGTAAATTTATCAACATTCTCTCACGAAATTCGGTAAGTTTGATAATGATAAGAATCTGGTCTACAAAATAAGAGTACCAAGAATTTCCAACATCCTGATTTTTTTTAAAGTGGCAGCCGACTGGAATTTTCTATTTTATTTTACTGGAGAAATGTTGGATTTCAAAACAGGAAACCATGAAATTTGGTAGGTATCACTTTAGTACCAAGTGAACGATAGTAGAGAGTTGAGCATATTTGTGTATAGTAACAATAAAATACCTGCCAGCATATATGGACATACATATACATATCCTCTCTTCTCCTTTGAAACTGATGTTCCAATTGAACGCCAGTATAGATTAGATAGAGCATATTTGTATACAGTAACAATAAAACACTAGCTAGCATATAATATTATTATTATAACCGCTTTTCTTCTTGAAAATTGACCTTTATTCAATTTTCTCGCAAGCACGCAAACACGAAATATATGTTCAAGTGTCTTTGTACTATTTTAAATAATACACATTGCAATATAAAGTGATGCAATAAATTTCCATTTCAATTTTCACTCAAATTGCATGAAAACTGCCATAAAATTAATGACGTCATCTAAGAACGTCAGAACGAAGAACGAAAGAACGAAGAACGTAAGACGTCATTGCAACGAGAATCAATGAACAAATATGAAGTCATTTTGAAGTGGTCGAATTCAATATTGGATTTTCGTACAACTGGTTGAAAGTCTGCTACTCTAAATTTTTCAACTAATAAGCAGATATGAAAAGCAGAACTCTTTAGTATCTAGCAGAGATAATCCTGTCGAAGTTTTTATTTTAATAAGTGGTGTGAAGTGTGAATGAAGATAACGCGCACTTTTTGGGTCATTTATGGACATGGCTGTGGATTGAGTGGATATTTGGTTAGCCTATGCTAGTAGCAAAGACAATAATTCTATCTATAGAATTAGAATAGTTGAAGATAAATTAGTTGCAAAGTTGAATTTAAAAAGTAGTAGATTTCCTTTGCCATTATAGTTTGAAGTGAACAACAGAAGAGAGCAGAGCATATTTGTCTAGTAAGCAAACACCAGCCGGCATATCCTCTCTTGTTCAATCACCTGCTTCGCAGGAATGCACGTCGTTGCACCTGGCAGGAACACTCCCGATCGTTTCCTTTATTATCAGACTGGGGAAAGGGTGCCTGTGCCAGGATTGCTTTATAAAAAATCATCCGTTTGATACCAAATATCATCCAGCCGGCCCATTTTGTAGCGGACGCCTTATTTCTAATCCTGTGTTTGAAAACATGTTTTGAATCGGTCGCGACCTTGCTTATCCGGCACCTGCCTACTTCATTTCTTATTGGTTAAAAAAAGCGGTAAAGCATATTTTTTGGTATTGGAATAGATAAAGAATAGTAAAGTAACTTTCTGTCTCCCCCCCACTGACTACCACCTTCAATCATTATACTCATATAGGGGACTGATCATTCGAAGCTCTCAAATATCTGCATGAATGTTTCTTTTCTATGGTTGAGTTGTTCTGAGTTAATATTAATAAAGAACAATTTTGCAGGAGTATTTCTTATCACGGAAGCACACCGTATCACTCCACTATTTGCTCCCTTGAATTCCACAATTTATAATAAATCTTTAAAAAAATTCATTTAAAATAGAAAAATTCGTTAGATAGTGATTACAATTAAAACTGAATTTTGATGTACTTACATAAAAATTCCTGAAACCAATCTCAAAATAAAGAGAAAATAATGCGTTCTGTTAAACGATTACCCTTTGTGACCTCATGAAAAGATGAAACACAAATACATGTTTCACTCTCACTGTTTCCCAGTTACTGAAGTTTTGAACAATAATTATTGAACATAGACTGAATCTCTATTTGTTTATGAAAATAGAGTCTATATTAGTAGAGAGTACTGAGAAGTTCCCTTCTTATAACTCTCTTCAGTTTTCATTCATCAATAATAATATTATAGTTGTGCCTTTCTGAGTGAAAAAATATTGCATGAGGCCTATTTTTTATTGAATACTTTACAAAATTACCCCCTTTCCTCCACAATTTCCAATTTATTATCACCCTAAAAGAGGTTTACATTAAAAATGTATTTTTTCAATCTTTTACCAATAACATCAAAAACTTTACAAAATATATGAAAAACATTTGTACCTCTTTCCTCAGCTATTCGTCAAATTAAATAATTATTGCGTCTTTCGTCCGCTTGTCAAAATTAAATCCCCTGACAAACCCACACTTCTTCTATTCAATTTTAACACTTGCTATTCAACAGCAGAGCTTAGCGCCAACCTAACTATAAAATAAAGCAAATAAATATGTTAAGCAATTATCATGCTCAAATCATTCAATCTTCCGGCGTCAAACACAGTTGATACACGTCTCTCTCAACAATATTGTCTATTGTCAACAAGACACGACTATATTACAGCGCTATTATATAGAAATGCGATTACTGAACGAATCGCAAGGCACCGGATTTCCGAGGGCAGTGCTATCGATACGAGTCCCTTCCCCGTCTCCTCATCAGATGTCAAGTTCACCCCTCCACACCAATTCACCGGACTTTGTCCGTTCTTCGAGCTGCTTAAACTTGTTGACAATTCAGAACTCGTTCTGCACAAGTTCCTGTCCCACGGCCCACGCGGATAGAGCACACCGATCGCTGAAACTGATTGCGGAAGTCGATTACATGTCTTCCGACTTCCCTGCCTAATCGCATTGTTTGTGTCCACCGATGAACACACAGAACGGTGTTGGACAAGGTGGTTGGTTTAAAACAGTACGGTATGTACATGCGAATTGACAACTGTACTGGCTGCAATGAATGACAATTATTGATCAACAGTACATTGTTCAGTCATGACTTTTGTCAAGAAGAAACTTTGAGTTTAAATATCCAAAGTACGAGTAGTGATTTCAATTGATAATAATAATTATTGATAAACAGCAGTATTGTACTCCAAAACAGGCACTCAATTACTCAATTTTGATACTTTGTAGAATGAACTTGGTGTTCAATATGTTTTAGGGGCGGACCAAGAAATATTTCCGAGGGGTGGGGTGGATAAAAGTTATTTTGGAGGTAATGTAATATACCACTTTGGTGTACAGGAAATTCCCTTTATTTCTGGAAATTCCTGCCATATTTCACTTTGAATAATAAACTCAACAGTACGTAGGCCTACATGCGAATAATAAAAACTTGTGATTAACGTAGCCTATTTCATAGATATGGACTTTGACATGGAATTTTAATATTCTACTCAAATAATAAACAACTGGTACATGCGAATAGACAACTGTTCATTCTCCAGTGTATAATTTGGTGTAATTATTTATAAACTACTGTATAGAGTGAGAGAATAATTCTATTACAAAAGAAACCTCAGTGTTAAACTATGATGAACGGGTTTGAGTAAACAAATAAGTAGGAATAATGATATTGAAATTGAAATCAGCATGGAAAAAATAAAATTGAGAGGTAACTTATAGGTTGAAAAGCCAGGACAGGGACACGATGGAAACTTCAATTCGTTATTTGCTGAGGTCCTCAACATAGTAATTCAATATCACGAAAATATCAGAATTCGACTCATTATGCGAAATACCAAGGAAGCTTGAACTAACATCATACACTAACGAAAGAGAATGGCGATACTCTTGTACCTGTATCAAGTCACGCCTCCAAATTCAACGAGCCGTTTGATTGGCCAGTGGGTTGAACAGACGCCATTTTACTATTTTAACCAATCATCAGCCACCTGTACAAAAACATCACGTGACACCTGATGGCTGCGTTTACGAGTTGCTAGCTTCTGATTGGTCGAAATCGAAAAATGGCTTCTGTTCAGCTCATTGGCCAATCAGGCGGTTCGTTGAATTTTTGTAGGCGTTCTACGTCATCAGCATTGCCACTCCCTCTTTTCTTAGTGCTTAGTGTTAGTTTCACCTTTTCCCGCAATTATCACAAATTCAAATTACTGAATTTGATTTACAATTTAGCTGGTCTATTTCTCGGTTTATCTAATCATTTATCATAATAATTGCCTAATATATTGTTCAAATCCTCAAGAATGAAATTGGATTTCATATTTTTTGGGGGACAGTATTATACCTTTTGAGAGGCCATAAATTTTTAGATCCTACACTATAGAATGTGTAATTCAATATCACGTGTGTCATGCTATTATTGAGTCTTGAAAGGATTTCAAGAGATTTGGAAAAAAATCAATTCACTTACATTTGATTGAAAGAAAAAGAAGTAAGTATTCCTTCTTTCTTCTTGAATAATCTGGGTGTAAAATTTGAGAGCAGTAGACATTTGCAATATTAAATGACTGTCCAGTGTCGGACGCAAAAAGATTGTAAGTCTTTTATTGAACCCAAATCATTCACATTTTTTGCAATCACTGTGCACTCAAAATAGAATCCATTTTTTGAGTGTACAATGACTGCTATGAATTGACTCTGATAGCGCAGTGCGCAGGTTTGTAAATATATGTAAGGAAAATGCCAAATGATAACACAAGAGACAATTCATGTATTTAATAATTCAAAATGATAATTCAAAATTAGATAATTCAAAATTAGATAATTCCAAATGTTTGAATTTAAATATTACAAATTGTGGAATTCACTTGACTCATTCAGACAAACATTATCCTCTCGTATAGAACGCACGAGAGCAATAACAAGAAAGAATTTTACGACAAATTTTATATGACAAATTTTATGAGGTAAAACGACAACTAAATTTAATTTTATGACAAATTTGATAACAGCTTATCTTAAAATTAAACCTGTAAGACAGCCAAACAGTAATATACGTTACAAAGTAATTTCCGCAATTGCCAGATCTATCTAGGGCGGAGCTAAATTTGACAATTGCCACTGCAATGTCAACTTGGAATAATCAAGTCAAATAAGTAAAGAGACTGCTTTGAGGAATAAAAATGTAGATTTATAATGGTAAAAATGTGGAGAAATGCAATGTTTAAAGTAAGATGTAATTAATACAAGTCAAATAAGTAAAGAGACTGCTTTGAGGAATAAATGTAGATTTATAATGGTAAAAATGTGGAGAAATGCAATGTTTAAAGTAGGATGTAATTAATACAAAATTAGTCTTGGCTTAATAATGTAAGAGTGATGTTTAATAACAATCAAGCTCTGTAGTAGCACAAGTAGGCATCTTGGCTATATTGTCAAATCCAGAAGTATAGCATTGCAAGCTATTAGAATATAATATGATATGTGTGATACAAAAACAGAACACAATGTAGGTAAGAACTAGGTCTTGAAAGAGTACTTAGCCTGTAAGATACAGCAACTGCGCGGCCCAATAGAACCAAGCCTGCGTTGACCAGGCCACTGGGACTGGAATACCAAGTAGTGAGGTCACCAAGAGCGCATAACCCAAAATGCGCGCAGCAAGAGAGCGAAGATAGGCACCATAGGACACCAAAGATGACAAGAGACGATAGGCTGGATACCTCCAAATGTTTGATCAAGTAGTTGAAGATCACTTCGGAAGGTGATTCAAAGATTGATGTAGGTAAAATGTTCTGACCAATGTCTGTGGTTAATGCATATATTTATGAAATAGGCTTCACTTATTGAAGTAAGCTGAATGTTCAAAGTTCAAAACAAATTTATAACCAAGGTGAGGTTATGTGGAATGCACTGATGGCTGTAATTCTGACTGTCAGCTGCAGTACCAGATTAATATGTAAAATTGTAATGATACGGTACTCACTGTAGGATCACTTGTGTCCTTGCCTGAACACACTAACAGCGATAGCTGTGAAAATGTAAAACACTGGGGTTTTCAAATGTATGAATCAAAGATTGATTGAAATATAGCGATTTCAATTGTAATGAGAGAAGAGATGCGATGTGAGCCTGTAACTACACACGATCTGAATGGCAAAATGTTGCCCGACCGAAGTCCAAAGATATTAAGCACTGAACACGCTTAGGTTGACATCATGGAATGTTCATACAAAACAGCAAGTGAGACCGGAGTTTAACGTAGATGCAAAATTGTAAAGGATTTCGGAGCACGAATCCAAATGAAGGATTGCTGAGAGTTTGAAGCTGACTGGAATCGACGCGGACAGCACGACACGATAAAAATGTTTATAACTGAAGAAATAACGGAGCGAATTTTGATATTTATGTATGAAACGATGTAGAAAATTCAGTAGCTGAAGATGATAAACGAAGAAATGCACAACGTAGAGCCATTATGTACTTTGAACGAAAATTGAAAGCTCACATTATGAAATTTGACTTCACTAGAGGAAGCTGCAGTAGGAAGTGAAGAAAAAAGACGCCTACAACCACGAGAAGGAACAAGACGGAAATGCAATCAAAAGCTTCTAGAACCTTCGATAGAAGATATTAAATCAAATGAAAATAATACCACAAAACTAGCAAGACACTAGTTAAATAACAAGAAAAATATGAACAACCATCAAGAAAATATTAGAATAAATCCAGATGATAAAAATAACCTAAACACAACAATAATAAATGAAGCACACAGACCGCGACGAACGGAGGCAGTGGAAAAAGGCGGCAGTTTGAAAATAATCGATATTGACGAACAATCGATAAGTCTGCAATTGGCAGACGACAGTGTGAAAGTAAACAAATGACGGTAAATGAAATCTAACATAAGCTGGGCCCCGTTGGAAAATCAAGGAATTTTCAACAAAGGAAAGGAAAATATGTTAGATGAGATTATCGTCATTTGTCTCTTCCAAAGGCAATGGAGCAATGCTGGTGATAGCACGTTTAAATATACCTGAATCAGTCAAAACCATGACCACTCTAACCTTACCATCGACACCGATCACAACTTCTGTGATGCGGCCTAACCTCCACACAGCTGGTGGTGAACCAGGGTCCTTCAGTAAGACGAGAATGCCAACCTTGATGTTGTCTGATGTAGATGTCCACTTATGTTTTTTCTGCAATGATATTAAATATTCTTGGGACCACCGTTCCCACAATTGTCTGTTCATATCTGAAATTTTACGCCAACGTTCGATATGATTAATATGTTTTGTATTCAACTGCTTAACCGGAAGCGTTAAGAGGTCTACCGATGAGAAAATGCCCGGGCGAAAGGTACGCTTAAGTCATGAGGATCCTCAGAAAGAGGAACAATCGGCCTTGAATTTAAGATAGCTCTGATTTGAGCACTGAAGGTATACATTTCTTCAAAATTGAGTGTTTGTTTAAAGGTCACAACTTTAAAGATATTTTTGAAACTTTTAATTGAGCGCCCCACAACCCGCCAAAATGTGGTGCGCGGGTGGAATGAAACTCCACTGGATACGCCAGGAAGCTGCAGATTTCTGAAGAGAATCCTGAGTTTGCAAATCAGTAAGAAATTTATAAAGGTCTTGAAGCTCATTGTTGGCTCCAACAAATGCAGTACCATTGTCTGAGTGAATTGAGTTAGGGATGCCTCTGATGGAGACAAATCTAGTAAGAGCTGCCAGAAACGATTTTGTGGAAAGTTCGGTTACCACTTCTAGGTGGACAGCCCTAGTTGACATGCAAATAAATAAGGCTATATGAGCCTTAGAAAATGTGCGCGATTTAGGACCGCCTAAACGCAGATTGAATGGACCCATATAATCAACGCCTACGTTGGAAAATGGTGAACTAACATTTACCCGAACCGCGGAAGCTGACCCATGATCTGTTCGGCATTAGACTGGGTAAAACGAAAACACTTAATGCATTTACGCAATACACTTTTACAAAACGTCGTGGAAGGGATCCAGAAACGCTGACGTATGGAAGCCATAGTGGCCTGGACACCAGCATGACATAGACTTTGATGAGTATTGATTACCAAAGCCTTAGTAAACTTGTGCTTCTGCGGCAACAGGATTTGGTGTTGGAAATCAAACGGTACATCAGCATGTACTAATCTACCACCTACTCTGAGTAAACCATCCTTGTGAATGAATGGAGAAAGAGATTGAATTTTACTACGATAATCCAGATCCTCCTTGGAACGCAGACAATGCAATTCAGATCCAAACGATTCCTCTTGTACAGCTTTAATCACGTGAATTTCTGCCTCCTGAATTTCAGGAACTGATAATTCCCCTGAAAGATGATTACCAATTCGTCGAGCGTTATGAACAAAACGCAAACAGTAAGCTACAACACGAATCAATTTTACAGGATTGGAAATACGAATAAACAAATTTGAAAATATTGAATCCTTGACATTATTAATCAACGCGATATTAGCAACATTGGTGACAACGAAATGAGATGAAAAGGAATCCCAATGTTCAGTGGGTTTGGATAGCCATGTAGGACCATGCCACCACAACTCATTTTTACAAAGATCGGTGGGAACTGAACAACGTGACACGATATCCGCAGGATTATTTTTTGATTTTACATGATTCCATGTAAACTGAGAGGTTGTCTCTTGAATTTCTGCTACGCGGACAGAAACAAAACATCTTTACGATCAGGAAGGTCGCGAAGCCAATTACATACTATGGTTGAATCAGACCATAAAACACTTGAGAAATGCAAACGTTAAGAATTTTAAAAGCTTTGATAGCGCGATTGATAAGTGCTAAGAGCAGAGCTGCCTGTAACTCAAGTTTAGGAATTGATAAGACCTTTAACGGTGCTAAACGCGATTTAGAACAAAGCAATCTGCTCTGAATTTTATTTGCAATGGAACGCACATAAATGCAACATCCATAGGCAGAGGAACTTGCATCCGAAAATCCATGTAACTCAATAGCCGCATGAGGCTCATTTGTGAGTACAACCAGAGGGCAAGAAATTTGTGATATATCTGGCAATTGTCTGAAAATGCTCAGCCAATCGACCAGCAACTCAAAAGGGAGCTTATCATCCCAACCTAACTTAAGCAACCATAATCGTTGAAGTAATATTTTGGGAAGCACGACTACGGGGCTGACGAGACCCAGAGGATCGTAAATGCTTGCAATCACCGAAAGCAACTCGCGTTTAGTAAAGGAAGTTTTATGTAAATCTTTACTTACACTAGAATCAATGGATAGTTTGTCTAATTGAGAATGCCAGAATAGGCCTAATGCCTTAGTGAGTCCGCTGTCACTGTCTGACACGGGCGTAATGACTGATGTTTCAACTAAATGCGATGGAATTGATTCGATTAATTCTGGGGCACACGACCTAAATTTTCTTAATTCAAAACCGCCTTTATTCAAAGTCAAAATTAATTCCTGTGCCAAATAAATGGCTTGCTCAAGGGTAGAACCACCTGAAATACAGTCGTCAACATAGAAGTCTCTATGAATGGATTGGTAAACTGCTGAATCAGAATTACTTTCCAATTCAGCAAGCTTGTTCAGCGTGCGCAAAAACGAGGCAGGGCCAGTACCATACGTAATAGTGTTCAAACAAAATTGTTGCAAGGGCAACGACGGATCTTCACGCCAAAAAATTCTGTGAAAGTTTCTATCTTTAGGATTTAGAAGCACTTGTCGATACATTTTAGCTATATCGGCCGTGAAAGCAAATTTATGTATGCGAAAGCGCAACACAATGTCAAATAAATCTGGCTGTACCGTTGGGCCTTTGAAAAGTAAATCATTAAGTGAGACTCCTGTATTGGTTTTAGCACTGGCATCGAAAACTACGCGGAGTTTGGTGGTGGTGGAATCCGGCTTAAAGACCGCATGGTGAGGTATGTAAAAAAACTGGTTCATTACTATCAGGAGGATCAACAGGACTCATGTGTCCCAATTCTTGATACTCACGCATAAATTCCGTGTACTGCGTTTTCAAGTCGTTATGCTTGGACAATTTGACTTCCAATGAATTGAAACGTTTTTTCGCTTGAAACTCTGATTGACCGAGCTCAGAAAAATTATCTTTACGCGCAATGATACCATGAATCGACCGTCATCACATCTAACAGTGTTTTCATTGTAATGATTTTCGACTTTAACTGCTTCCGGGGTTGGAGGAGAGATTGAGACAGTTCTTCAATCTTCCAAAATTTTTCTAATTGATCGGAGATTTCCATACTAGAGATGAAATTTGAATGTACATGATTAGAACGCGGCACGGGACGCGACAGTTGAAGCGCCCAAAGACAATCCAACCTAGTAAGGTGTTTTGTAATATGGGTAATGACGGATCAAAGTGAGTTGACCGCAAGTCATGATCGCGGCGAATACGGATGCACCGAGCAGGATATCTATTTCTTTAGATTGATGAAAATGCGGATCAGCTAAATTGAGGTTAGCAGGAATGTTAAACCTTGACATGTCTAAATCAAATGGTGGCAAATTAAGTGATATTTTATTTACAACAAGACAATCAATGGTAGTAGACCAAATTTGATCTGATGATTTGACTGTAACTGAGTGTACAACAGTGGATCTGGTAGTATTACTAGAAACAGTATGAATGAAATTATTTTGAGAATTGGAGGAAGAGCCAAGCAGCTGGCTAATCTCTCGGAAATAAGACAAGAGTCACTACCTGTGTCCAGCAGCGCACGACATAAAATAGTTTGACCCTGAGCATTGACGACCCTGACTTCAGCAGTCGGCATTACAACAATTGATTTAGAATGATTGAATTCCGCTGACGAACTACAAGCAGCATTAATTACAGCATGATTTGCAGCATTAGTAGAACTTGGCAATGAAACTTGGGAAGAACTGGGCGTTGCTTCCAATGCACTACTACAAATAGACGATTCGGCAGAAGACTGAATAAATTTCTGGCTACTAAACTCTTCACCAGCATTTGATATTGATACAGAATTGATATGAGCTTTGGAATTTGAGCCCTTTTCAATGCAGGAGACGGATTGCGCAATTGAATACTATTATTAGTAGCAAAATTCTTACCAAAGTGTGCACCATGCAGCGTTGTATGATGTGCCTTACCACAGGTTTTACAAGCACCTGAACAGCTATGATGATTTCTATCGAAAGGCTTCATGCAATTATAGCACAATTGCTTTTGCCCTGACAGCCTCCAACCTGGCTGAAGGTTCAAGCTGACGAAACGAAGGACAATTGAACACATTGTGAGTTGCATCCTTGCAATACAAACATGAAGTTGTTTTCTGAAAATTAAAACCTTTATTATTTCCTTGAGGCTGACTAAACGGCTTAGCAACATGATTAGAAGATTTAGAAAATGATTTGAAGAAGAATTTTGTGAATTCTGAGCACTACTTGTGCAATTGAAGGATACGGCTTGCGCAACCTTATGCTGATTTTCCATAAAACTCCACAAATGTGCAAGTGAAGTATTTTCTTTAAGAGAATTAAATCTCTCCCACTCTCTAAGTGTGGAAGCATCAAATCGAGAAATGATGATGTACATATACAACAAATCCTTTACCTCTATGCCCAGGTCAAGTGACTCTAGGGCTTGAATGTTCAATTTTTCATGATCAACAAAGGCTCGCCATGAAGCGGCTGACTTTGCGTTAAGATTAGGGGGTGATAAGATAGCAGCGACATGAGTGTCCGCAATCTGCATAGGGTTATCATAGCGCTCTGTAAGCAGAGTCCATGCAAGTTGGAAATCGCCAGATGGAACATTGGCCACTCTATTTAAGGCTTCACCAGAGAGTACTTGTTTTAAGTACTGATATTTTACCTTATCCTCAACTGAAGTATTTTCAACTACAATACTTGAAAAGGCAGAACGAAAATTAAGCCAATTCTGGAAGTCCCCATTGAATTTTGGGAGCGGAATTTCTGGAAGGCGAAAGCCCTGAATTTGAGAAGTGGGTGCTACTTGTGGACTAGGCTGTGGAGTGTTGCCAGCCTCAAATGTACCTAAAGCAGCATTTGCCTCACTTAAGAATGAAAGGAATCCATCCATCATTTCAAAATGCAATGTATCATCTAACAAGTTTTGATGTAGTAAATCTTCATGAACTTTCTCATATTTTACTTTTAAACTATCAACTTCGTTTTTATAGTTAACAACTTATAATAACTAGCCTGATTGTTAACCATGAAATTATCGTATTTTGTTGACAGCCAATTGAGCTGTTTTGTATATCGTCTCTTTGCATAATTAACACTGAAGGCTCAGGGTAGAAGACCCCGAGTTATGGTTATCCTCTTGTAAAGGCATACTAAAAACAAAGTTTGACTATTAAATTTACAAAATAAGTCATACGACCTGAAATTGTTCCTGGGCACTTAAGTTACAGCACAATGAAAGTTTAATTTTGACTCCAACAGGCGTAGAATCTGTGAGTATGCTTGGCAGGACTAGTTTGCTGGAGAAGCTTGACGGTGAGTAGCTTGCGTCCGCCTTGTGAGTGCATCAGCCCGGTGAGTATCAGGTCGCAGACTGGATTGGCGCTGACACGTCGCAGCGTGCCTTGTGGTAGCAGCCAGCATCATGAAAATCGAAAGAACAGAGTGCATTAACCTTAGGTAGAGACTACTACAAACTAACACAATAAAACAGGAAAAATACAAGATGTATCATTTGGCATTGAGTTTTTAACAAAATGTTGCTATTTTTAAGCTGAATTGAATTCCATTTTGCAATGTTTACTTATCCCATTTACGGGCTGTAGGACCAAGCACTGAATAATCCGGGTGTCACACTTGAGAGTAGTAGGCATTTGCAATATTAAATGACTGTCCAGTGTCGGACGCAAAAGATTGTAAGTCTTTATTGAACCCAAATCATTCACATTTTTTAATCACTGTGCACTCAAAATAGAATCCATTTTTGAGTGTACAATGACTGCTATGAATAGACTCTGATAGCGCAGTGCGCAGGTTTGTAAATATATGTAAGGAAAATGCCAAATGATAACACAAGAGACAATTCATGTATTTAATAATTCAAAATGATAATTCAAAATTAGATAATTCAAAATTAGATAATTCCAAATGTTTGAATTTAAATATTACAAATTGTGGAATTCACTTGACTCATTCAGACAAACGTTATTCTCTTGTATAGAACGCAAGAGAAAAAAGAAAGAATTTAATTTTACGACAAATTTGATATGACAAATTTTATGAGGTAAAACGACAACTAAATTTAATTTTATGACAAATTTGATAACAGCTTATCTTAAAATTAAACCTGTAAGAAAGCCAAACAGTAATATACATTACAAAGTAATTTCCGCAATTGCCAGATCTATCTAGGGCGGAGCTAAATTTGACAATTGCCACTGCAATGTCAACTTGGAATAATCAAGTCAAATAAGTAAAGAGACTGCTTTGAGGAATAAAAAATGTAGATTTATAATGGTAAAAAAAATGTGGAGAAATGCAATGTTTAAAGTAAGATGTAATTAATACAAGTCAAATAAGTAAAGAGACTGCTTTGAGGAATAAAAAATGTAGATTTATAATGGTAAAAAAATGTGGAGAAATGCAATGTTTAAAGTAGGATGTAATTAATACAAAAATTAGTCTTGTCTTAATAATGTAAGAGTGATGTTTAATAACAATCAAGCTCTGTAGTAGCACAAGTAGGCATCTTGGCTATATTGTCAAATCCAGAAGTATAGCATTGCAAGCTATTAGAATATAATATGATATGTGTGATACAAAAACAGAACACAATGTAGGTAAGAACTAGGTCTTGAAAGAGTACTTAGCCTGTAAGATACAGCAACTGCGCGGCCCAATAGAACCAAGCCTGCGTTGACCAGGCCACTGGGACTGGAATACCAAGTAGTGAGGTCACCAAGAGCGCATAACCCAAAATGCGCGCAGCAAGAGAGCGAAGATAGGCACCATAGGACACCAAAGATGACAAGAGACGATAGGCTGGATACCTCCAAATGTTTGATCAAGTAGTTGAAGATCACTTCGGAAGGTGATTCAAAGATTGATGTAGGTAAAATGTTCTGACCAATGTCTGTGGTTAATGCATATATTTATGAAATAGGCTTCACTTATTGAAGTAAGCTGAATGTTCAAAGTTCAAAACAAATTTATAACCAAGGTGAGGTTATGTGGAATGCACTGATGGCTGTAATTCTGACTGTCAGCTGCAGTACCAGATTAATATGTAAAATTGTAATGATACGGTACTCACTGTAGGATCACTTGTGTCCTTGCCTGAACACACTAACAGCTTTCGATAGCTGTGAAAATGTAAAACACTGGGGTTTTCAAATGTATGAATCAAAGATTGATTGAAATATAGCGATTTCAATTGTAATGAGAGAAGAGATGCGATGTGAGCCTGTAACTACACACGATCTGAATGGCAAAATGTTGCCCGACCGAAGTCCAAAGATATTAAGCACTGAACACGCTTAGGTTGACATCATGGAATGTTCATACAAAACAGCAAGTGAGACCGGAGTTTAACGTAGATGCAAAATTGTAAAGGATTTCGGAGCACGAATCCAAATGAAGGATTGCTGAGAGTTTGAAGCTGACTGGAATCGACGCGTGGACAGCACGACACGATAAAAATGTTTATAACTGAAGAAATAACGGAGCGAATTTTGATATTTATGTATGAAACGATGTAGAAAATTCAGTAGCTGAAGATGATAAACGAAGAAATGCACAACGTAGAGCCATTATGTACTTTGAACGAAAATTGAAAGCTCACATTATGAAATTTGACTTCACTAGAGGAAGCTGCAGTAGGAAGTGAAGAAAAAAGACGCCTACAACCACGAGAAGGAACAAGACGGAAATGCAATCAAAAAGCTTCTAGAACCTTCGATAGAAGATATTAAATCAAATGAAATAATACCACAAAACTAGCAAGACACTAGTTAAATAACAAGAAAAATATGAACAACCATCAAGAAAATATTAGAATAAATCCAGATGATAAAAATAACCTAAACACAACAATAATAAATGAAGCACACAGACCGCGACGAACGGAGGCAGTGGAAAAAGGCGGCAGTTTGAAAATAATCGATATTGACGAACAATCGATAAGTCTGCAATTGGCAGACGACAGTGTGAAAGTAAACAAATGACGGTAAATGAAATCTAACACTTCTTATTCGTGACATTGTTGAAAATAATATCACTAACAGAAAAAATAGATAAGAACAGTAATACTGTAGTATTTTGAGGCTAGATTCTTTGTTGTTTCTGGTAGGAAACTTGGAACTTGGTATAGCTTCTCCCTCTCATTTTCTCTTTACAGCGGTATCCAGGACTTATTTGTGATGACACTTTGGCAAAGAAATCTAAATTGAAAAAGACGAAATGCAGCAAAAAATACAATAATAGGCTTAACACAAAAGAGTGTTGAATTGTTAGTTAATCTATCCTTGCTTAGATTACCAGTAATGCTTCCAAGAACACAAGATAGTCAACGGACACGTTTTTTACTACAACGTAACTGGATAACTAGGATAAATAGAAACAGACTAACTTGAAATTGGAGTTATGCTTTGGAAAAACTTCTTTTGCCACTTCAGTGAAATAAATAGATTTGTGCAAGTAATTTTGAAAAAGTGTCTGACAACAACCTCCTTCTCAATAGTTTTCCACCTTTCCATCGGTCTGTTCCCATTGATGCCACTTCTCAATCTGTAAGTCGATTTTGAAGCTCGTGCCATCCTGCCAATAAAATTACTATTTTTTGCACTGAGTAAAGAATGAAGAGTCGAGAAGCAGCATTCATGATCGTGCATTTCAATTTTTTCTACTTCTTCTTTCATTTCAAGGCCGTGAGAAAGTTCTGGTTGGAAGTTGGTTATGCATGCAGTACTTCTCTTATTAACTTTAAACCATAATATTTCTAATTTCAGAAGATAGTAAGTAGTTACTTTGTATAAATTGTATTCTAAGGAAAACCCATAGTGAAGTTGTAGTAAATAGTTCTTTATTTTGTGTCATTTTTCAAATGAAAGGCATTGAAAAAGGCTTCAACTTTTTGGCCTATTGTATGCCCCACTCTTAAGAATGAAGTGCAGTAGTCCACAATTCATCTTTGAAAAATTGGGACAAACCTTATACAGGGTTTGATTTCAAAAATGGATTTTGACTCAAGCTTTCAATATTAAAGTATTCTGTTTATCCAAGTACTGTAATACTAAAAAGAGTCTCGAAATTTGAGGATTAAAGCCGGGATTTTCATTGATAGTCTAGAATTTGACTAACTTCAAGATAGTTGGTACTTGCCCACTAAACTCTACCTTTGTTTATACTAATAAAAACCCAGCTTCATAGCCAAACTTTTAACGCTTTTGAGCTTGGTATTTTCCATATAACTCAATGTTAGTATAGTAACTAGCTGTCCACTATTTCAGGAATAGCAATGTGATTTTGAGAGGGATAATCATAGCCATCAAAACGAGACCAAAAGATCAATGAAAAAGAATCAAAGCCGAGAATATCAATGAGAAAAATACATAAAATATCCATTCTAGATACGGGATCCTCGAAATTTTACGCACATCGACCCTTCAACGATATATTGAAGCTTCCTGCTTCCTTCCATATAATTCTTCAATATATATACCAACCAACGAACCAGGAAATCAGATTCTCCTTCAATAATTTACACCACATCACACGTGATAAAAACCAAAATTGGCTGCCCACCTTTTCTTTAGAAGGGCGGTTTTTCTATACCCTCCTGCCTTTTCTTATGAATTGATGCAGGATGGGATAGTATCAATAATATACAGATGGTATACCATAATATAGTAATAGTAATAGGATGGTCTGCTATGCGGTTCTAAAATTGATCAAATAAAAAAGTAGAAAAAATATTGTGCAAAGCACAGTAGTATAGTATTCTACGTCGTTCTGGAATTGATCAGATAGAGGAGGAAAGTAACATAAAAAGACACAGAAAAACGGGAGTGAAGTAGATCGAGGGTGTATATTCAGCAAAGCAAAATGGTCCAAAGAAGCGTCTCTAGTACCATCAGGGCTTTGTGTTCGTGATGAAGCTGGAGCCCGCATCTGGCGAATGGGATTCTTTGAGTGCAGGTGACACAAACATCTGCTTCTTCTTCCCCTCTTCATCGGTTCTTTATTTGTTCCATCCTCGAGGAGTCCTGATGCCAGGCGCGTGGCAGCTGCTATCATCCCTTACTCCTCCTCCTCCTCCTCCTCCTCCTCCTCCTCCTCCTCCTCCTCCTTTTCCTCCAACTCCTCCATTCATCTCCGACAAGCACCAGGCAATTTTCGGCTACCAGCAACGCCCTGTCGTTTCTGATTACAGTTAACAAAAAACATTCTCTACGCCCTCTCACTTTCATATACCTATACATAATGGGCCACAATATTCTGTATTATGAATATGTTCCTTTACATATATTTTTCTCCCCAGTGTAGTTCTTCCAGCTTCCACCTGGGGACCCTTTTGCTCCACACAAATTTATCTATATATTGCTCTCAGCCAGAGTTGCAGACAATCGGGTTATCGGATAGCCTACCACCAAGAACTAAAAAAATATTGTACGTTAGTAAATTGTAGAATACATTGTTTAGAGCTTTTTATACTGCTTTGGTAAAGCTTAAATCAAATCAAATCCATTTTATTCCCGTTAATAAACACAGTTTCAATACAGTTCAATACATCTTGGATTAATTTTACATAATTGAAGTTAACAACAAATATGTGACAGAAATTATAATAAAAGTTCACAATATACTGTATAATACTCTCATTAAATTATCGGCTGGAAAAGGTTCTACATAGGTAAAAAATACCTGTGACTAGACACGAGTTGAAACTTGAATTTGGTTTACAGATAGAGCTAGTTTTCACCCGGTTGCTCCTCCATCTTTCATCAATATTTGTCTGTAAAATGTATATGTCTATGTACGTTGGATAAATTTATATTGTAATATGTCTACAGAATTGGTAGTAAAAATATATGACCCGAGTGTTGCACAGTCTGCAGACCCTCCACCCTCGGACTCTCTTTTCAGTTGCATGCCTCCAATTTTTAACAGCAGTCTACAGTCGGAATAATTCGGAACGGTTCATCCCCTCTTGATGTCGACAGGATCAGGAACGATAGATGGACCACTTCCGTTTTTGAATGGGGTCTGGCTTTTCAGTTTTTATGTGCATTCTGTCTGATCATTGATTCGAATCGATTCCTGGTTCTTTTCGATTTGATAAAGAGTTTTTCAATGGTCCCAAGATTATAAGAGTTTGTTAGTTTCTCAGTTGGGTAGTTTGCAAGGACTTACTTTTAGTTTGTCGACGGTACAATTGAACCTAGTCTCTCACCCTTTGATAACAGCAGTCTCAAGTCTCAAGGTTGCACATCGCAGCCTTCAAGGTTGCAATCACTACTGAAGAAATATTTTTCGGTGCCATTGCATAAGTTTTATTCCAATAGACAACCACAACATAATATAATTTTTATCAATATCAATAAAAAAAATATCCCTTAAAATAAAATGAACAAAATTATTATTGCATATATTTAATCATTTTTCAATAAATTGTTCATCATTATAACTTGATTGGATAAGATAATCAAACAAAAAAAGGAACTGAATATTGAAAATCAACCGTATCCTTCATATCGCTTCGGTAATTTCAGTTCCATTTCAGTATAATAACTAAATAACTGACCGTAATCATTTGAAACTAGTTATTACTCAGTCCAATAATTTAAGTCTATTCCTCTTGGAGAATTGTATTAGTTATAGAAGATAGATCGCTTTTAACATGAAGCAGGGGAAGAAGAGAGATAGATAGATGGATACAGGAAGAGAGAGAGAGTGAGCGAGGGTTGATACCAGATACTGAGAATGTAATAAAGAGATGAAAATGGAGAAACAATTGGAGAGAGAAAGAGTGTGTGAGTGAAGGAGGAAGATGAGAAACAAAACTACCGGATGTTGTTAATTAGGCAAAAATAAAAGAGTGAGGAGCAGGAAAGTTAGGCTGTCGCGGCTCTTGTTTCCTCTGCTTCTTTCATTCTACTTCTTTTCCTCTATTTCGTCTTCTTCCACTTGTCTCTTCCTTCTCACTTCTGCCTACTACTCCTACTAACAACTCTTGTCATCTCCTACACCTTCTTCTAGCTCTCGACTAGCTTCTCCTTCTCCTTATTCATTTTATCTACCTTCTACCTTCCTATTCCTACCTCCTTTTCTTATCACCCATTACCCACCAATTCTTCAACTTCAACTTCTTCTTCTTCTTCTTCTTCTTCTTCTCCTCCTCCTCCTGATCCTCCTCCTCCTCCTCCTCCTCCTCCTCCTCCTCCTCCTCCTCCTCCTCCTCCTCCTCCTCCTCCTTCTTCTTCTTCTTCTTCTTCTTCTTCTTCTTCTTCTTCTTCTTCTTCTTCTTCTTCTTCTTCTTCTTCTTCTTCTTCTTCTTCTTTTTCGTTTTCTTCTTCTTTTTCTTCATCTTCTTCTTGTCTCTGTTGCTTGAAATCAATTTTGTTATAAGCCAAGTTTTTGAGACCAAGAAATTAAAAAATCAACCAAGTTTAACAGAATGCGATTAAAAAGCGAGTCCAACTTCAACTTCAACAACATCTGATAGAAGATAGGTTGATGGGGTGTAACTATTTCATTATGAAAATAATTCAAACATATTTCAGAATCGGTGATTCAATCATTTATTGTGTTTTCCAAGACAAATAGTTTATCTATTTATTTATTCAGCAATGAAAATACTTGAACAATGCTTGACTGTGTCTAAAATTCTTCCATGAATCGTAGCCTAATTTGTAAATCATGTAGCCTCCAAACTCCACCTACTATCTCTTGATAAGCCAGCAATGAATTTCTCAGCTAGTTCTGAATTCGACCGGTAGATGGCTGCAGTTACTGGGTGATTTACAGCTTCAATTTTTACAGACACGCCTCCAAGCTCCGCCTCTCTCCCCTGATTGGTCGGCAATGCACAACGCATCTGCGTTCTTCTTCTTCAACTGCGTTGTCGACAGTTCTGAATTCTGTCGTAAGATGGCAGCAGTTACTGGGTCATTCAAGTTACAACTTCATTATTCCGCCGTCTAGATGACAGAGGTGTTCTACACTCATTCTTATCCAATGGGAAAGAACAGATTCTTTCTATTGAACATGGATATTCGATATTCATAATAAATAAAATTGTGTACTATATTGTGAAATATTTATTTCTTCTTCTTCTTCTTCTTCTTCTTCTTCTTCTTCTTCTTCTTCTTCTTCTTCTTCTTCTTTTTCTTCTTCTACTTCTTCTTCCGGTGGTATTTGCATGTTTTCGTTGATTTTGTGACCCAGCACCCAGTGTTGGCTGCTGCCGTAGTAAACAAAATGAGAAAGAAGATAGGCATTTTCCCACGTTAATAACACGCCAATGCTGTTGTAGATAACCAACAACTACACACAAAGAAAAACCACGCACACACAGACAAAGAAAAACCGCCTCCATAATTCCATGCAGGAAGGAAACCACCACTTCACTGTTCTGTAAACTTCTGCTCACCTGTCGTCTGCAGCAATAATTCCATCTTGCAACATCAGTTTGTAGTTGCCATTTGAAGCTTCAACATTGCTGCTGCCTGTTGAGTTGTTTGCAAAAATTACTCTCTCGAACTTCATAAATTTGTTCTGTTTTGAAGCTCCAATATTGCTTTTAACGGTAGAGTCAGTAGTAAAAACACTCCTTTAAAACGATACAGAAGTATCTTTGTAGTAATAGTAATAAGTTGATAGTGAAAGCTTCAATATTACGTGTAACGCTAGAGTCGGTTGTAAAAACATTCATTAAATTTAAAGATACAGCAGTAGTTGTCATTATTGAGAGCTCCAATATCGCGTTTATCGGTTGATTGAGTAGCAAAAATACTTGTTATTACTGATAAAACTTGTATTACAAATACTGATGTTAAATCAGTACAATTTACATTGGAAGTTACAATATTGTTTTCCTATAAGGTATTAGATTTTTTCCCCAAAATACTAGTTCCAGACCCAGTTAACATCAGTTCAAAGTTTCCAGTATTGTATCTCCTTCATTGTTTTTGTCGCGATAGAGTCGGGTTTCTCGTGATTGACTGGTGATCTTTGTCGCATGCAACAGTTTGTCGTGTCGTGTGATGTCGTCTCTACTGGCCGCTGCTTCTCTGCCGCGTGTTGCTGATGCATCAGTGCACGACAGCGCTCAAAAACAACAAAATCAGGCCGTGGTTCTACTGGCCCGTCATCAGCCTAGGGTAAGTTTATTTTGTAACAATATTCAACAGTTTCAATTCAACGAATTTATTGATACAAGCACAAATAGTTCAATTTGATTGGGAGAGAAACAACAGACTCAGCCCAAAAGTGTTTCTCTCCCGAATTTTGATGAATTCGGGATTCGAAAATAAGGTCAAGTTTCCACTTCAGTTGAACAACAGCATTTTGCAGAACAGGTGCAATAGTTACAATTCAAGCACGGTCAATATGGCTTGAAAGGAGATGATAAAAAATCAGTTCAACTATGCCATGAAATCTTAAGTCCACGATATTTGGGAATGTATTTGTGGAAATTAAATTATCTAGTTCCTCTTTCATCTATGTGAAAAAGGTTTTTTTTTTGAAAAATTTATATCAACTCAGGAACTCTATTTTTCCATCATCAAATTTTTAGTCATCATCTAACTGTACATTAAACGTACTCTAGGCTTGTATGTGAGTCATGGGAGGGATGATGAGATTCAATTCAATTATATGATGACTAAAAATTTGATGAGTTCCTGACAAAAAAACCCTTTCACATAGACAAGCCTAGAGTACATTTGGGCATCACCCTCACAATAAATTAGTGATGTCATTCCTTACAAATTCAAAGTGTTATGATGTTTTTTTTCAACCAAGTACAAAATGTCTGATCAAATAAATTATATTGAACAATAATTGGACCTCATTCGAAACGAAAAAGTACATGACCCAGCAGCTACTGCTATGTACTGGCCAGATCCAGAGTTAACTACGTTCCAAGCTGTCAGAGAGAGATACGTACCAATCAGGAGAGAGAAGGCGGAGCTTGCTGGTATGTAAGTGGGAGTAGCTGAGTGACTTGTTCTTGACCCAGCAGCAACTGCAATCTAGTGGCCAGATTCAGAACCAGCTGAGCTGCTAACTGTTGACCAATCGTCAGCAGAGAGTAGGTGGTAGAGGAATATCCCAACCTAAAACAGAATTTTGCTTTTTGTTTCAATTGGTTCTCATTGGCTTCATGTTCATGAAACATTGACTACTCATTTTACTTGAATAAGATTCACAATAAGAAAATCAACAAATAAAATAAAGATATTTTTTTTTTAAATAATTAATTGAACGAAATTCCTGATTAATAATGCTATAGAGTATTCTGTAGCATTATTAATTAGGAATTTCGTTCAATTAATTATTATGATTAAAAGCAATTGAATAATTGCAATATCTCATTTCCTTCCATTTTCATAAAATTATTTATCTGGAATACCGTATATAATTGCTTTGCAAATGAGAGTTGAGAATTGAAGAACATTTAATACTAATCACAATCGGAGAATGTTTAGAAATATAAATTGAACACCGATCACCAGAAATATAGAACATCAAGAAATGGTCTTCTACCCAAGTCTATTACATGCTTGTTTTGTTGTAGTTTGAAATAGAAAGATTTCTCATCAGTAATATAAAGCGAGTACAGAGTTCCCCTGAGTACGAAACCTTCTAATTAATTCCTTGTCCAATCAGCAAAGGATTCCATTTGTTCGTCTTATTTTAATCCTATCTGACTTAGAAATGCCGCCTCGGTACATAGATACTGTACAATTAAATATCCTGTTATTTTTGTAACCCTTTTTCGTTCCATTTGGCGTTCATATCGAAAAAGAATAGACGACTATGACTGTGGGAAAATCTTAATTTCAATATACAGTATTATATAGATATATTCACTCCTTTGATGACCCAGATCGTCATTTTTCATCCATTCAATATGTCAGACTATTCAAAATCATTTTGAAAAATTGATTATTGAGATGGAAGGAAATGAGATATTGCAACTATTCAATTGCTTTCAAATCATAATAATTAATTGAACGAAATTCCTAATTAATAATGCTATATCAATATTCGCAGTAGCGGAAGTCTTCAGAGTAATATATAGCAATAAATTAATTAGGATTTTCGTTCAATTAATTATTATAGAGTAGTATTTATTGAAATTCCTCATAAAACAAAGACTACTGTGTTATTTATCGTTTAAAGTGAATTATTAACGATCACAGTTCAAACAACATTAGAGATGATCAGATGAATCGAATTGGAGACAGAATACCAGACCAATATACATGTAGAAGATAATTCAGACACATGCAATTTAAAAAATTATCACTTGAATGTAAAATCAAAGACAATCTACTACTTAGAAATTAAAAATCTACTCTAGATGTATTCTAGATTAAATTGTCTTTGGTACAAGTACTTCCATCCCATTCATCGCGACCGAATCTGGCATAAAAACCATCAATTAATATTTAGACTAGTGTAAACAAATTACAATCAACATTCTCTGTGGGTTCCAAATCGGTGGGAAAATACCAACCGACGTCTGTAATATGGTATCCGCATGAGGACGAAGAATTAAAAAGAGGATAGTGAACTGAGGATGAGGCGGTAAAAAAACTGAATCTACTAAATTTGGCACCGTGGGTAAAACATGAAACTGAACGACCTTCAGCTCTATCATTCTTGTTGGTCTCACTTTCCCAAAGAACCCTTCAACCCCCTCTTCTTCCCTCTGTGTCTAAATGCTTCCTTACGTTTTTTCCTCTTTCGCTCAACTCTTTCGCCGGCACTATCTCTATTACCGGTTTACCATATCTGACCCATCACGAAAAGAGCTACCATCTACCATAAATGCACATAGTTCCCCACGCATGCGCTGCGCATACCTGTAATAGCCATAATTTCAGCAATTGAACTACATGTTACCGACGCTCAGTTCAGGTAGATGACTGCCAATGACCTTGATCTCGTCTCCACATGTTTGTCCTCAAGGCTGTTATGTCTTTTTTATCATTTCCAGTAATCCTCCTCCATTCACCATATTGGTTCACTAGCGGGGACATGAGTAAATAAGTACCATTCAACACACGTTAGGCGGTATCTTTATTTATTGGATTGATATTCAAATCAAATCATTTATTGTACAAATAATATTCAATATTCAATAAAATTATGTACAGTTTTCACAAGTATATTATTGTACAACTTTACAAACAAGTACTGTACAATTCTTATGTACAATATTGAACGAGTAGTTTGCAGTCAGACTCTATTGGTCTATTCAATTGAGACTTCTTGTTCAATATCATTATCAATTCAATTAATTGGAGGTGTATAATTACAAAAAATAAACTGTTTACGATAATATGTCAGGAATTAATGTAAATCCAACAATTTTACATATCGATTCAACTGATAAGTTCTATAAATGCTGCTAAACACCACTATAAATTCTAAACTCTCAACCCTCAACATGATCTATTCATAGCGTATTATTAAGCTAAAGTAAGCTAAATAATAGGTCTGACATAATAATGCTGTTGCCTAATAGACTGTTCTTTTAAGATAGATCTTATGATTTGAGAATAGAAACAATCCTTCATACGCTTCATCCTTAAATTTTTCAGTCTGTAAATTAACATACATTTTTTTCAATTTTTGGAGGCAAATATCCATGTTTGTCACACCTATTTATTGTCTTCTTATCTCTGGTACAATCGTTCAAAGCTCTCTAACACCAATTAATTGTGTTGAGAGCATTTTCAAATGAGTTCAAGAAACGGTAACATCAGAAGGCTGAGAAGGATTAATAGTTATCAAGAAAAGCAGAAAAGAACAGTAACGATTGATACCGTAATTGAGCTTTTTGTTTTAATGGTTATAGCATCTATTACTAGCCTCGTTTTTCTTGCACCTGTTAACAATTAACGGAAATGTTGAGTGGGAGATCTAGCCAGGGGTTCGGAGGATTGGGCTAGAAGTAGTACAGGCTACACAATACTAAATGAAGTACACGGTTGGAGAATATGTGAAGGTGTTAGTGTAATTGGGCCGATATTCTTCACCGATGTGAACTTTGGTGGGAAGGAATGCGAGGAATTTTATTGTCGACCGGAAGTCTTCGAACACCAACTTCCGGTCTGACTTTGAAGAAGTTCTTTTTCTTTTTTCTATGTTCGACCGACCGAGTGCTCAGGTGTAGTTTGCATTTTTATTACGTCAAGCAATTACTAAATGACCTTTGAGTGGAGGCGGCTTGGAAAAACTTTGCCATTAGGTGATAAATCGACTAGATAAACTGGAATTACATGGAGCACCTGAGCAACTTGGAATTGAATGCTCAACAAAGAAATAATTGCTTATTATATCCATATTCAGTCTCGTAACAAAGGAATTGCAATGGTGAATGGTGATGAAGGTATTGTTGATAAATCTTAATATCTGAGAATTGTTGGATAATATCAAGAACCTCAGCAGCTTGGAATGGGATACCTCATTTGCTAAACACAGCAACAAAGAAATTAGATGCCGCTAATAGATTTTTAGTCTGTTTACAGAGGTAATTGTTGATTAATTTGATATTATCTAAAGAGACTTGAATTGAGAGATCAAGAGCCTCAGCAATATTGGAATTAGATACTCAACTTAGCAAAGAAGCATCAGGTTATTGCGGTATTCAATTAATTTTAGTTTTCAAGAAGGTATAAATTTGTGTAAAAAACAACAATCCTTCAGTAAAATAAAATCCAAAATTTTAGTCGGTCACTTTTTTAAAAAAAATTTATTACTATTAAGTTGGAAAATTTTCATTTGTGTTGTCCTGAATTCTTGTATATGAATTGAAAGAAGCTAAAAAAGCACAAATTTCTCGGTAGAAATACTTAATATGAACCACAAACCACAAAACATTGCTGTGCAGCAAAGGAAATCGACGTGACGAATATTTACGTCCGAGGAAATCCTTTTAGTCAAGATAAGAATTCATTGAATTTCTTACTCTTATTAATTTGTTCAGTAAGACCACTTGTGCGAAAAACGTCTTTCAAAATGTTTAGTGCATCTTCTCAAGGAATCTATAAGGTAACGTTATTAAATCTACTACAGTATTTTTATATTGGAGGCATCTAGAAGTTCTAATATGGCGTTCAACTAAGTTAATCAACTGCTAATATAATAAATAATTGGAATAATGAGTTATCCAATCATTAAAACAGGGATTAATAGGGAACTATTCCATTTCTTCTTAATTTCATTCCAATAATCTTAGAAATTTAAGTTTCTATCTTAGAGTATAGATAATTTTGTTACAGAAATTCTGTTGAATATGTTTTATAGTTGAACGATGGAGAGAATATGCTAGCTTGGGTAGGCCACAGAGTGAGAATTGAGTGGAGTGAGACAGCTAGCTTAAAAAACGGCACAAATTGAATGATATCCATCAGATGTATCAAAGTTCCAATTGATGACATATTTAATACAGTATATTCACATAATATTAATTATTGTTGATGGTTGTTATGATATTTGATGCTGTTTTCTAATACTTTTAGTATTTTACTCTTAGTAGTTAACGAATTGAGGTTCCTTCACCAAACTCCTTTTAAAAAACACAAAAATACTATTTAAAGTTAACTTTTTCAGATCCTATTTAATGAGTTAGAAAAGTGAAGATAGGCTAGTTAGTGATTTCACACAGGACAGAAAATCACTAGAGCTTCAAGTATTGACTATAGAATTTTTCATTTTTTATTTCAAGTATAAATTTTTATTTTTTCCGACACAGCTTAAAATAAGAGCAATCAAAATTGTTAGATGAAGGTTGTTTTTCCAGATATTTTTAAACAATATTTAACCATTTTAATGTCTATTTTGATTAAATAGTATCCACAAGAATGAAAAACTATAAATTCGTCTATCCCCTCTTTTTTTAAATGCAGCAGACTTTTGCTTCACCTACTTTTCACAGCACCGCTCGCAACTGCAAATAGGCTTACCGTCTCGGGCCTATTCTGGCACATAGACATATTCATCATGTACTAATGCCATCCGCAGACTGGGGTGACAGGAATATCACGCTTTAATTTATACCATCACCAAAAGGTCTAGAATATTTTGGAATCCACTACTGGAAATTGGAACAAGCTGTCAAAGCTTCTAAACAATTCAATTATAGTCAGAAGTCAGGTAATTGAACTACAGAATATTCTATTACCAAACAATATGTTAGTCAACATCAGTAGTTTATCATGCAGGATAAATGCTTGGTAAAGATCAATGCTATCACAGCAGATTGACACTCTCTCTCAAAACACAGATCATAACAATACAACAGGGATTAAAATCAGGATTTAAAAAAAAAGAAGGCGGTGGTATCAGATCAACTTTTCCTATCTAGATCTGGAAATAACATAGGACTCAATATTCAAGTATTCATCCACAAACTGGAAGAATTTAATTGGAACTAATAGACAAAACAGGATATATTTTTAAATTTATCTACAGTGCAGATAAAATCTAATTGGCACTGATTTTTATTGTTTGTTACAGGCATTCCTTATTCTCATCATATTTTCATTGATAGAGATGAATGCCTCGAATCAGATCCCACTTGGCTCCAGGGAGTCAAAGAAGCCAGTTAAGAACTGCAGAGTGCCAGACTCGAGAGGTACTTTGTACTCATTGCAATCAACATGTTCCCATCAAGATTACTGTACTTTGGAACCAGGACAAGAGGTTTTTGGAAATGGTAGTTTGGTCAGCCTCAAATGCTTTTACACCTACATGCTGAGAGAAGAGCAGCTGGATTTCATTGTATGCTATGATGGAGCCTGGTATCCCAAGGATCATTCTTGTCTGAAAATGTGCAGGGCAAGGCATTACAAAACCATTAATCTCACCTGTTTTTACAAAGGAAAGCCAGTTGCATGTAATAACAACTACAGAATTGGGACAATGGTAACATGGAGCTGCAAGCCTGGATATCGAACTGACACCGAAAATGAGCCCAATCACTGTTTGAAGAATGGAAAGTGGCAGTTCATACTTTCAGAATGTACTCCAGAGAGACGATCTCTTTTGGCAAAAATAGAACTGGGCCATAACCGCAATGCATCTGATTTTGAAGTTGGCAAGCAAATTAGGCTCTCATGCAATGTAGATGGCTATCCAGCTCCTACTAATATTACTTGGTTCAAGGATGGCCAGCTTTTAAGAAGTGGAGGCAGAATTGCCTTAAATGAGACAAAACTTGGAAATTATACTATTTCTATTCAGAATGCAACTTTGTCTGACAGTGGAACCTACCAATGTAGAGCCGAAAATGAACACAGTTCTTCTACAAATACTGCAAACATATTTGTTTATTATGTGTACCCATATGAGCCTCTTAATCTTTTTATGTTCCCCATGGGCAGCAATGTGTCACTACTTTGCATGGTGACTATCCTACAATTATTACCCTTACCAGACACAGTCAGATGGTTCAAATCTGGCCAGCAAATACTAATGAGAGACAGAATTACCATAACAGACTTGAATTGTACATTGTTAACAAATGAACTGGATTTACAACGTGGGGTGCATAGTGAATGTAAAAGTCAACTTATAATTGAACAAGCCAGTTTAAGTGACAGTGATGAATATAAGTGTGAGGTAGAGGGTAGGATCATGAAAAATGAAAAAATGAGACATGAAAAAATCAACAGGACAATGCTACTATCTGTCTACATTCCTCAAGAAGTATCAACAGAAATAAAAATGGCAGAAACCAAGTTCCCTGCAGGAAGCAACATAGAGATTCCATGTGTTGTGAATGGCATCCCAAGTCCAATCATAAAGTGGTTTGTGAATGGTAATGATGTTAGTATTTATCGTGGAGCAAATATATTTTTGCATAACTTTAATTATAAGAATCAAGTTTTGAACATTAATGGTGCAGAAGTTTTTCACAGTGGCACATATAAGTGTACAGCACAGAGAGGTGACAGTGCAGATGAAAGTGCTGTTGAAATAAGCGTAACAACAACAGAACAGTGCTCTCTCTCAGAAACTCGTGCTGGCAATTGTTTCCATTCCATTCCAAGGTGGACCTTTGTTCCTGAGTACAATCAGTGCTCAATGTTCTATTATGGTAGATGTGAAGGCAACTTGCTGAATCACTTTGAGAATAACTTCGAGTCACGGGACATGTGTCTGGCAACATGTATGCCTGCTGCAGATCGACAGGTGTGTCAGCTGCCCTTAGCAAACACAAGCGACTCCTGCCAGTATTTCCGCTATTTCCCAGTCTGGTACCATGATGCCAAGCTCAAAATCTGCCAGCAGTTCACTTATGGTCAGTGCTTGGGCAATGCTAATTGGTTCAAAACTAAGGAAGATTGTCAAGGACTGTGTGTTAATGAACCCGAATAGTGGAGATTGCTGGAGCAGGAACACTCAAAAGGATCGTGATTTGCAAATGGAGCTTCTTCACAGGTGAACTCCAGATTATCTCCAAATAACTACATAGGCAATACAACTGCTGAATACCTAATTGAGCATATTGAAAGTTGAATGATAATTTGTTGGTTAACCTTGAAATCAAGATTTTTCATAAACATTTTTGCTAGAAACGTATAGTAGGTGGAATATTATGATAAAGGATTTGTATAAGGTGGTAGGTGTTGGAAAACGTTACAGACCTAATGATGGGGGTGATTATTTCAACATTTATTCTTTAACGCGTGTAGGATAATAAATTATGGGTTATGGTTTGCAACATAATTATGAAACTCTCTTTAAAAACCAAACAGAAGCAGTTTTTTGATAAAAAGTTCCCATCATTCAGGACTTGGACTTTGGAAAAGATTAAAAACAGACTCTCAGTAGGATAACGAATTGGAACGCAGAGAGCTAGCTGCCTTGATGATGACCTTCTGAGTCATTTCTAAGCTACTGATAACTGTATTAGTAGAATTATTTATTATTTATAATACGAAGTCATTATCCAGTTACCTTCCTTTAAACCTTATCCTTATAAATATTCATAGTTGTACACCTTATAGTATCACAGTAGCTGCTCCAAATGTATTAAAACTCATAAGATATTTTTTCACGCCTTACAGCCTTGCGACTGTTCAATTTCACGTGAATCTACATGACTATGAATGAACAATCTTTTATAACGGTGAGCCCCAAATGTTCCGGCACAATTATGATATAACTGTCTCATACTCTGGTCTCCTTGCTTTCTGGACCACTTCAATGCGAAAGATTCGAATTAATTAGAAATATTCAGCCCAGAAAGAATGTCAGAGTGCATGACATTATCATCACGAGATGCACTATCGAAGATGAACTGCAAGAGTTTTCCTTCAATTACAGACGCAAACGAGGTTCAGTTCTCAATCGATTGATATGTAATAAGAGTAGCATCTGCATAGACAAACTATAGTTAGTATAGTTAGTCTATGGTAATAGTAATATAACCATCATAATAAGATAATCGAGTATGATAATAATCATAGTTATATGTATAACTACTATTTGTAGTATAATTTTCTGTTCTAAATCAACTTATGGTTGTTTTTAATGAAGCTTGATCAGAAATTGAATATGTTTAAGTTACTGTCGTTTAAAAACAAATTAGGAATTGAAAACCTTCGAAAAAAGTTATTTATTCTGAATTTTATTACAGCTTTATTTGAAATGACACATTAATTAGTCAATAATTCACAGACTATTCGATTACAATTACATCCGATATAATTCACACACTTGATACTCAAGCCATAGACTAAACAATTTATTAATTTAGCGTCAACTGCGAACAAATTTCAAGAAAAGACAACAATAAATTTATTCACAGCCTGTGTATTGAGCAGATTCCCCAAACAGTTTCTCCATAACAGCACAGACAATATTCTATCAATAAAAAGTAAATTGCCTCTGATAAAAGTCACTCTGATAAAATTACTCTCCGAGTACGAGTGCTCTCAATGGCATCACAAAAATTCTGAGAAAAACTCTGGGATTCGTCCTTGCCAATGCCGTGCGACCTTGACGAAAAAGAATGTCCTTGCTGACAGCCGAGACGACGAATTCCTGAGCTCTCCATGAAAGTTGTTACATAAATTGTGTCTTTCGTAGGCCTAACTCCTCCTGTTTCACCGAGACTCGTCGATTACAAATTCGGTGAGTTCCGTGGATAAAATTTCAGCCAATATTTTGGGTTGCGTGGAATGTCACGATACTGTATGTCACGATGGAGCGGCCCGTAGCCGAGGGCGATAAGCGCCGGTCTGATAATCCAAAGGTTCCAAGATCGAATACTCTCCCTCATGTTGAGTACTGGTTTATTCTATGGAAATTTCAAAGTGAATTGAGTTGCATTTGATGCTATCACAAGATAATAGTTACACGATGTTATTATTTTTTATAATCTCAAATTCGCCTGCGATTACTTCTGTAATTGTTATCGGATTTTTTCAATGATTTTTAAGATAATTATTGTTTCACGATCATGATAGTATTTGTTCAGTGATAAATATTGTTTTATGACTCATTGTAGTAAGTATAGTTTTTCGACTATGATTATTTTCTTGTTATCTGAATAAATTTGACTATCTTCAATGTGATGATTGTACTAGTAGATGATTATTTCTTGATCCATTACGAACTGCGATGTTTACACTAATTTTTCACTTCAGTTTGTCACAGCAGTGTTGAGAATGTTGACAATGGGTTTCTTGAAACTCGAAAGCGCTCCAGTCAGTAAGTAGACAAATTTTGTTTCCTTACATTAAAATAACATGACTGCATGTCGGAAGTGAATTGAAAACATTAGTGCGATGATTGTTTCAATATATTATTTCAATTTTTATGACAATAAAAAGATCATTGATTGATTGTAATTCAACAATTTCTCTATAAATGCTCTATGATGTTCCTCAAAACTGATTTTTTCTTATCAGTAGCTTAATTTCTTGTACAAATCTAACTATTTTTGGAAAACTTTCTTCGGGCTTGTTTCATGAGATTGATCTTGGGGGCTAAACTTTAAAGCTTTAAAGGATTTAACTCGCTACCAGCACAGAAAACATAGCGGTTCTATCCTTGCTACATTATCTGTGCTCCCAGGCCAGAGAGAACTAGAATAACACATGAGTTGAGCAAGTATAAGTGAGGAACATATTCATTCAAAATCGTGTCCTACCTGTAGAATCTTTAACCGAAAAGAACAGGTCAGCTTGATATCTTCTCGAGCCTTAGCAAACTCACAGCAACTTGATACCACAATCACGAAGTAGTATAGGCTTGCCCAAAGCTGATTTCAATTTCTTCTCGGCACAGTTTTGTTTTCTCACATAAGTCCTCATACATACGGTGCTCTTTCTCCAGCAATTACATGGAAATCGTTTACAGTGATGCAGAATGACTCATCACACCGTACTCCATACAATGGACACAACAATAATTGCTATAATCTTATTATATTCATAATTTCTCCAGAGTCAATTTCGAAACAGAATTGAGCATGTTGTAGGAGTAGACCTTACGTTAATCGCCCACACGTTAAACTCTTCATCAAACGCCTACGTGAAGTAGATTTTTAAAAGTGGTTGTTAAAAGCGAATCGAAGAATTCGCCCACCAACAATACTAAAACTGGGATAAAACCGCACCCGGACAGGTTTTTAATTCGTTGTAAATTGACTAAAATATTCATATTCTCCAGGGAATATTTTTCTAAATAACGAAAACTTGCCAATAAACAGTCAGGTCACAACAAATATGGTAAGCTATTCGGTTTTCAACACGCTATTAAAATTCTCGAATCTGATAGAGTTATTGTGACCCAAGCTCTCATTGGTTAATCAAAACAAAAGCAGAGAGCTTGTTAATTAGGTCAGCCTACGCATCACGTAACCTTTACATGACTGGTTATTGAGTCTTTTTTCTAGACAACTAGAACGGCATGACCTGTTTGAGATAGACGAAAATACATACATAAGCATTGCTAATGTGCATGTGGACTCTGTGGTGTGAAGACTCTTGAATCTAATTGACATAAATAATCTGGTTTTAGTTTCCACTATCCCATAATGCTTCACTGAAAATGTAAATTGTGTAGGCCACTTATATTGAATCTATACGTGATAAGCTTTCGGACTTTCATGTATCAAAAATAATTTTTTCAAAATTCGAAATCATTCTGAAAAAAGGATAAGATTTTAACCTAAGTGGAATCAGGTTATACGAGGCGAGGTGGAATACCTTCGGGTCTCCCCACCGACGAAAGCCATACGCTAAATAATAATAACATACATGATCTCGCTTTCAAGTGTATAATATGTAGGGGGTTGTTAAATTGTGAAATTAACTTATAGAGTTATCTTGATGAAGAAATTTTTTAGCTATATAATTTTTTATTGATTCTGCTAAATTCTTCAGCGGTGATGAATTTCTTGGGAGGATAAAGCGGAAAATTGTTCATAATATTTAGAATTATAAGAGGGCAATAACGACGTTTCAAACTACAATATACAATCCAATTTCATTGCTGAATTATAAATTCCGTATTTGAGTTTCAAATGTAATTGAAAATAAATTACAAGATGGATAGTAACAAAGTAACAAATCAAGGGAGTGTCTGCGTAGCCTGGTTGTGAAGAGACGTTATTTCTATCATAACGGGAGTAAAATACACAAAAGATCATCAATTTACCATCTACAGCCACTTAAAAAGTAAGAGCTACGAGAAAAATGAAGTTGAGAGTTCAGACATTAAATTCAGGTTAAACTGTCTTTAAAAACGTTTATGATAGCTATTGAGGATCCGTTATTCTATGATTGACACCTATAAAAATGGTACCTCCATCACTCAATGCTCCATTAACACCAAAAAGCATCAATTATCAACACGCTTTGTTGTATATGAGGGCAATACTGGAATGGCACCATAGTATGTTCATGATTCAAGAATAATACACATATTTCTGATTGAAAGATAAATTTTGTAGTCTTAATACAACACCATAGCACACTGTACTTTACAATAAAAAGGTATTTTGCTTTATTCGCAATAATTAAGAAGTATGAATCAAATCCAGTAACTGTATTAGAAATGTTCCAATCAAAATTCTTAATAGAAAGTTTTGAAGTTTATTTGCCAAATCAAGTCAATTCAACAAGATTCATAACTGAATGTATATTCTCCATCTAAATAATGCAAGCTGAGCTAGTAATAGATCTTTATTTTATAATCAAATTATTATTGTCTTATATCAAGATTTGAAATCGACGTGCTGTTATTGTACTGTAGATCAACCGTTTTTCTATGATTGACAAGCATATAAATGGTACCTTCATCACTCAAATGGAGTAATTAATAGTGGTTATAAAAGAGTAGGCTTATTAGAACGAATGAGGTGAGCAGCGTTCCATACAAAATAAAAATACATTATGTAGTCTCATTTCCAAAGTAGCCTATATGAACAAATACTAATATATAAAAGATTCAAAAGAACAACAATCAAGTTTTATAGAGCATATTCAAAAAACAAAGAGAGTCAAATTAAAGTTACAATACTGTAATAATTTTAATGAATGGGAGGGAATGGGCATTGAATATATACCCTATATTCCCCTATATACCCTATATAGGATATATATTCAATGGAATGGGCCACATGAAGAGAACAAGACAAAATGTGAGAAAGGGAAATCCATTTTACAAGTGACATTCAGAACAAAAGCATAGCAGAAGTGGGAAACAGAAAATCAAGGGGATAATAGGATGGGGAAAGGCATGAAGTCCCAATAACAATGCCTGGGACGCACATGTTAAAGCAAGTTCTAAACACGTGTTCAAACAGAAGGGATCCACAGCAGTGATCTATGCTCCTTCACTATCCGAAAACCCAAATGATTTCCTTCCATCCTACTGGAAGGAAAAATAAAATAAAACTGGATCTGTTGTTGCCTTCTGTGTATATTGATAATCCATAATGCAATGTGAAAAATCTCGTGGTTTATTAAAATAAGCGGGCTTGTTTACAAGTAAAGAATTCACCAAATTTAATAATGATTGGTCTACCAAATCGAGTTTTGTTCCAAGAATCTACCAAAATCTCTATCCACCCTTGAAAAATAGATAGAATCAGACAGCAATAGGCTTATCAGTTCCCAAACAGAGCTAAATTTGAGAAATTGAGTAGAAAAATTCGTATTCTCTTTAAAGTTTTAGGGCCGGTTACACAATATGTGATCAAAGTTTATCATCAATTACTCATGAGGACCAACATTGTTAATTGGAGATTAAGCTCAACAGGCCTTTGTGACTTACTATCACAAGGCCTTTGTGGCTCAACTGGGACTTACTATCACAAATATATTGATAAAAGAAGGATTGAACAAGCTCAATGCCACACAAAATTTAGATAGAGATCATAAAACCAAGATCTTCAACTGGATTGATCTGAAAAATGTCGAAACATTCATTATTAGATCAAGCGACAGTTCATTACACAATTACTCCATTACTCCAGTTCATTACTCCTATTTCTGATTCATTCGTGATATTCTGCATGATTATAATAGAGCAGTGCATAGTTTCATCAGCTTGAATCGGGTTCAGATACTCCGAGACAACGTGGGAAAGGATAAGATACCGCACACAGATATTACACCGATTTATAGGGTAATGCTTTAACTCAAGCATTGAAGGCATGAGAGAGGATGTTCCAGTCTTGAAGTAAGTGATGTACGATCACCGAAAAATTATGATAATGGAAGGGGACTCTGGACGCACGAGTCTGGCGATAATATCAAAGGATGGGTACTGACCGAGTCTCAAGTAAGACCCACAAATGTAGGAATGCTTAGTGCTGTATTATAATAGTCAAGGAAGGTCTTGGAATGCAGCAGGACTGACAAAACGTTGTCTTTTTGTGGTAGCTAAGCATTCATTTTCAAGTGCACTGCGCTTGATGATTAAAATTGTTTCGTGCACATTCTTCCCTTGTCACAAGCCGTATTAAAATGCACGTTATTGAGCCAAACGTAAAGTGTGTGATTAGTCGGTCTAGTCTACCGCCATCAAGTTTTTCCACGTTATTCAAGCGTGTCACTTTCAAGATTGTCATTTGTTGTGGGATCAATAACTTAACTAACAGAGATAGTTTAGGTCAGTTAGGGGATTGATTTCTCAAAAAAGTGTAATCGACAAGCAACATATTAGCTTGGGATTATCACAAATAATAAATAAAGTAGAAACAAGAGTTTATTATGTGAAATTGTTAACAATTCAAGTAATTCCTATGTTAATTCGTATTGGTAAGGTGATTGATTTTTCAAGGAGTACAATCGACAGACAATATACCTACTAACTTAGAATTCTTTCAAGTTCAAGAATAACTTGAATACAAGAACAAGAATAACTCAAATACAGAATACAAGGAATCAAGAATAACGTAGGCCTAATCCAATTCATTGTAATGTTGTTTTCCTTCGGAAGTTTAAAAATACTTGACTAACTGATTTGAAATAGTATAATTGGAAGGTATCTTTGAATGCATTCAAGATAATGTTTTGGACAAAACGATGGTTTTGTGAAGGAATAAGTAAGTATGTTGATATAAGCAGAGAAAATTCTATTTCTTATCTCTTCAATAACGTAGAATTGTCTGTGGTATAAGTATGATAGAATTTCATTACCCCTGGGTTAGTCAAAAGCGTTTAAGCTTTTCCATCTATCTTACCAAGAATTCAATTTTCATTCCCGTTTAGTATTGTGACAAGTGATATCGATTTATTTGGAACCAATGCCCTTCACATTTCTATCAGGAATTGATCTCTTCTTAATACACTTTTGAATAATTATGTTGAGCGATAAATGATAACTATGCGTTTTCTCCAAAACATTAAAATGGCCCCTGCTAGAGAAAACCACTTCAAAATCACATAAAATCAAGTAATGTAGAACTTCTTCAAACTCCACTCATGAACTCTGTCACAGTGACAAAGTAATTCCAATTCAAACACGTGTGAAAGATCCAATTCTTGTCGCATTCCAATAGGGTGCGAGGTGCGACCTTTCTCACATTTTTTCCCTCCTTCACATTTTTCTCCTTTGAATGTTTTCCAGACACCCACTCACTCCAGTTGAAATAGCTTTTGTGCGCGCGTGTTTACACAAAATTATGTTGTTATTATTGTTGGTTTCTTTCTTTTTTTCGCCAATTAAGTCGGAAGAGGGAGTAAAATGCAACTGCAGTACCCACGCTTCTACATGCAGACCATTGTCATTGCTCAGGGGCGCATGACGAATGAACATGACACTCAGCCTCGTCTGAACCGACTTCCTCTCAGTAAAATTATTTCTCATTTCTTCTCGGCAACTCTTTCTCCCTCAATTTCTAGTCATACCTTCCATTCTCTATTTCTACTTGCTGCTCATTCTTCTTTTCTTCTGCACCTTCTTCTACATATTTCTTCTATTATCAATCCTTTCTTCTTCTTCTTCTTCTTCTATTTCATTCTTCTTCTTCTTCTTCTACTTCTTCTTCTTCTTCTTCTTCTTCTTCTTCTTCTTCTTCTTCTTCTTCTTCTTCTTCTTCTTCTTCTTCTTCTTCTTCTTCTTATTCTTCTTTTTTCTTCTTCTTCTTCTTCTCTTCTTCTTCTTCTTCTTCTTCTTCTTCTTCTTCTTCTATTCTTCTTCTTCTTTCTTCTCTTCTTCTTTTCTTCTTCTTCTTCTTCTTCTTCTTTCTTCTTCTTCTTCTCTTCTTCTTCTTCTTCTTCTTCTCCTTAATTTCTTTTTATTTCTCTTTCTCCTCCTCCTTCACCTTCTCTATCATCTTCTCTTTTACCTCCTCTTCCTCCACCACCTCCTCCTTCTCCTTCTCCTACTCATCCTCCTCCAGTTGCTTCTGTTGCTTTACCTTCTCCTTCTTCTCTACCTACTCGTTCGCCATCCTTTTTTAATCCTCCTTACTTTTTGTTCACTTCTTTACACCCCTTTATACATCAGTTCATGTTCTTCTTTTCCCATAATTTTTATGAACTTTGATAGCCTTTTCCTTCAACTTTTTAGAAATGAAAGGAAAGGGAATTAAGAAACTCTCTAACTCAAACTTTGAAGAAATATAACACAGGTATTTTATTGGGAAGAAGAATAATTGATTGATTTTCCTTGATTTTTCTCGTAGACTTACATGAAAATATAGAAGAAATATTGCGGAACTTGCGTAGATATTGAGGAAAATTGATTACTTGAATGTTTCCATAGACAAACCTTTTCATAGACACTGTGAAATTCATATGTTTTCATCAAAACCACAAACATTTCTGCTCAACTTTGAATCTTATCAGAAGTTCAATCGTACAATTGAAATCAACCAATTAATCAAAAAACGTCAACAGTGTGTAAAATTACTCAATCTTCCTAGTCACTTTCATTTCCATTTTCACTCATGTGGAACCATTCAACATTGTATGTAATTTCCATGGGGTATCCGAATAGATTATACGCAGCTGGACGGTGGAACAAAAGTCTCCAGACTGTGGAGGAAACAATCTAATTGGTTAGCAACAGCTGACGCGAACCAGTCTAACATCTGCGTCTAGGGTCTACTGTCTACCACAATAATAATTCAGCGCCGAAAATCTAGTCTGGCAAAGGGGATGTTAGCTTCTATACTTATATTTCATTTTTCCATAGTCACGATATAGGTATAGTGTGATTATTATCTCGCATTCTATCCAGAAATTACTAATCACGCCTTGAAGCAATCATGGCTTTGACGCCTAGCATCTGCTATATCAAACCATTACCTCTTTTTCGGTGTATATTGTGGAATTAATTTTCTAGAAAAAACAATATGGAAGTATGTAGATTGTTTTCAATACTTCCGGCGTTATACTGGAATTTGAATGGGAAAAAGATGTACTAATGTTTGGTTTTGATCAGGGAGAATACAAGTCTCTCCCAACTCTAAAGAAAAAAATATTCTTCCTCTATACTCCCTGGTTTTAATATGAGTCTGTTCGGCCCAATTCTGTGGTTTGACCAAGTAGGCCAATATGACTGTACAGACTTTGAGATTTATCTGCAATTGGGAAAATCTCATAAAAAATTTCAAGTAAAACACTATCCACCAAAAACCAAAAGACTTTATTATTATACGAATTGACGGGTTTTTAATGTGATATTGTAAGGATTTTGATACTAAAACGTTGATTTCTGTTGATTTCTAGGTATGTTCGCTTTTGGACAAGTACTTACATCATGGATTCAAGTTCAAGAATTGGTTGCCAAATATTCTCCCCACCACTCCTTTTCAGGTAAGATCTCTCTTTCTGTTGAATATAAATTGTATGCAAACATGACTGTTCACAGGGCATTTTCTACCGTACAAAGCATAATGAAGATAATAATTGTTAGAAATTGCCTATTTTCTTCAAAAGGGAAACCAATTTGTTCGTATGCCTGAATAATTTTTTCGTATTTTTATAAAAATCTTCTCTTCCTTACAATCATACTCAATTGCGAATTATGAGAATACAAAAGTAGGAAGAAAAGTCATATTTTCCATACAATCATAGTTCAAAAATATCGAGAATTAGGAGAATAAAAAGAGAGGAAGATGAAGGAAACGAATTGTAGAAATAGAAATGAAATAGTAGATACTGGGAAGACAAAAAATGCATAGGGTTTGAAGCTTTCGCTTCAAACAACAACAATAGAAATTATAAAATTCCATTGGAAGCGAATAAAAAATAATAAACACAATATTTTCGAGATCGGACTTCTAGCGGGGCACGAACCCGCAAGCTCTTTTACAATAGGGAGAAATACTGATCGTGTCCTTGCATTAATTACTCAGAAACTGATGGTGACATTGTTTTTGAAGTCCAAAAAATAACAGTTGGGAACAGATGGTCATTTTATCTGTGCTAAACGATTTAGGGGACAGTTCGAGAATAATTTTCAGGGTTTCAATTTTACAGTTGACCTCTCCAAATGGGGAACTCCCTTTTTCATCACTTTTTCCAAAGATTAATGCTATTTCTTTGAGCTAGGATAGGAGTGGTTTTGAGCACATTACCGCCTATGAGGAACTCCACATGTAGAATCCAGTGAGAAACCCCCTCACTATAAACCCTCACTTGAAATCTGTTTTCTTCTCTGTCACCTCGGCTCCTTTTTCTTCAATTCTTTCTCTCTCTTCCTCTTCCCATTTCTCTCCGACCGAAGATCACCAGATGTGCGTTATTGATGACAATCTTTCCTTTCACACTGACAAAAGACAAAATCAATCACATTCGTTGTAGTTCATGCATGCGCGAGCAATTGGATTTCACGCTTATTAATCAACTTAATTTGACGCACCATTGTAGGTCATCTATAAACTCCTTATCCTCCATGACTGATATAAGCTATCAGTTTGAGTTATGATTTCTAACCGTATTAATTTAATGATTCTAGTTGGCAAGATAGAAATGTTGAAAGTTTCATCGTAACTTTATAATCAGAATGAATATAATAATTGTAATAAAACAAAGAAAATAATTACATTCCAAGTAATTACCACGGTAATTGTTTCACAGAAAACTTTTCAGACAGGAAAAATACATACAAATAGATAAAGTATATATTTTCCATGATATTAGGCTTTAATTCGTTTTTGCACAATCCACTAAAACTTAATATTAACTACCAGAAACTTTATTTCAACTATAACTTAAATTCTGCGTTAACAAATTAGTCTAAATTTTTTAAAAATTCAAAAAGAAATTATTTTGTATATAGGCTGTACTTGTATATACTGTACTTTAACTACATACTATATTGGTTCATGTATTTACTTGTTATGAAACTTTTCTATCAGAGACCTTGATAACAATAAGGAGCTGTTGAATCTAGTTGTAGAGATGATTTTTTGAAATTTGGAAAATTTTCTTTAGTGTATTTGAAAAATTAAAAACAAAAATGTCCTATCTTGTATAACTCATAAATAATATGATTTGTAGAGATCTCCCCGACTAGCCACACAGGTTTCAAACACATGTTTCCCGAACTAGTTTCACACAGGTAAGTTCGTTTCATGATGATAATGTTACTTTTTATTACAATAAATTTATTTACTGCGCTAATACATTTTTTGACTATACAAAAGCTTTGAGTGTTGACATATATGATTCTCATACTATCTTTCTTACATCTTACATACTATTTAATTACATCTAATTGAGGTCCAACCAGTATCCACAGGTTCTTCTGCTTTTCTCCCAGAAAACAATACGATTCAGATTCACTCCAATTAACCTGTACTATTTGATTTTAGAACTCCTGTTATGTGATAGTGGCTCGCTAATTGACTTTTAATGCAGGAGTGAAAGTAGTTAACAATCAGAAAGTTCTGATTCAAGATTATTCAACAAGCTAAGGTAGAAAAATAAATAATCAAGGTAGAGAATCACACGCATGCTATTTGTTGTACTGTTAATTAATAAAGTGTGAAGTGAAAATGAAAGTTTTGCTAACATGAACCTCATTGTTCACCTTACAATGAGCTTGATGCCATTATTGTTATCACTGATAACAGAAATCACGTCTACTTATCAGTTTATTGAGAAGGATATAAAGTTTAAAAGCCTAGATTAGGCTACAAGTCAACATTGCATGGTTTTTATGACTTCCTCTAGATTCTAGATCAATCTTCCTTTTTCAACTTTGATTTATTCATCTTTTTTAATTTTGCTATCCTATCTCTGCTACAAAACAGGTCAATCGAGGGGATCATATAATTTTGAAGTAAGGGTTTCTAGAAATCTTCAAATTAATATTTAATACACCTGCATTTATTTCCACTTCATCATGTACTTTAGATTTATTCAAGCAGTCTACTTTATCATCAGTAATGTACTTTCAAGAATTTTTATGAGTGATAATTTATGAAAAATACAATATAACTATTTATAAATTATTATTTAGTAATTGGGAAATAAATTATTGATATGTCAGTTTTGAATTTTCATTCCATAAATACACAGCACTTGTGTAATTTCAATAGCATTGTAATTATCTTAAATAATTGGTAATTAATTAGATGACTATTCTCTATAGGACGTTGCTAAACTATGGAAGTGTTTCTATTCATGAAATTATTTTTTTCTAATGTTAAAAACTATTTGTCAAGCAACAAAAATGTTCCCGAAACTACATAATATATAAAATAAATGATGAATAAGAGAATAATATCATTCGAAAAATGTGTGCACAGAAGATATTGCAACTACCGCAATCTTCAGTTATCACCTTATCAGAAAATCAGGAAAACATGATTTATCATTTTTAACAGATTGAAAAATCTTCAGCAATCAGAAACTTCATCTATCTAATTTCTTCTCTCAAATATCTTATTACGCCTCCGCCTGAAGTGCACAGCTCAGACATTGAGCAATTTTTCTTTATTTTTTACTAACACTCCACTTGTATTGGATGAGAGAGTTCGCGAAATCAATCATTACTTGAGAGTGAGTGTGTATGCTGGAGGCGTGTTTGGTAATAACGATCACCAGGTTTCAGCCGCTCGTATGTCTGTTCGAAAATTGATATACTGTATGATGTATTACATTTCTTTGAAGTGAAATTCGCCAGTTGAAGGCTGTAGAAAAATGCAACTCATCTCCGAAGCATTTGTGAAATCGTGGATTATAATCTGCAATGGATCGTTCTTGATTATTTTATTCCACAAAGATAGATTTCCACCTGAAAAGGTGATGAATATATAATGTATATTCCTGGAGTCCACAAGGGATTCTTCCTGATTATTTGTTCTACACAGATAGATTTTCACCTGAAGAGGTGGTAGTCCTCTTTGAACTCGTTATTAGAGAGTTACATTTTCATTTAATTTATCATCATTCTAATTAATTACTATCGATTTGTATAATAAACCGTGATTTGCTTTCCCACACTGTACTTGTATTCTTCCTCAATGATTGTTATGTCTTATGATAAACCTGTCTTGGTCAACTTGTGATATATTTAGTCAATATAGTCAATAGTCAAAATTCTTTATTACATATTCTTCAAGAACAGCAATTGTTGTCAAAAATAAACTACCAATTATTTCTTGAATTACCAATGTCTTGAGTCGTAGTATTTATTTTCTCATTTTCTATTACCTTCTGGTTCGATAGAAAATCAGCACAAAAAAATCCACAAGAGATTCCAATTGAAGACTTGATGTGAATTAACATCACATCTAATAGACCTCTCGATTGTGGATGTTAAGCATACGTTTGTAGTTTGAGTATAAGTTCAAGTATAGGTTTGATGTTGGGTATCAAATTCAAGAGAGAGAATGTAGAGAGTATCTGCGAGTCCTATCTTCTTCTCAATAAAGACAATTTATTAATACAGTAACCATCTACCCATTGATCAATGAGTATAGATAAATGTGTGCCAGTAGAATTTTCAAATAATTTATTGGAGGTAGAATATACAGAAGAAACAAACACAACTTTAAAAACAATGATAAAGTCTGCAACTGATTTTTATTACTGGCAGTTTTTATACAGATAACCATTATCAGAGATCAATTTGATCTAAAAAGTATTCAGTGACAGATTGTGACAGATGATCAATAATTAGTATGCGATTGATGGCAATAATTTACAAGGGGAAATTTGTGATCATACAGCCATGAGCATCAATCACCTTCACCCCCTTTCTGTCTTCCCCTTTTTTATAACATTCTGTTTATGGATGGAAACAGTTCATTGATAATGCAGGCAACCATGAAGGCTAAATGCAATGCAACTATGTATTGTTGTGTGTGTATAGTTATAATCTTCTACTCAACAATAATAGTTTTAGAATCATTATAACATACAAATTAACCACAAGTTTGGTCGGTAACAGTCACGAGTCGTGTCAATTCAAAGCCAGAGGTGATATCCTTAAATGAAAATGCTTGATCGTGTGAATCGAGTAGGAAACAATGCTGAATATTAAACACAAGGTGCTCCTCGATAACCAGGTGCAAGCAAACAAATATATACTTCCACACCATTATAATAACATACATATATATTTATGTAAGTTCAAGTTGCGGGCTATTATAAAAGCTGTCCAAGTCCCGGCGGCTCACTCTTCAAAGCTCCAACTTTTGACGTTACGAAATGATTACGAAATTTAAATGAGTCTTGCAAACACAATATGTTATTCCATATTTATGTATGCTGGCTTCCAAGTCGTAGGTGAACTATTACTTTCCCATGTGAATATTAAATGATGGCGATTAAATTAATTCAGAAGGGGCTGTAGACTTGCTGTGGGCCTTGGTGGGCACTTGCTAATATGGCACTTTCAATTACCCCGCATGTGTGTGTGTGGAGTTGCATTACAGAATAAATTATATTTGAAATTAACATGTTAAAGTTAAAGAAACATGATGGCGTTAAGAACAAGTTGCTTGGAATGTAGAATTGAGCTAACAAAGTCATGACGTATTACTCTCAAAGGACTCAAATTTGATGATGAAAGAGAAAATCGTCGTTGAATTCAATCTATAAGTAGTTGAATTATTGGCTTTAATTCCATTATACAGTATACCTCTCATTAAGCTATTTGCCAGTTATCTCTTATAAACTGCAATGATTGAAACTCTCAAATTGCAATGATTGCAACAAGATTCACATAGGCCAGACAGGAAGAGGATTCAACACTAGATTCAAGACTAGAAGTCTTCCTTAGTCACTCTGATGACGTCCAAAAAGAGAAGTCTCGTTCGATATAAGGATGTGAGTTGATTATATTTTTTCTACTTTCAAAGTTTGAATTTAGTGTTATACAAAGATTTTAGCTTTTTTTCTGGAAAAACGTTTTTATTTACAACTACTCAGTTCATTTACTTTATCAGTTCATTGTCCTTATCAACAACTCACTATTTGTACTAATTTTTCGCGAATTTTTGTTGGTGCTGAAATGTTAAATACAGTACTGTGTGTGGACCAACGAACACATAGTAACAATATGACAATTTGCATTTAGGCTATAACATATACAAAATTTATTATTTATTCATTTTATATATATAAAATTTATTCATTTAATGATAACATAAGAACTATATGATCAGTGATATAGATAGACAAAAGCGAACAACCTGGTTTTATCCAAGGACAGACTCAGACAGTTAAGTAAGTAATCTGTCTCTTCACTTGCGACTAAAGGCGGTTCAATACTAATCTCACTCGTCAACTAACAGTGGATGCTCTGTTTTAAACAGTTAACCGTGAACTTAGTTAACTGTTCATTCTAGCTAGATCTTCGCTCTGAGCGGTTTTGCACTTCTGAGAAATGACGCACAATAAATCCGCTGGTCAAGTTGCGGACGATGAATTGCAATGTCCACTCTACAACATGTGTAGATTTTGTAGCAGCAAGTTCTAAGTTCAAGTTTGTTTAACCATAGAGAAAGCAAAGGAGAAGACGTACGCTTTCTCTATGGTTTAACACAGTAAACGAGAGAGTTCTAACTCTTCAACTTAGAACTAACTTTAAAGACTAACTTGTAGTATAGACTTTAAATTAATATTACAATCAATTAAAAGTACTCTTACCTTTGTCTCTCACATGGAAGTCTTATCACTTCAACCACTCACCATAATCTGTACCCCTAATCGTGCCTGTCGCTTTACAGCTAATTGAAATAATAATTCTGATTCAATAATCCGGAATTAATATTAACAATAATTCAAAATTCTGAATGATTGTGATTCAATTTTTCCTCCTAACCATTCACTTCATATGATTTTTGTTTTGTTAGCTCTTGTATTTAAAAAAATTAAATATTTAGTTTGCAATCCCATTCCATTAGTTTAGTTCCATTAATATAAAGTTTGAAACTAATGAGGAGTAAAAATGATACATATTCCTACAATTACTTGAATCTTTACTCGGCAAATAGAAATTTTTTATTTTCTAGGTATTTTTCAATTTACGATATTATTTTTTGGGCCAGTATCTTTAGAAATTCCTTGATAGCTAGTTCATCAAAGTATTTGACAAGGGTTTCCTCCGCTCAATGAAATGATCAATCAAGCTACTTTTTGTTTCTCAACCCATCACATTGATAATAATTTTTTTTTATCATTGCTTTCTCTTTTTAAACACACTTCTCAAAGTCTTTCAAATATTGCCAAGATCTGATACCAAGCAGGTCTGAACATTTACTCTGTCCTTTATCTCCTAAGTTCCTTATTAGCTAATTTCTTACATCCTTATTAACCTAAGCTCCTCTAAATATTGGCAAGAGACCTGATGATCCGCCCTCTCCTCAACTTGAATGGATCTGTCAGTACTTCCAGTCCGACCCATAAATAAGGTGGCTCAATGGAAGACTGTCAGCTGGCTATAAGGACTTGAATGACGCCACAGAAGTAGGATACAAAAATCAAACCCGAACAGAATTTATCAAGTAGCCACACGACCAGTTTGTGTACAAAGAAGAAGAACAGTATTGGTGGAAGAAGAAGAAGAAGAAGAAGAAGAAGAAGAAGAAGAAGAAGAAGAAGAAGAAGAAGAAGAAGAAGAAGAAGAAGAAGAAGAAGAAGAAGAAGAAGAAGAAGAAGAAGAAGAAGAAGAAGAAGAAGAAGAAGAAGAAGAAGAAGAAGAAAAGAAGATCACCCACTGATGCGGATCTGAACCTGCACGGCAGAGGAATATAGAAGTGAGAGTGGTCTTGGCCGCGGGGTGAAGCAAAATGTAAAGTAGATAACGATAAAGAGAAGAAGAAGAGGAAGTGTTAGACCAACTACTTCTGCAACGAAGTCAGAATGAGAAGAAAAGATGAACCAGAGGAAGAGGTCAAAGAAGCGCAAGAGGATGCTAACTAAGAGAGAAAGAAGGGTAGAAGAACCTTGGCGAAAGGATTTCAGCACGAAAACATAATTTGCAAATGCCGTTCCCTACTTTGAATCATGTCTAAACTGTAATTCGTGTCTCGCAGATGCGATGTCGATGCATTTCTGTATCCACCCGACCCGACGAGCAAGTTGCTATTTTCGCAACAGCAGCATATCACAGATCGCCGCGTCAAGTTGGTTATGCAACCCTCCACAACACTTATACAGGCTACACATATACGGACCGACCAAGAGCCTGGACCAAATCGACGTGGGAGTTCCCGTCCAGGTTGTAGTTTCGTAATGTGTAGCCTCTCTCGGACCAACTCCAGTTCTCTTGAACTCAGTCAGCAAAATTTCTCGGAAATTTCTCACAGCAAGATTGCGATTACAATTATTAAATTGCGATTTGACATGATAGACAAATTCTGATTACAGATTCGTTTTCAGCGACCTCAAGTTTAGCCTAAAGGTCCTGATTATCAAAGAATTAAAAAAAAAAACTTATAATTAAGGAAATTAAATTTTACAACTTGAAAATACCTAGACACCTAGACTTCTTCGTACTTCTAGTATTCTTCATACTTCATACTCTAAAAAACCATTTTCATAAAATTTGGATGCAGTGATAAGATATTATACACATTATATTAATTTACAAAGTACTCTATTAGTTCCTATATTTATTGTTTTATTATCTATGAGATACTTTGAAATAGCTCAGCAGGAAAGAAACGCGATAGTGTCTACTTTCTATAATCAGAGACAAGTGGATACTAAGTAGTTCTAATTGTCTCTGCTATAATCTAGGGAACAATGTTGTATTACAGTAATACTTGGAATCGTAATTATGAAAAGCATCGAACCAAGTTTACCATGGAGTGGGGGAAGGGGGGAGCCTTCACTGACATGGATGGGAGGTATAATTATTACCAAGCATCAAAGAGCCAGTCAGCATTAAAAATGCCTCTTCCCGTTTGAAAATAATGACATTCAAAGAACTGTCAACAGTTTATAGAAAAATGACGGGTGGGCATGCATTAATTTCTTATTTCCATAGCATATCAACAATGGAAAGTCTACAATACGAATCCAATATACAATTAAACATATGTATGTATACACGTTTACGTATATAGGTCAAGAAAGAATAAGAGGAGGATTATACATATTATAAATCATATTATATAGGAATCTCAGTTTAATAATTCATTATTAAAAATGAAGAACGAGAAACATTCCACACTCCTGTAATACAGCCTTCTATCACATCAGAATTCAAATATTTTTTAGAAAGCTTAAATTTAATGATAGAGAAAAAATTCAAGATGATCCAATCTCAGCAAAGCGAGTAGAGTATCATACAATTTTGAAAAATTCAGATATCTGAAATTTTACCATTTTCATAGTTTTGTAGTGTAGTACAGTAGTAATTAACTTCAAAGCTAAATATTCCTGGAAATGAGTCAGCGTCAAACCATAACAAAATCGTCGCCGGTCCGCAGTTCTGCCACTCGGACCAATAAAGAGTTGCCGACTTCTTTGATCAGCTCATTTAATCAAAACAAATCTCGTCCGGGCTAGGCTACACATTACAGCCTGGACGGGAACCCCCACGTCGATTCGGTCCGTGTCATGTAATGTGTAGCCTGCATTAACATCATGCTGTATTTGGATGATCAGATTACAGAAATGAAGGTGCAGGATTAGGTGCATGGGTCAGATGTTTAGAGGCCTATTTATGCAAGTAATCACCATTTCTATCAATTTGAAAGTTGTACTAATTTGGCGTATGATGTTGTTGAGGGAGAATGAAGTGTGGAGTTGATAATAGCGTTAGATATTTAGCTGAATATAGTTATTGGTAGATGAATAAAATTGATGATAAGACATCACATGTAACTATTTTAGATTGAAACATAACATTTTCCAAGACTTTAAAACATAGATTTTTCAATGTACTTGTAGATTTCATGAAGTAGAATATGTAGAAGTGTAGTACGTATAGAATGTAATGTAGCTTTTTCAAAATTTATGTCAGCAATTTAATCAGAAAAATATGTTTCTTTAGACTTAATTATACTGTAAGCATAAATTTGCCTATCTTTAAGCTAACCTTCACCTTAGATTAGGTGGACAGATTAGGCCAATATTCTGAAAGAGAAACGAAATACATTATTAGTATAAATGCATTCTGCTGTAGAGAAATGCTAAATCCAATCCAATGTTCGAATTATGACGTCACAATTAGTGCCACACTTTTCTTACTTAATTCAATATTATCCCAACGATCAATACAACAACAACAACAACAATACTTTATGAAAGCTCCTGAAGCAGTACAATTTTTACTTTGTTGTAGAAGAATTCAAAATACAAAGTATCTTTTACCTCAATTATTCAGTACAGTACTTTCCAAGATATTATGACTTTAAAATATAAAGTTTTCAATACAAAGACTTTCAATGTAAAAAATGATTAATCATAGATAATAGATTATCATATTATCTCGTATCATAGAACATAGATGATTCTCTTCCACCTCAATATAACAAACATTCCAACGAAAAACGTAATTGATACACAGTCTAGTCTAGATTCTCAGGTAGATGAATGTGTCATTTTTTCTCTCAATTTCAATCAAGCTAGAGGTTGTAATCATAATAATCAAGCAGTTGAAAACAAGAGTGGAACAAAAAGTTCAAGAGCATTCGAAGCTTATTCATCACGTGGTTCACTATGCAATGCATTTCGGACCACACACGATGACTTTCCATGATCGTCTTTTGTGTCTACTGGCGCAGTCAGACACCTGAAATTATAATTTGGGAAGCCCATCCACTACCTATCGTTTCTATTTCTTTTTTTTCGGAGATTCTGTATCAGTTGCATAGATCTTGGTGTTTCAATCAAGCACGACTCTCCAATGAGGAGATATGTGAGACACTTGTATTTGGGAAGTCAATTTTCAAAAGGGAGTTTATTGACTGTGAAAATATTCAAGAATACATTTTCACGTTAAAAAGTTATTGATGTGGTCTATGAAGATAAATAAATCACAAGGTGAAGTTTTTAGTACATGAATGACATCAAAAAATGATAAAATGTGTGGCTGTAAGGGATAAATCAATCCATGCAAATACACTGTGTTTGAAATATCTGAAACATCGAATCAACTCTTTCTAAATTTCATTTCTTATTACAACTTGTCAAAGATTTTTTTTATATAAATGAAGTTAGAAGGTTAAAAATACTTTAAACATGTCATAAGTGAAATTCCGTTAGCCTACCTGAGTCCACAGGTAAACAAAACGAATGGTACAGTATTTGCCTTTTTGCTTCCAATAATCCATAGTTTTTAATGTGAAAGATTAAAATTTTGATAATTGAAGTCTTGTTTTAGGTTCTATCATCAATATTTCTCCTAGTACATTGTCATATAAACTTTGATTAGGAGTAGATTATGTAATTATTTGAAAATTAACGTCCCATCACTAGGGAATTCAATAAATCCCTTTGGATATGGAATTGGTCTGAGTACGCTTGTGAGTGCGTTTGGATTATAATCCAAATCTTTAGTCCAACATTCGCTTTGCCTATGGTACTGATCTTAAGTTATGGTATGGTCTATGGTAAATTGTCTTAATGTTGAATAGTATTTCAGGAAAAAGGGAAGCATTCGATCGTATTTTTTTAAATAATTTAACTCTCATTTCTCACAATATTTCAGAGAAGAAAGTACAAAAGGAGCTTATTTATAAACAAACAACCCCGACAGTATGCTTGAGACCACATACCCAAGAATACCAATACCAATAAGCAAAATTTTCAGAATTTTCTACAGATATGTTGTTTTACACGATCAAACACGTTGACATTAAAAATTGTCTCATTCATGAAGTTCACAAATCGACCGCAATTTGGCCAAAGGGCGTATCAGCATCAGCAATGTTAACTTGCAATATTGCACAACATTGTTAACATGTTGACGCAATATGATAAAAATATCGAATCAGCCATATCGCAGATGCATGACACCTTAAAAATAAGATTAGAAGATTATTACACATTATTGTGTTACACGTATTGATACAATGTATATTGATTTCATCAACAATATTGTATCAACAAGAAGAAAGCGACACTCTTCATTGTTTGTATGGCCAGCAGGCAGAGGGAGGGAGGCAAGCATCAGTCACAGGTTAATGCCTCCCTCAAAGAAGTTCACAGCTTCGTGAGAACAGAGCATGAAAATGTGGGCAGTGGTCTCACTCCTTTCAAACATGTCTCACTTGGTACGGACATGCACAAACAGGTCGACGAGAGATAAATTTTTTAGTGAGAAAGTGCGACAAAGTAAATGGGTTGAAGCAAGGAGAGGTGATGCCTGGAGAAGAGAAGTATCCGGTTGTTGTGGGTATTTATACATATAGGCATGGACTAACTATACACTGTTGTCTATAGTCTATATACAGTGTTGTCTATGATATAGGTATGTTGTGTGCGGTGAGATGCGGCAAGGTCGAACAAAGGCCGTTCGGATCGGCAGATGTGGAAAGGCTTTGTGGAGCAAGAGAGAGGGTAGTATAGTGCGGGAGTATGTGAGTGGGAGTGAGAAGGAGCATTCCTTGCCTGTTGAGACAGGCTGAAAGTGTCCAGGTGGTGGGGGAACGGGACAGCAGCTGTTCTGTTGTCATTCCTGCTTCCAGATAACCGCTGCAACCCTCAGTCGTTCTCCAGACTTCCTCGAGGTAACATCTCTCTGTTGATTGAGTGCTAAGTACACAGTTTGTGGACATTCGAGTTGTGGACAACGTTTGTGGGACATTTTGGTGCGATCATCAATACATTTTGATTTTTTGTGACAATTGACGATATTTCTTAGTGAACATTAAAACAGTGTGTGATTATTAATCTAGAGACAGTCTCATGTTGAGTTTTTAGTTCAATTTGTGACAATATTTCATCAGCAAAATGGTGCGAAGTTTTGCACAGTGGACGAAAACCCTCAGCTTTCCTGCGAGGTTGTCGCCTCAGAAGCAGCAGTCCACTATACCTCAGCCGGCCAATGCCATCAAATCAAACCCTGTGAACAATAACAACAATAATGTGATAATAACGGATAGCAGTGATAACCAGAATCATATGACGCCCACACCTGACGTAAGTTGGCCTTTTTGATTATTTCCTACAATAAGGTTTTTTTTTAAATAATTTTAATTTATAAAGTGCTTTGGCTACTGTTTTAAACCACCGAATATCATTGCCCAACAGGGGTGGATACAGGATTGATTTTTTTGGGGGGTGGGGGTCATTTTCAAAATTCCGGGATTGGGAGGGGACTATTGGGGTAGACCCACAACAAGCTTGCAGAGAAAGAAGAATTACGGACCGGTAAGGCCCGTAATTTACCTATTCTTGGTTATGGGCAGGTTTTTATCTTACGTAGAATGTAGAAGCACTTATGATTATTGATGAGGGGGTCATGATGCCCCCCAACCACACTGTATCCGCCCCTCTTGCCCAAGCCCATCTCAGTCTCAGGTCTCAGATAATTTTCTACTATCAGATTCTCAGTCAAGTGTGATTTAGAAATACCACAGATTAGGCAGTAAGTGTTTACTGCCATCTGTTGAAGGATATGTTAAGCCGTCGGTGCCGTCTGCTTATAAAGTTTATAAAGCATTCGTCATCTCTCATTCATCACTACTCTCATTACCCGCGTTGAAGCCTAAAACTCTGCAGGCATCTACCTCGAAAAAAAATGCTTAGTCTATGGTGAAATAATGACACTTGAGCACGTAACGATGGACAGATTATTAGAAAAATAGGTGTAGAAAAGTGTTTCCTGATGCATTGGGAGAGTTTTACGTTTTTATAAGCTTTTCTAATACTGTAATAATGATTTTCCACCAATAATCAATATTGTTGAAAAATTATCCTATTTGAAAATGTTGAAAACGTTTTTCAATAGCCTACCCATATTTTCAATTTCAACATTTCGGGCTTCTTTTGAAAGTCAAGAAGTTCACAGAAGAGCTTGGAGAATTCAACAGGTGATAGAGACAGGTGCCTTGATTCTTGCTCTTGTATCTGAATAATATGATGGTACTGTAAGACTTACCGGTATTCGTACAAATTTTCAGTGTGATCATGAAGATGTTTATGAAGGCGAGCTACATCTGAACTGAAGCCTATTATAAGATACACTTATCGCACTGTATTTGAAGTTCATTTTATAGGCTGCTGTTGGAATTTGTAAGTTCTTTGGAATGTCATCATGTTGCAAGTCGAATAATGATGTTTCATTCCTTGGGCACTTGCCAGTGAATCTTCTTTCGCTACTTGCTGGATCTAGTCTTAACCTTATAAAGTGATATTCCAAGAGAGACAGAACTACACTCATCCTTGCACTGAAGTAACTGTATGAAGACACAAATGTCTCCCAACTCCAACATACTTTTATTTCATGTACTTTTCACTCTCATAGAAAAGGCAGTGATGAAGATAGAGGATGAAATTCAAAAGATGTAAATTCGAATGATGAAAGGAGGAAAATGAAGGAAGAGGATGAGGAATGTGTGAGGACAGTGTTTTTTGTTGGAGTGGAGACTGGTGTGTCTCGGATCAGTGACTGTTGACCGCAGGAATGAGGTGTGTAGTTGGCCTCAAATTCTCAGACGCGTCACAAGTCACAACATTCGTACTTTGTCTTCTTGAATAAACAACACCAATGATCAAAGATAGGCTTGATGGCAGCTGTTCTTTCAGCATAGGTTTTTGTAATGATAAGATGACATCTCTGAAGACTCCTTGATCTTTTGAACCTTTTATTGTGAGATCTCTGCAAACCCATGATAAGTGTAGCAAAATTATGTCACAGGATAGAAATTGTTTTTACAGACAATTAGTCTGCAGTAACTAAGATGGTAATTAGAAATTTAGATGGTGAATACGTAATAGGAATAGTTGGTAATTGGAAATTGCATTGGATCCCTTTTTTAGTTATTACATCAAACTAACGACAAACTCATGAACTTTGGAATGATTGAAAGATTTGAGAGGGAAAGTTTCCATGATATGAAGCTAGATAGAGCTGAATTTAACACCTGATAAGCTGACATTAGTAATAATCATTGATAATTGAAAGGACAAGTGGAAGCTAGTCTCCAACCTTGTACGCCATTTGAGATTTTAGACTGTAGAGTTTTCAATTAGTAAAAAGTAATTTACAGAATGAAACACTAATCACCTTGTAACTCAACATCTATAGTTTATGAATACGGTATCATCAATGAGATGCATCAACCTTGAGGCGTCCTAATTACTGCAACCTCTATTTTTAATGAACAATCAATTTTTATAAAAGTGAGAACGGTTTGAGGAACTGACCTTGTTTGTGAGACTAATAACAATAACGATTGTTATACTAGTTCATATCATGTTACCGGATCGATTCGCTTATTAATTCAGGTAGCAGACTTGAAATTACTATGGAGCAGTTTTTCCGAGATTGAATAGAATTGAAAGAAAATAATTATAATAATACAAACTAGTAGCCTACTCTCATGAGAATTACTCATTCGTTTGGCCTCAGATCCGTCTAGAAATAAATATCAAGGTTGATAGTTAGTAGGCTAGAAAAACTAGTTTGGAATCTGTATTACCATTAACTTTTCATCGTATTTATATCAGTAGGAGTAGGGACATTAACTAATCCTAGGATATTCGAAGTGTGGGTTGGATTCAGGTATTCATCTATTTTAAATTGATTATAGTAGCGTGGCGTTAACTGCTTGACACCTTAATGAATGACTGTCACGCGAATCAACCCACTAAAAATAGAATTTAATTAAAAATTTAATAATTTTTCCCAATTGATAGAGTATTTGAAAAGGGGTAAAGTTTCCCATTGATAAGAATTGAATAAATTTAGATTTGAAACAATCATGAATACCGTATAGCCTACTGCCTTCCTCGTAGTATACTTTGAACTTTGTGGTCCCTGACAACACCATTCAATGTTAATTTATTTCTCTTATTCGTGCAGTATTCAGTATTGTTAACTTGTAAACTTGTCTTCAAGTTTGCAGACTCTTCCCACATTTTTGATCAAGCTATTTAGTAACGCGATTACTGTAGAATACTGAAGCAGACCGTTTTGTTGTCCGAAAACCATTTCACTCTAGTAAACAAGTTGGAAATCTAATTGTGTTGCAAAGTTTCCCACAAACCGCCTACCTGAAATGCTACTTTGTATCAGGTAGGCCTTTCTTGTCTTTTGTCCTTTCTTGTCACACATTGACTATGTGTGCCAGTTTCCCACATAACCCACTATTTATTTACAAAAATAGAGGATCTGTAGGTGTAGTGTAGCTAATTGTAAAACATTAACAAACAACCACCCAAGTTTTGTTAACAATAGGATCCGATACATCGAGAATAAAATGGGGAATAAAGTGTTATCTTATCTAGGGACAAAGTTTTCTGGACGTTTTGAGGTGTTCGGAACAAATCTATAGAAGTTCTGTTTTTCGAGGGAGGGTCAGGGTTACCGTGTATCCTTTTTTGTTCATCGGATGATAAATATCATAGATTCGTCGCGCTCTGTACTCTGTATCGACTGTATATGGCTTCCAATTCAATGACAGACTTGATTTCACGCTACGTAAATGATGAATAAATTCCGGCTCCTCTAGAAATGTTCTCGTATTCTTTTCAGAGAGTGGAACTATTTTTGTTCTGCTTTGTAGCATTTACTACGCACTGCATTACTAAACAGTCAAGCATGACAATGTAAAGGGGAGTCGTTCTGTTGAAAGAGACATCTGTTCCTATAGTGAATGAGAAAGGCCGCCTGTTTATTTTCGGTGGTCTGTTGAGAGTTGAGAGTACTCTCGAGAGTTCCATAAACATTTTTCTGACAAACTCCGACACTTTTGTGTTATTATAAAAAGGACTCCAACTTATTTGTAAATGATCGTACTATTTGTTGAGAGTGTAGAGATTGCTCTCCTCAAATTGAAGTTGTTAGTCGTGATCGTGATCGTGATTGTGCACCCAATAAGTTATTTCTGAAAGAAAAATTACGCATTTTTCGCATTGTGTTTTGAATATTGCTTATTTTTCAGTGATTTCCAAAAGTTTCAGTTGCATAATTTTGGTAAAGAATGGCAAATCTTGTCGTATTGGTTTAATAATCTTCATGAAACTCACGTTATCAATTTCTTGAATGAACATGTTTGACTTACCTCTACCAGAATACCTTACTGTTTATTTTTTACACTGTTTATTGTTCATTCATCATGTCATAACGAATAATAAACTCAACTATTGTAAATTTTTTATCTTTCCTTGCTTGGATTATCGTAAATCTATTTTAAATTTAACAACTATCATTTACGAATCTCGTAAATCTATTTTAAATTCAATCATTTAACAAAAAATCAATAATTCGACATGCTTATTTGTAAAAACTCAATATCATTATGTAGTATTCTGAAAACCCAGCATGTTCCACAATACGTTGTATTTTGTCTAGCATGTGAATTCCAACTGAATAATTTCGAACAAGTTTCGTTTTCTGTTTTTTAAAACAATGATACTGGACACAAATCCAGTAGGCCTACTTGTTATTTGAACCGTAGGCGGGAACAATTGCTAGATTATGGAAAGGAGAGTGATACTTTTGGACCAATTTAACATTCACATAACGGTTTCCGAGGTCCAGAATAATGTTAATGACTGTTAAATCTCTCCCATTACACGAGGCCGGTTGCTTTTACTTATCGCTTGAGCTTGGTTCAGTTGAAAATTACAAACTTTCTACTTAAATGATGTCATAATGCATGACGACTTTGGTGGTCTAGGGTTTAACTATTCCCGCTTCATATCGCAAAGTTCAATTTTCAGAAAAAAAATTTTGCCAACGCACAAGTCACAGACGAATCGATAAAAAATCGAAATGATTTTCTGAAGAACAATCAAGAAGATTTCGCTACACAATTCTAACATAATCACCGACTGATGAAAATGATCTACTCAATTCTTCCGTTGTATCAGTAGAAGCAAATGATCAAAGCCATTTTGAATAGCATGATGTAAACGCATATATTTTTGTCATAGAATTGAAAAAATGCAGATATAACCATCTGCCTTTTTATCTGCAACTGCAACTACTATTTACGATAATTTTTACAAGATCAAACCTTTTACCTTCATTTCAATTTCGTAATAACATTCCAAATTATTTACTAGCCTACAAATCTCCACTTTATTTAGATTGTTGGAATTCTGCTGGTAAGTCCATTCCAAATTACTACAATTTTTTTTGCAATTAATAATTATTGAAATTATAATGCTATTGAAATCTCAGTAAGAGAAACAACAGCTATGAAATTCTCTGTGGTTACAACCTATTAGAATCCAATGCTCATGAAGAATCTAAATTTCATCTTAACATTCTTTAAGTATCATAACTCCAGTTCTAAACTATGATAGACTTCAAAACTTACTTCTAATTTTCTCCTCAGCTCTTTCCCATTCTCGTTTTTCTCTGTGAACTCTGTTGATCAGTACTGAAGTTATCTCCAGCAGAAACCCCGGCACAAATAAACAGCCAGGAAGTGTGTGAGTTGACCTAGCCTGATCGGAAATCAGAAAAAAAATTGGGGAAACAGCTTGTCACTTCAGATCGCAGGCAGAATAGAGAAGAAGAGACCTTAAAAATCCTATCACGCTGCTCTTTTTTTAGTGGAGAGGAAGTTCCAACAACTTGATCAGCCAGCTACTGATATTGAGAAGTCAAGTTTTACCACAGTTTTGTAATTTTCCCCTTCGTCAGCAACGGATGCTCAAATTATGTTCATGCCTTCTTCTCCGTGCTGCTCTTCCTGGATGAAGCCCTTTTTCTTTCATAGTCTTCTTCCTGCATCCAGACATTCCTTTCATCCGTTTCGTGTTTGCCGTGCTGCCGCTTCCCCTCATCGAAAATCACGGGCAGGTGCAGGAAGGATAGGAAGGAACAATAGGAAGTACAATAAAGAAAATTATTCTATTGATGAGGAAACTTGTAGCTTAATACAGTATGAAATTGATTAGATTAGAATAATATTGACGTGGTACCGGTACGTCAATAATATTGACGTTGTTATAGGGTTAAGGGTTTTGTAAAAACCTTTATTAATAGCAAAGACGATAGGAAGCTATCAAGTATTCTAATCGTCTTTGTTAACAGTCTTTACAGCGCCTTAGGTAGTTAAAAACTGTCGAAAACTGATGAAAACTTTTGGTCGACGCACATAAATAATACAATTTGAGTTTTTGTAGTGACATCAAAGTTCATAAATGTTGACTTGGAAAATTTATTTTTACTTCCTTTATTTCGAGAATCCTTCCCATTCGCTATTTGTTCAAATTTCAGAGGTCAAAATTCTCAATGTTGTAGTTTAATTGATCGATTAATTCGTTGTAATCTACTTCTTCAAGAATACTGTTGTATTTTATTGTTTGAAATTTTCTTTTACAATGAAAATGGGTGAATTACCGATAATATGGCTTCCATTAGTTTGGAGGCCCACAGGAAGAGTTCCACTTTGATTTGTTTCATCAGTATTTTAAGGAGAAAACATACTGTCCTTATACACGATACAATTCAAGTTGCTTCGAATTATCTCCTAAGGCGCTCAAATTTTTCTTAAGTTTTCAATAATTTTTTAAATAAGTTTTTCTTAAGTTTTCAACTATTTTCTCCAAGTTGAATACTGTATTTTTCCCTTGTTTGAAAGGCTCCCTCACGATAAAAAATGTGATTTACCGGTAATATAATGAATGTGGAGGTAACAGTGCCACCTCGCTGTTTTTATGGAGAACATGTCCTACTGTCCTTATGCACCATTATAATTCATGTCCTATTACTCCAGAACAATTATATGTTATTATGTCTCTCTTTCATCTCGTGGGAAAGGAGTTGCAGGCGTTTTCAATTTATCGCCAATTATCAGAGCTTCAACATGGAATTTGCCGAGGTTAGTTTCAAAATACAGTACCTCTTATCCAACCTAAATCTGTGAATGGAGCGTGTTCGGAATAAACACGTTCCACGACGAATCCTTTCATTTGTGAAGTTTATGTCTCGTACGACCTTTCTACTCAACTATAAATCTGGGTCCAGCTCTCACACTAACCTATATACCGGGATGATAATATTCAAGGCGTTCTCTGGTTTTATTTGATAAGATCCAGTTGCCGCGGGAAACCAGTTTGATACGATCGTCCCATCAAACTTCAATTATACGAAATGTGTTATCATCACGCCTATAATATTATGTAGCGCATAAAGTACCTGACTGATTTGTACCAATTAGTTTTTTTGATTCATATGTGTTACAAATTGGCTTTATGTTTTTACGTCCGGTTGAGCGACTTATATTCTAAATCTACACTCATGTATTATAATTTGATGTGATGGAATCATAATTGTTTATTTTATGCGATTGATTGTCAGTTTTATGAGAATAATTTATCAGAATGTTTCCATGTTCCCCCTCTCAAAATTTATTCAACATTCTACGAGGAACCATTTCCGATGTTGAAACCTGCTCAAGAATTTGTCATTAGACATCTCGTTATGAGATCAGTTCTAGGTTTACAAAATTTTCCCATACAAGTTCATATTAAACAAAAATTATGTAGTCAATCGGCTGACATTTTGAAGTATGTAAATGAAGCTAAAAATTGTGCACCTTCATCGCTTCACTTACATGATGCAATCAAGAATCTAGATGATGTCAACAAGAAGATATGGAAAAGGACACGTCATCACTTGTCACATTTAAATATTCAGAGAGTAGAACTACTTCTATCTCTCTGTAAAGAACTTGTTCAAATATATGCAAAAACCCATTTGAATCAACCGTTTTAAATCTATAAAAATAATTACATCAACCTGATCTTCTCATGTAGGGAAAAACAGATAAATAAAGACGGCAGGATGTGGGAGTGAGTGAGAGGATTTGAAAAAAAATCAAGTTACTTTACAATTATTCGCAGTAGTGCACTCGACCACCTTGAAACCTGTACCTGCACCTTTCATCTTATTATGGACATAATCACATCGGCGGGCTTTGCTCAATAGAATGAAGACCGTGAGAGAGTAAGATAGAGAGATAGATAGATAGTGAGAGAGTGAGAGAGAGAGATAGCGAGCGATGGATTGAGTTAGTGAGCAGAAGAGGGTGAAATATAGAGTGAGAGGGAGAGTGAGGAAGACAGAGAAATATATTTATTAAGAGATAGAGTGAGAAAGAAAGAGTGCGTGAGAGAGAGAAAGAGAAAGAGTGAATATGAGTAACGAGTACGAGATAGAAATTTCATGGAAATGTGCTTCACACCAATAGATAACACTGAAAGGACAAAAGTTATCTTCTATAATGACGTGGTCAATCAACAACTTTGTCATAGCCGCTATGACACTCATGTATAACGGTAAATTATTCCAGCTTTCCTCCTAGCCTATAATATCCTCTCGATATTGTAACCATTTGCAAACATGTCCTTGTCCTGTATTATCAAACGTTGAACTTGTTATCTGAGCTTGTTTACACTGTTGGGAGGTAAAGGAAGCCACAATATGTTTTATATGAAGAGGTTGTTTGGTGTAAGTGTAATTCCTCGTAAATGATGACAGTTGGATTGTAAAATACAAAGAAATTAATGCTTGTAGGAGTGTGTAAAGTAAGTTGTTGATGCTAAATTTTTTATTCAAAATTGTAACGAGCGGTCGGTACTGTCGTGGAAGGGTGACCGTTTCAGCAAAGACGATAGGAAACTATTATACGATCGTATTAATACGATAGTAGAATACGATAGTATTCTAATTGTCTTTGGTTTCAGTCAGTAGTGCTCAAATACCAGTTATGTTCTTTGAAGTATTTGCAACTATAAACCTATCCATAACTATTCCAACTAAAAATGTTTATGAAAGGTAGTTTCTAGTAAAATTAGTTTTGTTAATGAAATTAACAGATTGTTAATGTCGAATTCAACAAATATTTCTCTCTAAACAAATGTTTGAGGTGTTAGTTGAGCCTAGAATCGGCATTTTTACTTGACGAACTCCACCTGAAAGCAAAATGAAGCAAAATGCAAATAAAGTAGCGTCATTCCATTGACCCCGCAAAAAGAACAATACGGGAAAACAATGGATGTCATGAGTCAGTTCCAGCTCATCCGACGTGTTTCACAATATAGCCTATTGAGAAATAATGTCCAAAGACCTTGAGTTGAGGCTTTTAATGACACCATTCACTATCATTGTACCTATTCTATTATTTTAAGATTTCTGATCTATTCAATACTAGGCTACTATATTACAGTATAATAATTATTATTCCACTTGACGCCTGGAAGTTGGAGATAGGCAACCCTTCATAACACAAGTCAAGAGAATCCAGTGCTGATCAAATCGAACGTCAAATCGAATACATTTCTAATAGGCTAAATAATTATTATTATGTACCTACCTACAACATTCACCAATACCAACATACCAATATACCTATACCTACACTATACACCCCAATATTTATCTAGTATGTGATATAGATATAATATTACAATAATTTCATATGATATTTATATAATATCACATAAAATTATTATGAGTGTTGAAAATAGTGTCAATAGTTTCAATAGTACTTTAGGTGGTATTTGTTTTAATTATTGATATTTCCTGTACTAATCTTTACTATCCTTATCTTTACTATCATTCCTTTTTGAAGATTACAGAAGCCTTACGGCAAGTAGGCTTTTCCATGATAAAATTTGTTTGGAAAATATTGAATTTCATCACAATAATAGATTTGTTGATCAAAAACTCGTCAAAAGATCAATAAATAAACCAGAACTTATTTATCTATTGATTTTTTCCTCAAATGATTTATTCAATAAGTCTCATTCTGTAAAGTCTCCTAAAATAAACTAATCTAATCTGCAGGAACTAATACAACGCTTGTTGTGTAATGAATGTAGGGATTTTGAGTTGCTTGAAAATTGGAAGCTAAATCATTCTGATGCGGGATCCTAATCTTCTTTAAAACCTTATTCTTGTCATAATTTCAGGGTTGGAAGCACTGAAATTACCATTGCTTTTGTACAGCGGAAATTAAGGTACATGCCACGAGTACATAGTGAGTTCAACGTTCTGGCGTTGGTCATTTTGAATCTTTCACCCGTATCAATTAACACTGGCACGCGTTCGTCCAAGCGTAGGTGCACACTTGGAAAATGACCATAACATGAGGGCAGAGAGGAAGGAAATGGGAAAGAGAAAGAGAGAGAAGGAACCGAGAGAAAGAGTGGAGAAAAGAAGCAACAACAACAACCAATAGCAGTGTCTGTTTGAAATTCGTAATGAGATCCTCGATGTGTAACGATAGATCACTATGGTGGTAATTGCAGTCCAAGACATCATTGTTTCCACCTTGATGATTAGAGAATTATGATGAGGATGAACACCGGTCAAGCAATTAAAGCAATATGCTCTCCACCTACAAGAAAGAAAAAAGCTGGACCATCGTTCCGGTCAAGGAATAGTAGTTGAAAAATACAAAACACGAGATAGGAGGTATACATTAAAAAATATAAATATAGAGAAAGACCAATTAGTGGAAGCAGCATCCGAAAAACGCAACTGTCCATTAGAACGGTGTTATTAGATTTTTCATAAATACATCACCATTATTATAAGGAGAGAGATGTTACATTGATGATATTAGGAGTGAAGGAGATACGAACGGCTACCTGGTTAATTCAGAAGTACTGTTTCTGTTCGAAAAATCAACGTTAATTACTGAAAAATAACTAGAAAGACGAGCAATTAATGTCACGCTATTTGAAAAGTAAATGCAGTTCTAGACGTGTTTGTAGTTAATTATCGAGTTTCGGTTACATGCAGAGAGAATAGAAATAAGTCTTTTTTTATACTCTCTGGTTACATGTAGCGGTGGTTAGAGGTGATTTTGTGTTTGGTCTAGTGACCATAAGAAGAATTGTTCACAATTACCAATGCAAAAATTATACAAATACCAATGAAATATTGTTCATAACACACCTCTACTACACACTTCGCAAGCATATGTGGTTTGTTACAATTATTCATTAGTTGATTATAATTATAAAAATTAGTACTGTTAATCATCGCTTGACCAATCAATAGATCACAACAAACTAAATTTCCATTAAAGCTCTCTTACTTCTATTTTCTCATTGTAGCCTACATCATCTTACTAGTCTCATCCTTTCACGTCTAAACTCATATCCACTTTAACATGCAGCTCTTCTAAAAGCCGATCAAGGCATTTGGCTACTATCACATTGATATTTATCACACTTTAATTCTAGAAACTTGAATTTTGAAGTAGACTACATTTCCTTTTTCCATTCTTATATGCATTGAAGCTTTTCTGAAAGCCAATGAAGGCATTTAGCTTTATCAGCATTGATATTGATGTGAAGTTCGACCCCTTCCTTGACAAGTATTTAATTAATCATGACAGGCTTCTCTACAGTTACCTAATGCTACAGAGATATACAGGGTTGTAATCAGTAGAAAATGTTCGATCAACATCATTATACAGGGTATATATGTACAGAGATATACAGGGTTGTAATTAGTAGAACATGTTCAGTCAACAACATTAATAACCTATTGAATTTTGGTAAAATTATCAAGTGACATTACCTCTACAATATCTGAAGTGCGTTGAAACCACCAATTTGTAACAAGATAAGAATAATTGAAGATAACATCTTCAACGAGATGAAAAAGTAATATAGAATTTGGCAAATTTACCTATTGAATTTGGCGAAATTATCAAGTGGCATTTCCTCAATAGTCTTTGAAGTACGTCAAAACCACCAATTTGCAACTAGATTAGAATCATTGAAGATAACATCTTCAACAAGATGAAAAAGTAATATCGAAATACAGAAGATTGCACAGGAAACTGAGTGATACTCGATCAGCAGTTTGCTAAAGAGAAGTTTGATGTTTAAGATAGCATAAAATTTAAGAAGAACAATGGAAAAGAAAAGGAGGGAATGCGAGAGGAAGAGGGAGAAAAAGATAAGGAACTGAGGAAGAGCTATTTGCCTGAAGCTGAACGGTTCTCCATTCTCGTTGTTTTGAGGTAGAGAATGTGAGCCGCGGGTTCCAGAAACGGATGCAACGAAGCGAAGTAACTGAATGTGGACAGGAAGTGATGCTCTTCACGTGGAACAGACCAACCAACGAACCAGTCGAACAATAAAATTGGAGAGACTGAAGTAATGAAGGATGAAATGAAAAGGGATTGAACACAACTGTTTGGAATCAAACAGTATGTTACAGTTTCAAACACAACTGTATGTTTGGAATCTGGAGATCATCGATTAATGGGAAAGGGAGCAGAACTTCCGATATCTTGTCTATCAGAGATCTTCAACGGTTTATCAGATCTATATAGTTTTGTGGATCGATCTTCCACTTTTTTGCAGTTTGATTTTTTGAATTTACATCCCTCTTTGAAATTCTAGAAGATATTAAAATGTATTATTGTTGGGGCAATGATAATGATCTCATGTGAATTTTTAAATGAGAATTATACTTTTCAGAGATAACGGCAGTTTGTGCTTTATCAGATTTTCTGACATTTCAAATAGATGAGATGATAATTTGATAAAAGGAAAGATAATTTGTAACTCTCGTATCGTAAAGGAATTGTTTTGTGAAATTGAATAACACGATCATTATTGAACTAATCGAACTATTCTAGACCACAATAATGTAAAACAGTTACTCTATTAGGTTCTCAAGAATGTTTCTTTTCTATGAAAAAAGGAAAATCAATATGTTGATTTCAATATTATTGAAGAGTATCACTGGAACTGGATAATTTTGTGTAAATGATACTGTCTTGATAATGATACTGATATTCACTATCAAGATCGTCTCATACAGTAGGGAACTTATGAAAAATATTGTTGATACCATTTTTCTCAAACTCCAATGAAACAACAATATTTGTCAATATAAGGATGAAAATGAATGGTCATGCTCACTGATTTGATGAAAAGGATGTTTTTACTCAAAACCTGGATAAAATTTGGACCCTCATCCACAGAAGATGAAAGAATTCACCCACTCGCCTCCAAATTCCAAAACATTTTTTTGCCGCGTAGAAATCAATATAGGGGCACTGGCGGGAATATTATGCTGGTTGATTATGCTTATGCATGCACGTGTCCAAAGCTAGGCAACATATACATAGATGTAATATGCAACATAGAACATTGTATGAAGCATGAAAAGAACATGCAGGTGTTGTTTTGGCTTTGTGAACTGAAGTATGCTTCCTCACCAGATGCCCTAGCAGTATGCAACATTTCCTTCCATCAGCTTAATGTACCATTCACAGTAGATTGCCGTAACAATAACAATGAATTTAGTAATTACTGTTTGGAAAGCACTAGATGCTTCCAGAAATCACTAACTGTGAAAACCAAAGAGAGATCAAATTTTATCCAAATTTATGTTAATGGTAAACTAGTACTCTTATGTATCAATTATGTTTTGGTTTACTGGTGAACATCAAGTTTGCTATGAGCAAAGATCTGATATCAAAACATTTTATAGATATGGTATGGTTTGATAATTCTATGCATTGTATTTTCAATTAAATTAAAATGTTTTATCTAAAGAAAAATACAAGAGAAGTACATAATTGATGATACAAAGTATAAAGAATATGTACTTCTTTTTCATGGTATACAATATTTCTAATACATGGTATTGCATTTGCTCAATATATGTACAAATCTAAGAACACATAACTAAAGAAATTCGTTTGCATCTTTTTTGCTTCAACAATCAAACTTGATGAGTCCCGTAAGTCTAAAAGCTGTGATATTTTTCCTTCTCAGTAAGTTGCATAAACTTAGGTAGGTTTACCTTTGAAAGTTATCTAATTGGAAGATTTCAACATTATTGAATAGAAGCATAGACTAACTATAGAGTTAGTCTATGATAGAAGTATCGTCTCAAGGATTAGAAGTTAGATCTCATAAAGTAAGGAAAATCTCATAACTATTGAAAATTGTGAAATGGGGAAGAGAGAAGAGTTCCCATCACCACTGGAAATAGGAAAAAGAAAACGTTGAATAGACTGTGTATCAGTTCTCTGTAAATACACTAGCTGTACAAATAGTTCTGTACTGGTACTGTAGACTGCATATTTGTGTTCAATTCAAATAAAGTACAATGCACCTATTATCATCTGGATACTATTTATTCAGTTGCAATCTGAATTCTGGAAGAGGAAGGATGTTTATCATTGTCCTGATAGTATCTGTATGTAATTATTGTATTGACGATTCTGATTCATATGGATTTTCCATTAGGATGTGAAGTTGACACAGTTGGTGAGCTGATTAGATTATATTGTCTTCTATGGAGTTAAGTTCTCCTAACGGGTTCATTCACACTTCATTCAACTACTAAACACGTGGAGAATTCAGTTATTCGCAGGATTCTAGTGTTTGTTCAGTGATTAGCGCTTGTTCTTATTTCGTTCAGCTGCATTCACGACAATATTCTTCTTGGGTTTCAAATTGAGTTCAATAAACTTGTATTTTAGTTCCCCACTGCTTTCTGATTGAGCTACAGAGCTACAGTAAGATTTTTCTAGTACGATGATTTTCAACTTCAATCTGATAATTTTTCTAATCATAACATTCCATTTCTCAATTCACATTTTTCGTTTTGCTTCTGCTACCAATTAATTACCGCTAATTTAGAAACAATGTTCTACTATGAAACCTATCCAACCTATCGGTATATATTATTAATTTGGCGGATGGCAAAAACTTTCATTTAACATTTCTATTGTAACGAGGCCCCCGTTACAATATTCTTATCCCCCGTTACGGGGGATATTCTTTTGATTTTTTTCCACATAATTACTGTATATGACATGATGTAAGAAACATTTAGAAAAGAAATCAACCGAATAACATCCGTTACCATAGAAATGTCAAATAAAAGTTATTCGCCTTCCAATGTTTACATTTTACTATGTCTACTAACTTATGTTACTACTGTATAACAAAAAAAAAACGATGTTACTATGTGGTCGCTAGTGCATGCGAACAGTTTAAAAACAAACAGTGGGAAAGAGGAGCGTATATTGTTGCTAGACGAGAAATCTTACCTTTTTCTTGTTGACGATATTACAAAAGAACCCTGGTAAACCCTACTGTTTCTTCAAAGTTTGCTCAGCTCTTTTCCAAATTTGATCACAGATTATACATAATTATAATTGTTTGAAATTAGTACTAAGTAGGTTATCCTTCAGACCCCTCTGCACTTTTTTCATTCGAACACAGTATCTCTTGAGAATAAATGAACAATGTTGACAATTTTGGGAACTTCACAACACTCAAGTGTAGGCTATATTGTTTCAATATAATACACTCTCGAGTGTGAGTAAATGAGTAGTGAGTCATACTTCTCACTTTCCCAGGCCCTCTTCATTCTCCTATTCACCACCCATTGTATTCGTTCTCCTGTCCTTTAGCAAGCAACACAAGCTAGCCCCTACTTCCTCTCCCATCTTTCTCTTCTTCGTCTTCTCTTATCTTCGTTGTCCTCACTCCTTTCTTCATCATCCTTCTCCTCTTCTGCAGCTAGTTCATCACGCTTGTTGCTGTCTGTACAAGTAGTGGTGGGTAATGTTCCGGTGATCGTCATGTAGGATGAGCTTCTGCTTTTTTCTCTCTCGCTCCTCCTCCTCCTCTTCCTCCTCCTTTCTCACACACTTCCTTCCCTCCCTCCTTTGTTCAACTACTTTGCGTGCTGTCTACTCGTCGGCTGTCGTAGACTCGTCGTAGTTCGCGTCCAAAGTTGGCGATGAGCAGTCATGTCTAGTCCAGACTCTTGTTAGTTTTGCCTGAAGGCTTTTAGTGCTCCATTTCAATAATTACATACGCATTTCTCTACGCCTTGTCTTCAACTGGACTAAACTGTGCTTAATTTCGAAAACTTGAAAATTGTTCAACGAATCTTTAGCAGAAATTGTGTGTCACTTTCAAATTCAACGGTGTTTAGTTTAGCTGATTACCCAATTAGAAACGCACTCACCTAACCACATAGTGTTCAACTGGACAGAATAATACAAACTGTCATCAATTTCGTAAATTGTTCAAACTGTCCTTGATTTTGAAAATTGTTCAACGAGTCTTGAACAGAAATCGTGTTTCGCTTCCAAATTTAACGGTATTCTTGTGCCCAGTGTCTTGTGTGATCTTTTCTTGGTTTTATAGTGAGAAAGAAGTTTATAAATATTCAAAAAGCTCTCATTGAGTTGTTTTTTTTTCAATTTGACTAGATAGATAGCGTTATCTTCTGTTATGCCTATTGGATTGATGGCACCTATCCCAATGACGACATGGATTAAGAAGAACATATCCAAGGTTTGTTAGATTATAATTAGTAAGTGATGAAGTACATGATTCTGTCATAGAATTTATGGAGATTTTATCTTGGTCAACTCATTTTAATGTTTCTTTGAACTTGACTCAATTCATTGCTGAATAATTTTTGCATTACTTGAAATGTGATTGTGATCATTAGCACATGAATTAGCTTATTAGTATGGAACTCACTGTCTGCGTAGTCGAACAATTTCATAATAAAAGTTTTGAAATTGTAAGAAAAACATTTCTCCATTAAAAAATTCTTATCAATTCAATATGGAATAGAATATAATGTAATGCATTACATTATGATTAATCAATTTCTTTCAATTCTTGTAAGAGATCGAGAAATTGAAAAGCTTGTTAACTAAGCATGTTAACTAATTTTGTTTGCGAGTTCTTGAACTAAATACGGTCACCATTTAGCTCCGCCTAGTGTTGAAAGAAGGCGTGACTATTCCCCTCCCACCGACCAATCACAGCACAGTATTCCAATATCAGCTGACCGGCAGCCATTTCAAGTCTAGAACCCTGTTGGTGCCAATATCTAGCGGTGAATTCTTGAACTAAATGCAGTCACCATTATGAATTCGTATCCAGCTTTCTTCTGTTTGGAAGAAAATTTAAAATGTTCTGAAGCAGGCCCCAGGTCTTGCTTCTTCCTAACAATCATGCTATCGTTTTCTCAAATGATATGCTGCCCACTCAATTGTTCAATATAGTGAATCCAATCTTATCTGATAATTTAATTCTAATTCTAAATTGTTATTGATTAGTTTTAGTGTGCAATAATTCTAATCTATCGAACAATAAATTATGCCTTCAACTTTCTAATCAATTTACATAAAAGATTTATTTCCAGATTAACAAAGAGAACTCAAGAAATGTTCAATGTTGTTGTCAGTCTACATTTCATTATTCCTTAACTAATTCGTTATCTCGGTATTTTTTCGTGTTATCGTGACGTTCGGAAACGCCCGTTAAAAATGAAAAACCAAAACCACATCCTGTTGAGAGTTGCAGACTGGCTCTAATTATTTCTGAGACGCTTGGCTGGTGTGTAGTGTATGCGCCAAAATACAGTCACCGGAAATTGTTGAATGAAAGCTCTAAAAAGATTAGAGGTGTTTCGTGAACTCGACTGGTTTTAGTTTTTTGTCCTCGTCAAGGTCTTCTATTGAATATTTCTGATACTGCTGTATTCTTTCGATTCATTTTTTGCTCAAAGTATAATTATTATTATACTGTAATCTGTAATTGCATAATTGCACTCATGTATTTTCCTCATAGATAACTAGATTGTATTTTTAGTAAGTTAGTAGTATTTCATGTATTCTCCTTTCCTAATTTTCCTTCTAGATTGTGTTCTTCGTATCTCATGTATTTTCGTCTATAAACATTCCTAAGATTCTATAGGATTCTGAATTCTACAAGATTCCTAAATTCTCGAAGATATCCAAAACCTTCTCAATCCATTGAAATGGATAAACTCCATTCAATCAACTAGTGCTTACCCTCTTGATAGCCCTATTAATTAAAAGAGGGATGATTGAGCGTTTCTTTAAAAAAACGGATGTCCAATTATTAGGGTGACGCTTTCATGAATATCCTCCCTTAGTTCTATTCATTTCTCTGTAAGTTATGCGTAGAGTACCCCTCATAAAGTATATGCCAAGGCCCTATTATCTACAGTACTTCGCCTGTACTTTAGATAAACATTTAAAAACTGATGAGATCAATTTTCAGCGTGTTTTTTGTGCCACACCCGTATTATCTAGAGACCTCAAAGCATGCCTGCTAATGACATACACCCTTTTATTCACTTGGTGTCCCATTATCTTGTTTGCATGGCACACGTGACATATGCCATGTGCTCCAATAATGGGGATGGAAAGAAGGATGATGAAGATGACGAAGATGAAGAAGAAGAAGAAGAAGAAGAAGAAGAAGAAGAAGAAGAAGAAGGAGAAGGTGAAGATAAAGATGAAGATGATCAATAACTTGCCACTTATGCTATTGAGGCTGAGTGGAAAATTGGAATTCAGTGATAAGGGTGATAAGACTAGAGATGCGGTTGAACTAATTGAATTTATGTTAAACAACATAGTTTTTAACAACATTGTGAGATGATAGTTTTTATTCAAAATTACGTTCAGTTGAGCGTAGAAATAAAGTACAAGGAGTTGAAAAAATTGTTGAATAAGAATATTCACATCAAAATAAGTCCCACGACCATTTATTTCTTCGATTTTAGATTTGTTTGCTTGACAATTATCTCCAATTTCGTGTTAGTCTAATATCCTTACATCTTCCTTTCTTGAAAGTCTGATTTTCTCAAACAATCGGTTCTTTCTTTGCACAATATGTTCTCTAAACTTCTTCAATAATGAAGAAAAAGTCTCAGAAAGGGAAACAGACTCGCAAAGGAACGAAAGCTGTTTCTGAGAAAAACAATATTTATTTGTATACGAAACAAATCAGCATCAAATAATTCAAGCTATTAAAATTATTAATAGTTTAAAAATTGAACATCAATAATTATTCTATTCATTGATTGTAGCATTGGGAACTCACATTATAAAACATCAACTTCTTGTCTGTATCCTTCAACATGATAAGCCGCTCCTGATGTTTTGTAATTTTGAATCCAGAAATTCAGAATTCAGATGTAATTCTTGATATCCTCCGTGTTGATTTCATACTCTATGTGATTCCAAGGCATCTACGCATTTCAAATAATCTTTAAAACATCTGGAAACAGATCCGTCTTTGTATCTATTGCCACTTGAGGTCATCATTCAATAGAATTTTACTTTATGATGAGATGTTTTATCCATTCATGAAATACGATGACAATAGATGATATTAGCATCTTCTGTTTTCCTGCGTTCAAAACAAATATATCACTGTCAGTCTGTCAATTTGTCATTATTATCTGCTGAATATATTTTCCAGTTCATTACTAATCTTCTCACTGGTAGGCTATTTGATCTGTATGGATTCTCACTCTGAAGAGTACAAGGTGCTTGAGTGGTTTTTCTCAACGTAATGGTAGGCCTAACTACTAACATTCTGAATTTGGGATAGCAATTTTTCAGGTTTTATAAACTTTTTGAAAATTTTCGAATAATCTATTTATATTTTAACTAATTTGTAGAAATCTTATTGATGTTGTGAAAATCCATAATGAAATAAAACACTAAGATATTGTCAATTCCACTATTTGTATGAAAAATGAAATGATTTTTTCATTAATTTTTTTTTTAATAGAGAAATTGACAATATCTTTTAGTGTTTTATTCTATTTATTGAGTTTTTAATTCATCCGAAGTTCCAAAACACTCGCATTTATTTTTATTTCTAGTCGGTACTGAATATGAAGAAGCTCACATAAGTACCGTAAAGCACAGAATATGTTTTGCTAGGGATGATGGCCACATAAGCTCTAAGCTTGTGCGTGGGTAATGGGAAGGATGATGATGAGAGATGAAATTCTGTTTATGAAACGTTTTTGTTTCAATAAACGTTATCCGTTATTATTCCAATAATTGATATTGTTTTAAACTTCAGCCTCATATGTTGATGAATTATTTGAATTCCTCCAACTGAATGTTGAAAATTATCAAGTAAAGTTTCATAAGATTGTGCGATTTCTTGGCTGTATCTTTGAATATTTTCAAGAGTTTGTGCTAACATTCGGTTTGGTTTGTTACAGATCTCTGACTCTGAGAAAGACATCATGGGATCTGTTGTCTACTGTATCCATCACAAAGAAGGATGCAAGTGGAATGACCAGCTTAGGAAATTGAAGGTGAGTTGGAAATTTTTAGATCTAGTATAAATATTGCTTTGTAATACTGTATAGTTAAGATATACAGGTAGAATGTAATCTTGTAATCCTTTCAATTCTGTAATTGTATCGGATGTTTCTATTTTTATTAATTATCGACTTTGAGCTATTACATAATTACCTGTCTATTACATAAACTAAAAAAGAAAGACGAGAGAATTTATGAAAAAAAATGTATTAGGGGAAAAATTAATAGAATACTAAAATGTTTTGTCGCAGAAAACCATTGAGTGAAATGACATTGAAATTGGAAAATTACATAGAATCAATACTGGGGTATTCTTGAAACTATCAATCACTTAATTCATTTTAAATACTTCATTCAACTAACATAATGAACAAAAATTGATGAATTGCCAAATCCTAAATGCCTTGCTATTTAAATTCTTATTTTCTGACAAGATGTTTGAAATCCGGAAATGAATTATATCACCAGTTAGTTATTTGATTTCTCAGTGTGGGAATAATAGATTTGTTAAATTTTTAAATAGCTAAGCAAAATTCTCATATTTCAATCAATGAAAGACGTTTTAGGCTACATTGAAAATTTTAGAGGTACCAGGAAATATTTGTCATCCAACAACATTATTAGTCTTGCCATTTGATACAAGTTAAATTTATTGGGATTTTGCGCTTGTATTAATCCGAGCTCAATTGAAGATATCATGGTATTTATTGGGACAATGCGGCTTGTAATGAAATCTGTGTTGTAGGCTTTATTGATCAGAAAATGAGAGTTAAAAAATAGTTGATTGGAATATAAATTAAACGTCTGATAGCAAGAGAATAAGAAAATAATACATAAGAACGTAATGATGATTCAATATTATTACACGGCTCATTACTCAAATGATTAAGTAAAGTAATAAAAATGTAATAAAATTCCAGTAGAATTGACTTGTTGCTTGGCACTTTCTAATGAGATTTTCAATGAAGCTTGAAGACCTGTGAATTAGTTATTAGGAATAGGAGGAATTCCTTTCAACTGTACTATTTATATTTCTAATAATGTTAGTAATTCTAACATTATCACTGTAACATACTGAATAGTTTGTAATAATGAGATTGATATTACTCATTAAGTACTCACAAGTATGACAATCACAATAATACATGCTCTGGTCACGTTGTCACACTAAGCTAGAAATTGTTGATATTTGCTTATATATATGCCAATATTTCATGCAAAAAAATTTCTTCATATTTACAATAAGATTTCTACAAATAAGTTTTTATGCAATATTTTATATTGCTCATATATGCCAATTAACGTCTAGACTTTGTGGAAAAAATGTTCTCACTATTCATTGATCTTCAACATTTCCTGTTTTAAATTTAATAAATTAAGTTGAATTTATCAGTTAATAAATTATTGTTGATTTATTAATCAATTTCAATCATTACGTTAATGCTTTATCATCTGCTGATTACGTGTTGATTGTTTGCTAATTGTTTTAAAAAGTACATGATACGTTTAAATTGAATTTACGAGTACACAAGGTTCTAGATGGCGATCCAGCAAACGCACAAAGATACTATGTCTATGTTTGCTAATTTTCCATAATTTCAAATGTGATGTTAGGAATATTGAAGTGTTCTGTTGATAGAAAATAAATTAGTCTATTTATATACTCTGTACTCTGTTTAAGAATTTGTATTTGAATACAAACTCAAATCAGTGCAGTTTGTTTTTCAGAGCATTTTGTTTGCGTATTGCTTGTGGAAATAAACTTGAATTTGTTTTTGAATGCCCAGGGCCACCTGAACACATGCAAGTACGACACCACACCATGCACAAACAAATGCGGAGCGCAGATTCCGCGAGTCCTTATGGAGGACCACCTCAAGTACACGTGTCCGGAACGCATGGCCCGATGCGAGTTCTGCGCCCAGGATCTCAACGGAGCTGCTCTGGAAGCGCACGTCGGCAGCTGTCCAATGGAACCACTCTATTGCGAGAATAAGTGCGGCATGAAACTCCACCGTAGACAACTATCCAAACACAAGGCTGTCGAATGCACCAAGAGACTTGTGCCTTGCAGGTAAATAAATTGAGTTTATCTATGGTTACAAAAATTGACGTTTTCTTTAAAAGTTATTTATAAATTAAAATTAAAATTCACTTATTGCCGTTAAACTTACATATTTCTATATTCCATAATAACATTAGAAAAAACTTCAACCAACCGGAAATAATATCTTCTAAAAAGTCTTATTCTTATTGAAAAAATAATATTTTAATAAGTCATTTTGTACATGACAAGTTTCTTGTAATAGCCTATGAATGAACGCAAACACTTGCAATGCAATAAGTGCAAGATTTTAGGCACCACCTGCAAAATTATCTGTAAATAAACAAGAAAGTTGATTGAATTCTATTGTTATTATTCTTATTATTATTATTATTATTATTATTATTATTATTATTATTATTATTATTATTATTATTATTATTATTATTATTATTCATTCATTAATATTATTGTTGTGAAAGCGTTAAGATTCTGCTTAAAAATTAAAATAGAAACAATCATATTGCTCCTTTATTTTGATAAAAAATAATCAAGTAAAAATAATCAATGAAGAAATTTTCTATAAATAAATTAATCAAATAGAGACACAGTTTAATATATGGTTTAACAGTAGTCTTATTTTTTTCTTTACAGTTTTTATACAAAGAGCCTAAGATAATAGAAGATTGTAGAATGAAAGAAATGGATAGATATAATTATATAATAAATAGAATATTCTTTAGAATAGTAAGTAATCGAGGGAATAATAGTAAACGAATAGTGGGGAAGCTATAAATAGTTTTAAATTTACCTCCGTTCAGCTCCCAGAGAAAATAAATTCCCCCAGGTTTCTGTAGTGAAAACAGAAATGTTTGTAGATGAGTTTCGATGCTCATGGAAGACAAACTATTTTTCCCTAGAACTAAACAGCGGTTTTCTGTCTATTTAGAAATAAATATCACTTCTATATTTTATTGATTCAGCAATTTTGTAGATGCATGTTGTTGTAGACGTGAAATTCAAGTGTTCTAGGAAATCTTCATTTCATCATTTTCAAGAGCAAAAGTTATTCAGTTACTAGACAGTCACTTTCCCTTATACAACACAATGACTAAGACTTTAATCAGAGGAAGATTACTTCATCAAAGCTACTAAGCATGAGAAACGTTTCAACACTCGCATGTAGATTTCATTGTACATCAGTAATGTTTATGTTTGAAAGTAATGGAATCGTCATGTCAATGCTCTTCGGAGAGAATTACCTGCACAGGAACTTGACAATTGAATCTTCATTTTGTACATGACAAGGTTCTTGTAATAGCATATGAATGCACGCAAACACTTGCAATGCAATAAGTGCACATGCTTTCTATTTTTATTTTATGTATATTACTATTTACTATAAGGTAGATCGCCTACTACAAAATAGTTCATTCGCCCCCAATAGATTGCTATTAATAGGTTCTTCAAAAAATCAATTTAAACTATTTCTAGAAATAATTGAAAAACAAACATGTTCTTAAAAGAGAAATATTTTTTCTCTTTAGCCCGTATTTGAAAACAAAATTATTCAACACTTGATTCTACTCTAGAAATAGTATGAATAGAACACGCTACATGCTCATCGCAAATTTTTAGAAGGAAAGGTTCCTCTGCTCATTGAAGTACTGTATATCCAAAAGATTATTATATCCACAATAATACAGTATTTAGATTGAATTTCAATCTCTGCAATATGAATACTGCAGCTTTTTACTGCATAGTTTAAATTTAAATAAAGATGTTTATTAAAAGTCTCGATATTTCAATTTTTTATTATCAAACACACTACATTTCAACAACATTACACAATTTGGTTAGTCTATGCGTCTATGGCATTATACATTTCTCCTAACATTTCTCTCACATTTAGACTAATTGTTTTCTGTCTGCTTTTGTCGTTGCAGATACTGTTCCCAAAGCTTTCTCGCCGACACACTTCAGGCGCATCACACGAAGTGCGCAAGAGCCCCGGTGCCCTGTCCCCACCGCTGTGAACTGGCCATTGTTCCACGCGAGGAGTTGGACTCCCACCTCAAAGACCATTGCGCTTCTCTGCTCACACCGTGTGTCTTCAAAGAGGCCGGGTGCAGGTTCAAGGTATGTACTAGTTATAAAAAACCTATTATTTTTGCACATATTCAATTTAGAATTAGTGTGGTTGTGTATTATTTTCATATTATTTCAATATTATTAGTTCTATTATTATATTGATTGTGTCAACCAATTTGAAAAAACACACATTTTTAAACGTCTTTAATTTAGCATTAGGCTACTTTGGATGTGTAGTTCCATTAATTTGTATTGTTTGTGTCAACCACAAACAGATAATCATCATCCGGTGGAAAGGTCATGTTTCTATGCAAGTATTTTGATCTATAAAGAATTTCATTTCAATTCAAAATTTGTTTATTTCATCAAAAATACAAGAGATTTTTATGGTACATTAAAAAATGAAAACACACTTTACAGCAAAATGTTAACTACCTCTAGAAAAACATGTTAAAAAAATATATTATATGGAGTATAATCCTCGCAAAGGCATTGCTGCCTGTGTGCGAGAATGAGTCTAAGTAAGGTAGGTACACGTAAATTATTATTCATCGTTTACTCTTTTTCTTGTTATTAAAAAAGTTATTTAAAACAAATGACACGTACAATTAACAAATAATTAAGAATAACTTGATAATATTTTAAATGTCAATATTCATATTAATCTTGAAAAATATTATTCACAAATATGTTTGATCCGCAGGATCATGCTAACTTTCTGAGGTGTAGGGGAATTCACTTTCATATTTTCTTTTCTTTCATTAAATTATCTCGCATTCAATCTTAGTAACAGAGCTTATGAGATGTTTCTCAATTACCTAATCTCAGTTTCAATTTGAAGTGAATAGAATTATTGTCTTTCGACTGCTTTCCATCATCTTTTTGTTTCAGCTTTCTCTCAAATTTAACAGCTTGTAGGATTCATTTTCTCACTGTAATTAGCGCAGGAACTAATGACTCTTGTGCTCTTGAAACCCAACTCTTTTCTTCACTATGTGAAATTACTCATCAACTTGGTCAAATTTTGCTCTGAAGGTTATTTTCTTTTTAGTAATCTACAGCGGCCTATATCTTCACCCCAGGTTCAGCTTTGAAATAGCTTTCCTTCGCAGCAATCTACTTCCTTGACAATTTCAAAAATTAGAAGCTCTCCAATTTTCGAAGAAGACAAGTTTCATTCAATTTGCTTAACAATTAAGTAGGCTAATGCATGGTATGCAGAAGCTCCTTCATTATACCGTGGGCTAATGTAGTACAGTAGTTTACTGAAGTTCACTATAATTGAGGTGGAGTGAATACTGCTGCTTCAACACTTTTTTGTAAACCTATTTGTTTTTTGAATTAATCATTTATCTTATTCATCTAACTTTTGTAGCCTACCTGAAGTTCCCTATCTTGAACTTCCGTGAAGTACGTTATTAAAATCATGATTTTTTATGTTCTAGGGCCTGAGAGGTAGTGCAATGGAGAGGCACCTTGAAGAATGCAGCCAGCAACACCTTGTTCTGATGTGTTCATTAGTCACCAAACAGCAACACCAGATAGCCAGTTTGAAAAGTGCAATATCCAGATTATCACTAAATCATTCCGGTGAGTTTTCAAATCAAATCAAACTTTATTCTAATGATAAAGATCATTAATATGAAGAAGGGAAGAAACACTACAAGGCTGATTAGTTACATATTTGGCGTTGATTGTTAGGAGAGAGTATCTAATGTTGCTATCAATCATTCAATGTATATTCTTCTTCTAATCTTCTTTTGAGGGCCTTATTGTACGAGGCGTGATTGACGCATGCGCAGAAAAATTGACGGCGCGACAATACCGCTTCGTATAATATGGCTCTAAATAATCTTTTCTAATATCAATTTAATTGACAATACCCTCTAGTGTTCTATTTTCTAATATCGTCAATTGTTTTAAATTCTCCAATTTAGTGAAGTGCAATATATTTATTTTGTCTTTTATTTTTGTACTGAAAAGTAAAATAATAATTCCAACAAGGCGTTTAATGGCTTTTCTATGTACGAAATAAAAGAAATATCAATCTCGTATGCAATGAATAAATGGAATTCATTTAGGTATTTAATACCTTCCTTGCCTCTCTTCATCCTACACATTGATAAGGCTTTGGGATATGAAATTATTCTTACATAATAACTCTTTTGCGTTTTTTAGAATTTGTTTAATACATTTCTTGCCTATCTTTGCATACATATTCATACATCAATAACTCTTCTGCTCTAAAAATGTATTCAAGAATTTTGTCAAATATTCAATACATTTCTTGCCTATTGAATCTTATTCAACAGGCTTTGGGATACAAAATTATTCATACATCAATAACTCTTTCGACCTATTTATAATTCATTTAGGTATTTAATACTTTCTTGCCTATCTCCATCCTTAATTTTCAACAGGCTTCGGGATGTAAAATTACTCAACACTTTTGCTTTTGTATTTCAGGTACCCTAGTTTGGAAGATCGCCGACTACACGTCGAAGTTCGCAGAGGCACGCAGCAAAGAGGGAATGGAACTAGTCAGTCCGCCGTGGTACACCAGTCAGTTCGGCTACAAGCTGCAGGCGTCTCTGTTTCTCAACGGAAACGGCGCCGGTGAGGGAACCCACATATCGCTCTACATTAAAATATTGCCGGGCGAGTTCGATGCTCTACTCAGATGGCCATTCGCTCACTCAGTCGCCTTCACGCTATTCGACCAAAGTGAAAAGGTTAGTAACCAATCACATTCAAACAACTCAATATATCCGTTATTTTCAATTATTAATTTATTTAATCATTCTATCATTTCACCCCTAGTATAAATCGCTTTCCTTCCATGTTCTTGAATAGCTACAATTATTACTTGGTTATTACTATATATATATTTTTTTCTGTATAGGCCTCCTAAGGACCGCAATAGTTCACTATAACTTAGCTGATGGTTTCCCTCCTTCTTCTCCATCTTTCCTTCATTCTTTCGCTCTGAGCTAACCTTCTCTCTCTCGTCCACGTCTCTCTCCTTTGCTCCTCTGGGAAAGCACTAGTTTTTAGTTTATTCCTCAGAGTTATTCTTTGTAAGATATCTTACTATATTAATATATTACTATATTTATATTAGTTAATATTTTTAATATACTAGGAGGGTGTCATTGTTTCTTATTACAAAATTAATTTTCTTTATTCTGATGAATCCTTTCACGCTATTCAGTGAAAAGGTTAATAACCAATAACTTATTAGTCTCATTCGAACTTCTCAATGCCCATTGATTTCCAATCAATAAATTTTGGATTATCAACAGAACAGAATGGAATAGTAGAGAATAGAATAGAGTAGCTTAGAAAATAATAGAATAGGAGAATATAATAGAATTTATCTGTCATGAGTATTTACACAAATACATGGATATCGACATTTTGCAATATAAAACACAAAAAATATTCAAAAGCAACATAGGCTATTGTAAAAAGCATTCGATTGGATTTGAAGCTACCGGTACTGTACTTCGTGTTATAAAACCAGCTCTTATGTGAGTTTCCATTAAACTTCAATGTTTTTTTATGGTTATTGTGTCGATATTGTTGAATGTTGATGAAAAATTCCTGAGAAAAATTTTCTCAAATGATTACTGGTTAATGATTAAATCTGGGTGATTTAATGGTTACCGTAAATCAATTTGATTTAATGGTTCCTATATTAGTCTAATTTGGTTCTTATTAAGTGATAAATTTTATGCTTACTATTGAAATATGTTATTCAAAATATTCTTTTCAAATCTATCAGATTCTTGTAATTTTTATAATAATCGAATTGTTTTCATTTCAGGCTTGCAACATTGTCGAGAGCTTTGTTCCGGATCCGACATGGGAGAACTTCCAACGACCGAGCAAGGAGCCTGATTCACTCGGATTTGGATTTCCCCGATTCGTGTCTCATGAAACACTGAAGAAGAGAAGTTTCCTGCGAGACGACACTCTTTTCATCAGAGTGAAAGTGGATCCCAGTAAAATTGTAGCTGTTTAAGATAGAGTATTGTTCAAAACAAGATTTGTAGTGATATCAGTAGAGTGTTATGGGCATTAAACTTCATCACTTTATTGATTGATAATTTTTTTCTATAAAAATGAAATTCTTATGATTTATAAGCGATAAATAAATCTTGACTTGTTCAATAAGATCAGATTTGAAAAATTCACTTCGCTTTACACCCTCCGTTTTGGGACTGGAACTTAAACTCAGAATATTCTTAGTTTATATTCTATGGACTATTCTTTGAACCAAATAGTATCCCTAAACCATTCTACCTTAGGAAGTATAGCGACTGTATTATCAGTCTCTGTACCGAAACATATAGTACTTATCTCTCTATATAGGTACTGATTCTCTGTGTACTGATACAGTTCTAATATCTCTGTATTATTTATACAGTCTCTGTTCAAGAGACTGTATAAAAAAGGCTCTGTACTAGGAAGTGATGAAATCCAATGCCAATATACGCTTCTGATATCATTTAGCCAAAGTATTTGAATTCCATTGAATCTCAAGCCTCTAATAATTATTATATTAATATCAAATCGATTTAGTCATGATGAAAATTGTAGTTTCAAAATTAGTCATATTTTTGTACAGTTCGATTAATTTGTATCGTATAGTTATCCAATTAGTTTGATAAGACACGTTTAAGAGAAGTAGATATAAGTTGATTTCAACTCTGCTATAACTCCGGACGTTGAAGGGTCTCATGTATTTGAATAATGATTTTCAATATTGTAAATAGCTGTCTATTTGTAAAAATTGTGAATTTTATTATCTTGGACGAGATAGAAATTTGATTGAGTAAACTTGAATATTATATTCCGATTCTAATCACGTACAATAATTCTACTAGAATTACTTGTGAAGGTGGATATATTTATTGCTATTTTAATATATTTTTTACATTGTTCGCTTTTTCATAATTCTTACAGTTTTGTCACAAAATTTAATCCATAGATTATTAACACTTCAACTGATTCTATCAGTCAAAGAAACAAGTTAATCTTCATTTAGTTTTTTGAAAATATACACATCGTTATACATTATTATTGCTTACTAAGTTCTTTTTCTCTCATCAATTATCAAATATTGAGTATGTATAAAGTTCATGCCTGAATGAATCCAACAAATTTTTGGATGTGGTTCATTAAGAGCTATCAGCTATTACTTCTTGTTCTGCTGTATCATTGTTAATAATAATATTAATCATTATCACAGTCACATTTTAGAACATGCACATCTAATCTATAAGAAAGTCTGAATTATTTTACTGTAATATTGCAAATGCAAAACTGATATAGCTAGAAACCAAAGTGCTCTTGTAAAATATGAATGTAAAAATAAAATGTGAATTTTTTACTCCACTGTTACATCTGTTTTCAAGTTATTTTTGTCCTTTTCATATCTTTCAACTATCGATACTTGTGAAATGTAAATTATTGAGATATTTTCCACAAGAGTATTTAGATTTTTGTGGATAATGATGTCACTAATAAGACAAGAATGTATGTGGTTAATCTGTGATGATGTCCACCAGAGTTTTCTAAACTTCTGTGTGGCTCGATAATGATGATGGACTTCAACTTTCGATGAGTTCCTAGCCTCCTTGAAGTGGTTTGAAGGACCAAATTTACTAAGTGTTGGCGGTTTTGGCACACAAGTGGTCACCCGTCCAATGGGAGTATTAGAAGTTGGTCACTTATTTAATCTGAGTGGTTAATTCATTAATTCATCTGAGTGATTCACTGAAGATTAGAAAGAAATCTGTTTTGTTCCATTCATGAAAATGGTACACTTATTATAAACCTTAATTAAACTGGACAATATAGTCTGGCTTAAGCACAACAGCTAGACTGTTGTCAAAATTTAACTAACCGATTCTGAGAATGTACAAACTGAAAAGAGAAAGTACAAAATCTAAATTTGTGACCACGAGATTGGACAGTGTTAATCGGTAACACTTATAGTTGAAAACGCGTCCTGAAAAAACTACCCAGCTCAAATTGAGCCTCGAGCCTAACCTTTTCAATACACACTTGATGAAATTCAATCAAAACAATACAAATATTGAAAAATTGAAACTGACAAAGTACAATCAACAAACCATGCATCTACAACGAAAACCTACAAGTCTGTTACTGAAACTGAAAAGAGAATCATTTGTTCCTGTAAGAGAAAGTTGATATTAGACAGCCTATCCATAATCCTACATTCATACCTTGTGAATTTGGAGTTGTACGGTACTAGTGTTTCTTGCTCCATCTCAATAGGATTCAATCCAATATTGTGATTCAACTCTCCCTGGTAAACTGTTCCTGAAAGATTGTCTGTAATCTGTAACTGAAACTAAGAGGAAGATTATTTGCACCTGTAAGAGAAAAAGTTGTTATTGGACACCCTATCCATAATACTATTTTTATACATTGTAATTTTGAAGGTGTGCTTAGTGTTCATTGCTTCATCTCTTGGGACTCACTCCAAAATCCTTATTCAACTCTTCCTAGTTAAATGTTCCTTAAAAATTGTCTGAAACTGAGAGGAAGATTATTTGTTCCTGTAAGAGCAGATTGATATTAGACAGTCTAATCTTACCCAATTATAAAATTCATTGCTTGAATGAAAGGGCATGAAGTGCCCCAGTGGCCTCCCAACACCCCTCACAGCCACCCCTATCCACCAAAGAAGAAATCCAGTAAACCATCAGAAGAGGGAGTGAATCCCTCTAGAAATGGTGGACCTACAGTTTAAGGTGGGATCCGAACCACCGAGATGACACTGGAAGTTCTTGAAACTCGCCTGAAAAAGGGAATAAATTCAATGATTAGATACAAAATTAATTGAATCAGCGCTGCTGGAGAGATTTCAGATTATAATATATACTACACATATGAACCACTTAACTTTGGCCCTATAACTCTTTCTACATCCAAAGGAGCTATTGTTCTATCTCACATAAGAATTGAATGACATTTTTAATCACAGCAACTTATCCATTCATCAAAATGGTTTCTGAAAAATCTATTAGTTCTTTTATTAGCCTATCATCTACTACTTATCACATTATGTACCACTGGAGTTCAAGGAGGAATTAAGATAGCTAGGCTTATATTTTAATATTATATATTATAATATCTCTGCACAGTCATCCATCTTTAATCTTATTTTCAAAAGCGAATCCCAATTCATGAAATAATCTCCATAAGTGGATGATTCAAATCAGTGAACACATTACTGTGATGTACATTTTGTGATTGATTGTGAAAAATGACATCAACAATAATAAAGATGTCATTTCATACATCTAAAGTATACAATATTAATTTTTAAGGTTGAATGATATAGTAGGCCTACTACCACGTCTCCCCATCATACTTAATTGTATTGATCAATGGTAATCCTCATCCAAAAATATTCTGATTTATTCAATTTGAATTGTAATTAATTCATCTGAATATCATTCTCACCTTTCACATGAGCTTTCACTGCCACATTGATGATGCAATTATTTTCATGTTGAAGCTATGTTGAAACCTGTTGAAACTATTTGATTGAAATTCTATTCCTAAAAAAATCTAGAAGTCGAATTAGTTTAACAAAACAGTGCACAAAATGTATCAATACATAAATAAACGCTCCTGTGGAAGAAAACAAAATTATAGTGACAACCTGAAAAAAATCATTTGTTATAACAACAGAAGGGTTTGAATCCTGAAACGATTCTTTATAATAAGTTAATACCTTAAACTATAAATTAAACCTTAAACTATAAGTGTCTTCCCCTTATAACTATTTTGTTCCATTCATGAAAATGGTACATTAATTATAAACCTTAATTACACTTTGATCTTAGCCAACAGGCCGAGAAGCGATATTGTAAACCTTAATTAAAACTGGACAATAGTCCAGTTTAAGCACAACTAGACTATTGTTAAAATCTCAATAAACGATTCTGAGAATGTACAAACTTAAAAGAGTAAGTACAAAATCTAAATTTGTGAAGCCGATATTGGACGAAAGTGTTAATCGGTAACACTCTTAGTTCAAAACGCGTCCTGAAAAAATCTACCCAGCTCAAATTGAGCCTCGAGCCTAACCTCTTCAATACACACATGATGAAATTCAATAAAAACAATTGAAATATTGAACAATTGAAAGTGGCAAAGTACAAGCAACAAACCATGCATCTACAACAAAATTACCAATCAAATCACAACTACAGCCAAAAAGCGAGAGAATAGGAACAAAATGTGCTACCAAAAATAAACTATATGGTTTTGGAAGTCTTCAAATTTTGGATGCAGAAAAAGTTTTCGATAACATGGAAGCTTCCATCAAATAGAATAACTTGTTGATAACTTATATAGAAGAATATTCCTTCTATAAAATTTGCAAAAATTATTTTGAATTACACTGCAGTTTTGGTACATTATAGAAATTCAAAATGATTCTCAAAATCAAAGTAAATACTTCTGTATTTTTGATAGTTATTGAATAAATTATATTTTTCAATGACCAAATAAATTGAATGAAAATGGAAGCACAAATTGTTATAGGTAATATAAAACAATGCTTCCAACAGACAAAGATCAGGAAAATAAGGAAATAGGAGAGTAGTTGATGGAGGAAGGGGATGCATCATCAAATCAGCATGCTCAGCCCACTGAAATGAGATCCAAACTCCCAGTGATCAACAGTTCACAGCCACCGCAGGGTCTGGCTGCATTGGTAGTTGTGAATACTGTGTTTCACTAAAATTAGGTCCTGAAAAGAGACATTTCAGGTCTGTTGAGCATTGACATACCAGAAGGGACCTGACTAACATATAAATGCTGAAACCCTAAAGAATTTGCTGACCAATTATTTCCTACTTCTAAATAATGAGGACCCTGAACAAGGGGGACATTATTGAAAGAGGAGTGAGTTTCTCTCACTGACCTGGAAGCTTCACATCAGCATGCCGAGCCCTCTGAAATGAGCTCCAAATCTATGATTGACAGTTTCTGCTCACTACAGGGTCTGGCTGTATTGGTGTGAGTGATTACTGTCTTTCATACCTCATTGAAAAGGGACAGAATGAGGGAGGGCGCGATTTTTCTACTAATAAAAAGTTTCAGTTGATTTAATTTCAATTTTCAGATAAATTACTTGATGATTTTATTATTGAGAAAGGTCAGACTTCTACAGGAAATTGAATTTATGTTCTAATCTCTAATATTTATTTTTAATAATCCAAGAACAATTGAATTCATTTTATAAATTTCAAACGGATGTTGAAAAAAGGACAAGGGCAAAGGAGTCCATGATGACGATGATGATGATGACTTGAAGCTGAAGATCGATGCAGCAACCTAGGGACCCTTAACTACTTTTCAAAGAAATAATCAAAGCGGTTTTAATTTGAAAGAGTGAATCTCAATTTAGCTTGAAATTTGTAAAATTAAAAAATGAAAATTTGGAAAAATTAATGCGATACGCTTTGATTTCAAATTGAATTTGCTTGTACTTTAATCTGATAATAATAGACAGTTCTACAAATGATATTTGAATTTGATGTGGCTTGAAAAAAAATTACTTTGAAGTTTACTATAGAATCAAGACATGATTCTATTCTGGATAACAGAATTGATTTACAGAAAATTAAAAACAAAATAAATTTGGGTCAGGGTCGGGGAGTGATGATGATGATGATGATGTTGATGACTTGAAGCTGAAGAGGAACCTGAAAATTAACCTACTCTTACAGAAAATACCTACTCTTAAACGACTATCCTGCTTTCTAAATTTATTGAGCTGTAACTTGGAGCTGTAGATGTACTACCTGAAATGAACCTACTCTTACGGAAAATACCTACTTTTGAAGAACTATCCTGCTTTTGTCAAATTTATTTAAAAATGAATATAGTTATTTCAAAAACTATTCTGCTCTGAGATCATAGATAATTTTAAATTATCCTGCTGATTTAAAAAAATTAGTGCACTCTAAGAACCATGTTGATTCAAAAAATTAAAAAATTTTCTGACAGAAAATTATTCTGATCTGATCATAGAAAAAGTGAATTACCCTGCTTATGATATATAAGAAGCAATCCTGATTATTATACTGCCTTAATATTGATTTAGTGATCTATCTCTATACCTTGTCTCGTATATCATGACTAATATGAGATAAATTGATGAAATTGACTTCTATCTCAATTCTTCTATTTATAACAATAAACTGTATAATTGTCTCTCTACCTTATAATGTCATGACTAACAGAAGAAAAATTAATTAAATCAATACCTATCTTAGCAACATAACTACTATAAATATTTCAAATGTAATGAACATTTATCGAAAAAGTTATAAAATCCCTATCCTGAAGTGGTGAGCCTGAAAATCCCTGATAAGAAAAACCCTAAACTCAATCTAAATCCTAATCTGGGGCATTGAAGTTCTTGTAGTATCACTCTGCAGTCACTTCAAGTGTATATAATAATTATTATCTAGCCACTGTGTCTCATGCTACTGACACCATGCAGTGTAACCTCACACACATTTATTTGGACTAAATTAATTTGAAAAATAGAATTGGAAAGTTGAAAATTGATGGATGAATATTTTTCATGGAAATACTCGTAAGAAGAAAAAACAGTACCGTAGATGATTTTCAAGTTGAATTTCCAAAACTAAAAAACAACAAACACTAAAGCATGCAATCTAAACAAAAAATCTGTTTCAACTCAACTTGAGAAACATCTACTGTACTGACTTTCTACTGGACAAAATTTGAGAAATATGAATTATTATTAATTTATAAGAATTAAGTGCTGGACAACTTTACGGGAAGAATAAAAAAGCTATATTCTTAGAAAACTTTTCCATTTTTTCTTCCTAGCACATCATAAAAATATAACAACGCCGCCAACCAATACAAGTCAAACCTCCCCGTCCCTGCAACAAACGCGAGGTCTGAAACCTTCAAAACGACACAAGACAACGCTGCAAAACCTTCCACCAGTAAAGTTGTACAACACATATTTCATATTCTTGTTGAAATATTGTTCTTTTAAAATAACATATTTCATATTCTTGTTGAAATATTTTACTTTTAATAACAAAATGTTTAAATTCGAATGATTATAAATTCCAAATCATTAACCAATTTTTGAATTGAGAATTCAAATTTGTTAATAACAGGAACTTTCTCAATTTTTATGATTGAAAAAATTTACAATAATTATTATTTGTATATGGAATGTTAACATTGACTTCCTAATCTTTAAATAATTGATTATTTTGTACTTTGAAATAAGAGCAATTTTCACTTTGAGATAAGACAGGAACTAATGCGCATTTTTACCAAAAAATATAAATTTTCAGTGTGTGAGGTTTTTTTATGTGGCAAGCATGCAAATATGATTTTGTGACTCACCAAGTCGCCATTTTTCAAACCTGTGTATCTGCTTGTTCAGAGTCCAGCGAGTACGTGTGTCCTCCAGAGAATGTGGAGTACCTGCACAACGTTCATGTATGATGTGGCTGATCCTGTCTGCTAGATGATTGTGTATGATGTGGCTATAGTTGATCCTCTCTGCTATAGATGATGATATTGATGATGGTGATCCCTCTTCATTTATAACTGCCGCTGTTATCAGTGGATCTGCGAAATAAAACGTAATGCTTAAAATCGGCATAATTTTCAAGCTAGAAAATCCTATTCATGTGAGATAAGGATGCATCTAATTTTTTTCTGTATTTTGAAACCTAGCTTGCGAAGTTACCTGCCAAGCAAGAGTGCATAAAGAGCTCACAAAAATATCATTCATAATATTGTATGAAAATAAATGAATAACTAATAGTAATAAATAAATAATTTTGTATGTAAATAAATGAATAAATAAATAAAATGAGGAGCGCCATTTCACCAAACTGTTGGGGTGGGGACAAACATCTGGGGTATGGAATAGGGGTAAAATAGGATATGACCCCATGGAAAGGTGGTCAAAAGGGTGAACATTTTTGAAATATTACATTTTAAAATGTAATTTTAAGCTTCATTTTGACTATCAATGTCTTAATACGATAATATTTTTGATCGGCTTGCTATTTCAAATTATGTATCCGATATTTGGGGGGGCCTAGGCCCACCCACTGCCCCCCAAATGGCGCCCCTGATGAAACTATGAATGAGTAAGTAACAGAACTATAAGATCATTCAATAGAAAGGACAGGTGAATTTTAACAAGCACAGAGGCTTGTTCAACTCTTTCATATTATTTTGATACTGTTCTGCACATTTTACTGGTATTTTTATTGGAGATGGAGGTTTTATTAGGCGAACATCTTTATTTACAACATTCCAGCTTAACTTTTAATAAGTTGAATAATTATTGATGCACAATTCTAGCTCAAAAATATGTTTTTGGGCCAAATTTACTCAAAATACCATAGAAATTTCATTCGTGTGACTTGCTTGCTAAGAATTTGCATTCAAAATTCAAAGTTCAATAACCGCCATGAGAGACAAGTTTACCAACATTATTTGATAATCGATCAAAAAGAGTCAATCGTACTCATATATTATGCTTATGAACGCGATCTACATAAACGTTTACATCAACTATCACCTGTAGATTTGGTAGAAAATTATATTTTGAATCAGTTTTTGAATTGATAAAATTGGGATCAGACAAAAAACGTCAGTTTTCTAGTCGTTAAAATGCAATTACCAAAGAGTGAATAGAGAGAGAGGTAGTACATGAAGGACAATCCGGAAAGATCCCAAATTGTAGGCTTTTTTGCTTTTTTAAAATGACGAAGTGAAGTTAAAACCGAATGGAAATTCATAAGGATTATCACAAAGTTCTGCAACGTGGCTTATTCTGTACATTTTTATTGATTAGTCATTATGAGTTTCTTTAATGGCAGCCTTGTTTAGTTCACACTGTGCTACGAGTTCAGAACCTCTTTTGTGAGACGGCCATTGTGAATTCTACTACCGGCAAATTCAAAACACCCAGAACATCTGCAGTGATGTGAAAGCTCTCCAACTTGAAATTAATTATGCAACCTATCCTAAGAATTATCACTTAATTTATTCAAAATCAAATGCCTTCAAACACCCATATTCTTTGATATGATATTATGGGAGTTGCTTATGACTTCTAGAAGTAACCAACATTACGTCTATTATACCAGTAGAAACCAATATTATACCAGTACCGTACCGTTTTTAATTCCAGTAGCCTGATCATATACTTTTAATTAATTGTTATATCATTTACTGAATAAATGAGTTGATACCACTTCATTGTTGAGCTGCCTAAACAATAAGTAGGCCTACTTTGACCATAAAAATGGTACCGGTATAGTAATATCCAATATAATTTTGTTTTCACAAATTCATTTCATGAACACAGAGACCGAGGTTTAAATTAACTCTCTACTAGCCAGTAATGCAGATCATGTACATCCATTAAAATCACAAAATATATTCCTGTGCTTATGAATGAATTGTGTGATTGCCAACACACTCTCATGTCTCTAATCACATAGTAAACTATTAAAAAAAGCATGATACTCTTTATGTAATTCAGTCAATAAATTCTCAATAAATTTTAAAACTCTTTAGCTGCGTCCATACTCAACAAATGTTTGACAAACATTTTTGAAAAACATGTTTGTTGAGGAGCTCAAGGAACAAACATTTTTAAAAGTTCGGACAAACATTGTTTGTCAAACAAAAATTATAGCAGGATTCTTTTAAATTGTCAGAAACAGTTGATTGATTTACGCTCGTTTACTAACGTTAAACCAGCTGTTTTCTGACAAGTTAAAAGAATTCTGCTATACTGTTTTGCCAAACATTTTCGGCGTTTGCTGTGTCGCTGTGTGTGATGATATCGAATCATCATATGTTCTTATGTTATCATATTTTCTTGTGTTGATTTTGTATTAATTTTAATTATTAATTAAATTATAATTATTAATTATTTTATTATTAATTAATGTAGATTTTTAATTTTTTCAAAGATTACGTGATGATTGTATTAAAATTATTTTAAGTCTATTTAATTTGTATTTATCTATAAATTTTTTCCTGGCTACGACCTTGTTATGGAAATTGAATACTGGTAACATCACTTGTTGCTATGGAAATTTCAAATAACAAGCTATTCATGAGGCGCCATGCTAAAAAAGTATACTCTACAAACAGTTTGCTAGTTTTCGCTACCAGAGCAAACATTAATAGTCCAAACAAAAATGGCGGCGCGACACAAAATCTGTTCTACCCAAGGAGGATAGAGTTTTCATAATGTTCACACTGCGCAGATCAAGATGCGCCTAGAACTCAAAAACGCTCTCCATGGTTTTCTTCCTCCTTGGCTTACACACCCTCAAACATTTTGTTTGTATCGCGTCCACACTGGCCACGGACAAACATTGTTTGTAAAACAAAATAAAATTTGTCCAAACTGTTTCAACAAACATGTTTGTTAAAAGTTTGTTCAGTATGGACGCAGCTTTTAGCTCTTAACTCTTAAACAAGATTTATTAAAATTATTTTAAATATTTTTTTTGTATTATAACTTATAATTTAAAAAAATATTTTTACTATTGTCAACTACCAGCAGAAGAATTTAAATACATTTTATATCCTTCAAGACTGCACATTTTTGTATAAATGTAATATACCTTACCTCGTTCCAATAGGCGTTACTATCTAGAATGTATGAGTTAGAAATAAAAATGTTTTATAGAATCTGTCGATAGCCTGTGGAGTATATATTACGTCATTTGTTTTTTTCAAAATCAATATAAAATGTAAGATACCGTAATATAAATAATATTATGATGAAATAGGTAAGTTTACTTCCAATTTGAAATATCATTTCAAATCACTGATAATGGAATGAGAAAAAATATTGCCGGTTACTATGAAGGCTGTATATTATACAGGTACTAGAATACATGGTAGAGTTCACGCGAAGATCTTAGCGTACAATTTGAGAGGCGTGGCGTCAAGCGACTCAACGTTTCCATAATATGGTAACTGGACTCGTGATTTTCGCAGCAGTCTACTGTGTGTCCTACTCTACTCGTACTACCTACCGTGTATTCTTGTACCTGTTCTACAGCTCATTAGCAGTAGTATCTTATACTTGAAAAGGCTTAATTAAATATGTATATGTTATTTAGTTTCATGGGTTGGTATTTGAAATGAATGATTTTTTTCAATTTATAAATTAAACAAAAATAATAATCCTGAGAACTAATATTGTTTAATGCTGGCTCCAAGTAGTTGTCCTTTGAAAGGGCTTCACCTATAATATTATAATGACTTATGGCAGGAAACATAATATATAGTTGCAATAGGCATTTTAAGGCAAATGTTATGATGTTGCAAACATTTACAAGTATGTCTAGTGCGAAGGTATCTTTCGCTCGAACTTGTATCCAATATAAACATGGCCTAACGTGTAATTTATTTATTCAAGAAGCACAATTTATTATCTAATAGAATGAAAACACAGACACAAAGTCCAAAACGTCTATTGTACAAACTATTAATTCAGAACCTCTTAATGATGAGAAAATTTAGTCTTTATACAGTCATGATCTATGCGCTTTTTCAATGTGAACATGTATAACATACTGTACCACTTGTTATTTCATAGATACATCCATTGAATAGGTCATTTGAGAAACTATCAGGAGTATCAGAACTTCATCATACTGATTATAGAAGCTTTGAAGCTTAAATGGTGTCATGAATCTACGTTTCTATTTGAATACAATATACAATCATCGATGAGATCTTTGAATCGAAGTTCATGAAGAATCATAGTTCAATGCTAAATTAACATACAAATCTTACATTATTTTGGCAACAGGCTAATAAAGCTCCTAATCAAGAGCGAAATGAATCTCACTTTTGCCAAATTAATGAAACATGTAACTAAAACTCAAAATTCAATTCTATAGAACTGTATAAACTAATTCAATTCTAGATATAAAAATGAAGTTGAATTCAAATTTAAGAAATGACAGATTCTTACTATTGTAAACGTCAACTTGAGCGTTTCAATGCGTATCAAACCTTGTATATTGAATCAATTTGTTACACATTAAGGAGGCCTCAACGACTTTGTAGTTGAAAACTCAAATTAATTCAATTCTAGATATAAAGGTGAAATTGAATTCAAATTACGTTGAATAGTACAGCGATTTCACTTAGCTAAGGCTCCTGGACTGACAAAAAGCTCATTACAGCTTTTTACAATAATAAAAATGTCTAAGAATCTATTCACTATAATGCAGCCATATAAAAATTGTATAGCAGAAGAAATATTTAACATGGTGAAAAAATTGATAAGTTGTAGTAATTATTGAAATAATTAATTTCTAGTCCAGATGTAATAGAAAAGTAAACGAGCTGTATACCTACAGTCATCTATAAAATATATTCAATGTACATATCAAATAGCTCCAATTCAAATTGAAGTTCATTGGAGGACTTGGTAAAAAGCTGAAATGAGAAATTATTTCCAGTCCAGATGCCGTAGCAAAGTGAACGGCCTATTATAATGAATCGAATCAAGTACGCATAATCATCGCATACCGAAGACACTTTCTAGATCATTGTCAGAGAGTGGAGGGGGATTTAATCAAATTCACACTTGAAAATATCAAAGTATAATCTTTGAAAATTGAGTTCATGGAATAACAAAGCAACAAAACAATTGCCGAGTCATAAAATATAATGCACTGGTTTCTAGAAGAGAAGAGGCCAACCGGAGTTCCAATGATTATCACTCACTCAAGAATCGATTCATAAGTATTGAAGAAAATAAAAAATAAAGGAAGAAAATAAAAACAAGAAATAACATTTAATATTTCACGAATAACAAATCCTTACAAGAAAAAATCGATAACAGAATGTCAATTTTAATTGAAAATATATTCCCATCAGAAATGATGACCCACGAATCCTTCCTGTAACAAACATGGGACAACTTTTAGAGCATGGAATCTTCTTTTTTTGCTCGTGCTCTGCCAAATATTAGTGTCCATGCCAAGTATTAGTTTCCATGCAAAAATTAGTTCCATGCCAAAAACCCTAACACGTTAAAAGATAGGAAAATGAATATGAGGGCCAGCACGCCAGAAAGGATGAAGAGCAAAAAGTAAAATTAAATTGAAAAATAGTGCACACGTGTTACCAACGCATGCTACTATGACTGAGTAAGAATAAAACCTAAACTAAGAAAGGCAGCTAATCTTCCAAGTTCATCTCTAGAATACTAGACTAGGATTATAATCCTAGGTCAATTAGACTAGAATTACAATCTTAGTCAAGTTCAAACATTTTAGTCGTTTAGTGTAGAAGTGATAGACAGCAAAGAAGTGCCTTATCAGATAATACGAACAATAGACTAATATGAAAGAAGAAAAATATGACGACAGCGGCGAAGAAGAATAAAGAGGGAAATAATGAGAACGAAGAAAAAGAGAAGGAAGAAAAACAGTAAAATAAGAACAAGAAATAACCCATGAAGAAAAAAAGGAGAAGAATTAGAAGAGGAAGAGAATGAGGACGAAGAAGAAAGAGAAAAAGAGAAACAAGAAGAACATGAAACCCATGAAGAAAAGAAAGGAGAAACAATTCAGCAAGCATGCAAAACAAACTGAAGACATAGAATGAAATTGAAATTAACTCCAATAAGGCGCTAAAGTTCATAGTGGGATTCAATCTTAAACAAGACAAAATTTAAAAGACAATGATAGCTGATTCAATTGGTGTGTCAGATGGAATTGCAAATCCAAGTACAAGCATAGCGAGTGATAATCTTAACTCAAGTTAAGCACATTCTAGCTCAAAATTCATAGTGAAGTCCTTACAACCACTAGCACTATATCACTAGCAGACTAAGTTATAACGACTTTCAGAAAAACACGACGTTGAAATAAGAAGCAATATGTTCCAAGTAAGCTTATCAAGAAAAAGCTCTTCAAATAGTTTAGAAATATCCGACGCTGAAATGAGGAAACAATAGGTTCCAAGTCAGCCAATCAAGCAAACATTCTATTTACTTTATTAAAGTTTTACTTTTTTTAGTGCAATAAGAAAGGGTTAACAATTCATTTGCGCATGCAAAGTAGGCGTTCAAACAAGCTTTAGTTTTATGTTGAGGATGCTATATTTCAACTGATAACCATGAAAATGATACCAAATTGTTCCAATTTGAATTTCCAATTGTGATTTTTCAAAAGTTACATTGACATAGATCAAAATTCACGAACTTCAACAGTCATTACTTTCAAAGTACAGTGCTTTCACTTTGCTAAGACACCTGGCCTGAAAATGAACCACCTCATTACAGCTTTTTACAATGATTAAAGTTTATAAGAATTCATCCACTAAAATGCAGCAATTATTAATAGCCTACTGTATATTGGATGAGATCTAATACAATTTAATTACAATTCAAGTGTTAATGAGCTGTGATGACAATAATTCATTCCCAGTCCAGATGTCAAAGCTAAGTGAACGGGCGATACGTCAAGTATTCTAAAAATATTCATCTCCAATTTAAAAATTATAAAAGCACATGAAATAGAGTCCAAAATAGTGAATTTCCACGCTCAATTTTTATAAAGGACTTTTTCAATTCCCATAAATGACTTTTGAAGTCAACATGAACGGGGCGAGAGATTGAAGTGCTATTGAGTATAACTATTTGCAGTACGCAATAGAAAGCTATTGTCTGAAAAAAGAACTTAACATTGTAAGTTATCAGGTTAAGGCAAAAGTATTTCGTAGGTTGGTTAGGAGAAGCAGTATCAAGCAAGAGGTCGAGAGAAAATTGAGAAACATCAAATAACAAATAAAATACTAACCTGACAAAAACTTCTGATGTTCAACATAATCTTGAAGATTCCTTCTCTCAGCGCGTTACATCTGGCAGTGCTTCTTTCAAGTATACAGATTTTACGCAGCCTCCACACGTCCAATGGATAAGATTTGAAGACACTGAGAAAAGAAAACATCTCTTAAAATAGGAGACTGGATTATGGACACAATTAAGAAACCCTCAATAGTCAGTTACATTCATTTAATTTTATTAGAAGTCGAATTATTATCGAAACAACAATTTCGTGAATCGGCCTACGATTAGTTAATGAGTCAAAAATGTTCATTAAAATCCAAAATGAAAGGCCTAATATTTTCCAGATATGGAGAAAGAATTGAGGGTTACATCATAGATAACAGATTAGAATCTCTTATCTATGGTTATATTGAGTAGTACATTATAAACTGGTCACTGAGGGTGGGTAGGTCTACTGTGAAGAGGTAATCTCTAATAAACAATGAAAACATAAAATATGTGGGGACATAGTAATAAATTCTTTAATTTTTGTTTGGACGACCTGTTGGAGGTGCTGCCAGTCCCCTCTTAATAGTTTCAAGTGGCCACTTATTTAAATTTGTTTTAATTTTTCTAACAAAGCCCATACTGGGCTGCCTTCTTCTTCATGTTATCACTAAAGTATTAGTGTCTCGGACGCGATCCCTCCAGGACTACTGGGCATAGATCAAAAAATGGAAATTATGAAATTAAAAAAAACAAAAGCCGTTATTCACTATTATGAAAACCGCTACTTAAAATTCCAGACTTGAATTTTACATGTTCATAAAAAACCACACCTGAACACATATCTAAATACAACTAAAAACCAGTTGAGCCTATGAACAAATCAAAAAGAACTTGTAAAATGAAAAATAATTGGATTAATTAATTGATGTTAATGATTCCATTTTTTTTAAATCAGCCACTACTAATCAATTCAAATAATGATTTGATAATCATCCGATCAAATAAAAAAATATCTGCTTCATGACTGATGTGTTTACTGCTCATTAATTTCGACTTAACAACTAAATAATGTTGTGTCAGTCTGAATTACAGCTTACAAACCATCTACTCCATTTCCAAGTAAAAATTCAAACCAAGTGACAAACTATGAATTAAAGGGGCAGATACACGTTGCATATTATTCTCGCATGCATGCATACTCTACAACTACATCGAATGGACCGACATTTCCCATCTAATTCAATGGGAAATCACAGGCAACGCGTTGCTCAGTAAGCATGCATACTATACAACGTGTAACCGCACCTTCAAAATGATTAAAGAAATTTAATAAATGCTTCAAAGTAATAATAAATAAATGTTAACCAGTAATAATAAAGTACAGTAATAAAAACTAAGACAAACTTACATTCAACTATCATTAGTCAAAGACCACATGAGAGTCATAGTAGTCTGCTCAAAATCTTGAAGACTCGATCCACTTCTTACTGTCTAGGCTTCTGGAATTACAACGCCAATCTGAAAATTGAACATAGATTTGAATATTCTAATGGACTATTGGATTAGAAATTGAGAAATCGAAGTTTTTGCGTTTACATGCGATTGTGGATTAATGAAACTCAACATCAAAAGTAAGTTTACACAAGAACATCGAAGTTCCTCTGAAATGAAGGCACTTTGATCCATATACAATCCCTTATGTCGACACTTGGTCGACTTTTTGTGCTGCACGGCATGCGGCAAATGCTTAAGCATATTCAGCATACAAAAACCGACCAAGTGTGGACATAGGGATTCATCACGATTATCTCATTATCTGTAAATGATCAACTCAAAATATATAAGACAGACTAGTCTACTTTGTAATATTATACGACCACTAGAGAAAAGTTAGAAACTAGTTAACCTTAGATATGGAAATTATTTATTTGGGATGAAGGGCAGAGCACCCTCCAATCTAAATAGAATAAAAGGTAGTGTTCACGAGGATGATGCGCAGTATATAAAGCTTTATTCAGCTGATCATGTGACTTCATTGGATATGAAGTTCAATTTTACTTATCTTTTACCATAGCCACCTCTCCACTAGAGATAGCCATGCTTTTACATGTTGAATTCAGCAATTTATAGGTAGTTTATAGGAATTTCTTTTCTCAAGAAATACATGCTTTTTAAGCCCCGCAATTCATTGTACCTACATTTATCTTTTTATCTTTGTAGTTTCATTACCATCAGACAGCTAATAATTATTTCTGAGCATTCGTTTATTTAATGGCATGCATATCGGATCAAAGGTAGGATACTTTCGAATTCTGTAGGCATGCTATAATATATTTGAATGATCGGATATAATTATAGCGGTTTGATGCATTAAAACAAAGATTGAAAATAAGTATACAATGAAGCTTAGGAAAGATCTCGGTGACTTGAAAGCATACAGATTTCGAGAAAGGACAAATGAGATTGCTGAATTCAACATGTAAAAGATAGGGAAACGGATAGGAAAACTAGGGAAACTATTGCATGATCCCCGATAGGGTTACAAGATAGAGGCATATTTTTTTTTAAACAAAAATATAATCATATTCATGTTGAAACAGAAAACTAACTTAGTATCTAAATCTTAAGCTATATCAGCAATAATAAAGTATGTGAGCAATTATAATTCTTAATTCGCCGCAGGAAAAATGCTTTGCATAAAAGTACCATCCCGCTATGAAGCATAAATGGCCCACCATAGTCCATAATGCGTACCCCAAAGTTGAAAAGTAGGCCAAAGAATAAATTTTCAAAATAAGTTATATATTAAATCGACTTTGAATAACGGAAAAACTTATCAATAGCAGCTTTGAATGGAAGAGAATGACATATCAAACTTTGAAATGCTAGGAAAGTCAAAAAATTTCATTCACTTGGCTAACGCCTGAAGCCTACCGGTATGCCTCTGTAGCCCAGATAGGTAGACTACCGATTCGTTATGAGAAAAATAGATAATTTCAATCCAGTTTAGCGATATCAAATTAAAAAAGTGAATCTATATGTGTTATATATCAATTTATGATAAACAACTAACCATGAATCGATAATATTTAGTCAATGTTATGAAAACAAAACTAGATCATACCGAATACGGGAGTCGCTTGAAGCTTCCAACTTCATTTGAAGAATTAGGAAAAATTACGCTGAATTAAACGATTCCTATCGGTAAAAACTATGAAACCAATCATAATGAACACATTACACAATAAATTTAATGTTAATTCGTTAAATTATCACTAGAAACTTCAATAACACGAGGACCCTAACACGGTTTCTACCTGTTGAAGATTGCGGCCATATTATAAAAAATTGTGTGAATTTTTCATTTCTATTTTGGCGACTGTGCTACCAACCTAACAGCGTGAAAAGAAACTGATAGTCCAATCTTTCGTACATCGTTACAAGCAAAGGATTTAATGATTCTGTTGGTGACAATGTAGATCCCTATACAAAATCATTTTGATAATGAAGATCTGAATACAAATTAATAATTTATAGCTAAAAACCGTCCAATTAATTGATTCGACAATGTAATTACGTCAATACTGTTGATATAATTATTTGTATCTCAAAATCCCATTCACTATCTATTCATTCACTATGAATATTACCAACAAGTACAGTAAATGCAACCTATTTTCAAAGGGCCTGAACGCCCCTCCCAAGAACAATAGAAAAAACCTATCTACTACTATTGATAGATAAAGATAAGCAATACTCTCTAGTCTGTTTCTGAATTTTGTTTTTCTGATAGATTTTTTGTGGAAATAGCAATTAACATACAGTACAAGGATATTCAAGAAATTCATCAAGGACAAGACAGTACAAGAAGGCAAAACATTCTAATATTCCATAAAATCATGAGATTCTATTGGGTTTTGTGAAGCACTTGGTTAATATTTATAGGCCCTTCCATAAATTTTGTCTTCAATTATTAATAATCCACTCAATATAATATCATTCGAAAGAGAACATGTACTCAACCACTAATTATCCGAGTACTGAATACTATAGAATTATTATATTAGTTATATTATTATAGTTATTATATTATTAGTTATATATTATAATTATTATATTATATTATTTTATTAGTGTAGTAAAATTGATTAAGTCATTGAAAAACAAAAATTCTGCTGGCTGGGATGATATTCCTGTTAAGGTGTTCAGATTTGTGGCTGATATTGTGGCGGATCCTCTAACAAGGATTTTAAATCAATCCTTTTCTCAAGGAGTGTTTCCTGAGAAGCTGAAGTTGGCACTCATAAAGCCAATTTTTAAAAAAGGTAACATGGACAATTTCAGTAACTATAGACCAATATCAATTCTCTCAGCGTTCTCTAAACTCTTTGAAAAGGCAGCAAATGAGCAGATATTGCAATTCCTGGTGACTAATGAAATAATAAGCAAGACACAATTTGGCTTTATTAAGGGTCTAAGTACAGAGTCTGCAGTTACAAAGCTTGTGAATTGTATCTCTGCACTCGACTCAACACAATCAGTGTGTGGCCTCATGTGTGATTTATCAAAGGCCTTCGACTGTGTAGCACATGAGGTCCTCATTAAAATGGAAAAGTATGGTTTCTGGGATAAGTCTTTGACATGGTTTAGATCTTACCTAAACAACAGGAGGCAATCCACACAGATTTCTTCAGGCCAAAACACTTTCAGGTCGAAATGGGCTTCTATAACGGCTGGTATTCCTCAGGGTTCAATATTGGGACCAACACTTTTTTTAATATACGTGAATGACTTATCAACTTGTTCAAATAGATCAGTTTTTCAATATGCAGATGATACTTCATTCATGATTTCCGATTCCAGTATTGAAATTATTTCCCAAAAAATCCCAGATGAGTTGTCAAGCATAGAAGCTTGGTTTTCAGTAAATGGACTGTCAATGAATTTAAATAAAACAAAATTAATGTCTTTCAGATCCATGCGTTCCATGCAGAGTAACATAAACATAAATCACAGAAATCAACTAGAAGATGTGGATAGTGTTGAGTTCTTGGGTGTGCTACTTGATAGAAATTTAAGATGGGTGGAGCACACTGAGAGATTATGAAAGCTGAACTCTGCTTGTTTTCACTTCGAGTAGTGATAAGTTTTAAATCACTGCTAAGTATCTACTATGGCTACCTTTTTCCATTTCTAAAATATTGTGTTATTGTCTGGGAAACTCATCGACAGCTGAGAAGGTCTTCAAAGTCCAAAGAGAGCTATTAGAATTATTTTCGATAAGCCCCAAGATATAGCGCGACCTTTTATTAGGAAAACTTCTTACTTTGCCCTTTATATACTTGAGATATGTGTTTATACTAAGAAAAATATCAACACCTTCAGCCGGTATGGAGACTCACATAACTATAATACTCGCCACTCTAATATGATTTCTTCCGTTTCACATAGAACTGTTTTATTTGAGAAGTCACCTCAGTTTAGCGGTCCGAAAATATATAATGCCTTGCCACCTGAATTAAAAGAAGAGGAAAACCACAAAATATTCAAAATTAAACTTAGAGATTGGCTAGTTACTAGACCATTTTATACGGTAAATGAGTTTTATAACTTGACTGCTTAGTTATCTGTAATATTGAGGTCGGTTAATTTGTCTGATTTGGTTTTAGTCATATGAAAATCCAAAATATGGTGTTATTTTATAGTAATAAAAATATTGACCCATCCTCTGTCTACTTTTGTAGATGTTTGGGATGTAGTGAAAAAACTAAAACTAAAACTAAAACTATACCTATAAAGTTATTCGCGCATACTGCAATCTGAGGGAATCTCAGATGCAATCACTGCAATCTCAATAATCTAATGGGAATTACCACAGCCATCACCGCAAATGTTGTAATGTACATTCAATTTGAAAAGGCAAATGGACTGACAATAAATCAACTCATATACAGCTTTTTACAATGATAAAAGTGTACTGGTATTAGCGAGAGCGCCCACTGAGGTGGCGTGGTGGTGACGGATTGGCAGGTGGTTTACAAGTGGCGTTTCGAAGTGGAGGTGGCGTGGCATTCTTTTTTATGTTTATACAGTATTTGGATCAAAAGCCGTAGGATTGTCTTGCATTTAGTGCTTGCAACATAATTCAGTTGCACACAAAATCGACCAAGTGTGAACCAACTTGGCTCATTCAAATTGAAATTTATTTCTCCTATAAAATTCATCAAAATATAATTTCTGATAAAGGAGTATGATCAATAATAATCAAGACTAACTAACTTATATCTAGAAGTATTTGAAAGATATTTGGAGGAATTTGTCCAGAACTGTTATCTCATGCTTCTTTCCCAAGGCGACTTGAAAATTATTCAACTGATAGGCTAAAATTGAATTTCTTACTATTGAAAAATATTCAATGAATAACAGATTTGAGACAAAGATTAAGAGAAAGATGTAAAAGATCACAGCATGCCTTTTCCTGTTTTCCAAACTCTTTCAAATACCAAAAACCTTAATATTATAGACTACCGGTATGCTATATTATACTACTGACAGTCTACCCTAGAGTCTTTACAGTCTACCCATAGGTACTTTACAAGTTACTGATGTATGTAAAGTAGCAAATCATGAGAAAATAGAATGTCACTCGCATGAATGAATTATTATGGGAAAGGTAATATGAAATGGCTATTCGTTAATTAACACCAAGCCATTCAATCTCAGTCAATGGCTAATAAAGAGGAAACAAAAATCAACATACCGGTTGACGACCAACTTTGGAAACTGAGTGAAAGCGTTTGGATCATTTCAATACATACGGATGAAGAAATCAATAATGAGGAACACATTTTACACACGTTATTTCGATGAATTGTAATCACAAACTTCAGAAGATGAGAAGAGTAGAATGTAATACGGTATGTAAAGCTGAGGAGATGAAACAAACGTGTTGAAACTGAAACAAACGTGTTAAAACATGAAACTGAAACATCAGATTCAGCAGAGCAGTACTAGTACTACCAACACAATAAAGTTAAACTGCACTAAACGATAAGGTTCCTATCTAAAATAATTTTTCCAAGAGAAGAACCAACTTTTTAGTGCTTGTCGATCACGAGAAAATTCTAAAGAAAGCTGCACTTCTCAAAACTGGATTATAGTTACAATTTTACTAAATAATAATTTCGGTCAATCATGCTCACCAGCTGGGTGAGTGAAGTTTAGAAAGTTAGGTTATGGCTCATGTGTTTGTGTTCCATCTAACTTAAATTCTGTAACTAAATAACTTTATTATTTTATAATTATATTATTGCTATAACATCGGTCAAAAATGGGGAAACGACAGCATCAAAAGGATAAAATGTAAGTTTCAGTTTGGTTTGACCAATAGTATTCTTGCAAGGACTATGTAAACACTTTCGAATCTAGGCTAGTCAACTATTGATGTACAGTTTCGTAAATTATGTTTAATTTCCTCTTTGTTTTCTCTTATTTTTCAAAATACATTTCATGATTATTCAAAACAAGTATTTATTTTTCCCTCGTCACAGTTTGGTTTGGTTGAACTTGTAATATAAAACAAGAAGGGGCAAAAGTTTGAATCCCCAACAGTAGATATAACAGTAATTATCTCGATTTTTTCTTCTAATCTATGTGCAACACAGTGAGCAACAGCTCGATTATAAAATTATGGCAGTGCATTAGGCCTAATTTATATATATTCTTGAAGTTTTATTTATTCCAACATAAAATGTCAATCAATTTGTGCCACTGAATTTTTTGCGAATACCTATGCTACCTATAGTAATACTCATCTAAGTTGGTGGATTACATTAGATATATAGATAGGCCTAGAGATTTTTTTCATTGGAATCTACAGGTATCAGCAACGTCAATAAATAATTTCTCTCCAAGTTATCTATCTCATCCCATCTGCCAACTTAAATGAATATTACTATACTTACATGAATTATTTTGATTTGTATTCCAGGTACATTACATATACCGAATGGACAACACTATATGGAGGAAAAAGAGAAGGACCAGAAAAATCAGATTTCCGTCGCTTACCTTTCGATCATTGCTGTGTCAGCTTACAGCCTTTCGAGCATCCTTATTGCGATCAAGATGGCAATATATTCGAGCTGCAAGCTATCGTTGACTTTTTGAAAAAGTTCAAAGTTAATCCAGTCACCGGAAAGCCACTTGATGCCAAATCATTGATAAAATTGAACTTTCACAAGAATGCTGAGGATGAGTATCATTGCCCTGTCCTATTCAAACCACTCACGAAAAACTCTCACATTGTTGCTATTTCAAAGACCGGAAATGTATTCTCATATGAGGTAAGAAAATTATAACTTTCTATTTATTTTTATTATTCAAACTTTTTTCAGCTTTATACGGTACTTATTATTCCTTATATTGTTTTAATTTAGTAGACCTATATGTTGTAGCCCAAGCTACTCCAAATTATCCTTTAAGCCTATATTTCAAGAATTCCAAATAAAATCTAGGACAAGATCTCAGCTTATCTAAGCGTTTTTATTGGTATTTACAGGCAGTTGAACAGTTAAACATCAAAACAAAGTCCTTTAAAGATCTATTGACTGATGAACAATTCACCAGGAAAGATATCATCACGTTGCAAGACCCAACGAATCTAGCAAAGTTCAATTTACAACACTTTCATCATCTCAAAAACAATCTTCGCGTTGAGGATGAAGGTGAGTATTAAGATTAAATTTATTGTGATTTTCTAAAAATTCAAGATAATGTATCAAATTCTAAGAGTTGAGTTTGAAGTTCCATTCTGGCCATGCTTATAGCTTCAGATTAGCTCCTGCTCATCAGAGAAGTGATTTTTCTAATTCTTGAAAAAAATGTAACTTACTTCACCTTTTTCTTTCATAAAAAAATGCCACCAGTTGGTAGTATTAATAAATAAATAACATTTCATTGCCAAGAAACCAAACAGTTATGAGCAAAGTCAAACAAGTACAAGTTTTACAGTCAAAATTGCATAAAGTCTATACTATAACAGAACAAGCACTTAATAGTCTCAACAAATTTTTACAAAAACAAAAAAACTTCAAAAGGAAGACATTTCAAAGAATAATTAAATTTTATTACTTGTGACAGATCAGAATCCATTGTCAAAAAATTCATTTAAGCTATAATATATGTTCTCAGAATCAGCCAGTCATAAAGTCATTTCTTGAATTTATTGGTACTATGGTATTTTTTTAGATTTTTTCAGATTCATTTTCCATATTTACCATAATTATATTTTTCAGAACTTGTCAAGTCCCGCAATGATCCTGAAGGAAGGCTTAAATCAGTTTCAAAAGAAACAAGAGCAACTCTTGATGAACTAAAAAGAGAATACAAAGCACCAGAAGCAAAACAGGATGAGAAGCAATTGGCTGACAAATTCAATGCTGTAAGTTTACCTGAAAACTACCTTTCAAAAATTGTTACTTCTTTTATCAATAAATCTATAAGGTCCTTTTCAATACACATTCTAGTTGCTTTGAATTCAAGATTTTATTGTTATTTGTTCCACTTTTGTGCATGGCATATTTAAGTTAATTATTTATAATTTGTTCACATTAATTTAACGTTAGATAACGTCATTTTACGGTGCTTGAATTTAATGATTGGCTTTTCGTGCAACTGGCGGAGAGTGTTCATATTATTAATGTTCACCACAAATCATTGATAAAACCAATATAGGTTATTTATAATGACTACCTATATTAAGGCAACCGTATTTAAAGAGACCCATACACTATATGAGCCTTGCCGTTTTTATATTGGCTTTCTCATGTAAAAAATGGCATGGCGTGCAATGCAACAGTCGCTTAAGGGCTTTATGTAGCAGAAAAATACACTTTTTATGAGACTTTATTACTCTTGAATATTGCACCATTCAACCAAACACAAAGTCAAACCCCAAACTCATACCTGCTTTCTATTTTTGAATTGGAATGAAAAATGTCAATTTCCATTCAAGTTACAATTCACAATATCTGAAATGTTTTATTTCAGGCTCATTATTCGACGGGTGCTGTGGCAGCTGGATTCACATCGACTGTCATGACTCCAGAAACCAAACACGAAGCGGCTATTATAGATGAAGATTTGGTGTGCTACGATAGGGTCAAGAAAAAAGGTATTCACGTTGTTTTATCGTAAAATTATCTTGTAATATCCTGTGTAAAGTGTTTGCCCAAGATGTAAAAATTGAGTGACAATTTTGTGTTGCCTTTTGTATTTTTGTTTTAATTTTGTATTTTTAAAAGGTTAACTTGCGAGTTTTTGCCTCATGAGTTCTCTTGAATTTTTTAATGTAAAAATCGAGATTCAATTTTGTGTTGCCTTTTGTATTTTTAGACGGCATTTTATAACATTGTCACATTAATTTGAATACGAATGAAGCCTTATAATACATATCTCGGGGGAAAGGTCAACGTAAGAGTTTTTGCCTCTAGAGTTCTCTTGAATTTTTATATTCTGTCAGAGGTTTGTATCATACTGAATAAAAAGAACTCAGAGATCATTTGAAACAGAACCAAAACTGAATTACATAGATTTTTATTTCAAGTAATTTTTTATCTTTTTGCAGGCTATGTTAGATTGGTGACTAATTTCGGGCCATTGAATTTGGAGTTATACTGTGATGTCATCTCCAAAACGTGTGATAATTTCATCAGGCTTTGTGATAGCGGTTACTATGATAATACTAAATTTCACAGATCCATTAGAAACTTCATGGTGAGTTGAGCAAGATCTGTGTGTTAAGTCACTTATCCTATTATTTTATTACATGACTGCTGTGGCTCTCTCTTTAAAACAAAAGAGTATTTTGATTACAGTAATAATGAACAATTTGACAAAATTCACTTTGTATCAAGTACTATTTGAAATTATTTTAGGCCCATTATCAAAAACTTGAGCATTCTACATTAGTGTTGTAAGATAATGATCAAATTTAATTTAATTACTGTAAAATCAAATTTAATACTGCCATATTAGACCATATTCAATAGAGTTCATGTTATCATTCTTATCGGTAGTCTTCTAGAGACCAGAGTTGGTATGTATCTATCTAGTTGAAGTTAACCTATTATCACATCAGTACTGCTTAACCCATCCATTAATAACACTTAGGGCCGGTTCATGAGCTCGGGATTTAGCCACCCGTTTTAGTCTAGGACTTGGCTAAATCCCGAGCTCATGAACCGGGCCTAAGTATTGTAGTTGATCATTTTGAATGTACCAACTAGGACTTTTTGTAGCGGGAACATTTATAAAATGAATAATTACTCTTGAATAAAAATTAATTCGAATATTCTCGCAAGAGGCCTACGAACATTTACAACAGAAGTAATAGCTTAGAATCAAATTAGTAATACTAATCTGATTGTTTATTATTTATTATTAGTAATACTGTTGTCAATTTTCGCACTGGAAAAATCTTCAGGAAAGTTGAGGGCATTAAACAGTCATGATTTTTTTTATTATGAAGGATCTTATCATTTCTTGAATCAAATCGATTTTTTTCGTTTCCAATACATATACCTATTAGTATACAAATATACAATAGAATACAAAGCATTACACAATAAGTCCACTGAAACCGTTTTCGTCCTATCAGCCGGCCTTTGATTCAATGTTAGCATTTCAGACGTTTTCGGACAAATTCGGTTCAATTGGACCAGCTAATAAAGATCATAATTATTATTATTATGGTTTCAATGTTGAAATCAAAGTTTACGAAGAACTTAGATTATTGATATTTTGGCTGCTTTTTATTTGAAAAATTCATATTATTATTTTACAAAATATTCGAAATGTTTGGTTTCTGATAGAAAATGTTTTGTTTGTGAAAAACGTCACACTACCTAGATTTGGACTGTTTTCACAAATTGGAAAAGGGACAGTTTTTGGCGTAAGCCTATTGGTCCATCCATTAAGTATTAATTGTACATGGCTGAATAAATAATTTATAAAATAGTATAACAATTCCCACATAAATCGCAAGTTTTATGTGTGGATAATTGCAACATTTATTTATTTTATTTCAGTTGCAAGGAGGCGACCCTACCGCCACAGGAACAGGTGGCCAGTCGATCTGGGGCAAACCATTCGAAGATGATTTCAGATCTCACTTGAATCACGTTGGACGTGGAGTCTTGTCCATGGCCAATTCTGGACCAAATACAAATACGTCACAATTGTGAGTGAAAATTGGTTATTGTAACATTGTCATTGATCATGCTTTTCAGCTGAAATACTGGGTGTTTTGCATAGATGTACCATGAATACTTCCAGGATAGGAGAAGCATAGGACTGGAGTACTATCCAGTTTTTCCTTTCGCATATATCTTTTTTTTTTTTTAGAAGAAAAATACCGCTATTCAATTGACTATTTACTTGTCTGTTCCAGTTTCATAACTTATCGATCTTGCAAGCACCTGGACAACAAGCATACTGTATTTGGAAGAGTGGTTGGTGGACTCGATACACTCAATGCTATTGAAAAAGTCGAAGTTGACAATAAAGATAGGCCAATTGAAGATATCGTAATAGAAAAGGCACAGATTTTTGTCGATCCATTCCAAGAGGCCCGCGAGCAGGTAAGAAACAATACACTACAACACTATAACTTTCCATCTATTTTTCCTAAAAAATTGAAATTATTCATTCACAGTATGTTTATAAAACAAATTGATTATTAGTTTGTAACAGTGTAATCAGTAAATTTATAAAACTATATTTTCATCTCATAACTATTCTTACAGTGTATTATTGACTCAATTATCAATTTGTTCGTTCAAAAAATATCCATCAAACCAAATAGATTTGAATGGGAAATAGTGAATAGTCAATTATTATTATTTTTCTTCATATTGATGAATTTAGCTTGTCATTCGGTGATAAATTTTCAGCTTGCAATCGAAAGAGAAGAAGAACTGAAGAGGAAGGCAGAAGACAGTGCAAAGACGAAGACTAAGGAACCAATCAAAATATTCAAAGCATACCATTCGGGCGTTGGAAAGTATATCGATCCCAAAGCCATTCCTTCAATGAGGTGAGAAGTTCATTGATGATTTTTCATGCTTATAATATATCTATGTACCGTGTGAGGCATATATAAAATTAAATTTAATACTTTTTTAGCCATCGTTTCATTACATATGCCTCACCAGGTGATACTGAATATTTTTCCAGGGCTTAGGATATTACTTTTCTTATTCAAATTTTACTGGTTGAAGATTTTGTTTTCAAGTGTACCTGTTGTTATTCGATTAATATTCATTAAAAAAGTTTTCTGCTATTTTTAGCATCTGTATGCATACTACATTGTGTATACATGTATGTATTAACAAGACATGATTTACAGTAGTTCTTGAAACATAGGATCTTGGATCATGATTACATGGAATCATAGGATCTTGGACCATATATTACAGGGGATTATAGTATCTTGGATTATGATTATTGCATGTGATAGGAAATGGGAATTTGCCTTTAAATTGTTCAAGTATTTGAAATGTTATCCGAATATCAATATGCAAAATGAACTTTCATTAATAGATAAGCAATTAGATATTAAAGATTAAACATTAGATAAAACATTAATAGATACCACCATTAATAATAGATTGAATTGTATCCTACAAATCTACAATGAAGGATTAAATAATTTGTTATAATTTTCTAGCAAAGAAGAAATTCGTCAGGATTCTGCTTCGGAACAGCCATCATCGAAAAAGAAGAAAGTGGAATCTTATAATTTCGGAAATTTCAGTTCATGGTAAATTCGTTTCAAGCTAGTGGAGCGCCGATAATCACAACTATTCAAGTATGGATTGATACAAATTTCACCCGGCTTTTAAATATTTTATTTTTTCGATCATTAGTCATTTTTATTTGTGAAAACTATCATTTAAATAGATCAAGTTCAATAGAATATCAATGAGTCATAGTATTTCATTTCGTTTCTTCAAATTAGTTACACATGTAAAACAGGTTTATGGTTGCTTAATTATTGTAAAACATTTCGTGATAGGTCGGAAGTGACTTCTGTCGTTAATGTAACATTTCATCAACTTTGTATTATAGTATGTTGTTTTTGTAAAAATATGTGAAATGATAGATGTAGAATGATTTGTATTATATAATAATAATATTGTATTATTTATATTATTTTTAAATTATACTTTCTATACTCCTCTAGCCTATTACTGTTATCATTTGAGAATTCCATTGAAGTTTGGTACAAGCAGAAATGGATATTGTTCATAGTTCGACACATAAGCTCAGAAGAGTACAAGGTTTAGTGGATAACACATACCTCTTACCACACACATTGAGAAAATTATGTTTGTCTAAAATTATAATCCAGCTCCTAACCAAACATGCAACATTGTTTCACTATCGTTTGTTATTAAATATACATTTTTGAAAAAGGAACTATTAATAAAAATATGTTGAGTATTAAACATTATAGTTTATTCATATGCGTATAATAAATGTAAGGCACAAGGTACAAGACAAGGCACAAATTTTCACTTCAACAATAACAATATTGTAAAAATATATAATACTCGAAGAAACATTTTTAAATTGAACCTAAAAGTAAAACTAATGACAAACAGGAGATTTGATATAGGCTTGTCATATCAACTTTTCATATAGAACACATTTAATTAGAATAATGAAAATAATGGTTGGTTTTAAACAAGGCACTCTAACAAGACATGGATTGAACTATAATTCAACTACAAAAATGAAAAAAATACTTAACAATAAAATAGGAAGACTATAAACCCTGATTGAAATACATATTCATGCAATACGTAACCGTATGGTTCACAAGACAAATAGAATATCTTAATACTATAACATCATTAAAGTTTCTTATCAATAATAGATATTTGTTACATTGGTATAAATGTATGCTATAAATATTAAAGCTCGATTCGTAATAGTTGAAATTTGCAACATTAAGGCACATAATACACAAATAACTGAGTCCAACAGATCTATGAAATCTAGTGATCAACACTAAATTTATGAAGATAATACAATAAACATTATCTATAAATTCTTTTGTACATAATTATTTTTTATAATTACATTAAATTATATACATTTAAAAAGAGGAAAAAGCTGTACATATAACATTTGAATATTTATATAATACTTTGAAGTATTTCAAGTCTTCGATTTTATAGAGACCTCAATATAAAATTTGAGAAGCTGATGGTGGCAAGAATAATTATAAAAAATCTAGGACCTCAAAGAAAACGATTTGAGAAAATAACTACAAGTTGGAGAAAAGCGATGTAAAAGAAGTTTTAAAATTGAATTTCATATAATACTGTATATAGCCTAAGCAACAAGTTAACTTTTTCGAGGCATCAGTGTATCCAGACACTTTTGAAATTCAAAAATGTGTTTTTTTCACAATGAAAATCAAGAATTCCTCTTCTACTGAACTTTTTCATATCCTAGTTGTTTCAACATTCTATGCACATTCAAATAATATAGATTTATATATATTGATGAAATAGAACTAGGAACTTTAAGAGGGTTTAAAATATTATTGAGCAAAACTAATAAGATTTTAATAGATATGATAGGCCTCATATGACCGTGATCATGACAGTATTAAGACCTAGAATAGTAAGTGTTCACGCAAAATTCAATCAACGGCGACTTTGGATTGGTAAACAAGCAACAAAAATGAAATTTCAAAAAGCATTACAACTTGTAATCAATAAATTATCTAATCTATAGACATAATAATGCTCTGCTTTTTTAGAAACTGAATATAATCAAAGAATGGAATTTCATATAATTTACAATTTCAATATGTTGAGGCATCATTACTACCGACCGTGGCGAAGCGTGGTGTACTTATTTGGTTATCGCCGGATATATTTCCTATAGTAAATATACCCGGCGGAGTAGCTTAAAAAACTTTTTATAAATAATATCTAAATTTTTAGGTAATCAGATTAGTAATACTTTCTCATTGCACGGAATATTGAGAAAAATAAATTTCATAATATTGATGGACATCAATTCTTAACTAAAAAAAAAAAAACAGCAAATCTTCAATATCAGAAATAAGATTAATTAGGATGTTTTTTTCAATTATTTTTCTAAAAATTCACTATTCACAACATTCTAAAAATAAATTACTCTTCCAGTGCAGAACGAATTTTCTACATTTCTATAGAAAATACCAGTAATGGATTACCAACCCAAAAGTTGGAGAAAATTAAATTTGCGGTGCACTTTAGACCTGAGAGAAATAATACCTGAAGAAAAGTGAGGTATACAAGTGTTCAATAACTTGACAGGTGAGGATTAGCAGTGGCACATCACCTCTCTTCTACAAGCAGCCAAGTTACATGAACTTTACAATAGACACTATTTCCAGTCATCGTGGGTACCTTGAACATAGGGTAGTCAACCTTCACGTCGATAGTCAACATAGGCTACTTCAAGAAATTAAACCTGAAGAAAAGTGAGGTATACAAATTTTCAAATAACTATAATCGAGCTATGGTGAGGGGGGTAGCGCGGATACTTTTCTGAGAATATTGGGCTTCTATACGCAACGATCAGCTGAGAGCATGATCACATTAGGGTGGATTTGAAGATTTAAGGCAGCTCGTACACCGGAGCAATAAGCAATAGGCAATAAGCAACACTTGTATCATATGATCGTCTACTCTATAGAAACAGTCCAATGCACACCTAAAGCAGCTGTTTCGGTGTGCATTGAACTATTGGTTTGTATAGAGTAGACAATCATATGTTCCATATGTTGCTTGTTGCCTATTGCTTATTGCTTCGGTGTACGACCGGGGTAAAGCAGCAGGCAATGTTTTTAATGCAGTTAGTAGCAGCCAGCTGCCAAGTGCCCAGACTAATTGCACGTACTGTAACATAGGTTCCTTCTAGATAGGTACTTGATAAGTTCCTTCCAATTACCTGGTACGTTCCTTCCAGTTGCCCCTAGCACACACCCTGCGCTGCCAGTTCATCGAGGCATTTATCGAGAAACGACTCGTCAAACCAGGAGTGAGGCTCGGTCTTGTGATGAATGTCGTTCCACGTGACAACATCCTCGCGGCCCGTGGTCACCGAGCGACCGACGGTGAACACAAGACGGCGCTGAAATGCAGTGTGAAGCAGCCTTAGAACCAGTCGGCCTTTCTCCGTGTCGGGCAAGTAGCAGACCCGCGGAAAACCTACAGCGTAGTAGGGTCGACCGGGGCTTGGATGCTCCGTGCCTTGGATTCCAGATACAATACTGCAAAAAAAACAAACAAATTACTAATTTTTAGGAATTGATTCAATTTTTTCCTGATACAATACTAAAAAAAAGAAAATTACCCCTTTTTATGAATCGGTTCAATCTTTATTGTATCAATCAAACAAATACAAACAGAAAAAAAGAAACAGGCAGATACCCAAAAATTCTTCAATTCCTAAACTTACATAGTCAAAATAATAATAATCATAATTTATTATTATAGTCAAAATGTTGAGGTTATATCCAAACATAACCTCAACATTTTGACTATAATAATAAATTATAATTATTATCATTTTGATTTGGAGTTTTTCACTCCAAGAGGATAATCCAAAGTAGATTATCAAGTCTTTAATCCTTGGATATTTATCACTATTTAAACAAATACAAATCTACTTTTATAACAAATACAAATAGGGAAGAGAAACAGGCCGTCGCCCAAAACTTATTAAATTCCTAAATTTAGTTACACAAATAGTTCAAATGTTGAGGTTATGTCCAAGTTACTGTCAACATTAAAGTTTCACACTCCAAGAGATTAATCCACAAGTGAATTAGCAAGTCTTTAATCCTTGGATATTTATCTTCATTCTAAAAAAATACAAATCTACTTTTATAGCCTATCAAATACAACTCTGAAACAGAAACATGCCTAGATGCTAAAACTTCTTCAATAATTCCTAAACTTAGTTACATAGGCTAAATAGTCCAAATGTCGAGGTTATTTCCAAATTACTGTTACCATCAAATATTAATTTACACTCCACGAGAATAATACACAAGTAAAATAACAAGTCTTTAATCCTTGGATAAACCGTATTTTGCAAAGAAAAACTAACCATTAATTTTTAGGAAATATGGATTCAATTACAGTAGGTAGGCCTACATTAATTGGTTTTAAATTCGGCACATCAAGATTGTTATACTTATGAGTATTCACTGTGCGTCGAAACACCACAAAACAAGAGAATTGTACAATATATACTTACTGATATGTTATTTGAATGGTTCTATATTTGGGAAATCCAGGAAGAGATGAGTTGAGAAGTACCCATTCCATTGTTCCAGGTGGCTGGTTGCCTCGCTTTTCACCATAAATAGTCATGCACATTGGACACTGTATATACAACCACTGAAACATACAGAAAGAACGAATAATTCTTATCTGTTAGCAAAAGTACTCGTATATTATTATAACACAACGATTAAGCCTGGGTCACGTGATTCCAATGGCAAAAAGTTGATGGTTTTTTCGCAGTCGACTGGCACCTGAAATTAGACATGTCGGTCTCATTTGCCCAAAGGCATATGTCAATCCAAGGCATTAAAATTCAAATGTTATAATTGAATAATTGCTAACTCCTGTTTTTTATTCCCTTGACAATGTATTATTAATGAAATAACTAAATAAATACCGTTGAAAAGTCTGCTGTTTATAGTGCTACACCTCAGTCACGACGAATTATGAATTATTTTGATATACTGTATATTGCTATCGTATTTCCAATAACGTTGGTCCAAAATCAAGATTGAAACTTCACATCATACACAACACTTCTAATACCACTACAACTCTATATCATTGACTATTAACCTACTACCTATGTGTAGATTGATAGTCAATGTCTATATCCATGATAATTTTCTCCAGAAATTCACCATCAAGCATAAAAGAAAACTGTGTATCTCCTCACATAACAAGAACCGACTACTTATAAAAGAAGTGTCATTTGACATCACAGTAACTGGGAGCTCAAGTATCAAGGATTTTATATTTGGCAATGCTATGTCAAATTGACAACGAAATTTACAATTTCTGCAAAACCTAGTTTTAATTGGACAACCTTCTTGAATGAACTACCGTACTTGAATTTTCAATAAGTAAAATTTGCTCTATTCATAATTTTGTTTATTAACTGCAAGAGAAAAGGAAAATAAAAATTGATTTATGCCAGTCTTCAAGCATATAAACAATCTACTTAATAGTACTCTCTATTATATAATAATAGAGAGTACTATTCTCTCTATTATTACTCTCTTAATAGTAATAATAAACAAAGTAGTATAATATAACTACTTCATATTAATGTAACATAATACGAGTATATATTTAGTCCTACTATTTGATAATGTTTTGAAAGATAAAGTATAGCAAGATCCTTTTAACTTGTCAGAAAACAGCTGTTTCGGTAAAAACTAAACAATGATTTTGACACAATTATCAAAAAACGTAAAAGTCTTAAAGACCTTTAAATTCTTTAGAAGACCTTTCAAAGAATAACTTTTTAAAAGACCTTTTCAATAATCTGCGAGATTCAGCATTTGTAGGTTGAGTATTGTGATATTGCTCGTCGAAATATATGTTTTCTGACAAGTTAAAAGGATCCTGCTATAGCTATTAGAGAACATACCTGATGTGAATTCGGCTGACTGGTTAGCATCGAATTGAGACAGTCGAGGTGTAGACGGTGGAGACACCTGGTGAGCACTACGACAATCGAATCTGAGTTCAGTTCACAAAGGCACACCGGGCAACAGCCGTCTTTGCGATTATCGACTACACGAACGTACTTCGAGATTCCTTCACTGACTGCATCCACACCTACAATATAAGATAAAAACAATAATTTTCAAACGTATTGAATACCACAAAATTTAATAGATGTATCCACAACTACAGTATTAAATAAAAAATTGTGAAACGTATCGAATAATACAAAAAATTAATGGATGAGTTCTTAGTTAATGATGGGTTATATGACAGCATTAACGATGCTGTTCAAGTAATAATAAAATAATAAATAATAAATAAATAAATTCTTTTATTGCCAAAAACAATACAAAAAAAAGATCAATGACATTTGATTGTCATATTACTACTTTCAATTATTAAACAACAAAAAATCACAAATAACCTATTAAATTAATGTTTTGACAATGTCTTTAGGCTACAATAAGGCTAGGCGTACACCGGTTAGTCAAGACAAGACAAGACGAGATTAGTCACGTTTAGTATAGTACTTCACATAGTTGCTTATGAAGCAACACACACCGATTAGTCATTGCATCGGTGTGTGCTGCTCACAGCAGCTATGTGAATTACTGTGCTGCTTCATAAGCAGCTTTGTGAATTACTGTGACTAAACATGACTAATTTCGTCTTGTCTTGTCTTCACTAACCGGTGTACGCCTAGCCTAAGAAGGACGACTTCTTCAGGCGACAACAAGAACAGTAACACTCTATAGTCGTATAAGTACCCAAGTTTTCAAGAAATGAGCTAGAATAACTAATTATTTCAAAATGAAGCATCTTGCTACAAAACAGTACTAATCATGGCTGCCTAAATTTTTCGATAAAAGGGGAAGCAAGGTATTCGAGTTTATGTAATATAAATGTAATATTCGAGGTATGCGAGGAAATAGCAAAACTATAGAAATGTAGCAAGGTATTCTATAGAAAGGAAGCAAGGTATTCGAGTTTATGTAATATAAATGTAATATTCGAGGTATGCGAGGAAATAGCAAAACTATAGAAATGTATTTCATCCAGAAAAATATTTGCCACTCACCTACGATAGCACCTTTCCTGAGATGTTCTTTCTTTGAAGGCCTGCTTTCAAACACTTCTTCGCTACTTGCACTGCAGTCTAGCAGATCATTCTGCAACGAAAAGAATAACCATTAACTTTCAGGAAATACGGACTGAATAACATCGATTAGTTTTAAATTCTCGACATCGAAAATCAAGATTTTTATCAATCTACAATTTTAGATTAATAAAGTCTGCATAATTGAAAAAAATGGAAGAAAATGTAGAATACTAAAGAAACAAGTATTTATTGTCTACTTTCTTCTTATTATTACTACAAATAGTGTAGGAATCTACGGAACAAGCAGGAATGCAATGTAACAACAGAACCTTATTTTTGCATTTTTTGTAGTCACGTTAAAAACTATACAGTACTGAAACTTATTACGGAGGATGAAATTTGAGCTCCATTACTCAAAGCCGTATTCATGAACTTTTCTTTTGTAAGATTAAATTTTAGAAAAAGGTGATCTCACGCTAGACAGATCAGCTTTAGTAACTCATAGTGAAAATTCGTAAAGTTTAAATCAATATTTTCAATTGCTGATTGTTAATATTATCAAAAAAATAAATATTAATATAATTTCCATAAAACTATTGAGTAAAACTTGAACAATTTTGATCCAAAAAATTCCAATGATTATTTTCAGTAGCATTTTCAGATTAATTTAATCTGATCTGTCTGTTTAGCGTAATATCACTTTTTTCTGAAATATTTTATTACGAAATAGAATCTTAAGAAAATAACGTTCATGAATAAGGCCCCAAATGTTATCCTTAGAATGTTGGTCAGAGCTCAACCGGCCTAAAAAGTGTTATATCTATAAAATGTGTGTTAATATACGATACCCTAGAATTCCTGAGTTCGCTCTCGTGGCTGAGATAAGTTGACACGGTATCAACACTGGGCCGGCGACCACTTTTTGTGCTACTCGAATCGGCATCCAACACTTCGTTCGATTGTTGATTTATATTTGCTTTGTTACCTAAAAACACGTATGAGCATTAAAACATTTCATTAAAACTTGACAACTCAACCAAAGTTACAAGAATCAATAAAATAGTTATTGAATTATATCAAGAGCCCAGTATAATAGTTCTCAAGGTGGACTAAATTTGAATAAAGGAGCGTTTATACGTGCAATGATTCGCTTGCGACAGTATCAGCTGTCGCCAATGAGGTTAGTGGAGGCCCCCTATACGGTTTTTGAGTATAACCTCGTTGGCAACAGCTAATACTGTTCAAGTGGATCATTGCACTTATAAACGCTCCTTTAGTTTACATTATACAGATAATATAGTTGATTTATAAGTTCTTTATTATTCTTAGATATCATGAATTTTCTACATAGCCAACAAACAAAACTGATTAACAAAATAATTAAATTAAAGTAGGCTATATCCAATAAACTTACCGAAAATATTGAGATTGCTCAGAATGGCTTTGGCAATATTAGCGGGTCCTTCACTTCCTTTTGTTTTCTTTATCGCCTTCTTGTTATTACTGACACCAGCACTATTGTTCGATTTTCTTTGTGTAGAAGTAGAGTGTTTACTGGCTTCATGCGAGGCTGCATCGGCTACTTTAGTATTCAGGCCGTGTAAAGATGATCTTCTCACTGTAAGTTTGAAAGAAGTTGATTTAATTGCCATTTTCCTACAAAACTACCTGTATTACATACATAATAGTAACCAATAATAGACAAATTATGATGAAATATCTGCAGCCTGAAAAAACTGAAAACTCTACAGAGATACTTGCAAAGGCAAGTCTGAGAGCTGGTGTAAGTCTATCAGTAATAAATAACCATTAATTAAAATAGAGAAAGGAATAAATAAAAAAAAATAATAATCATAATAATAGAAAAAAAAAAAATTTCTGGTCGTGGGTACAGCACCACCAGAGGAGTTTATAGTTTATTCAAATCTCAACACTATACATCAAATTCATAAATATATATAAAGTCTTACATCTAAATTTTGTGAATTTTATGGTAATAATGAAATTATGGTAATAATCTACTCATACTATCATTCGAAAGAGAACATCTACTCAATCAGTGATTATTCGAGTACTGAATACTATATAATTATTATACCTATTATTCCCGTGTAATTATATCATATTTCAACATATAAGAATCAAAATATGCAATCGACTCATTTTAGATCTCTTATAGAGTGCCATTCAAAAAATATTCATTTAAATAAAAAATAATTGCATTAATTTATGGATCATAATGATGCATTGCCATAACAAAGTCCCGATTTAAAAAGAAAAAGGGATTACCTAATCAGTTTAGTTCAAGGTTATGAAGATTTTTATTGTGGACCCACAGCTTTAAAATATTGTATCTATACTACTTGTTTGTATACTTGATACGATGATTTTTCAATCAATACTTAATGCATTTATTTATTTAGCGTATGGCTTTTGTCGGTGGGGAGACCCGAAGGTTGTTCCACCTCGCCGTGATTAACCTAATTCCACGTAGGTTGTAGTTTTATCCACTTTTCAGAATGATTTCGAATTTTGAAAGCATTTCTTTTTGATACATAAAAGTCCAAAAGTTCATAAATCACAAGCACAACACAAGAACACGAAAGATACAAGAAAATATTGAATTTCGAACTAAAAATTTAGAGCCCGAAATTTATGTTATTTGCAAATTTTGTCATGGCAACCAATAACTTAATGCATTGATTTTGTGATACTGCATTGTGAGCTCACTGTAATAATATTAAATACAGGATAATAACCATTTTGATAGTAAAATAATACAAATAAGCAAGACATGCATTACCTGCCATGGCAGTTGCCTCATCAGGAGTGACTTTTATAAGAGGATAGGGTGCCTGCTGAATCCTCCGTATACTTCTCACGAATCCGGTAGTACTACGAACTTGTGTGAGATTGCAGAAGTTTATGATGTAAGGAAAGCCCAAATACGTTTTACTTATGTCAATTGTTTGATCTCCCTGAAAACGAAACAAAACCTATAGTAGTGCTAGATCTTATTCAATTAATTGACAGCTATAGATTCACAACAGTATGATATCACAACAGTACAATAAGAGATTAGTTTCTAATGAGGAAAAATAATCCATAAAAACTCAAAATAAATCATGACAAATCTGAATACTCCAGAATCACAGTCATCACTTCCTGAAATGGGAACCTGGGAAATTGCTGAAACCACATAAGACTGTTGTAAGTTGGCCAGACCATACCACTAAAGCTTATTCATTACAGGCTCTCCCTGAATAGACAATAGTAAGACATTGTTCATTATACACTCGTGGTGAGGTAAACATTTAATATTCTTCAGAGAAGGCTTTGACATTTCAGAGGAAACTAAGATTGGAAATGATGTGCGGACGTGTCAAAATTCGCTTATTTTTTCAGTAAAATTTGTAGCAAATCTTGATGTTTGGAACCTATCCTCAATTGATGAAACTTGTTTAAATTGTTAATTCCACTACAGTACCTATATATTGTACATTTATTGAAACACAAAACCATGGTTTTGAGTTAGAACTAACTTGAACCCATGGTCCTGTGTACAATATAGTGGAATTACAATCAAGTGAAATTATTTCACTTTTTTCTCAATACTTTCACAAATATTTCTGATGCGATTAGAGTGAGTGGATCTTGAGAAATTAAAAAATACTCACCTTGGCCCAAGCTGCTTCTATAACATACTGAACATCCATATCGTAGGTATGCCATTCTCCAGAACTATCTCCAGCCCATTCCCATTTGGCACCTTTACCAGCTGGAGAATCCGGAGGATACAGCATCCTTCTTACATTGAATGGAGCTGAAAGACGTTTATAAGTTATGGCGTTATCAAGATGAGGCAAGTTTAGTAGCAACATGAGATTGTTAAAAATTTTACCACATTGACTGTACAATGGATGGAGTATAATTAATAATAAAATAAATACATTAGCCTAATATTGATTGATAACAGATGTGAACAATTGAACATCAGTGAAATTAGAATTTTAGAAACAATGCCATTATTAGCCTATCTAAAGAGTGGGCTATGGGATAAGCTACAGTTTTTCAATACAACTAAAATAATCTTATTATTACAACCTAGGCCGCTATAAAAGAGATAGCCTACCAGTAATGTGAATAGATAAGTGAGTTTTCATAAATTAAGAAGGAATAAAGGTATTTTTGAATGGGTAATAGTTTTATTAAGAACGTAATATTGGGATATCCATTACTTTTAATTGTAGGAGTAGAAAATTACTTTGAGATACCAAGAACCAAAATAATTGATGTGGTAGCTTACCTATCTCACCATCCTCTGAGCACTGTTGTTTGGTTCTGAGATTTATATAAAATTTATCCAAATTTGGATCGGCATCACTCAGCATAACCCTCGTTAAATGTTTACAATTTGCTCTCTCCAGTAGTTGAGAGACCTCTGTGCTGTAAGGTCTCCATCTACCATGACGATTTTCCCATTCCCATACAACAACTGCATGACCAGTTGACATTATGAAACAAATTTCACTATTTCAACATCTCACGACTTGTAAAACAATCAAACAACCAAAACATTGTAAGTCACAGCTATCACTAACAACATTTTCTTGACCGATAATCTTTTTGGTTGCAAGAAAAGCACGAATTCTCACGGTGCATTCTCTTTATTTCTTGACAAATCATAACATAACCTACACAACAAAATTTCACTAGACAATTTCATCTGAGAACTCAAGTTGTAATTAGTTGGTTTTCATGAATCCTTATAAAATATAACTAAAGTTTTCATGGTAAATTGATACGAATAAATTATAACAACAAAGCAAACACACAAAATAGACGTAAGAATTCACACTTGTTGATACAGACATCCAGAATCCACAATTAAAAAACTTTCCCACGGTCTTGGGATGAGGGACGTCATAAAAAGCAGGCAAATCGTGTATTGCACCGGGCACTGTTTCTCAACGCTAGCGCGACCTAGTGTCGAATAGTAGAAGCTTTTTGACCAGCGATCTTTCAAAAATCTACAGCACAGTGACGGCATTTTATGACCTGCATTTTTTTAGCCGTATCAAGATCAAATTTTTCATACAATAAAATAGAATATTGAATAATAGAGATGATAATATAAAATAGGTAATAAACATATTTAAATATTGAAGGATCTTCTCTATCTACCGGCCTTAGGCATCCAGCGTTTTCTTGTATTACGGTACCGGTAATTATTTTAAAACGTAAATTTAATGCGGAATAATAATAATGGTATTAATTCTTTGGATAGGTACCCTGGTGGTATTTACCAGTCCAAATGTTTTTCATTTTCCTTTTGGTTAATTCCATTGTCATTTGAACTTCTTTATGAATACTGGCGATAAAGTTTTATTTTTTCAAGAGCAGTTCCTTTCTTTCTTATTCGAACATTCCCGATTCAAGGCCGCGGGTACATTATGGATTCTAGTAGATTAGATGTTTGCACACTAGAATCCAGACATGAACTATTTTAATGCTGCAAACCATGATATTGAACTGACGTCCAATATAAGCACGGAGAGTTACTGTACGATGAATCGTAATCAAGCTATTGGAATAAAAGGTGGAAAAATACAGGTAACAACGATTGATAGAAAAAATATATAAATTTAATAACTAAAACAATACATTGCTCTGTGTTATAAATAGTAGGAAGCATACTTCAAAGGATGACATGCAAATCGATCAGCAAATAAGCTGATTCACATACATATTTGCGAACTATAAATATAGGCTACTTACAATATTATCAAAAACAATTGGGCTACTAATAAAGGTATACAGGAGTATTCTTGTGCAACATCGTAAGCACCATTGACTTATCAAAAAATGTGCCCACATTGAAACATAGGTCTTGTAGCAGGTGTTCACTAACAATAAGAACAATGTTATGTTTTAAGGCAATTTAAAGCAGCTAATAGAACAATTAATTAGAAGACAATGCAATTATTTCGAAAGATGAAATTTTTTGGAAGTATTTGTGTGATTCATTTCCAGATTGAACAAAACCTAATTTGCTAATACAGTAGTACAAGGTATTTGAAATTCATTAATATATTTTTCAAACGCAGTGTTCTTCGATAAAATAATTTACACATTATATTCATTTATGCTAATTGGACTAGATTAGCTAAACATATATAAAGATTCTCATGAATTTCGTCTTGGAAAACTAAATTGGTTCAGCATTAGAAATAGGCCAGTGCTGAATGAAGAGAAACTAGAAGGCATAAATACTAAAATATCTAAATAATAAAAATACAATACATTTTTCAACAGTTACTTTGGGCAATCGAAGTTTGCCATTCGTGTCATCATAAATTAATTTTATCGTTATGATAGTTTCAAAATAGTTGGTTTTGTAAATAAATCATTAATAAAAATTATTACAGTAAATTTTTAACAATAATAGAGTAACTGGTGAAGTAAATAATATAGGCCTACAGTATGGTCTAAAGATTAAAAACACAAAGCATATACAGTAAAATATATAAAAAATTCAAAACAGAATACTGTATAGTATATATACAAAATAACTGTGAAGATAAGTTTCTATAATGTATTGTTGTTATATTATGGAAGAAATATCTTCATGGTTTCCCGAAATACAATGGAAAAGTTTTAAAATACAACTAAATCTAACAAATAAAAAAATAGTCTAGAAATCGGAGATGGAAGGAATCTAAGCAGTAGCTCAAATGAATATTATAACAACAATATAATATTGTAGCCTAATACTTTGAATTTTTTGTGATACAACCTGCAGGAGAGGGAATTATATTTAGCATAAAAATATGGAAGATTAATGAGGAAGTGAAAACCAGGATTTACGTAATAGTTTTGAATATTACAGATAATTTTATAATGAGATCCAAAGTTTCATGAAGAAAACATACCATAAATTTATGGAGGCTTATGAATAGTAAAATTGTTTTCTATGTTGTCAGTACAGTATTTATAGTACCAATAATTTGCATAAAACTGGTTAACTCTTGTTTTCACAGAATTGTTTATTAAAAGTTTGACTAGTTTACTTTCAAATATCTGATAAGTTCAAGAGATCTTGAAACTTGATAAAATTTAAAAATATTGATTTAAGAGAAGGATAATATGGTAAACTGGTATATAACGGAAGTCCTTTGAATGGACGGTGGGCACCGTACAAAGTCGTGAGTATTGAAATTAGAAATTCTATCGGAAGTCAGATATAAAAATACAAATTTTATGATAAACCAATCCCATCCATTAAGCTACCAGTTTTATGAGATACAAATCAGTCGATTTGAATATACATTCGTCTTCGAGTACTTTTCAAGTCCTACAAAAACTATACAAAATATCTTTAAAAGTTTAAGTACTGTACACTATTATAAACAATTAGTAAAAACTATATCCGTATCCGTATGAAAAGCCTACTGTTAATTTAGCGAATAAAATTAAGAAACTATTCAATTCTCAATTTTATTTGTAACAAAAAATGTTGTGGTACAAAGTTTATAACGGAGTAAATAAATTTAGTTTTAAAAAAGTTTACAGTTCTCAAGGACGCTCTTGGAATGATAACTGAACCAGTTTTAAACTAGAAATGAGTACAGTACAATATATACAAATACAACACATTCTTAAGATTTCGCAAAAATAACATAGTATCTCAGCTTATTTTACACATAAAATACGATGTTTTTACAACAATAAGGCTTCAATTTTTATATCAATTTGTAGACCTAATGCTCGATTTATTCAATGACGTTTGTTATAATCATCTCACTCGATAGAGCCCCTTGTATGGATTTCAATAATACTGTAGTTCAATATCTTACGAATTTACTAGCCCTTTTAATAACAATTTAATTTTTTATTCAAAACAATACTGGATAATATATTTTTCAAATACTTCTATTATGTATAAATCAGGCACTGGAGTACTCTTATTCAAATTGATAGTAACGAATTCAAGTAATGTTTTCAAACCATAATACGAGCAATGTTTTTTAGTTGTTCAATTAAATTAAATTGTATAATAATATTATAAGGCAAGACGATAATTCTGCCGAATGAATACTTATTTGTTTCTCATATCTCGGATATTGATTAAAAAGCTTAAATATAATAATAATAATAATTCCGTGTAACCTGGCTGGCTCAGGTCTGGTGTCAGAGTATTCAGGTCACTCCTTAAATATATTGTTTCTAAATTTATTGATCTTGTTCATTGATTTGTTCAGTGATTGATTTATTGTTCACAGACTGCATTCCACCTAGTAGTCTGTCTGAAGCTGTGAACAAACTAAATCTATTGCCTTTGAAACATCCATTCGACAATTAACTAATGCACAGCTTATTCGATATTGTGTATAAAAATAAAGTGGTTTCATCAAACATCAAGTTTTCTAGGAGGAAAGTGTTTTATATATTTTTTTCAATAACTTTGCATTTGCATTAAAAAGTTTAGTTTTAATGGTGAGCTGTGCATACGTACAAGCTGGCATCATCATTAATGTTAAAATGTTTCTATCTAGCTTTAACGCGGTCGACCAATTGCGTTTTCATGTCAGATGAAGTCTTCGTGTGGGAATGACATTGTTGGAAATCAGATTTCAGAATACGTAGCAGTAGTCCTATGTTCAGAATCATTATGACGGCAAGAGCTGAAAAGGAAGAAATGATACTGTAATTATACTCAGTAAATTCAAGTGAAAACAATATTCATTCAATTCATTCATTCATTCAATTTATTTATTTGCTAAAGAGAATATACAAGTACAATACTTATTTAATACGTATATCAATACAATACAAATACAAAGTTTTGCACATTAATAAACAATTTCAGTGAGTAGCCTACATAAAAATAAACTTTGATAATAAAGTGAAAAGAAAAAAAGGATATGAACTTGAACCTAATATATAAAAAAGTAGTTAAAAATACTTTATATGTGAATAAAATGAGCTATGTTTATTGATTTAATCCAGTCTGCTATTTTTTTATATTAGTTTTTGTTATCTTACTTGTAATTAAGTTTGATGGTATTACATTGATCAACCTATTGCTTATATATGTGAATTGTCTCCGGCATACAGTAAGGTCAGTTCTGTTAATTTGAAAATTGTCTTGCATTCGAAAATTATAAGTTCTGATTTGTGGTGTGAATAGGTTTCTGTTTTAATTATATAAAGTATAATATTTTTCACATAAAGTTGTTTAACTGTTAAAATTCTGTAAAAATAAGATGGGGGTATCGTCTGGGTCGACCAAGGGCAGCTTTTATTATATGTCTCTGAATCAAGGAAATTTTGTTGACCAATGCTCCACCCCAAACCCTAATTCCATACTGTAATACAGACTGAGCATAAGCTTAATATATTAATCTCAAGATAGATAAATCTCCCAGACCGTTCAATCTGTAAAACTTGTGGATAATATGTTTCAATTTTTTACAAGTTTTATTTATGTGCGTATTCCATTTTAGTTGGGAATCTAATATCACACCTAAATACTTGGCCTCTCTCACTCTTTCCAATGATTGACATGTACAGTCTCCATCTCCCTCCTGTAAGCCTTCACTATGGTTATAATGATAGGCGCAGTAGTCTGAGTGAATTTTTATTCCATTACGAAATATGTCTGCAGGTATAGACCTTTCAGATGGTGAGAAAATCATGAAAACACTTTTTCTTATATTTAAAGTTAGAGTGTGGTGATCTAGCCACATCTTGACTTGGGCCAGACCAGATTCTGCCAAACTCCTGACCTCTCGCCAGTTAGATGCTGTAAATATTAGGGCTGTATCATCGGCGAAGGAGATCGCATGACAACCACTCATTCTGATCCTCAAAAGATCATTGATATAGATCAAAAATAAAATCGGCGAGATTACTGTCCCCTGTGGAAGGCCATATTCTGACAGTGTAACTTTACTAGAACTAAGGGTCTGGATTCTTTTATTTAAATAGCTTTTAAATAGCTTCAACACTGGTCCATGGAAACCTATTCTCTCTAATTTGTTCAGCAGGGTATTGTGTGGAATGGTATCATAGGCCTTAGCCAAGTCTAGATACACTGACAATGTTTTTTTATTATTCTGGAAATTATCGGTCACTATTCTAACCAGTTCAGTCATTGCGTCTTCAGTGGATTTACCCTCCTGGAAACCGTACTGATTACCAGCTATAAATTGATATTTATCTAGATATTTTATAATTCGTACTTTAATTATTTTCTCGAATATTTTAGATAGGTTACTAATAAGACTTATGGGACGGTAGTTCCTTTTGTCGAAATGAGATGGGAAATGACCTAATTCAAAACATTTGTTGAATATGGTGAATTTGTGAATGTACCAACTGCAATGCATCCCCAGTATCAATCCTCTCCGCATAAGTTCTTCCTACTTCAGAGAAATATTTATTCAGCATCTCCGGGTCGATGTCAGGTGGTTTATACACACGTTTTCTGTCTAAAATTTCCTCAATGCATTCCCATGTCTTCTTACTATTACCTTTGGAAAGCAATATTTTATTTCTATAATAATCAAATTTAGTTTGTTTTATAAGTTTATTTAATGTATTTCTGTATGTTTTGTATTTATTCCGCAGTATATTAATATTCAAGCACAGATCTTCCGTCTGCATTGGAAAACTAACAGTGGAGCTAAAAACATTATTTTTCTCTAAGAATATGAGAAGGCGAAGTGAACTCTTAAAGACACTGAATTGCATATTTTCAATCATAAATTTATTACATAAAATATCAAATTGTAAATGGTTACTTCTCTCTAACATTTAAGAACACAGACGAACGTTTAAAGAACTTTAATGCTGGAAGCTGAGCCACAGAGTTGTATCATAGAGTAATTATAGACATAGCTAAAACTATAATATATCCATTCCTATTCTGTGGTTGTATGTTTCACTGTGGGGAATCTTTTAAACGCCTTGTAGTTGATATAATCATTAAAACATGATACATCAATGTTACGAATATTCTAATAATGTAAGATTTTCGTATTTCTAACACAAATAGAAAATTTGGAATATTTCTTACCAAGCGCAGCAACTCTGAAAGCAATTTCAGAGAAATCTTGTCTGTGTTGGACCAGAAATCTTGTAAGCCAGCCCATAACAAGAAAGCGAAAAACTACAAACGTTCCTGAAAAAAGATAACAAATAATGTTTAATAGAGATCTGACAGAATACAAACTAAATAAAACTGATAGAGATCATTAAAATTAATAGTGGAATACAATCTGTGAAAATAGAATTAGTAACTATAAGTGTATGGATTCAATTTGGCGGATAACTTTCATTAAACATTTCTATGGTAACGGGCGATGTTCTGTTGAAATTTTTTCACATAAATACTGTATATAACATGTAAAAAACATATTTAAAAAATGAATGAACAGAACGACACCCGTTATCATAGAAATGTTAAGAAAGTGAAAGTAAAATACAATAAAGTACATAAATGAAAGTTATTCGCCTCCGCCAAATTAAATATTACTATAATAATTTTATTATAAAGCAAATCAAGGAAGACGGATTCAATCATTGATTGAACGTATATTATGCTGTAATTATATTATCAAGATATTATTATAAATTTATAACTCTTCCTTCTCATGTGAGACTGAATCTCAATTGTTGAAGTCTATAGCACTAACTTCGGAACGAATTGTACCTCACGAGGGATAGAAATTTGTTGAAAAAATTTCAAGATAATATCACTTCTAAATGAATAAATAAAATTGTGAATAGAATTTTTTTTCAAATATTAGTGAATGAAGCAATGAATTTCTAATTTTTAGATTAATAAGAATGTCAACTGAGAAACTAGTTCATTTCAAACAACGAAATAGATCCTGGAATACATAGAGACGAGAGTATACAGGGTGTATAATAAATAGTATACTACATACTTTGCGCCTTAGAGCGAGCCGTACTATATGCAAATCCTTTCAATGTTAAAGAATGACTTTTTTCCAGAATAAATTATTTTGTTTCAATTTCATAGTTTAAAATTTCCCTTCGAAAGTGTTAACACAATGGATGACTTTAAATATAAGCAATCAGACGATTTATCAATCTATGAATATGTATCTCAAGTTACCTGGATAAATATTGTGAATAGCAATATACAAAGCAGATTGATTTTCTAGTGATTAATTCTCAATTGAACTGACAAAATGAAATGAACTGACTTAGAACTAATGAAATCTGAAAAACCTCACGCAACTTTGCATTGAGTATTGATAAAAGTTCTAATAATTGATGAAATTTGCAGTATTTGGCAAACGTTTCAATACCTAAATTGAAGGAGTTGTTGATACGATAGAGTACTCCATCTCTGCCCCATTGCTGGATTAACATAAGCTGCCTCAAGTGGAGAAATATGCTGTTTATTTCAATGAATAGCGAGCATAGAACGTAGCCTTCATAACGATACGTAATCATAGCAATTCCGAATCCCATAACGACCTGCGAATACAGAAAAACAATGAAACATTTCAACAATAATAAATTAATATAAAACGCCGTGGATTAGAAATAGAGGGAGAAAAATACTCTGTGAAAAATACAGTAATTACAATCAAGAGTTAATTTAATTTAATGGTTTGTTTCATACTGGTCAATGTTATTTGAAACGTGAGCCTTGAGAATTGATAAACCACAAACTTTAAAAATTAATTGTATAACTATCGAACGTAATAAATTGATCTATTCAAGTATGTATTCCACTATTATTACGCACGGTAGACTCCATTAATGGTCCTCTATGTAATTTACCAACAAACAAAATTCCAAAGAGCATTGAAAGAAGAAAGAAAACTCAAAAATTGTATTTGAACGTTATTTATATTGATTCAGCACATTAGAATCGTTTAAATAAAAATTTGAAGTAGCCTAGGTAAGATTTCATACAGCATTTCGTTCAAATACTTATACATCTCATTAGAACTCAATACAGTAATTCAATTTTTAAACGCTTCAAGAATTGTTGGCGTTGTAATATTTTTTCGAATCTTTAGGCTAATAATTCAACATAATGCAAAAAAGCATGTTCTTTTATAATATGCAATTCTATTGTAATAATATTATCAAATGGCTTAGAAGAGCTATAGCATTAATTTTTTCAGAAATTTATTGATTTTTATAAATCTGTGAGCTGAAAAATGTGCGATTTCATTGTCAGTATGCAAGACTAGTTCAAACAACATGAGCGAATAATTTTTGCAGAAACAATAAAAATTACGAATAATTCAAGTGAATAATATTCTAAAATATAATCAATAATTAATCTAGTATACTTAGATGAAAAACCATTGAAGTAGCTTGAGCCTTTACCATTTCCCAGAGTTCATGTCTAAGAGAAAATTATGATTATCCATCCTCTTATGACCCACCTTCATATTTGATCCCACGACCCCTTGTTTGGTAACCGTCAATCCATGAGATCCGGTGACCGACCCTGGTATTATGCCTCTGACCCGTACGCTTCCCGTCCCGTCCCGTACTTTCCATCACCCTTTTACCTCATTACCTACAAAAAAGCTCTAGGCTCATGTAGTGGATGGTAAGAACTCTATAAAGCTGTTTCCTCACTTGAATAAAATGTAAAAGAATTGTACTCAAAGAAAATTTCATTTGATTGATTAACACTGGACATTATTAATATTGAAATAATTGGTTCCCATTACATTTATATAGAATGTCTACTGAAAAATCATTAAAGAACGGTAGTTTTTGGAAATAGTCAAATATAACTATTTAAATATACATTATTGACAATTTAAATAGTCAATATAATAGTTGAATTTATTTTTGATTGTTATATTATATGACTGTTATATTATACCCTATTCATCGAGAGTTGACAGAAAGGCTCCTCCTATCGGCACGGTCAGGCCAATTCACAAGCGGTCCTAGCGCTCTTCTCTACTGCTATACTCTTTCATCGTCCGTTCACGGGCATTGTTGTTTTTGTAAAATGACCGGTGGAATGTTTGTGTAAGGGATGACTGTGACCTGGTCACTCTTCGGACGATGACCTTGCTCTGTATTGGCCAAGCGCTCTGTCCCGTTAGTTTTTAGGAGGAGCCTTTCTGTCAACTCTCGATGAACAGGATATAGTGGTAATTTCTTCAATAGAATGTTTTCATTCCATACTAGTAGAAGAGTAGAATTGTTTGCAGAAGAGTTTTTAAATTATTAGAAGAATATTATATTTTGTTAACAAAGAAATACAGTATCACCAATCTGAATTTAAAAATTCCAAGTGATGATTTACTTTAAAAGTTTCGAGTGACGACTGAATATTTAGATTTAATGACAAGCACTTGAATAAAAGATTTCAAGTGATAATTGGGTAATTTTTTGTTTAGGCTACGTAGAATTTCCAGAAAAAAAATCAGTAAAAGAACTGTGGTTTGGAAGATTGAAATATAAGTAAACATTTCCTGAAAAAAGAATGTGATTAGAGTATTGGAAGATCATTTAAGTGGTTGATGAGTTGAGAAAATTTAAATCTTTTCTTCATAAAAATTTTATGTGACAAAATATTCTAAAATGATCTTCTATTCAATAAATGAGTTCCATTACCAAAGAAAGAAACAGTGACAGTATAGAGTGGAAGAATGTCATTGCTCATTTCTTCTTATGAATGAAACATTGAGCTGCATGATAAACCACTGTAAGATAAACCTTAACTCATTGCTAATTGATCAATATCATATTACAATATGAAGTTAATTTTTATTAAACAATTATTAGTACATACAATTAATTAGTTAAAATCAGTAGTCATTCGGACGAGAAACAATATTAAAAAGTAGCTTCTACTTCTACGTACTTCAGTTCATCGATTATTAACTTGTATTGATCTAAAATACATAAGGAGGAAAAATGAATGAAAAAATGCCTACGCTAATCCGTCTGAAAACTAAACGCAACATTTGACACGCAAGGAAAACTTAAGACAAATTCTTTACTGATTCACCAATTCTTGTACAAAATGTCGAAAAAGGTAATTGTAATTTGTTTCGTAGAAACACTTACCAACACATGATGGACTAAAAGAGTGTACGTCTTAGGTTTGAAATCATTTATCACCATATCAATGAAGTCATACAGGAAATAACCTGGAATAGATAACAAAATTAAAGCTATAATGAGAAAGACAATAAAAAGGTTCATTTTTAATGCATAGGAAAATCATCATGATAAGATATGGGATAGGAACAACAGGCTCAGCCCAAAACGGTTTCTAAAAAAACTCAAGCAGCCCAAAAAATGTTTTTTCAATTATAAACTAGGACAATATTCATTTCTTGAACACCAAGGGCCAGTTTCAAAAAACTTTCAAGTTATATAATACAGTTATAAAAAGCGGTTACTCTCTAGACATCAATAGATAAATAAATAAATGGTTGTGTCGAAACCGTATAATCACTGGTCACTGAAAACAGTTATTACACATCTATTAATCAAATTATCTATTAATAATTTTATTAATTCTATCTATTAATCTACTAATTCTATTTATTTAAATCGGTGCTTTATTGAATATGAATATTATTTTTACATAGAATGATGTAGACTAGTTATCAAGTTATGTAATTATTATGATTCAACAAAATTCCTACATGGTGCTACCAAACTCTCCATTTATTTAGACTATTCCTCCAATTTCATATAGGTAATACTAATTGAGAAAGGGAATATTCTTAATTTTCATATGAACCGACGCTTAATTAATTCGATTTGTTCTGCTCGAAACAAAATTCTGCCAGTAAGTTCATTCCACACAATATTTTCATTCAAATAACTTCTTTGTGCTTCAGAACTCACCAAGGACTTCAACCCAGAATAAACCTTTCTTTCAAGCAAAATCACTACCCTCAAGCCAACAAAAGTCTTTAATAAATACATAAGACTTTTTTATCTCAGTAGTGGATTCATTTTTGTGGGCCTGTCAACTGATGAACCAATATTTTAAATTAAATTTTCAATTATTTGTTTATAATTAGCCATTAGTTTTGATCTCCTGACACAGTCTGTCTGGTATCCCCAGTCAAGAACGAAGTAGAAGTACCGGTATCAAGTAAGTACCGTAAGTGTAGAATATATAATATTTAAAGCGCAATTTATTATTAAGTCAAGAGCTTGCCAACACATTTAGCTAAAATAGAGGTATAAATAGAATATCTCTACCAAGAACAGAGTTAAAACTCATTCAAGGCTTAAACTAATATTTAAAAATTACTCACCTATTGAGAAAGCAATCAAAAAGTGGGAGGCGTTGTTGTGAAGGAAAATCAAGTCTTCACCCATATTCGGATAATGCCAAAAGCTGTAAAAAATGCACAAAAGAATTTGAGAAATGATTGAAGTTACATAAGATAGGCCTTCTTTATATTTGAACATTTCATATAAATTAAACATAAATATGACAATTCCAAAAACTAAAATTACAATCATCTTAGGTGAATAAGGCCTGCTCATTTTGTTACAGTGCATAGGCGATACATCTTGGCTCCCCTCCTGTATGTGAAACGTCACCATGTGTCTTACACTACAAGGGGGCAGATCCACGTGCACAACACAAGAGAGGGGATGAACCCCACTGTGGCTGGTGAAACGCAGTTATTACAGGCTGGAAGAATTCTTTTTGGACGACCTGTTGCAGGTGCTGCCAGTCGCCTCTTAATAGTTTCAAGTGGCCACTTGTTTGAATTTGTTTTAATTTCTCTAACAAAGCCCATACAGGGCTGCCTTCTACTTCATGTTATCACTAAAGTATTAGTGTCTCGGACGCGATCCCTCCACCAGGACTACTGGGCATAGATCAAAAAATGGAAATTATGAAAGATTAGTTAGCCGGCATAATTTATTGTACTGAACATCCTGCCTTGAAATATGTAGGTCATCTTGTTTTATGTGTAAATTTAAGATTTAAATTCAGTAAATTAATGAATGACTATACACAGATTATGTACATAATAACTAGTTAATTATTATTTTTGCAATGCTGATTGTAGGCCCGTGTGAGACATTTAGAATCAGCCATAATATCTAAATTTACTCTACATGGTCGTCAATAGATTTACAAGCTATAATAAAATAATTATTTCATAGGGAACAGACTATTTCTTAGGCAACAAAGACAAAATCAATGTACTTTAATCTTGAAGGGACATTGGATTGTATTAGTTTAGGCCTATTACTAAGTTAGTTTAGTGCTCAAGGTCCTTGGAACTTGCATTGTCCAGAGAAAGGCACTGAACTGAAATGCACAATTTAAAAATAAAGAGAAGGATTAACTGCAGTTATATGTGCTAATGAATTCTTATGGTTGTGACATTATTTATAATCAATACATAGGCTAAATGCGTAGGACTGTATTCTCTATTCGTTAGGTTATGGTTGGATTGGTTTACGTAACAGCTAAACAAAACCAACCCACGATCGTAATTTGGTGGTGACAGATAATGTAAGATAAAATAAATATTTGTACTTACTAGACACAAGCACCACATCCTGTAATACTGGAGTGAATAAACGAGTTTGCAATGTTTCTCCATTTCCATTCTTGATGTTTGTTGTCCCTCGCACTTTTGGGAACAAGGGCACTCAGCAACCAAATACTGTTCGTAAAAAATACTAGAGAAGTGATAAACGCTATGACATAGCCGCTATTGACATTTTCTTCGAAAAAGCTTGAGAATTCGATGGAAAACATTTTTGTTGAAAGTAGGATTTGTTCTAGTAATATAGGTTATTCACAACGCCACATAGCCTAGTTGTTTCCTTGTGTAACTGAGACTAATTGACAGATTGTTCAACTTTCTTGATTACTGATCGAGTGTAATAACGACAAACTACAAGCCCGTGATTTATATTCAAGACGATCAAAAGAAAAGCTGCTCAATATTTCAATAATAACTTCTTTAAAATACCACAATTCCACAAATGACAAACCAAACATTCCACATTCCACTTCGCTTTCTGTGTGTGTGTGTGTGTGTGTAGTTGTTTGTGTTTCTTGTCGCGCGTGTTCGTGGTTTAAAAAAATCGATATAATATTAGAACTCGATACTTCACTGAATCAAATGTGAATACTCTATTAGATTATTCTTACAATATTCTAAAAATGATAATTTTTCGTATCTTATGAAATTATGTCTCATGGATATTATTTTCCACCCGAATCTTGTCCCAAAAATATGGATGGGATGGGACTCTTCAAGGACGATACAAATATATCGATAACGATGGCAATATCGACTTCGTCGAATATCACTTTCACGAATATCACGAATTCTAACCTAACACCTAACTTTAGCAGAAATCATTGAAAGCAATAAGCAATCACATGGTTTTTCTTGTCTGAAACTAAAAACTATTTGAACTATTGTTTTCAACTTCTCTGGTCCATTTTATAAACGTATTGTACTCATCAATTTACTGTGGATTATATTTTCAGTAAATGTTCTCAATTAGTGAAGAGTAATTGACTAACACGTCAGCCGGTATAGTGCTGTTTCTATTTGCGAGAATTCTTAGTTGAAAGGCAGCTTCACGATGGTTGTTCGTCAATATAATGAAGAAATGTCCTACTTAGAGAAAACATCGGCTTTTTCTTGGAAAATAAAAAAAGGGTTTCAGCCAAACATGAATGTAAGTTGCGTTTTAATTCTAAAGTAGGCTAGGTGAAATATTTCTCCATCATTCTTGTCTCTGTGTCTCTGTCTTCATGTGGTCTTTTAACTTTAAATTGACACTCAAATTATATCATCATATAATACGGTTTCCCAAACAATCATTAGTCTGAGTCATTTTCATTTCAAATTTATCAACCCTAATTTTTGAACAGATAGTGTCAGTTTCAAGGTCTTTTTGTTGCATGTTTCTCATCCATATCCTGGTGTCGTGAGAAATTTGTCCTTACACTTCCATTGATTGTGAGTCAAGAATTAGTTATAATTTAGCAGAGTAGATCTCAAAACAAATAACCATAAAATATAAATCAGGAATGTAGCATAAAACATTTTCAAGCTTTCAACGACTTGCATGCTTCATTTCCTCAACGGAATGTGCAAACAATTTCAAATTGTCGCTCATATCAACTTACTCTATGGCTTGAAATTTACTGATAATATTATTTTATCCTATGAAGTCTCTAATTACATTCTATGATTATTATTTGCAGGTTGAAGGTGTATTTTATGTGAATCAGCATCTTGAGAAACTGATGCTGGATGAGCTCCGTAATGCTTGTCGTCCTGGAATGATTGGCGGCTTTCTTCCCGGTGTCAAGCAGATTGCAAATGTTGCTGCACTCCCTGGTATTGTGGGACGATCAGTTGGTCTACCGGATGTGCACTCTGGATACGGATTCGCAATTGGTACATATTCCATCTCTCAAATTTATATACCTCATTCTGCTTTTTAATTAATATAACCATGGACAAACTTTGTTCAACCATGGGCAATCCATTCCCGTCTTTCGGAGGAGACGAAAAGCCGTCGGTCCCGACTGTCTAAAAACAGTCGTCATCTCTCATCATCACTCCTCTCTTTACCCAAGCACAAGCCTAGAGCTCATGTGGGCATCACCCTTAGAAAAAAATGTGGTGTAAAATCAGTCTGTATTAGAGGACCAGATGAACTTCTTGTTGTAATTAATTCATTCTTGTTATATTAAGTTAGAAGTGGGCGAACTCTCAAATTTCTCAGTTTATAACAGTAGAAGAATTCCTAGTCATCTGTATTTTTAACTGCCATATTATTAAGTTATAAACCAACGGCTAACTTTTGTATTTAAACGATTTTTCCACATTCAGACTTGAATCCATGCCATTAAATGCTGATTTTTTTCAATTGCAGGAAATATGGCTGCTTTCGATATGAGTGATCCCACGTCAGTTGTTTCACCTGGTGGTGTCGGATTTGATATTAATTGTGGAGTTCGACTTTTGAGAACTAATCTCACGGAAAAGGATGTTCTGCCAGTCAAGGTGAGAAGAATGTTTCAATTTTTAATAATAGAATTCTTAAATAATGTAATCCGTCATATCCCAGTGATTTTCCAGATCCACTCAATCTCACGTTTAAAAATAAATAGTATTATCAGATTATAAGACTTGAACTGCATATAATAATTTTAATATTTCAACTAGTTTATCGATGAGTGATTTATGACTTATTTACATTTATAGATAATGTTTCCTATAATAAGTCTTGTCTATTTATATATTTTTTCTTAGATAAGTAGACTACTATTTTTATGTGGGGTATTAACTAGTCATATAATAATTATGTAAAAAAATCCTCACCATAAATCTAATAATTTGATTGATTTTCAATACTGTTTATCAGGAGCAATTGGCACAAAGCATGTTCGACCATATTCCTGTGGGAGTGGGGTCAAAAGGAATCATTCCGATGAATGCTAGAGATTTGGAAGAAGCCCTTGAAATGGGAATGGATTGGTCACTCAGAGAAGGTATGCTGCTCGGATGAATTTTCATCTAATTATTGATTTGTTTAAGAAAAACTTCTGTAAGATTATGCATAATGCATCCTTAAATGTTTTTAATAAATTACATTGTAACACAGTATCTACAATGCCAATGTATCAAGTATCAAGTTGCCAATGTGATTAAGCGGGATTAAAATCTTCGAAATTGGTATATCTGATCTTCAAATGTTACGTTTTAAATAAGTTCACTGAAATGTTATGATTTCAAATGTTATGTTTTAAATAACTTCGATAAGTGCTGATCAAAAAGTAATTGGAATAATCAATCTGCACTGTACCAGTAATGTTTATGTCAGTGTGTGAATTCTATTGTTTTCGTAACACTAATAAGCTCTTGATCAACAATACTCGTGTCTTTTCAGGCTACGTGTGGGCAGAGGACAAAGAACATTGTGAAGAGTACGGACGGATGTTGAATGCTGATCCATCCAAAGTTAGCATGCGAGCTAAAAAGAGGGGTCTACCTCAGGTTTGTATAAATTTTCGTTCTCAATCTTATTGTTAGCGTTTAGCTGGGGAGACCCATAGGTAATTTCACCTCGCCTTATAACCCAATTTTCCCTTGATGGGGAAACCATTCAGGTTATATTTTTTCTATTTTCTTTCATTATTATATCATGATACCTCTCTTTATAAGTAGTGATTCTTGTTAAACTGATTCTGTCGATCTGAATACTTTCAATTTGTAGCGTGTATCTTCTAGTGTTTTAACTTTGAATTGTAGTGCTTGAAATATTCAAATGTCTCTGTTTTAATTGAAATTTGTTCAGGCTTAATCCACAGTGGCCCATATAGGCTCTTTCCTCTATTGTATTAGTGAAAATTATTTCAAGTACAGTATCTAAGTAACTTGTACTTGATGTGGATCCATCTCTTTATTACACTTGTTCAAAATTACTATACTTGAAAAATTACTGTACTTAGAAAGTGAAATGTAGTATTTCACATTTCTAAGTACAGTAATTTTTTAAGTATAGTAATTTGTACTGTAATATTATAATAATATTACAGTACAAATTACTGTAATATTAATTATTTCTAAGCTAATATGTTATTTTGTATGTACATTGTTTAATTTTGTGGTATAAACAATATTTTTATCGATTGATTTTGATTGTTTTTCTTGGCAGCTGGGAACGTTAGGAGCTGGCAATCATTATGCAGAAATTCAAGTGGTTGACGAAATCTATGATAAATGGGCTGCAAGTAAAATGGGAATCGAGAGTAAAGGACAGATTTGCGTTATGATTCATTCAGGAAGTAGAGGGTTCGGTCATCAAGTTGCTACAGGTAATTTATTATATTGCTATTGATTTTTTTCTGTAATTACTATGTAAATGTTCACTAGTTATTTACTGTAGCCAATTCTTTATTCTGTATACTTCTTTACTGTACTTTACTTCTGTAGGCTATACATTTTCTCTACACTTTATTATGTATTCTTTGTTCAATTCTTTCAAAAAGAGATTCATTTCAGTTCAATTCTTTGTTCAAAAACGAAATTCATAATGATTTGGGGAAGGAAAACAGGCTCAGCCCTTACTATTTTTATTAATAATTGATAAATAATGTAGGCTAGTCTAAATTAGGGTTATGATTTCACAGCTCTTCAACAAAGAAATTTCCGGTCCAGTAATAATGTACTAAACATTTTGTATTCAGAATGATAAGATAAGGTAAAAGAGCAATGCACTAAACTATCCAACTGAATATAGTTTTTCATTATTTGTATAACGTGTATGGTGGTTACAACTTCAAGTCTGTTTATTAAGTACCATCGCTCGTTTGCTAGAAAGCCTATCAAATTTAACTGCCGTGAAATGACGTCACTTGATGGTGGTTTAATTCAATTAGGCCTACATCGGCCCGATGTATTTAATGAAGTAGATTTTTGTGGCGAGCAATATTGGATTTCGAGACTTGACATAAATCTTGTCAAGCATTTATAAGAAAACTCAATCCATGAATTGGATTAAATAGGATAAACATCTTATGAAAAAATCATTCTTATTTTTACAGATGCTCTAGTCGAAATGGAGAAAGCAATGAAAAGAGATAAGATTGAAACGAATGATAGGCAACTGGCATGTGCTAGAATAAATTCAGTAGAAGGACAGAATTATTTGAAATCTATGGCAGCGGCTGCTAATTTCGCTTGGGTCAATCGCAGCTCTATGACGTTCTTGAGCAGACAGGTAAGATCCTTGGGAGTCTTCAATTCAAAGATGAACATTAGCCATTTATAAAATACAGTATCGAATTCATAAAAGTATTGAAGAAAGAAACCTTTTTATATACGAGAAGTAAATATTAGAATAATATTATACTCTTTATAGGAGCATTTATATGTGCACTTCAAAAACATATGACATATGTATTGTACTAGAAATAAACTTGATGTCACAACATATTTTTCGAATAGACTGCATTTGTCAGCTGGGCCGATACATTCTTGCAGACTGTGCTTACAGACTGGGGACAGAGATTGCACAAAGTAACTTTTTACCATGGAAACGTTGAATAACACGTCATTTGCCAGGCGCTATACTAAACAATTCTATTATACTCATTTTATCTATTTGAACAATTATCTCACATGTAATACTCATAAAAGTCTTAAGCGTTAGATTGTATTTGTTAGTGAATTGATGAACCCTTGTTATCCATAAATATTTTAGTTACTCCAAGTTATCAATCAGGAAGATAAATTCCAATGAGATTGGGAAGTCTTTTCAATTTTTGAATGCAAATTTATTGGTATTTTCTAATTGAATCTTTGTCCCATTAGGCGTTTGCCAAGCAGTTCAACATGACACCAGACGATTTGGACATGCATGTGATCTACGATGTTTCTCATAACATTGCCAAAGTTGAGGAGCATATGGTTGATGGAAAGCTGAAAACGCTACTAGTTCATAGAAAGGTAAGTGATTCACACATTCAGCAGTTTTTATTATACCAGGGCCCTGTTTAATAGAAGTCAAGAAGTCCTGTAAAACAGTAAGAATGTTGACTAGACATGAATAGCACTGTGTACTACGCAATAAACTTAGCCTATAATAAGTACGTCGCCTTTTTCTTGTGTTACATAACTTCTAACTTTCATGAAACTTTTCGTGGCCTGTTTCATGAAGTTTTAGAATCTCGTAGAACAGAAAAATGGCGATCTTACACTGTAAAAGTCCAAAGTTAGATTATGTTCAACATCGTTTATTCATATGTATAATTTATTCTCGAAAAAGCTAACCACAAACTCTCTCTCTATACACTCAACCCCCACTTAAATCTAATATACTATTCTACTATACTCTATTCTACTACAGTATAATACTCTAATCGACTATACTCAATATTTCAATCGACAAGACAGTATCTTTCTTATCTTGAATTTTACTTTCAGGGTTCAACAAGAGCTTTCCCACCCCACCATCCACTGATTCCCGTTGATTACCAGCTAACTGGGCAGCCTGTATTAATTGGAGGCACAATGGGCACATGCAGTTATGTACTGACTGGCACTGAAACTGGCATGAAGGAGACGTTTGGATCGACATGCCATGGAGCGGTAAGTTATGTGCACTGTTTAAATTTATATCTCTCACGTGTAACTCAGTCACACAGTTGGATATTTAAAATGATATTTAGTTCTATTGGTGATAACCATGCTGTACAAGCAGAATTACCTCTGGTCAATGATGTTTTCCTCAGTATTTTATTGAGGTCTGGTTATTCAGATATGTTTAATCAAATTGCATTATTAAAGAATTAAAATAATTATGAAAATTTTAATTCATACGAACTAGGCTGCCGTATGCTACGAAATAGTTCCAACAGACTGAGGATCTAGAATTTTTAAATTATGATACCTATATTAAAGGTCTAGAATAAATTTACTGCATTGATCATCGAAATAAAATGTCAAATGTAGTGAAGTATTAGCTATTGAACTATATTTTTCACAATCTAGTTGCTGATTGAATTTTATTCCTTTTGAATGTAAGGAGAAATAACTAAAAAATGTATCCCTTTCAAATGACTAAATTTTTCACAAATGCAGGAAAAACGGATTGAATCCCATTTCTTCTGAATGTAAGGAGAAATAACAGCTTATTCATTTCAAATAAAGCTAGGATAAATAGTAATTTCAAATTTCATTCATTGAGCAAGATCATATTCTCCAACTTCTATTTTTCACTGTGATTGTCTTATTCAATATAATTTTGAAATAATTAGTGTGGTTTATTACGTCTATTATATATAGTATTGATAAATGTAGAGCCAACGTTTTACAAAAAATATATAAGATATGTAACTATACAGGATATTGTCTTCCATATATGGTCATGTATGTTTCAACTTTATGTTTTAATTATCACTCAGAATATTTTTGCTATTTCTTATTCTCATGAAAGAAACTGGCTCAAATAAATGCGATATTAATATTCTTGTTAGTGTTGATATCATATTTATTATATCTTTTTTGATTCAATATATTTAATAATCAATCAGATTGATTCTTTCAAAATTACGAGACAATTTAGAAAGGTAAATTTGCTTGATGAAATTGAGTTTAATGTATTTTATTTCACAGGGTCGAGCCCTCTCCAGAGCAAAATCAAGGCGCAACCTCGACTACACTCAGGTCTTGCAGAAGTTGGAAAGTCAAGGTATTTCGATCAGAGTTGCATCTCCCAAGCTGGTCATGGAAGAAGCACCTGAATCTTATAAGAATGTAACCGATGTAGTAGATACTTGTGACGCAGTCGGTATCAGCAAGAAAGCTATCAAATTGAGGCCAATTGCTGTGATAAAAGGATAAAACATCACTGTAGTTACTAATAATAATTCATTTCCATCACTGATTAATAATACTCAACATGATACAACTGGAATCTCTTTCTCATGACATTTTATATTTTGTGTCAAGATTTATTGTTTGCTTAGCACAAAGTGCTTTAAGAAACAATTTTTAGTTTTTCATTCAAGTTATTGAAAGATGAATTAGTGAATCTATTTTATTATTAGTTTTTTATCAATGCTTATTTATTCCTCACGAATTACTTGTGTTTCGGGCTATTGCTTGACTCACTCTGAAATTAAATATATCTATTAGAATTATATGATTTTCTTGAATAAAAATTCGTCGATCACATTGAGTTGACAACTAAATTTGGCAATCTACAATATTATTATCGACAATATAATATTTTATTAACAATGTAGGCCATCAGGGTCTTATATAATACTCTTTGAAAAGGAACGCATTGAAAGAGCAGTATTCAAAATCTTAGCTAATATAAGTACTATTATGAGAAAGACTGATTGGAACTGTTTTTAGAAACACTTTAGATGGAATAATTATATTGGCAATTGAAATTATTTATTTATTAGCATTGATATATAGATAAGAGTTATTGTTTCTATGGATATAGTTGCAGTATTTATTAAATCAAATGTATTTCGCCACATTAAAAATTGTATGAATGAGAATTTATTCGTATCAGCTAGTAAACTGTATTAATGAACCCGGTGAATTAATACATTTATTATATATAAATTGAACTGTGATTTTTTAATCTTCGATGTCATGGATTTATAAACTATTTGGCAGGTCTAAAATTTTATTGAATCTTCTTGATATAGTCGTCGCACAGGAAAATATTTTTTTTTCGCCCCAGCAGAAACTTCTTCATTTGATGAAGTTGAAGATTATAAAAAATTAGATGTCATTATCTAATCATACAAATTTTTTAAATGTTGTTCTCTTGGTAGTAGGTTGTATGGTTATGACATTGCAGGATTATATTTACATCAGGAACTTCACTTAATTTGAAATATGATTTCAGTTATGTCTTCATAGAACTTCTCACACATGAATCTCATAAATTTTGTTCATATTTCTTTTGTAATTAATTTATGTATTAATCTATAAAAAAATCAAATTTCCGTTCTTGTTCAAATTCTTCCTCTTTGAGTAGTTGAAAACTCAGTTATAGAAATAATCAATTCTACAGTTTTAAACTGTATCAGTTATCATTATGAAAATATTTTTTTGGAATACTTGAGTTTAAGTATTTTATAATGTTTATTTGTAATTTTGTAAATATCTGTCGAATAAACGTTTGAAGATAGAACAATATTTGTTTTATTTTTTCAATCTAAACCAAACCTCATTGCTAAAAAATTATCAAACTCCTTTATCGAAAAGGATCATGCAAGGAATCTTGGCAACAACTTGTGGAATAAACTTTTGGATAAGATAATACCTTTAAAAATTAGTGGTTAAAAATATTTCATCAATCAAGAGGGAACTAGAAATGGCGGCAAGGAATCAAAAATAATAAAATTGTCAACTTGATAATTCTTTATTTTCACTTCAACAATGAACTCATTATTGTGCTTTCTAATTGGATTTTGTTATCAAGTGATGATAATTTCTATCACTTCAAAGATCTTGATTATCGTGTAAATAGGTAGGCCTACTTTAAAATAATTGAGCATTATTATAAATGGACAGTTGGTCATTTACTTGGAATGATTTATTACAATTATTCAATGAGAGTTATGCTAGATTGGATGATTTATCCTCTCAAATTTCACTTGAGAAATCAGATTATTATGTAGTGTGTAACGTTAAATGAACCCTTCTATTCGAACATATAGTTGATTATTGAAATATTTATCATTGCAATACAATTAAAAATTAAATTTTCAGTCAAGGAATGTGATGTTTAATATAGTCTCTCAATCAATATCAATACACAATCACGTATGGCCCTAATTTTGTGATATTTACAATGAAAATAATGAGACGTAGGGAAAAATAATAATATTTGTTTCGCATTGGCAACTGACACCAGACATGAACACTGTTGTTTTGCAAAATTCACATTGTCGTTCATCATCAGGTATGAATTCAAAGTCGACCACACATTCCTGTGTCCTCAAATATTATTTCTTGAGAGGAGACAACAAGGAATGTGTGGTCGACTTTGAATTCATACCGGATGATGAACGACAATGTGAATTTTGCAAAACAACAGTGTTCATGTCTGGTGTCAGTTGTCATATTATTGCAATTTAAAAACGATTTACGTTAATGATGAAAATAATAATTCAATTATTATGATATAGGAGAGTTTAGCTGAGCCAAATTATTTTCCATAAAGATGAGACAATCACTCTTAAGATATTCTCGACATGGCAAATTCAATCAACTTCTGAACAAATATGTTATTAGCACTTTATGATGAGGCTTTTTGCTATGGTAGATTAGTACTAGCTCAAATGCTTCTCTTATATTAATGATAGAAGATCTTTATCATTAGATGTTTTCGTTACAAGAGTTACAAAAACCCCAATTTAGTAGAATAAATAGTTAATTCTCTTGAGTTATTTATTTCTATGTAAAACTATTCTAACTTTGTTAGAAACAGAATTTTGGAGTGATGTAACAGTTTTCAAAGTAGTACGGTATTTGACTTTCTGTATTATTATTTTATACCTATTGAATCTTAAACTAACTTTGTTAGAAACAGAATTTTGAAGTGACATTATAACAGTTTTTAAAATAGTACGGTATTTGTCATTCTATATTACCGTACCTATTATATATACCAATTGAATCTTCCTTTCCAAGATCATTATTAAAAACTTACTCATTTTTTAAAACGTAATCTTAATCCTTCAATAATCAGGATTGAATGTTATGAAGTATCACAATAGTTATTCTTGTTGCGTCTGATTGAAAATATTTCTTCTACTAACTATAATTTAACTATGCAATTACAGAATTAACAATATTCCTCACTTTCATACATTGAACACTCATTCTATCAGTAATAGATTAACTCAATATTCAATAATATCATTGCTTCTATATTTCTGCTACTACTTACTAACTAGATGACACAAATTTGTTTACATTCTTACAATATTACACACTAATCTTGCTAAAATTATAATTGATTACAGTACCTAGTCTTGGAATGCAACTTAGCATCTTAATTCAATAATTGACACAGCCTAATTCACTTGTAAAATTTATTTAACTATTTCCGTGTTTTGATGATTTTGTTTAAGCGCTCGAGCGATTTCAGGTGATAATTTGCATTCGATTAGTGTTGTCAGTTCTTTTAGTTCGTCTCCTTCTACTGTAACATTCGCCACTTTTTCGTGGATGCCGTTTTTCTGCTCAAGGTTTTCTAGTCGTGGTTTGATAGATTTCATCAGTTTCTGAAATGAAGAAGAAAATTTAATTGAGGTTCAACAGGTCAAATAATATTCAATCCAACAAATATTTTTGATTCTCTCCATGAATGAAATCAAACCAATAATACTCTTCACTTCATAAAATATTAGCTTGTCCAATTTCATCAGTTTATTAAAAGAAAACAGTTTTAATGAGAGTTTAGTCCCCATTAATAAAAGTGTATTGATTAATTTTAAAATAAAATAGAATGGCGTGCAGGTTTGAATCTAAGTAATCTAAATGTGTAATCTAAGTATGTAAATGTGTACTATGGGAAAAATCCGTTGAGATTCCGATCACACTCCTTACAAAATTGGATGGTTGAATCAAATAAATTTAACTAGGGTAATATTAATATAGTTGAATACTACTCAAATAATACTATAGTTTAACTACTAATAGTTGAATTGTCTTTGGTTGAATGAATATGTGACTGTGGATACATTTTCAGGGAAATGTCCAGAAAAAATCAAATTACAGTAATTTATTTATTTCACACACAACATTAAAACAACATTAGGCTACATACATCAATACATACAATAATAACATGGAAAGTTAATATTTGAAAAGTTGTGAAAAGAAATTGAAAAGAACTACATGAAAAGTTAATTGAAAAGAAGTTACAATCCATTCTAGTTGGCTGAATTTTTCAAGTTACTTACTTCAAAAAACGTATTCCCTTCCGTTTTAGCAATAACTTCCACAGCAAGTGCTGGAACACACATTAGGATGCAGACTGTTAGACAAACTCCCATTGCTTCAGCCCATACAGGATAGTGGTAGAGTCCGTTGTTACTGCTATAGGTTGGTGGCTCATAATCTATCAGATTGAATATGCAGACACTCTGAAAATTACAAAATTGAAATCAATTCCTTTTTCTCAAATAAGTAGTACATTAGAACTCAATTTCTTATAATTGGAGAAATTTATAAATCAATGAAAGTAGACTTTCAGAAAAATTACAGAGTTCAAAGAATCTCTTGTTAGAAAAACTAGATTAAAAGATTAAAGTTCTACATTGGAAATTTGTTTCTTGTAAATGGAGAAATTTATAATTGAGTGAATTTCGTAGAAAAATATTTATATTTTGGATTCTCTCCATGAATGAAATCTCAATAATATTCTTGATTCAATTCGTTAAAGTATAGACATTCTATCTTCCAAAAATTAATTTATCGCTGGTATGTGTTATGCGTATAGCATTCTTGTGCATAATTATTACCGCTGGTAATAGTTACAGCTTACTACCTCTAATAATGACTACCGCTTCCATTATTTAACAGTAAAATAGTTCAATTAACAGTTAAAATAATGTCTTCAAGACACGACATTCCAAGTGAAAATTAATTTAGTGTTCTCATTAAGTTTCAATGCATCATTTAATTTACAATCAATCGTATATAATCTAAAATGAATTGAGCGTATTTTAATTTAAATAAATGAATACAAATTTGTCACAATACAGATACATTAATTTTCAAGAATAATCTCATACTCACAGCAATAAGAAACGGTGCAGCAATATTCCAACAAAATCTGAAGTACATGGACGGATATCTGTTTGTCATGTGATGAACATTTTCTGACAGTCTATTCACTCCATACAGCCATGAGACGGCTATCACCTCGAATAGTGCAATGTAGATGATCGAGTTGGTGACAGCATAGTGATCAATTAGCTGGAAGAAATATATTCCTCCCTGCAACGAAAAAAAAATTGGTAATGATTGAAAAATGAAGATTAGTGTTGAAAATGAGTTGATTCAATTTATTTTATTGTTTACAAGCAAATAAAGAAGTGGTTTGAACAACAGCAATGTATGTATTAGGCTATTACCATAGACAACTATAGTTGTATATATAGTTAGTCTATGCTATTACGCAAATACAGTAGGTGGATTGATTGTAACTTAGTGCATAATCTTTCATTCAATTAATCAATTTATGACTTTACAGTATAATATGTAGGGTGCTCCAAATAATGTGACATCTCACTAAACATTATCACAATGGATGTGGCTCAGCTCATATCACTTTATTCCCATAGTTTTTTGATACCGTACTATGTAAAATTTTATTATTCATGCAATTAAACTTACCATTTGTAATGTTATAGCACATGGAATAAGAATATTTCATTTGCCATTAAATAAAAATTTGTACAATAAGCATTTTCATCCGTCATTAAAGAAAGATAAGAATGAACAAACTACTAATTTTCTTGTTGATAGCTAATAGTTATTGTTGATCGAGGCTCCATATTCTATCAAACTCCATTTAAAATTTCTCAATGAATACCCGGATTTGTAGTTTGAAACAAGGATGTAATGTTTTGTTCGGTGAGTATAGGCAACAATTATTATGTTTTAAAAATATGATAGGATGCTTTTTAACGTACTTTTGTGATGTTGGGTAGTCCGAGAACAAATGAAATGCAGCAAACGACGAGAACAAGTATTTCTCGACACACAAGATGGCGTTTGATCCAATGAGGAAATCCATCCTGGAGTGAAGTGACTACCACTTCAACTATCGCAAACTGAAAAAAAAAACAATATGCATAATTTTCAATGCTTTTTGACAGTATGAAAAATAATCTTAGGCTAAATAAGGATAAAACCTATTGTGTTCTGTCAATGGTGAATAATTATTTTTAATGTAATATTCCAAAGCAATAAATAATTTGTTTGGATTTTTATTTGAACTACTGACATTTCAATGACTGCAAGTCAGTAATTCAAGTGAAAAATCGTTAGTGTTAACTTCACAGTTCGTCATGGATCAAGATATTCACAACTTAAAACAATTCAATTGTTGATTTGTACAGTTGAATCAGGAGCTTCCAGTTTACTTGGTTGAATATTCTAATTTTCTCCAACAAGATAGATCTGGACTGGATGGATATTTCAATGAGTGCAGTTTGCTAATAGGGAATATAATGAATATTAAAAAATGAAACAAATTCTATTTCTATACAAAAAGTGATGGTTCAACAATCATGGATGGAATTTTTGATAAAATAACATTATTATTTGTTATTGAAACAGTTATATATCATACCTGACTATTCAATCCTAAGCAGAGTAGCATGAAGAAGAACAGTACAGCCCAGAAGTTTGCAAACGGCATCTTTGCTATTGCTTGAGGATACACGACAAATATCAGTCCAGGACCTGTGGAACAAAATTTGTATAAAAATATTATGTTAAAAAAACAGTTATGTTGTAGTGATATAGTTCACATTCAAATAGGCATATACTTTCAATTCTAAACAATAATAGCTCCCAATGAGCTCTGCTGTAAAAATTATAAAGTTAAATTAAATTCTGACCACGATTATAATAGAATATTTCATTCTGGTCCCAAGACGAAACAGTATAAAACAGAATATTAGATGAAGGCTTCAGCCTAATTAAAATTAAAAGGTTCTTCCAGCCCTGTTCGCTATAATACCAGATATAAGTGCTGAATTTTCAGGAAAAGTAAGTTTGACTTTTTAAATAAAAAACCGAAATTGTCACAACCACAAATTAAAATATTGTTTCACCGGTTTCGGTTGTTAGACCATTATCAAAATTATCTTAATTATCTGGATATTTTAATAAATTTGTGGTTGTGACAGCTTCTATTCAATATATGGATACCGCAACTATTTCAGTAAATATCTACTTTATTATACTATACAAAAATCGTTTTGATATTATTGGTGTGGCTATGATTACTATCATAAAGTTGATACGGTTATTCTGTATTACAGTATTTAAAATAATATGTGATCCTACTGGAAAATATGTAGGCTACAAGGAAATTATAGTTTTTGAGCTTCAAAGCTCTTGAAGTTCCATGCAAAATCCTCTTACTGACACCTCACTCGTGTAGGCCGAATGAGAGAATTTTGTAAACATGTTTGAACTCACCATCAGTTATAACGTTCTCAACAGAAGTGTGATGCTCCATTGCGATGTTTCCAATTGTCGAGAATGCGAATACACCGACAATCAAGCTCATTACTCCATTGATGAAAGAAACGGTGAGAGTATCAACTAGAATCTGATTGGCGTATCGGTTGTAGCTGGCAAACGATATCACTGAACCGAAAGCTATTCCTATTGAGTTGAAGTTTTGAGCGACAGCGTTCACCCATACCTGAAAGTGAAGTTATGAGAATTAAATATTTGGATATTTGGATTAAATAATTAAAGAATAATAGAATTTTGATCATCTTTTTTTAAAAGTATTTGATATTTTCAACAAGTTTTCCCCCATTTGCAAGGTTTACATGAAACATTAGAAGAAAGAAGAACAGAAAACACTGGAAAGAAGCAATAAAGAGAAAGAGGAGAAAATACAAATTCAAATTTATTCTCAATCCATTACAAAGAAATACATACGCATATTACGCATGAACGTGAGCATGATATTACAATTAAAAGAAGATAACACAAAGTCAATGGAAAGAGACAATATACCCACAAGACATAGCGTCTGAGCGTGGGCATGAGCTGTAGAAGTAGGTTATATATGGGAGAGCTGGCGCAGTTCAAGGTCATGCGACACCTAGCGGTCAATGAGAGAACTACTAGCAGCCCAATGCAATTGAGAGGTGGCGCTCCTGGCGACTAATTTAAGAACTACTTGCAACATTCCTCACTCACTCTCAAGGTCATCAAACCCCCATCGACACCGCATAATTCACCAATTCAGAAATTTATCATCTCTGTCAGATACATGTGCTTGCCTATCTCCTTCTCTTGTATATCTAATTGAAACCCCCCTCCCAAAAATTCTCCCCTCTTTCTCTTTCAGGTCATTGACTGGTTATTAAATTCAAGAGACAGGTGCATCAACTCTAAAACCGTTAATGATTGATAGAAACAGGTGCAGATGTCCAGGGCATTGAACTTTGCAGGAATCCCGTTCCACATCCTCTCCTCTTCTTTCTCCGCTCTCTACTCTTCTCCTCCTCTGTCTTCTTCTCTTATTCTTTTGCTATTCATTGTCTCTCTTCCCCCTCTCTCTCTCAGGTCATTGACTGGTTATTAAATTCAAGAGACAGGCGCATCAACTCTAAAACCGTTAATGATTGATAGAAACAGGTGCAGATGTAGTGAGGCATTAAACTTTGCAGGAATCTCGTTCCACATCCTCGCCTCTTCTTCCTCCTCCTCCTCCTCCTTCTCTTCTTCTTCCTCCTCCTCTTCTTCTCCTCGTATGCCTTCTTCTCTTATTCCTTGGCTACTCCTTGTCTCTCTTATCCTGTTATTTCTTTGTTAATCCTCTTCTGTTTCCACTTTCTATTTATTATATCTATAGAATATTTCCCCTCTTAGAAAACAGGTGTATCAACTCTAAAATGTTTCAACAAGTGTGCCAACTCTCATGATAGATGAATCCTTCTCTTCTCCTTACCAACTCAAAAAAATGTAGATTAGTATCTATGCTTGACAGTATGATTGAAAACTGTTTTCCTCTCTCTGTCAGATATATGACAATCCCATTTATCTCTTTTCCACTCAATATATAGGATATTCAATTATCCATCTCAGTCACACTATCCAATAATCCCACAGTAAATGAATTTTATTAACATATTATATACTACATAGTCTATCACACATTTACTTACATAAAATATAGCCTATCCTATCTCCATGTAACTTCGCCCTCCCAGGTTAAAATAAAGGCAGTCATTCAATTCAATTCAATTCATGTATATTTTATCCAACTACTAATAATATATTCAACTCTCCTCTTTCTCTGATTAACAAACTAATTATTCATTTGATAATTAATAAAATATACTAGTCTATCCTACATGAATTAGCATTCATGTCATGGAATACTCTCACATAATTAATTATTAAAAAAAGTTGTTTCCTACAGATAATATTGCCAGCTACCATCCACATATCATCAGTACAGTTGTGACCGGCTTGGAAGGAGGTACCCTCCTGGAAACCAAGAGCAAACACCATGATGCATATTCACTTTAATAAATAAATACATATATTATGTGTTTTTGGGATTGAAAATTCCATCTCAGAATGAAATTTTGTTAAGGGAAAGAAATGAATTCACATAAAAAGTAATGAATCCCAAATAAAAGAGGAGATGTGAGGAATCACCACATGTTGTACCAATCCATATGACTAGTTTCTAAGAGACTACTTTGTTGTTAATAAAATAGCCTAATTTCAGACAACATCAAAGAGACATTGTAATCTTGAATTCTGTATTTTATTATTAAGAATACTAATAAACTAAACATCTATATTATATCTCTACAGTCAAAAATAAAACACCAGGTGACATAGAAGCATCTCTTCCTTAATGCCAAGTTCATTGAACACTGAATTCCAATGCAGAGTCGGTCACAAAAAATATGACATGATGGAATTTCCCTTGCACACCTGTCCCCACCATCAGCAGTGCTTGCCTGTTGCAGACCAACAATGTAAGGTCAACTGACCGGACAGTGACTTTCTACAGCTTTGTTTTGCCAAAACTCATAGAGCCTTGACCTGAGAATGTAGGGTTCCATTTCAGAGTGTTGTATCATTTTATGAAAACTTGAATAATAATTGAAAATCTAGCTTCCATTTCCACACCATAGCTCTTTTCCAAATAATCATAGGAGGGAGTGTACAACAGTACAAAAGTGATGCTTACAAAAAAAAGGGCTTTCTGAATTAAACTGATTCCATTTCCACACCACATTAGATACTGCATGCCGTAGGAATCAAGGCGCACTTTTTTTATAGTGGTATCCCCAGTAGGCCTATTCCACTGTATGCTTTGCTTCTTACAAAAGTCTCTTGTAATAATTTATTAAATAGTGGAGACAACTGGTAGAAGACCATTTTGCCGCCTTACAAAATATTATTCACAATACAATAGACAATTACAATTAATTAGTACTCAAAATTAAGAAAAAATTCAATAGGCCATTAAATAGTGGAGACAATAAGTGAACGATCAGTTTGCCACGTCACAAAAATAATATTTACCACACAATGCAGTAATAAATGTTGATAATAGGTAATTTTATTTCTTATACAAAATTTCCAGATATAACAGATGTTGAGCAAATTTAACAGATATAGCAGATGTTACAGATATAGCAAATTTCTTGTATGATAATCCAGTTGATATGACATTCTAGATCCATGGCAAGAAGTACTGCTCTCCTGAACTCGATCCCCAGGATACACAGCCATCTAACCATGGCTTCAGACTCATTCTCTCTTCATCTATTGTTGTCCAGTCAAAGCATAGGCAACAATAATAAACAATAGACAATTACAATAAATTAGTATTTACAATTACAATAGGTCTAATTCACTATATGTTTTGCTCTGATTTTAATCAATACGTGAGCATTTAGTTGGTGGCTCATCATCATTATCTATGTTTCTCATGCTTCTAAGTCGATGATGTCCAAATGCTATAGTGCTGACACCATCATCTGAAATGTGTCGCTTTTCATCAGTATTACTCAATGCCTTCTTCTTCTGTACTGTGGTCATGATTTGGTGCTTTCTTGAGCTGAACATGACTTGCTCCTGTAGATGTCCTTATCCCCAAACAGACAGTCCAGGTAGTCTTGGAAGCCAATATAACGTTCAGCATTTGGATGAGTCTTAGGTACTTCTTGACCTAGCACTGGCCTCCTTACACCTTTTGCTTTTTTAATTAGACCACTATTTGGTTGTTTTGAACCGCTATTGTAGCATCTGCAGGCATACATTTTGGAACGTAGACCTACATACTCATGTGGAGATCTTGATGCATATTCATCTTTAAACTTTCCAAGAACCATCTTGTTGGTTACTGAATAACATGGATGGTCAGTTGGGTACTCAGAGGTATCAAACACATCTCTCAGCTCCTTGATGCTATTGATGTCCTTATACATATCCTCTGTTTCCACTTTGTAAAACAAGCTGTCAGTGTCTTGGTATAGGAGTTTCAGCTTGTCCTCATAAATTGGTTTCATTACATCATAGTGAAACTCATACATCAATGTCTTACTGATGTCTAACACTGATAAGCCAATGTAGATTGGTTTGTCAAGTGCTATCTTATCCCTGTGTAGAGTAACAGCACAGATGTTCTCTCCAAAGATGATGCGATCTTTGTATGTTGGTCGAGCTATCAGTTTCTTCAGACGCTTCTCGTCATTCACCAGCTCCATTTTCATCCTCTTCCTGACGCTCTCCATGGTTTTTCCAAAGACACAGTTGTTCATGTGTTTGAAGAAGTTCTTTTCAAACTTGTTTTTTGATTGTTGTCTCAGCTGGGTGTTGAGCATGATGTAGGGTGCTAAGAAGTCCTCCTGTTCAAACCTTACACCTCGATGAACTTGAGTTATCTTTAATCCATGCTGTACTGCTTGCTTGAGGGTGCGGTAATGGCATACATATCTCTGGCGGTTGTTCAATGTAGTCATCAGTCTTGTGGATCCGGACTTTGGTATTTTCTGGTTTTCTGCAAGGAATGGAAAGTCATTGTGGTCATTGTGCAGTTCAGCAGGGTACTCCACATCCACCTCCAGGATATATCCTATTTGGCTGTCATCTGACTGCTCCTCAAGGTAGTCTGTCACCTTCTCAAATTCTTCTCTCTCCATCCACTTGAATTTCCTGCAGGGGAGAGCGTTACACATTGCCCATCCATATAAGTTGTTAGCATCTGTGTAAAGAAGATAGGATGTAGGCTTCTGTGGGTCTACAGGTGCCCCAGTAAACTTATTGTTGGCAAGTGCATGTCGGTGGACACAGTTTGTGATTCCTCCTCTGATGCCTCGCCCATGAACATGTACATGTCATAGTCAGTTAGTAGCTCCAGCTCAACCTTTGTCTGTTTGAGCATGACATCAAATGAGAAACCAGGCGATGTGAAGTAATGGGCACAATCCAGATCATAGTTCTTCATGCACACATCGGAAACTTTCAAAAACGTCAGCAAGCAGCAGGACATCAGTTTTCAGATAGTGGTTGCTGTATTCACCTAGAGTCTTGCATCCAAAATGTTGCCAAACCTGTTGAGCATGTGCATAGTCCTCGTCACTGATGTTGCTGTCAGTTAGCTTGCTGAAGAAGGCCTCTTTCGGTGGAAGGGAAGTCTCATTTAATTTTTCCCATGAGTCACAGTATTCGTAAGGAACACACCTTTTCTGGAGACAAGGTCTAAACTGTTTCCAAACACTTTGGCAGTGTGTTTCAACACATTTGGTAGGTCTTCAGCATTGTTTGCTGACTTGACAAGATTGGTGACCAGATTGTCAAGGCTATCGGGGGTGAACCTGAATGTATCTACAAACCTCAGATGTAGTCGCTGAGAAATTTGTTTGGTGAATGAAATGTACTTTTCAGAAGAATTTGGAATAACACTCAATTTTTCTTTATCAGTTCCTAGATGGGGGATGATCAAATGTGTATCATAATTTGATGAATTGTGGAAAAATACAGGAATAAAAGTTTGGCGACGTCTTTTGAGGTTGCAGCTATTGCATAACGCATTTCGGTAGAGCCCAGTAATATGGCAGTGGTCGCGAACCTTGTCACCATTAAACTTCTTGTTGCAGGATTCACAGAATTGTGTTGCATCATACTCGGCTCTCTGTTTGGTAGTGAGTGGATACATTTGTTTGTTTTGATTGTCTATTGCTTTGGCTATATCTCTTGCATACTTGGTAAGTGTCTTTATGAAGTGCTCGGCAGCATCTGGTCCATGGTAGATGATTGGTTCTTCTTGGGGATGATGTTGTTGATGCTGAGCCAGGGTGGTAGTTGTTGTTTATCCCTCACAAAGTAAAGGCAATAGCTCATTGCCCGATGATACTGAATCACTTTGGTTTCTTTCCCTATCCATTGCTCAGGAGCTCCATCCTCCTCCTCAGGTTCTGGCTTTTCAAGCAAACATTCAAAGTCAGCATAGGCCACCAAGGGTAACCTAAACTTCCTGAGATGATTCTCAAACTTCATTGTTGGTGGGCTCCCATCCTCCTTGAGCTGTGGCATAATGATTCTTGCTGTTTGGTTAGTGGCACAGTATTCTTCATGTTCCTTCATTCGGCGTTTTCCTTCAATTTCAAGTGTATAGTGGGTGAAACAGCGACGACAGATGATGATTTGTCCATTATGCTTTGTAAGTTGAGCACGTACAAGCTTCTCAAAATTTTTAATGTAACAGTAGTGACTGTTAACCTCCATATCATCCTCCTCTGCTGCATTGTTGTCCTGGGTGGTGGCTTCACTGCTGTCCTCTGCTGCTTCCTTGTCCTTGTCTGAGCCTTCACATAGAAGTAGAAGGTCAAAATGATCATCCTTCATCTGTTTAACAACACGTCTTGGAAAAATGTTGTTAGAGCCATCAAGACCATAGACATTGACTGATACCTCTGGATTATTCTTCTCAAATTGATCAATTTGGTTGATGGTGGTAGGAAAAGATAATCCAGTAAAGTTGTATTTGTCCTCAAGTTCATAGTATCGATCATTAACACGTTGTGGATCTCTTCCTTGGACATGTTTGGCAAGCATGGCCCACTTGAAACATTCCTGATCATTGTTCTGGGGTTGATCACTGCCTTCCGTGCTGCAATTTTGCCAGGTAATTCAATGTATGAAGATCCTCGCAATGGCTTATGTTTACTGATGCGGATAAGGAGTCCATCTATGATGTGAAGACTCCATCCACTGGATTTTCCTTCAAACCTTGCCTCCTCCTCCAACATAACCTTGCAGGCATTCTTGACTATATATGAGAGGTCGGTGATGTTAAACACTGTATAATTGGGGGTCTTGAAGGCAACATTCTGAAATTCTTCCTGCTCCTGGTTGTTTTCATCAAGGACACTTTTATGGTAAGTGGCCTCAATAACAACATTGAATTTGATGGGCCCATGTGTTAGGAATTCCTGAGTGATTGCTCCTGCAATCTTCTCCAAGCTGTCAAGTAAGGACTGGCATTCCTCGGCAGGGATGTTGTGGCAGCTGTCGCTGCAGAAGACAGTCCGCAGTCATGAGTTGCATGCCTACTCCTGTAGCATAAACTCCCCTGTGCTCCTCTGGTTTTGGCAACGTGAAGCCTTGTTCATGTTAATTCTCTGAAATATAAATAGATTTCTCTTAACACAAGTGATGTTTCCTTTTGACTGTCAAAGTACAAAAGAGATGTGTTTGTTGTGACTGAACTTTATCAAAAATTGATGTCAACTTTGGACTTCGCCACACAGTAACTGCTAACCCTGTGTCTTGTAGTCAGCAGACAATTTTCAGTCACAGTGTAGGAGACAAAACAATCAGATGACTTGTACTGATCAGACTTGTGTACTGCAGATTGTCTATTCTAATCTATGTTGATTTCTCTTAACAAAAGAGATGTTTACTCTTTGGCTGTCAAAACTATACTGAACAGACTTCTGTACTGCAGATTACCTATTCTAATCTATGTTGATTTCTCTTAACGAAAGAGATGTTCACTCTTCAGCTGTCAAAGCTATACTGAACAGACTTGTGTACTACAGATTACCTATTCTAATCTATGTTGATTTCTCTTAATGAAAGAGATGTTCACTCTTCAGCTGTCAAAGCTATACTGAACAGACTTGTGTAATGCAGATTACCTATTCTAATCTATGTTGATTTCTCTTAACGAAAGAGATGTTCACTCTTCAGCTGTCAAAGCTATACTGAACAGACTTGTGTACTGCAGATTACCTATTCTAATATACCTCATTTAACTTTGGTGGAAGAAATGTATAATTTCTAATGATTCATTGATGTCTAGTTGATAGGCTATCAAGTATGAAGATTCAAGTAAAGTAATGAATGCAATGTTCACTATGAAAAGCCCTAATATGTTAATTTAAATATTTGTAACAGTTTAATAAAAACTTAGTTTACTTGAAGATTCTACAAAATTTGTAACCTGCTGTGTGTTGAAAAACTTGAGTCATGTAATACAGCAAAGTGGTCCTTGATAGCATAATGAGTAATCTTAAAGCTACAACTTCAGAGTAAATTAAATTAATCAGTAAATGATAGATTATTATGGAGTTGAGATACCTAAAATTAGCTATATTGACTACTTCTAGGAATTGACTATGAAGAAAGTAATGAAGACTTCTGGGAATATAATGAGATTATCACCTGCTTATTTGCTGTATACTTAGCCTATTGTTCATTAAAAAATGCTTCTCCTGAATTACTCTTTCTCTCTAGTACGTTTGAGTGTTGATGGGGAGGTTGTTCTTGCTTATCCTTTCCCAAGAATGGTATTTATATGTCCAAACTCCTCTGTTTCATGTAGATACAAACCATATTGTTAACATAGATATAATCAAATAACCTTACATATTATATTACTTATTTAGCAAATTGAATATTGAAATTACTATTATTTTCAATGATGTAATTTTATAAAATATATATCATGCACTAAAATTCAAGTTGTGTTCAAAAATTTAGAATCAAAGTTCTATAATCATTATTGTTGCTATGTAGATATAACTATCTATATATTTTCATTAAATAATTTTCTTTATCCTATGTTATGTTAAGTTTAGAGAATTGTATACTTGTAATACTGTAGGCCCCCCTACTGTTTACTTTGTATGAAAATGACCTCTCCTCTGTTATTAAGTTATCCGATTTCCATACTTATGCAGACGATCTTCAAATTTATGCTAGTTGTCCAACCACAAAAAACAATGGAACAATACACAAGATGAATGAAGACATAAAGTTAATAGTTGAATGGACTAAGAAAAATAATCTCAAACCCAACCGTATCAAAACATAACCTATAATAATTAGATATTCACACATAAATAATTAACAAAAATAGATTTAACTTAATCTACAAAATTATTTTTGATGGTAATGATATACCATTGCAACTCTTTTAAAACCCCTGGGAATACTAATGGATAAAACTCTAGACTGGTTAGATCATGTTAATAGCACTTGCAAAAAATTTTTTCATGACAGTTTTTTCTTGCCAAAATTTTATGAAAACGGCCAAATAGTTCAGGAGGAGTTTCATCACAACTAATATTTCACAAGTGGTCCTGAGATTGACTTTTGTCTCACTCCACTCAAAAAAAAACAAGAACAAAACCACTTGTTTACATTCCCACAAAAAAATTATTAATAAAGCTAATAAGAACACACTTTCCGGCTTGTAAAATAAAATAAATAAATTTAATTGGATATGGAACATTATATCTTCTATTTATATAAAACAGGATTAGAAAAAAGCTTCAACTTTGCATCAATTTATCTCACTCCCAGTGGTTGTGTGGAATGGTTCCTTTATGCTCAACTACATTCAATTATATCAAACATTATGCAAAAACTGTTAGGTCCAATAACATTAAAAAAAAAAAAACACTTGTACTTACTTTGGTATTTCCTGATGTTCAATCACAATTCACACAACTTGAATACCATATGAATGAGACAAAGTGTTTCTCTCTGTTCAAGTGAAGCTCTGAATGATGAGGTAAAAACTAAAATAAAAGAAATGAAAAAACTGCACTAATATTTATAGGAAAGGTGCACTAATATTAAATTTATAATTTTTTCAACATAAAAGCGGCGATAATTATTACATTCCGTTGCGAATTGATTAACTGCAAAGGAAGTGATAATATTATTATCTCATGGGAAATAGTATTTGAGTGATGATTTTTTAAAGGTATTATTCTTCTTATTTTGAAAATCCGACTGGGAGGTAATAGACCTAATTAGAGAAGTTATTTTCCTGTTTTATGAGGTAAGCCAAAACATAGGAAAGCTGCTATTTAATATCTATTTTTAATAGATAAGACATATGCCTACAGTTTACTGAACCACAGAAGATTAATGGAAATAAAGAACATAATGCTACAGTGAATGTGAGAGAGAAAGAGAGTGTGAGCAAGAGTGCAATGATCGATTGAATTAGAAGCCTCTAGATAGGAAAGAGAAATGAAGTGTTGCCGAAAAATTTTTTATCCACAACTGGGTGGGGTATTGCGAATATTATACGATGCAAGAAGGCGATAAGAAGAGGAAGAAAAGAAGAGAGAGCAAAGTAATCAATAGTTGACAAAGAAACATATAGGAAATTCCTCTAGTAGTTGAAATTTCTTTCTAAACTGTCTTTTCATAGAAGAAGTAGAAGTACTGTCGAAGAAGAAGAAAAGAAGAAGAAGAAGAAGAATCTAAATTGTTCAGTTAAATCTAAAAGTCGAATTGTTGGCAATGTTTCTCGGCTGCGTTGAACGATTCTTGAAACTCGTTACGTGATGACGCACGACGACTTGTTCTAATAATCGGCATTATTAATTGTTTTTTGAATACTTTCCCGCAGCAGCAGCAGCAGCTTACACGCACGCAATGTTCACAGCTAGGCGATCTCACAGATAATGAATGCATCAACCAGCATTCTAGTTCAAGTGCACACCTATTGGCACACCTGTCGAGCAGGTGTGTGTTTGTCCGTTATTCAAGTTCAAACATGTCCGTTAAAAGTTGATTGAACTATCGTTGCATCATTGCAGTTTGCAGATGCTAGAATTGAAGTGTAATTATTAATTAAAAAAAAACTTGCATGTATGTTGCAGCTGCTCATTGTACACTGTTTAACGATCGAAATAATTAATTAAACCATCGTTGTATCGTTGCAGTTTGCAGATGCTAGAATTGAAGTGCAATTATTAATTAAAAAAAACCTGTATGTATGTATCGCAGCTGCTCATTGTACACTGTTTAACGATCGAAATAATTTGCAATATTTCGTACATCGGAATTTCCTCCACAAGTTACACGAAAATTTATCAATTTTGTTTTTACACATGTTGAATGTATGATAAGCTCCATTGCAAAATTCACGATGATTATCCGCTGTATGTGATTGCATTAGTCGATAAAAGCACGAATCTGAAGTACATTTTCCAATGAACTGATGCATTGTTTCATTTGCTTGAGGATTTATACACATAATATAATGTCCATAATCTTTTCCATAACATTCATACCTATGATAACGTAGTTTATGTATGAGATGTTTTTCAAATGCTGATTTGTTTTTAAGCAGTGCATCTTCTTCTCCTTCTTCTACTAAATCTACATCCATTGATATAATCTTTTTAACACTCATTCTTGATTTACAATGTCCGCCATCATTTCATAAATATAAGTTTCAATTTTAATCAATTTATCTACATCCAATAATAACGGTCTACTGTAGCCCAGATATTCGTGAATATCTTCGCTGTTAATTGTTGACAAATATGTAGATTTCAACTTTTAGCAAAATTTATTATATCCAAATCTCCTGTTGTGTATGCTCGTGAAATAGCATTATCCAATTTGTCAACACATTCGATAATGTGTTTTAATTTCTCTTCTAATTCAATCGATCTGTAATCTACCTTCGGATTCATGATGCTGTTGCTTCCTCAATATCACACCTCGACGCACAAATCACAAGTCCTTGTCGCGATGTCTGCTTGCTATTCACACACAACACATACACTAATCATTCTGTACTAATGTTTGTGAGAAACTGTTCCGGCGGTTGTGGAAGGGATGATGCATCAGGTGGATGCCGTACCAACACATTAAAATTAATTGTATCTCTATAATCAGGGGCGCAAACATTTGCGATGTGAAATTCTAATGGGTTCTCACACCAAAAACACTTGATAGCATCGTTCTTATGACAATAATAAAATCCATTTTGTGCTAATACACGCAAATGTGTTAATTGATATAGATAATCATCATTATTATATAAATCTTGTGCTTCTTCCTCGTTTTTACTAGCTTTAGAATCTTCTTGATTCATAAACATATTCATTAACGACTTCAATCTATTAATTACTGATGAATAATCAAATTCATTTATCTCCTCCTCCTCCTCATTCTTTTTCTTCTCTGCAGCCATCGCCTCTTCTTCTTCTTCTTTATTATCTCCACTTTTTACATTACTCTCATCTACTACAACAGCTTTTTTATCACTATCATCATTATCATCATCATCACTATAATCTTCATCACCACTATCAATAGCATTCAAAATATAATTTTCTATTTGTTCCCTGTAATGTATGCACGAAGTTAATGCACATCGTCCATAATTATTTCTATGCTGTTTGCAATGTTCATTTGTATGTGGATTATAAATTGGTTTTTTCCATCGGTGTGGTAAATCTCTCACATCATTGTGAAAACGAGAAAGATATCTACGTTTTTCCTCACCCTTAGTATACACTATTTTATATTTTGATAGCAAGTTTCTTATTTGATTTTTACTGAATTTTTCGCTTCCACAATCCCACGGTAGTAAATGATAATGCTTTGTTAACCATAATACATGTCTAATTTTATCATCATTGAGTTTACATAAATTATAAGGTGGCTGATAATGAAACACTCCTCTTTCCAGTCTGTTAGTTGTTCACCATAACTTGCAAAAGCTAACTCCTTTATAATGTGATTATTGTAATTGTCTCTGAACCAATGAAATTCAACAACTGCATATGAATTATTATTGCTATTAATGTCTTCGTTGCATTGATAATTAACATTATCTTGCATCTCACCCGTATCCACGCTTGCACTCGTGTTCACCGCACCAGCTGCCGCCATCTTTCACTCTCACATACACTGTAACGTCTCTATGCACCGACTATTCACTTAAAACTAATTAAACACTAATATGTTAGCATGTGCACACCATCTATCCATCTATCTCTCTCATGCATACACATGTCTACCAACTGAATTAATCTAAATTTGCGTCACAATGCCGGTAAGCGGCTTATCTGTGTGAAGTTTATCTGAAATTATCATACTATAGGCTTTAGTATTCGCCTTTACATCTACACTACATTCCCACTCTAAACGTATATCAACTGCATTTGATTTTAATAGTTCTAATTGATGGCTGCAATCAATTACATATAACGGCGCTTTGGTCTTAAAATCATTAAATGTTAATGCAAGACCATATTCATCACTAACTTTTAAATTGTAATAGCTTTTGAAAAATTAAGAAACATTTGATAAAATATCTCAAATTTAGATTGGGTATTCTCATAAGGAAAATATATATTATTAAGAAATAATTTCATATTAATTATTGATACATCATCAAATTCAGCCATTGTCTTTGTATACTGATTCTTTCGATCAGTTTGGAAACCGACAACAACAAAACTCGGTCTATCCTGGAATGAAGCTGTTTTTACCACCCAACTATGGGATTTTGAAAGAGGTAAAGCGGGTATTCAAAACTTCAGAGTGTCTAAACCCAATGGGTAATGGGTGATCATCATCCAATAATTTCAACATTCTCAATTGCAATGAATCAGCGAGTTTTACTAATGGCATTCTCCAACAAATTTTGCTAATATTCACACTTAAGTATTTTGCTTGTGCACTAGTAATTAAATTTTATCATGAGATGTACGAACAAGTATTAATTCTTGTTTAACATAAACTCACGTTTAGAAGAATATTCTATACTCAAGTAATGTATTATTCATCAACAATTGTGATGCTTGAGAAAGAGCATGATCACATTTTGAGCAAGTCGTAGATGAGAGCCAAATGTTTCAATAATTTGAAGAGACAAGAAAACAAGCAAAACACTAATGAATAATGCTTTATGGTTAACAAACTGCACAATAACTACTGTAAGAAAATATTTCCACTCGGGGTTGTCCGGATGATAGGCTTTTTGAATGACCCAATGAAAATACTCCAGTACTCCACCAATAATAATGGTGAAATATCGCAATTATTTGGAGAAATACAGAGCGTAGTTGACTTGTTGGTAAACACTAGATCTAAATTTATGCTAAACAAAAATTAATAGAATATGGATAATCTAACACCAAGCAAGAACTCAAAATAAAAACTACAATTAGAACAATAATATCTTGAGTTTATTGTCAAGAATGCAAGGATATTAAACTTTCAAACAGTACAGAATGGATGAAATAGAAGTAAATTAAGTCTCTTTTGGAGATAATGAAATATTGAGTCTTTGATTTTTTTGTCAATTCAATTTCAGTTCTTTGTGTGAGGAATAAAATAAATAATAGTAGATTTTCAATTTTTCAATAAGGAGATTATTGAACGATCTTTTATAATGATTATTATGCAATTCTTGCATTAAATTTCGGTGCCGAAATTTGGTCCATAGCCGAGGGCGATAAGCGGTGGTCTGATAATCCAAAGGTTCGGGGATCAATCCAGTTCACACACCCGTCTTTCGGAGGAGACGAAAAGCCATCGGTCCCCGACTGCCTAAAAACAGTCGTCATCTCTCATCATTACCCATGCACAAGCCTAGAGCTCATGTAGGCATCACTCTCAGAAAAAAAGTAACATCAAAAACGAGAAATAACACAAAATAACTCCAAATTGAGTTCAGGGATTAATGAGTTATGTTTTACACACACATTTGAAATAATTTTCAAGAATAATTTTTTCAAATTACTGATAGAATGTCGTGTACTGACGTCGATGCATCGGCTTGCATGAGCAATGAAATTCAGTCATGTGTTTGTAGTGTTTTTTATAAGTATGATTTTATAATGAAACCAGCCGGACTGCGAGTTGCCACATTGAAGGCCACGGCCATGTAGTTTGAAGGGGCTATGATAACACACGTTCACGACTAGAATTTTGGCGGTATAATCTCTCTTCAAACACGATGTCTGAAGGCTAAATAGAATACTATCTCGATTTGAGGCGGTTTAAAGTGTCTTATATTTCCTCCACACTATCAGCTAGTGCGTTAGCTGTTATCAGATTGCCGGTATGCGACGTTTGAGCTGTCAAATCGCATATGTCTAGTGATAGCCTGCTAGTGTTTCAAATTTGAAATACAGATCAGATATCATCAGAATTGCAAAATCTAGGTTATCGAAATCACCTTATGCCTAGGGGCATGTTTATTAATTGTTGACATTGTATAAGCAGAAAATCAACATCAAATCATTTCTTATTTTGCCCAAAAATAATTGAGTTTTAATTACAATCTCATTACAAACTACAAAGTAAAAATAAATTTAATATAATTAATTTAGCCTAAATTATTTATAATATATTTCTGTCAATAAAACCCGTAGCATACATCACATTAGCACCTATTGTAATAATAGTTGACAATATATTGTTCCAACCCTCCCCAAAAAAAAAAAACTTATTTTACTTTATGATTATAATTGAGAAATTAACAGGTCACCTATGCTTTGTTACGTGATCTCAGAAATCCTGTTGAGGTTTTAAGGATATTTGTGTGAAATATTTAATCCCTGCGTGCACGTTGTTAGGAGGAATTTTTCAGATATATGAAACTCAAAACCGCATGCTATTTTGCATGTTAACCTCGTCATAGAACCCGAAAATGTACATTATTGGGCCTATTTCATACAATCATGTAAATTTAAATGATCTATTAATAGAAAATTCGGGATACATTTTTGATGTATTGCGATATCTCTATATTTTTATCATACTTTCAACACATGTTCTTATTCAAATTACTTCACAGACATCCCATTTCATAATTATAATGGTATAGAAGAACATCTGTTTGTTATCATTGAACGCTATTAAAACTTGGCGTTAAGTACAAAAATTACTGCTCCATAAGGATACATTCATAATTTAAAAGTCCTGTAGGATGAACTCCTCAAGGTTCAGGACCTTGATTTATGGCTAGTAACCATTCTTGGGTTAAAATGATGTAATATGCAAAGTTTCGTGACAATCGGATGTATAGTATTCACACGCCCTGGAAAACGAAAAACCTTAGCTAATTAATGATATAGATAGAAGATTATATTGTATTACTAGCAGCCCCCCGTGCTTCGCAACGGAGCTCAACAAAACAGCTATATTGAATTCTCCTCTACTGTACTGATTTTATCAAAGATTCAATTGAATTCTTTTCTCGATTAGCCTTTTGTAATGTTGTTTGATATTATGCTGAAACTGAATATCAATATCGTTCCAATTGTAATCAGGGTACAGGCCGGCGGAGGTGATATTGAGCTAAGGAAATATTATTGTTATCTAAAACAGAGGTCTCCAACTTGCAAGGCACCAAGGGCCAAACTCACTCAGAGGAATTTGAAATGTAAAAAGACTCGAGCCAATAATAATAAAACCTTTAGCGGAGTTGAAACAGAACAGCATAGCAGCAGCATTCAACCCGCTAAAGAAGGAAGAAGAAAGAGCAATGATGGAAGATTCACAAACATCTGGCGAAGCAAAAGATGAAAGAAGGCTGCGAGATATTGAGAAGGAGTGGGATAAAGAGGAACAACAGATTGTTCCTTAGAAGAATGGGTGAGACAAACCGGCGTCCCTACGTTTCAACAGCGCAGTTATTATAGAACATTGAGTAGATCTGGCGTGTAACTATGAAGGAGATTCTCAACAATTATCTTAGTGTTTTTCATGCAGAAAATTGAATAATTCTATCACTTACGGTGTGCGATATGATGATGAAAGTAAATTATATTTTATTGGTGATAAAATGTGACATTTGATAATGTTTACACCAATGTTGGGGAAGATAGGTACAAGTATCACATGGGTTGATAGAGCTTCTTTTAATTCTAGATCGAATTCGGATCTCTGAGATGAGAAAGATTTACAGAAATATAAGAAAATAATAACGTTAACAGGAATTCACTGAATATATATCTGGATACGTCATCACATGATGTGGAAATTAATTCAATTATAAATGAATTGAAAGAAGGAAAGTTAATAAAGTACCTGTAATTATGAAATAGGCAGTGAAATAGGGGCCTACAAGTCGTTACTTTAACTGAATATAAAATAGGGTTAGTGTTGAAATGAATTTACATAAAGATCTAGAAAGAACAGATCATGCACCAAAAGGCGAGTTTGATAAACAATATTTCGATTTATCAGTTGAACTCAAGAATAGTATTAACAGGGGGTAAACTCGACATAACATATTTGGAAAATAGGACACAAAAACTTTCAGAGGAAATAGATAAAGCTGCAACAGCAAAACAGCAAACTTCCACAGACTCGGCAGCCTTTTCAATGATAAATGAATGATATCCAATGTTACATCTGCATGGGGCTTGAAAGGGTCAATCCGATTACGTGCTCCCATTGAATTCGGCTCCTACAATTCCCCATACATTCCCATTTAACTCCTTCACAGTGATTACTAATTGAATTAAGTGAGATTTGTTCTTCTCTGACCCTAAATAATACGTCTCCTCGCACTTACAATTCAGTAAATATGAAGAAAGACCGAGTTCATGCTTGACTGATGATTCCTTCTCAACTAAACCATTACAAGAATAAATTAAACTTATTTCTGTAAGCCTTTTCTGTCTTGGAAAATGGGTTATATTTCATCATGATTTATCAATGTTATATTCGGGCTGAAATTTCTTAAATCATGTTTCAGCACATTGAAATATTAAAATCAGGTTGTACTAATTTTTATGTTCATTTATCAATGATATTAGATGAATGAGTTAAATGATGAACTTGTTAATTTATGTTTCATACTATAAGTTATTATAGCTAACTAAATAATAAATAAAATAGAACATGCTCTTTCACTGAGGTGAAGTGTCCGTATCTTATACTTACACTTCACCTATTTCGTCCGCACGAGCTGCCAGGAGCTCTTATCCAACTCTTAGCTGTATCGAGAAAGTTTTTACTGATTTCACTCTTCTTGTAATTCACTATCATACAACAGTTACATTACTGTATCCTAATACAATACCTGTGATCATACGGTATATTATTCTAACTTATAAAATAAAGATTCTTACACGTTATTTCTGTAACAATTTTTATAAAATTTGAATGATTAGTCCAAGTAGGCTAGTATTGTGATAACATGTAACTCAGATTTCTGTTGATAAGTTTATTACATCTCCGAACGAAATCTCAAACAATAATGTTGAGTCTTTCTAAAATTGGTTGAGTCTTTACTTATATTTAATTCAATTTTACTTAATGTTGGGGAATAAGATTTACTAAAAAATCTATTTACATAATTATTTATTTATGCTTATGGCTTTTTTTGGCGGAGAGACCCTTTCAGGTGTTCCGCCTCGCGAATCCAGTTTTCCCTAATGTGAAATATGGAAAACATTATAGGGTAAGTCCAACACTGAATTTTCAACTTTCCTAAGTCCCAAAAATCTTCAAAATCAAAATCTTTCAAATTATAGATGAACAGCACTAATACCACAATATTTACATAATGTAGGAAGAAACTCAACAAAATTCTGCTTCATTTTCGTGTTCTAGTAGATCCTCAATTATTAATGTCACATTAATAACAAGTAACAAGTTACTTAATGCTCTAAAACAATGGATTAATTAATACTTCACTCAATGCAGAATTGGTGTCAAGTTCAAGGACGTTTTATTCTCTTAGAGAAATGAAATCATTTCGACCACGGCCTATTGGTGACTGCGTGCCTATTTCAGAAAAAGAAAATTGTAGTCTACTACTGTGGTTTTCAGTTTTCAATAGTTTAAAACTATATTCTCGATAGTGTATCTCCATCACCGTTCTGGACGCTAACCTTTATAATTTTATAAGGTTTGTCATTTTAGATCATCTCACTTTTTAAAGTTTTCAAGTCCCCAGACAAGATTTCAGAACAGCTGCGTTCCTTACATAGCTTACGCCAAACGTATGAAATCATTGATATGAGTAGAAATGCGTACCTGATAACAGACTTTAACGATTAGCGTTAGCGTCGAGACTCGTAATACAGTGATTGAATCATTGCTTTGTGACAAAGACACATTTGCAGTTACGGTAGCCACTTTGAAAATGAGGTGTACGCTCGGTAAACAATGCGACCACAGCAATTGCAATGCATGTACGAGCGACAGAATAAGTGAAAGGAGAGTATGAGAGAAAGAGAGTAATGAAGGGAAGTTTGAAAGATTTGGGAGCTCATTCGTCTAAGTGTAAAGAAGCATTGAATATATAGTAAGGGGGGACTGTACTATAGATAACATGAGACGATAATTCGTGCAACATGCTACATTCTGAAAGAGTGGAGAAAAAAGTGCACATGAGAATGTGCAGTTCACTAGATGAGGGAGCGTTCTATAAATTAATAGAATTGTAACTCGTCACAATAATTCCTGCAAGGTTTGACGGAATCGGTTCTACACCTCCTCCTCAAAGTTCTACTCCTTCTTCTTCACCTACTTTCTATTCTTCTCCATTCTCCTTCTTCTTCTTCTTCTTCTTCTACTCCGCCTCCTCCTTTCTTCTTCTTCTTTAAAAATTAACGAGGCCAACGCTGCGTGTGCGCGTGTCAACTTCTTCTTCCTCCTTTACATCACACCCACACAGCTGCATAGAATATGCGGAGGAGAAGGACAAAGTGGAGGAGGAGAAGGAGAAGGACAAAGTGGAGGCGGAGAAGGAGGCGGAGGAGGAGAATATTTACTAATAAATGGCATGATCTCCTACTTCTCACTCTTCGCCATACTTCTTCTTCTACATCCACTTCTTCTTCATCTACTTATTCTTCTCTTAGATGATTAAGATATGGGTAAATTTGATACAATATGAAATTAGTTGGCAGACTTGGTTTTCTTAGGGGAGTCGATTTGTATTTAGCGAAATAGTGCACCTGTCATTTTTAATGTCAATGGCAATTGATAGCTACTGTACAATATAAAAATTATAGTGCTCCTGTCATTTTGAGGTGATTAATTGCTGAGGCTTGGGGCCTGGGGCCTGGGGCTGCAGCAGGTGCAATGCTCTGACATTCCAAATATACATAGTAATATCACACCCAAAAAGTGAGAGAGGGTCATCTGCCAAGAGAGAGACAAAGAGATTGCATATATCTTTCTCAACAATATATGTCCCATGAAATATAGGTATACTCTCTTTAGGGGAAAGAAAGAGTGAGACAACGCTATGACACGTTATGCTAGAGGAGGGAGAAGAAGAGAAGGAGGAGGAGGAGGAGGAAGAAGAGGCGAGGATGTGGAACGAGATTCCTGCAAAGTTTAATGCCCCACTACATCTGCACCTGTTTCTATCAATCATTAACGGTTTTAGAGTTGATGCGCCTGTCTCTTGAATTTAATAACCAGTCAATGACCTGAGAGAGAGAGAGGGCTAAGAGAGACAAGGAGTAGCCAAGGAATAAGAGAAGAAGGCATACGAGGAGAAGAAGAGGAGGAGGAAGAAGAGGAGGAGGAGGAAGAAGAGGCGAGGATGTGGAACGAGATTCCTGCAAAGTTCAATGCCTCTGGACATCTGCACCTGTTTCTATCAATCATTAACGGTTTTAGAGTTGATGCACCTGTCTCTTGAATTTAATAACCAGTCAATGACCTGAAAGAGAAAGAGGGGAGAATTTTTGGGAGGGGGGTTTCAATTAGATATACAAGAGAAGGAGATAGGCAAGCACATGTATCTGACAGAGATGATAAATTTCTGAATTGGTGAATTATGCGGTGTCGATGGGGGTTTGATGACCTTGAGAGTGAGTGAGGAATGTTGCAAGTAGTTCTTAAATTAGTCGCCAGGAGCGCCACCTCTCAATTGCATTGGGCTGCTAGTAGTTCTCTCATTGACCGCTAGGTGTCGCATGACCTTGAACTGCGCCAGCTCTCCCATATATAACCTACTTGTAGACCTTAATATTATTATCAATTATGCGAAAAAATTAAAGATACATGAAGTATATGAGAAGATAGAGAAAATACAAATGTGAATTAGGAAATCTTGAAGTACTGTATTTAAATACTTTTAAAATCATGGAGTATTGGTGAGTGGAGGTTGAAAAATTGAGGTTTTCCGACCGAAATGAAAAAGAAAAAAAAAACAAAATGTAGTAAAGAGAGGACAGTAGCAATAGGAGGAATCTTGAAAAATCAGCTTGGAAGGAGGATAAGGTAAATGATTTTAAATGAACTCACAGTTCATTGAACTCACAGTTAAATGATTTTAAATGAACTAGTATAAATTACGCTAATTGCATAAACGCTTCTAGCTGTATAAGAAATAAGTAACATAATCTACAATCTAATATTCTATATAAGCCTACATGATAGTACTGCATCTATATTATAATAGTTCACATTGTATACTGTATCGAAGACGATAGGAAACTATTAAGTATTCTAATTGTCTTTGACTGTATGTAACTTTTATTTCGCAATGTATTGTATATTCTACGTAATTGATACTCGTTGCCAGTACACAAACATAGGTTTTGCAGGCAACGCCTATGCTATTTGAGTGACAAATTTTCATTTCATGTGTATTTTGTATGGAAAATAAATTTGAATTAGATGACTTATTACCTTTGAGCTGAATAGCAGTTCCCACCGAGGTTTGAAGAAATACTCCAATCCTTTCTCAGCTCCCTCCAGCGACAGCGAGCGTCCAAGAAAAGCCACAACTAGGATAAAGGGCAGCGTGGCTGTGACGTAGAGCACTCGGCCCGACGATTGCACCGACCTCCAAATTGCAAAGTAGACTAGAATCCAGGCGAAGAACAGGCAAGCGGCCAGCTCCCATCGAATGTCTTCTGGACTTTCCAAACCTTCGCTCAGCTGCAGAACCTTGCGACTGCAAAACACACAACGAATTATTCAACAGTAGAAATAAATTCACCTTTACTGGAGACCACTTTAGCAGCAACAGAATCGAATTAAAAATGTAAATTTCATTGAATTTGAAATTTAAATTAAAACCGATTTATTATTAAAAATGAATCCATCTTCATTTACGGTACTCTCTATTCATTAATAGAATTTGTCGGTCCCAGCTGCCTAAAAAACAGTCGTTAAGTCACGTCAGAGACCCTGAACTGATCAGGAGTGACCTGAATACTCTGACACCAGACCTGAGCCAGCCAGGTTACACGAAATTAATAGAATTTATTGATATGTTTGTGTATTGTACATACATTTCTTAAATAGACCAATAACTGTTATAATAGTAGTTGAATTATGATCACATTTTTTGATAATATGTTCTCCTAGAGAGAACGTTATATGATAGGATCATATTTGTTTGATGGTGATAGATAAATGACATGGAACTATTATAGTCTAATACCGGCCTGATACTAGAATACACGAAAGAAACCATGGGTGGAATGTGTAAGACTGCTGCAAAAATCACGTTGTTCTGAACCCAGATGCTCGTGGACCCTACCGTGTATTCCAGTATTTGTAATATTCATTCTTTTTTCTACTGGTTGATATATGCTAATTGAAACTCCGCTTTTATAAACATAATACGAGTCATCACAGTTTTCGATAAGCTTCTCGATAAGCTTCGATAAGCAAAACGATAAGCTTTTTGTAAAAACCATTGATTAAATTTGAAATTACTTCGCTAACATGGATGAATGCGGGTTTTCGTGGGAAATTTGTCAAACAATATTCAATTAATGTATAATAAAGTATACAATGAGTATGTATAATAAAACATATTTCTTCAATCTGCACATTGTACATGAAGAAGAATACGTACCCTAGAGAAATATACTGGGAAGTGAATCGAAATAATGAATCAAGTCATGATAATATTTGCTTATAGATCATTCTGGTCATTCTGACATTTATAGTAAAATATATAATATTATAATTTGTCTTAGTCAGTTTGCACCTACCTGTGCTCTTGTTGAGGTAGCATGAAAAAATACAAAATTCGATTTATATCTCTGGTATGGTAGCATTAAAAAGAAAAAAATATATACAGTATTTATGACAAAAATAGGATATTTATGCAGGTTTCCATTTTACATTTTACATTATGTAGAAAAATTGAAAGAAATAATAGATTATCAATGATTTTTCAATCCAAATTACTCAGAAAAACTCTTCTGATATAAGTACGGCTGAGATATGCTCTGCACTACTAGTTATTGATGAAACTTGAAGACAAAACACCCTTTTAAAATTTTATTGACATTTTATAGGAAAATGTAAGAAAGAAAATGTTAAAATTGAAAAAAATAAACGTTTCATATCAAGAAGTAAAACCTCTATAATCAGTGATTTCAGAACATGTTCTTGACATTGGAGAATAGTTGAAATAAATAAAAGGTTTATAGCAAGTAGAGCAACCTCTATCATCAGGGATTTCTCATCCAACTTACTCGAAAAACTCCTCAGCCGGCGCTTGAGATATGAAGGGCCGAGACTTGTTGATCTCTGGATGCCAGCAGTCGGCCGTGTTCCATTTGTTATCACAGTCAGTCCACGGTTCGGAGGCACGAAAAGCGGTGAAGAAATAGTATAAAGCGTACGCTATTATCACATTGTAGTAAGTTGACATGAAAAATGACACTACGGCGCTGGCCAGACCAGCTCCTGAAACAGCAAAAAATATTATTCAGAATAACCAGATTCATTTAAAGAGTCATTTCTAAATTACAGTAGTTCCATTCTCTACTACTTCAAATCATTCTGGAACTTCTGGAAATATTTTAGATACAAATTAGGACATATAACACAACTTTCAGAATGAGTTTTATCAAGTCAGGAGCAAATAAGTAGTTTAATTGTAGTTTTGAATTTTGGAACCATAACTTTGAGAAGAATTTGTGTCCTAGGAAATAAATAGCCTATTGGAAAGTAAGGGAATGATTAAGTAGAGTACATCATAGGCCTATAGCACCTTGAATTTCAACTGACATACATTAGCAAACAATGGAAGTAGCTCTTCCTTATAAGATGTTGAGGTAGATCAAATTCAGTCGTCATAAACTAAATTTTAATTTATGCTGTACCGTGTCAGCTACAGAGTAATCCAAACTGGGTCGTAAATCATAACGAGTGCATAAGGAATAAAGAATGTTCCAGATGAATGATTCATTCAATGATTCAATGCAGATTCAATGAATTCATAGCTCACTAGATTATCATATGAAGTTCACATATATTATCAATAAATTATCATCAAATGCAAAATTAAAATGTAATAAAATGCAACTATTCTTTATTCTGTATTAGGATTTAATGCTGGACTTCTTTCTATCACTCAACCTTGAAAATTAATGTTGATTAGAATAAGAAAGTGTAAAAATTTGTATCTAATTTTCAAAAACATCTCATAATAAACCATCAATATAGAAGATTTGGTTATGTATAAAAATATCTAATTAGGTATTAGCTGCTGTATGTCAACTTTCTGTTGTATTTCAATCAATCATAATATCATTTGCTTCTGTATGCCAATTTTTAGTTGTATTTTGATAACTCCTTCGAAGAAATATTTATTTGTGACTTGATTAGTTTCTTTAGTAATTTAATAATTTATAATCATTCACAAATCAACCCTTCATCAAGCGTGTTTTTTCGTGCTTTTGGCATGAACTTTAGTACAGTACTGATTTATATGAGACTCAATTTTTTAAAATAAGGGTGCCTTATTTTTACTAACCTTTGAGCAACGGACAGATTTGTGACAGAGCTCCAATGGGACCTCTCCTGGTGAATTGACCAATGGCCAACTCCATATACAACATCGGTATACCACATACACATAATATTAAAAAGTATGGCAGTAAGAACACTCCTGTGAACAAAGAAAAACAAATAAGTTAGTAAACTCTTACTAAATTCATGGCAGTTTATATGATGATCCATGAAATAGGAAATTAATTTCAAGAGTGGGAAAGAGAAAAAATTTAGTTTTTGACTGTAATGAAGCATAGCATTATTATAATTTTATAGAATATTTTTATAGTAATTTTATATTACTATAATTATTATAGAAGCATTCTAATTATTTTGACAGATAAAACCAATATAACGGACCCAAACACTATAATATTATTGAATACTATATGACTAGAATTTCCTCCATTAGGAGCCTGGCTAATCGTTAGTAAGGCTAGTCAGTCACTACCTATATTTTGGAGGCATATTAAATTGTTACATTGCACTATAGGCCTATAGCTGCAATGTTATCCAGCAGTGCTTTGTTCCCATCACTGGGTTGCGAAGACTAGCTTATGGTTGAGATGTCAATGTGCTAACCACACGTTACATCTTTTCTGGTTAATGATCATTCGCCTCTGCTGATTCAGTCAAGTGGATGTGAAACTGGCAACCAGCTGGTAGGCCTAAGCCCACATAGGGCTGTTGAGCCATTGATAAACAAACAAAATATGACTAGAATAATATTGTGGACTGATCTACTTGAATTTGTATTAGGTAAATTTTAGTTCGGTCCCCTCTGCAGTGGAAGATAATAAAATCTCATTTCATTATAAACCTGAACTTTATCAATTCAAGTGCTTTAAAGTAGAAATAAGAGCATAAGAAGCGACAAATTAAGTTTAACAGAGTTGGATTGTAATGTCACGTTGTGCAGTACCGGTACTGTACTGTAGAGATGAAACAATTTAATCGGCTAATGGTTGTTATGTAAATCGCCCCTTCAACTCAAGAGCACTTGATACACTAGATTGATATGGAGAGCAAGATAATAGAGTACCTCTCAATTTCAAACGAATTTTCTAACCGAGATTCCATCAGTCACACTTGATACGACAATGAGGGCTCCATTATTTTTTATATGACCACAACCAGTAATTTAAAATTTGAAAGCAGTAAAGTGAACCAAGATGTTCTCCTTTATTGCTATAAAGATTACATAGGGCTATTTTTCAGTGATGATTTTATGCAATATTAATAATTTGAACTTGATTATTGGAAAGTAGATTCATGAGTTCTGTCTGGATCAATCATAGTTTGCTGAATTAAACTTGAGGATGCAAAATGTGTTCAGTCGTCCCCCTATTCATGTTTCACGTTCCCCTTTATTTTAAATGTGCTGATGACTTAACAAAAGGTTATTTCCTCTCATTTAGGGTTTGTGGGTTATTAGGAAATCCTTTAAAAATTTCTGAAATTTCACCTGTAGTTCCATTATTAATTATATCAATCACTTCCAATTTTTGGTCCAATTCATGAGCGACCCAATTTTTCTAGGTACTGTACAATTTTCTCTTCGACTTCGAGCTTCACACGAATGATCAACCAGATACAATACAAAACCTTTGCTTTAGAAATAAAAACTTTTGTGTTCATTTATTTCATTTCACCCATAGATCCAAGAGTTATTGAAGCTGTTTGATTCAGTGTATCGGTTATTTTGTTGCTTTACATTTGAAATGATTTTAGTCTCTTATCAGATTACGATTTAATGAATTCAATTACCTCATATATGTCCAAGTTTTGGCTAATTTTAGATGATTCACTGTTTTGAAGACTCTAATTACTTAATTACGACATTCTATTTCCTTTTAGTGAAAAATTACTTAATCTACCATTCTCACACTTAATTCAAAAGAACTACATATTTCCGAGCTTTACAGTTGTTAAACTATTGTAGCAGGGCAAAAACAGGATGCATTACTTAGCTATGTTGCTTAGAATGGAACTTGCAATTCATGAATGAATTTCATTAGCAATCATTGCTCTTTTCTTAAGTAATTAGCCCAATTATTATGCAAGATATGCAGTGCATTGTCTGAAGAGCCTTGAAAGGTTCAACGAAGATGTTGTTTTTCATTTATGCAACTAAGATTTCCTGCTCGCATGACTGAAATCCTAATTGAATCACTCAAGCTTAATGCAAATTTTTCTGTCAACAGCTTTTTGACTGGTACCTACTTACAAGACAAGAGGTATATTTGTTGAGTTGATCTTTCCACTTTTACTTCCTTGATCTTCTAATTTTCTAGACATATCTTCATAATTTCTTTTGTCAAATAAAGTATAATCATGACATTTACTTACAATACAGTGATGTCAGAATCCATGGAAGACTATTCAATTTACAGCATTGAAAGTAATTTCTGTTATTATATCAATGAATTCACTCTCATTTTTATTTCTGTCCATGAATTAATGTTGTATATTCTTGAGGAGTATCTTATGAGAGCTATTTGTTGAGTTTATCTTTCCAATTGTACTTCCTTTGATCTTCCAATTTTCTAAAAATTTCTTCAAAATGTCTCTTGTCAAATGAAATGAGCTATAATCATGAAATTTACTTACATAAAAAATTTATGGAAGAGTATCTAATTTACAGAATTGAGATTAATTTTTTCAATAATGAATTAACACTCGCAGCATCATTTCTATCAGTAAATTAATGTAACGAAAAGGAAATAGATTGATCCGTGTTAAATTTATTTGACATATATTTTCTATTCTCTAAATCGAAGTATGAATCTACTCCCTCTTTAGAATAATTCTTATTAACTTTAAATCCAATTAATATTCGCCTAATCAGACTACAAGGTCTTCGTGAGATTTCATTCTTCCACATAAATTCATCTGTATTGTAACTAATATCAGAGATAATTCAAATCTCTGATATGATATTATGATATTTGGTTAGTCTATGCTAATATTTTTCTGTATGGATTATTCTGTTTCATTTATTGTATGTGTGTGATTTTAAGAGAAATAAAAATTGATTGATTAATATGAATCAAAACTTACCTCCACCACTCTTGTAGCTAAGGTACGGGAACCTCCATAGGTTGCCAATTCCTACAGAGTAGCCAACACAGGCCAGAATGAATTGAAGTTTGTTCGCCCAGTGGTCCCTTTTCGGTCGATAATGCCCATTCGTTAGCGAAAGAGATCCAGTGAAGCTGCTGCATGATGATAGATCGTCATCATCAAGTAAGCTGCAAAGAAAATGATTCATTATCAATAAATTGGTTACTCAACGAGATTCAGTTCTCATCAAACTTAATCTGTGCGTGGATTTAAAACTAGCCTATATAATGTTTTTATTTACTTCACTACCGAAATGCAGTCATCTTATTTCAAATGTAAGAAATTAATTTGTCTAGTAACTATTCAAAAGCGCTCCATTCAGTGATTCAAACAGTAGACAAATTTGTTTCTTACATTTAAAATAAGATGACTGCATGACGGTAGTGAAGTGAATCAAAAGTGTAAACGTCTTAAATATGTCTTAAATATTTCTTAAAAACGTTTTAAAAATGGAAGCTCGTAAATGGTTCAACAATTCTTTGAACAATTCATTGGTTTTATTATAATTATTTCAAATTTTCTCTTCGTCACTCTGTATTATAGTATAAAAGTTTGGAGGTAATATAAATGTTGACCAATGTTTTCGGTCAGCAAAACACTCCCTTTCACCTCCGATAAATTAATGTGCTTTTAAATTTCACACAATCTACTTCCAATCAAGATCCAATACAAACAAGATCTTATTTATTTGTGTCAGTGTGTCAAAATCATAAAATGAAGTCCAAACACGTGTACATTGTACATCATGTTTGTTCAATAATAATGTGTCTGGTCAAGCTGGTACGAAATGAGACTGAATCTCCTGCTTGTAAACAAATTCTATTCGCAATTTAGCAAGCAGTATGTTATTTTGGATTATATAGTATAATTATTCATCTTATAAATAATGAAAGTGCACTATCCGTTCTATTACTTTGTATCTTTATAATATTTCTGATGCTTATAGTGTATATTTCAAGAAACTTGTAAAGTATTTATTTGATTTGATTAGGGTAGGGCTACAAGGATCCGGAGATATGAGTGACAATGTTAATGAGAATTTATTAACTACAAAATGAGATTTTTCAAATAGTAGGCCTATAAGACAACATGTTTCTATGTTCTTTTCTATTCATACTTTTAGAAGTATTTCAATAGACAATACACTTCCAATAGGATTTTCTATACATTCTAAGGTCAATTTTCTATACATTCTACAAGGATCAGGAAATGTGAGTGACAACTGAAGAAAAATTATAAACTTTAAAATCGGATTCTTTCAAATACGAGTACGATACATGAAAAATATGTGTCTGTGCTTTTTCTGTATTCAATAAATTATTAGAATAATCCCATTAAACTTTTAATAAACAGTCACATTGTGAGAAATTTAGAAACTATTGTGGTAGGAGAGAAAAATTTGAGTCTATTTTGTAGAGAAAAAATAGTCTATAATTTTAAAGGGTGGCGGGGGGCTCGGAGTGTTTAAACAAACTACCTGTACTACTTCTTCGTTCGCATTTAACGTTTATTGAGGGAAGAGGAGAGAGAGAGAGAAAAAAAAAGAGAGAGACTAAGAGAGAAAGAGGATGAGAGAAAAAGAGAGGGAGTGAGAAAGATAAATGAGAAAGAAGCTAGGAGAATGTGAGGGAGTAAGCAAGAGTGAATGTATAAGAAAAAGAGTGGAATAGAGCCAACTTAAAAAGAAGTGAGAACGAAAGACATTTTAGCCGGTTACCGCGGATAGTAAGTGGGACTAGGTTAAAGATTAGATAATACTTTCTCGGGCGTTTACTTTCCCAGCTGGTTTCCATAGCTACAGTAAACAAGCTGATAAGATGCTTTTTTGGAAGGAGGTAGTCCAGCACTCTTCAGAATAAAGCTTATCACAAAAATAAACTTTCCGCTCTATTGTTGAAAATACAGATTCCGTTTTTTGTAGGATAGAATGTTGTGAATTAGAGGTGATATAATACAATTAGCGACATTAAAAATATTAAACAACTGAATTAGACATTTTTGTATCAAATTGCATACTGTACTTCAATTGTAATGTAATGTTTCTTATTGGTGATTCCGTCATTTCTATATTTATCTCAACTCAATATTGGGATACCATGTTTCACATTTGCATGTAGATGATCAATATCATAATAATAATCCAACAAGTGGTGTAAAGCATAGCCAAATTTGGAAAAGTCGGGGTACAGGTTTATGCTGCTCTAGAGCATGAGGCTCAAACCTACCTGTCAATTATTGTTGCTCTACTATCAAAGTATGACAAGTGGAAATATGATATTTAAAAAACGTGATACATATACAAACAATAAAATGTATTGAGAAGGGAAAATTATACACAATACTGGTATTAAGAAGGCATCTAATCTCTGAAAGAAATAATAAACTTTATTGTAAATACTCTATATTTGAACAAATTCTCCAAGTCTTGTAATCGTAAAATTGGTGTTTTTAATGCTGGGTTGTATCAAGCGAAATCAATTTTGATCCAGGATCAGTACAATGCTAATGTTGGGTTACACCAACCAAGATCAACTATTTTGAATCAGCTGATCCCATTGTATTGAACCTGGATCAAAAACCTGGATCCCGTTTGATGCGGTCCAACATTAGTGAATGGGATCAGCTGATTCAAAGTAGTTGATGCCGGTTGGTGCAACCCAGAGGTCAAAAGGTGAAAAGTTTGAATAACTCAGGACAAAAATCTCTAGTGAATAATGACAGAGAGTAGCAAGCTAGATGAAATGAATTTGATAATGTAAAGGATAAAGTTGTAGAATAGAATAGATGACAAGAGTTGGATGAACTGATTGACAATGAAGTGATAGAGTGTGTGTAAGAGACAGAGAGTGAGAGAGAGAGAGAAAGAAAGAGAGAGTTATTGAGAGACCTTCACCCTACTGTTAGAGGCCACGCGGTCATCACTGCTAATAAGTTAATTACCTTTTTACACTTCTTCAAAGCGACTACGAGTACGAACGCCTATTGCTATATTATTATGACTAGTCCTATACTATAACTAGTCAAACTTGTCTAGGAGTTGACTCAATATGAGTCAGGAAAAACTAAGTTTTGTAGAACACCGAAAGTGAACGAGAGTCTCTCCTCTCGTGCTAGAAGTCAGTTAAATGAGAGAATAATATTCAACAATCAGATTAGTTTGTCATTTTTCCAAAACAGATGATTATCATCTCAATTTTTTAATGCAGTCTATTTTTTCAATAGTAAAACTTTGTATGCTATGCTATGTTTTTGAGACTTCTAATGAACTTCACACAATCCTCATATTGTTATGAACATTTTTTTGCTACTTAATAGCCTATAACATTCAAGCAACTGAGAGCTGTAGCTACTGAGAAACTGTCTAGTATTATAGTGTAAAGACATATTGCTTGGAGCCCAGGTTGATATACCCGGATCCAATAACCCCGGTTGAGGATAGTCTTCATTATGTCTTTCTATAACAAATCACACTCTCACAACATCCAACTCATATACGCACATGAGCGAATCGCGTGCGACAATGAAAAAATACAGGACAGCACGAGGGCATTGTGAACCCACCATTTTGGCAACTAGTTGCAGACCATCCATTGTGACCATCTTTCATAATAAAACAGCTGAGTGACAGCAGAGGCCAATAATAAACACGAGCTGCCCGAGGAAGCTCTTCATTGTTAACCGACAAAACCTATTATTATGCAATAAACAATCGCACCGGAGCGTTCTATTCTGTCTGAACGTATCCTAACCTAACCTGGCTTACTAACCTAACGTGTGTTCCAGTGTACGGATATGCTCTCCCACTGCTGTAATTTCGCCAACAGTTTGCGTGATTGTTGATAATTGGGGATACGCGTTTAAAGGACAGACTCTACACAGACTCATGAGGAATTCAAAAAAGGATAATACACCAGAGCCAACAACATATTTTTGGCTATATACATATTCTCACATAATGCTAATTGTCCAGCACCCCTCAAAGTTTCAGTTAGTAGCTCGGCTTCCAATGGAGATATCGATTCAAACTTTTTTTCATTCTTTAGAATATTAATTTTTCTATAATTTGTTCCATTACCAATTCAATCCAACTCTATTAGTTCCGGAGTTATCTGTGATAGAATGAAGTGAAGTTGATATTTTATACTTAGTTTACGTGATTGTTTTACAGAAAAATGTTACATAGAAAAAATGTAGAGCATTTCATTATCTTCAATTTGAATAATCACAATCTATATTTCACTTTACATGAACGTGAAAAAACTTCCAACAAAGTTCGTACGCATGATCACGGTAGTGCACGCTGGTTATGTTAAATAGTCCAGTCAATGTTTTAGTTCATTATACAGAAAAATGACATGAACGTGAGAAAACGTCCATCAAAGTTCGATACGCATGATCACGGTAGTGCACTGCGGCTATGTTAAACAAATGGTTCCATGAAAATAGTCCATCAAGTCCTTGATGATAGAGAATCGTGATTAGTTCCAAATTGTAGATCGCGATTTCTTCTTCCATTTTCAATCAAGAATTTTTTTAAATATTCATTTTACAAGACACAAACAATTCTTTCTGTAAGTCGAAAATTGACAAAAAAATTTTCATTTCACATTTTTAGCATTTAGATTGGAAATGAAAGATGAAATCGCGATCTACAATTTGGAACTAATCACGATTCTCTATCATCAAGGACTTCCAAGATATAAATAATTTTGAGGAAAGATTTCCCGTGTCAAACTTTAATGAATGGACTATTTTCATGGAACCATTATTAATTGTTTAACATAGCCGCCATGCACTACCGTGATCATGCGTATCGAACTTTGATGGACGTTTTCTCACGTTCATGTGGAGTAAAATAAAGAGTGTGATTATTCAAATTGAAGGTGATGAAATGGTCTACATTTTTTATATGTAACATTTTTCTCTAAAACAACCATGTAAACTTTTATTTGCAGAAGTAAACAAGCAAGTTTCGACTTTACTTCATTCTTTCACAAATAACTCCGGAACTAGTAGAGTTAGAGTAGAATGGTAAAACAGATTATAGAAAAATTAATTTTCTATGCAAACTGAAACTGTTTTGGAACTCATTGACTGGACTATAATTATTAGTGGCGAAGCGTGGTATAATAATTATTTGGTCATCGCCGGTTATTCGCTTCGTCACGGATAATATAATATTATGTAGTTGGCTCTGATAATACACATTATATTCAGCTTCCACTATAAAGGCTACAATTTGAGATGGTAGGATTCTTTATTATAAATACCGTATGAAGCTCATTATATAGCAGGAGTGGAATCTGAAGCAAAACAAAGGTTGACTGAGAGACATTACGTCTAAACTCGTGCTTATCCCATGTAGAATGTTTTCCAGTTATGTTTGGAGTCTGCAGAGACTCTTCGAACGTTCCGGTACTACTCACGCCACATCAGTTCTGCGTGTATGACTTTGACGGTCAGTGCCAAACAAAGTGTGCGCTTTGTGTCCACTCTCAGTGTATTGTTGCTCTTTTCTTTTGAGTGAATATAATGGTAGAATGTTTCAATATGAATCAAACAACAACAGTATGAGCAAAATTGTATTCTCCATTACAGTAATTTTTTAATTCAACCATGCATTGTTTAATATAAATTTCTTTGTGAATTTGTAAAAATTTTTATCCAATCAAGCAGCTGTAAAATAATTTTATTCAAATAATTAGTCAAATTTTAGTCAAATATGCCTAAAGTTTTTATAACAAAAGAAATAGAGCTCCTTAGAGCGATTTTCATGAAATAAATGGATACCGTACACTAAGAAGAATATGCCTAAAGTTTTTATAACAAAAGGAATAGAGCTCCTTAGAGCGATTTTCATGAAATAAATGGATACCGTACACTAAGAAGAATATGCCTAAAGTTTTTATAACAAAAGGAATAGAACTCCTTGAAAATTATTGAAGATTCTCATGAAATAAATGGAAACCGTACAATAAGAAGAATAAGCGTAAAGTTTTTATAACAAAAGGAATAGAGCTCCTTAGAACGATTTTCATGAAATAAATGGATACCGTACACTAAGAAGAATATGCCTAAAGTTTTTATAACAAAAGGAATAGAGCTCCTTGAAAATTATTGAAGATTCTCATGAAATAAATGGATACCGTACACTAAGGAGAATATGCCTAAAGTTTTTATAACAAAAGGAATAGAGCTCCTTAGAGCGATTTTCATGAAATAAATGGATACCGTATACACTAAGAAGAACCAGTCTTATAGATGTTCGAATGCAATCTTGTAATTTGTTCTACAGTAATAAACTTGATAACGCATGAACAAATTACAACTAAACGATTATGGGTCCTCTTCTAAAACGCTAGAAAACATCAGTTTTTTACCTGCACTTCAAAACCACTCACTTTTTATTGATTCATCAGTTCGGACAGATTTGAGAAAATAAAAAAGCCGATACCATGACGCCAGGCTGCATTGATCCGACAATGATCTTTCAACCATGATAAGAGCATCTTCAATGCATTTGGACAGGATCTCTTGTCATGAGACTGGCAATAAATGTTTTTGACATCCTAATAAACCTGATTCGAGCCTGATTTGGTAAAAGGTTTGTAGTGGAGAGTGCAGTCTAATGATCGCCAAAAGTGTCAATAAAGTCAATGGGAATGGGATTTCTTCATTCAAGATTAGGGGAAGAAACCCAAAAGTGGTTTTCAAATGGGGCCTATTTCCAGTAATGGAAAAATCAACAAAAGAAATCTTATAAAAGAAGGATGCTGTCCTTTTTCATATAGGCTGTAGAATATGTCCTTTTTCATATATTAGATGTTTAGACTTCTTATATAAAAGAATATTCTAAATATACACTTGAATAAGAAATGAAATTTCTCCATATTGAGATGAAAGATTTAAGAATGAAACAAATGTTATCTCTTCCACAATCATTAATCTAAGAGTGAAGTTTTAAATTGTTTTACTCTTGGATAGGAAGATTTGTTTTTTGTAATTGTTTTTCTCTTGAAATTAGGCTACTGTTGAATTTCGCATTTGAAGTGTTGAAATATTTTGCATTCATCACAGTATTTGTGAAATTACTGAATCCATCACATTCGGCTTCAATGATATATTTATGATGTATTCCATACACTTTATTTATTGATGTAATAATAAACTCCTAGAAGCAAGCAACCGTGCTTTGAAATCCAAGTTCTGTCAGCACATTCCTTAGAAATTCCTTATGAAAAAACCACCCATCCAACTTAGTAACCAATAGACCATGACAAATCTTATCATCTTTGCTTTAATAAACCTCGTATGATTCCATTCTATATGCCGCAACTCACGTAGTATAGATGAAAGTCATGCTCTAGAAATTCTGATCGAAAATTTTATGTTATCTCACTGTATTTTGAAATGTTATTCTCTTGTTCACATCTCTCTTATTCTCGATAGAGATGTTTCTATTCAAACTAGTTGCAACTGGTTTTCTGAATGCCATAAAACTTTGATTTCAGTAGCCTAATTCAATCTCAATTCATTCACTTCAGATAATGGAAGATTGAGGGTAATGTCCAGGTTGATCATTCAGAAGCCTACAATAACTATGATACTGGAATGAAAAATATTTGTATTTGTTACGCATTATATTCATAGAGTCCATGAATTTTTATAATAAATCACAAACTATTTAAGATCTAATTTAATTTGCTGGCTATTTTCATTATGTGCTTCTCCATACGAAGGAAATATCAATTCAAAATAAAGGAAGATGAAGAACCATGAATGAAAGGAAGATACAATTATTATCTCCCACGCTAGCGGATAAACTTGATCATCATCAATTTTGCAAGTTTTGTTCCGTGATAGGCTACTGTTTCCAAACGAAGTGACTAGGCTTACAATAAGAAGTCCAGCATATTTTTGTCCATCCTTTGCTTGAAAGCATTCTATGCTTTCCATGTACGAATTCTAATACAATCAATAAACTAAAATGAAATAATCTTAAACTATTTTGCTCATATTCTATGAAGTGTGGATTGTCCCTGTTCATTTATTCCTCTTACCTCTTCTTCTTCTTCTTCTCCTCCTCCTTTCTGTTTTCATTACCCCTGCTTTGATCCATTCTTCTCATCCTCATTCTCTTCCTCCAACTCCTACTCCTCCTCCTCCTCCTCCTCCTCCTCCTCCTCCTCCTCCTCCTCCTCCTCCTCCTCCTCCTCCTCCTCCTCCTCCTCCTCCTCCTCCTCCTCCTCCTCCTCCTCCTCCTCCTCCTCCTCCTCCTCATCATTATCTTCCTTCTCCACCCCTCTTACCATCCTCCTTCTCCTCCTATTGTTTTATTGATTCAAGACTTAATTATTTATCAATGTCTCTGTCTTTTAAAGAATTATACTTTTTGTATTCCTATCAAAACCCTATTACTAGAATCGAAACTGATCAACACATATTATTATCATTATCACACATCAAATATCACATAAAAAGGGATTGTTTTTCTTCATATAAAAACTTTCGGTTGTCCTTATTCTCTCTCCAAGTTCCTTATTATTCCTTCAAAATTGCATGATCATGTGGCGAGCGATACACGATAATTGAATGATTTTAACCAACATGGAATGGATAACAGACAACAAAAGTGGTCACGCAAGTAAACACGATATTGTACCAAATCTCAATTTTTGTATGTCAATCATTTCGGCGAAAAATGATGAAAATAACGGAAACTACTTCGCTTTCACCGTTCCAAGGAGAATCGGATCATTCAACATGCAATGGCAAACAGTAGTTTCCTGAACAGGTTTTGTCTTTGTGTCTAGGTGTTTCAACTTCACTCTGTAATAACAGAAAATGTCAATGTACTTCCTCTTTCCTTGCCTGAAGAGACTGAAGCATCTAAGTAAAAAAATAAATAAATAAAGTATCTACAGAGTACAGAACTATGGGAATTTGAGAATATGTCAGCATTCAGAATAAGAATTTCCGTCAAGGTCACACAATCCCTATGTCTAAACTTGGTCGATTTTTGTGTGCTGCATATCATGCTGAAGCATGAGCCGCATGCTGGGAGCACACAAAATTGACTGAACAGTTTGTGGTTTCAATAGCAGTATTGAATCGATAACCATGTGTTTTCAAATGCAAAAAATCCTTTATTGATTCAATAGTTTATTGAACAACTGAGAAACCGGGGATAAGTGTGGTCGATTTTATGTTTGTTATGTATCAAGTAGAAGGGTCGGAGTATATGGTCAGAACAATGGAGGGTTTCAATCTTCATTGTTCAAATTCTGCTACGTCTTAAAACGATTCAAAAACGTACTGAATGAAGGTGATCCTTGCAAGATCTCATTTCATATGATACTGAGCAGTGGAGAATCATTATTTTAGAGTTGAAGGAAGTTTCTGTTCCGTCACTTATCTAATCAAACAAGAAACTGTAAGACATCCTCAACGAAATTGTTAAGACATCCTCAAATGCCTGGCACAAGTGGATAAATGTCTATGCAAAACAGTCATGGCATCTCCTCAATTAGTTCAGTTATTGCAGTTTTCTGATTCTATAGACTGTGTGGGATTGGTTTGATCATTATTATGAGAGTTGTATAGAGGGACCAATTTAATCAGGAGTATTGAGGAAAAAGGTATTGTTTTTGGGTATTCAAAGGTATTCAAATTTGGTGGATGACATTAGATATATAGATAGATGATGATTTATAAATTTATTTTTAGTTTTCTCATAGTTGAGATAAGTCGAGAGATCCGTGGCGAAGCGTGTTATACTTAACCGGTCATCACCGGGTATATGTCCTAAGTATACCACGTTTCGCCACGGGTCGAGATGATTTTTTCAAATCCATAAATGTGTAATAATCTACAATGATTTACAGCCCTTCTCAATATTATCCTCACCTAACGAACATGTACTCAAGGTCATCTTGAAAAGGTTTTTCATTGGACTCGTTCGATCATTATTTGGCTAGAAAAAATGTTTCTGATTATTGTTAGACTATTCTTGGCGCGAAAAGATCGCATCTCAATTCTCAAGATGATCATGCATTGTCGAGTCAGATTGAGTTTACGTTGAGCTGTATCATCCAACCGTGTAATTGAAGCAAATGATACGTTGTGAGTCTAGCAATTGTTACAAAATCTTCTTTTTTTGTCGAGAGAAGATGATCTGAAAGATGTAGCGTGGAGTAGGAATCTGCACTCAAGGTCGATTGGGCTTAAAAGATTGCCTGTAGTGGTAGGTTCGACGTTCGATTCTTCTTCTCTCTACAGGTTATTCACAGTTCTGATTCTCATTTTTTTGTTGGACCCGCCGCCATCTCTGAGCCCTATACGGTGCATTCAGTAATAATTCTGACTTGCCATTTTTCAAAAACCAGTTTCATCCAACTCAAAAATTTCTCCGGTGACTCATTCTCGATTAAAATATTTATGAGTCCCTACTTGACAGCAATCTATCAATCAATCAAGGCCCCCTTTTGGTCTTAAATTTTCCCGTTACGCTTTCTCTATTGGTTCTCTTTTATTTTTCAGGTCTTTTAGCAGTGATTAACGTTATAGATAGACAATCTCGTATTATTGTTACATCAGAACTTTAGCCGTTATAAGTAGATTAGATTCTTCAAATGAGTAGACTAATAGAGAAGAGCATCGAAAGAGCCTGAATCTAGAGATTCTAGAGGATATGATGTTGGAAAAGTTTCCCTTTCCAGTTTCCTGAAAGCACCAGTAACTCGCGGGAGTGCAAGATTTTAAAAACTAACTTAATTTTTGAATCATTCTGCTTGCGTTGTAAGAATACCCATTGTTATTGAACTCAGTGCCCCATCTACAAATTTTGGGCCTCTCCGCAAAGTATATGTTGCCTATCACCACCAAAATACAAAATTAATAAAATATAAATATGAAACTTGAACTAATATGGAGCCAAAAATAGGTCACAAGCGAAGATGAGTTTCAAAGGTCTTCAATCTAATTGAAAAATTAGAATATCGCAAATCATAAACCGAACTAGAACAGTCATTGTAAGTTACCTATTTCGTTCAACTTTTGAGTTTCAACTCAAATTACCTTGAGTTAGCAAAAAAAAAATTGTAGCAAATAACCTTGCTTTAAAGAGCCCCTTTTTGGTTAGGCTGCGACCTACAACTTAAAAACTTTAGGCTAAGACCTAATAAACTTTCCACATAGGAATATTATTTCCGAGATCAATCTCTATCAGAATACAGTACTAAATTTGCCGCCTTGAATTCAGGTTGTTTTTAGTAGAGGGAGGCATAAAGATGAGTTTTAACATTAGGTTAACATTAGGATGATTAAAAATTAGGAAATGAGGATGTCCTCAACGTTTTTAAAAGTTAACTTATTTCAACCAAACGATAGCTCAATATCCTCCTCAGCTTATCAAGGTGCTGTTCTAAATTTGTAAATCATTTTCTCAATTTGGTTATAATATGGAACTTTTATTCATGAGGATTTGAATGATAGATTGGGCTGATTATTATAAAAAATATGAAATGTAACGAGGAATAGCTCAATTTATTGATTGTGAAACAGTTTGAGTAATTTGGAGACTGGCGGAGAAAGCTGAAACTGACATAAAGCATCAAGAAATCAAGACATCAAAAAAAGTGGGAGTGGCAATGCTGATGACGTAGACATACAACGTCTACTACTCAACCTACTCAAGTTCAAAGAGCCGTCTCATTGGCCAATACGCCATTTTACGATTTCGACCAATCAGGAGCTAGCAACTCGCAAACGTCAGGTGTCTTGTGACGCTTTCGTACAGCTGACTCCCGATTGGTTAAAATCGTAGAATGGCGACTGTTCAACCCATGGCCAATCAGACGGCTCGTTGAATATGGAGGCGTGACTTATTACAACAGCGTCGCCATTCCCTCGTTCATTAGAGTTTTATGTTGGTTCTAGCTTTCTCAGAAAATTCGAAATGATATTTATCGCATATTACTTTGGTATTCGGTATTGATTGGGAGTGTATCGAATTTAATATATTCAATTCTCATTTAAATTTCCAATTTGAAAATTTAATGTGATAGAAGATCCATTGTGCTGATGGGAAAATAATATAATTCAATGAGATTATTATGGATCTTGTCATTGGTTAAATAAAACAATTCTCAAATCATAAAAACTTCTGAATAGTAAAACAAGCCGTACAATTGTTGGGTTATTATTTGAGTGGTTTTTATTACTAAGTGATAAAATCTTCAAGAAACCTTATTTAAGACTCTAACCTCGTTAAGAATAGTCATAAATTGTATGATAATTACAAGTAGGCTGTCCATTGAAATGCAGAAATTTCTTGCTGCATGCAATAATATTAAACATTATTTAAGAATAACGTAGTTTACATAAAAATTGTTTTTATATGTTCGCTGTTACGACGATATTAATAACGCTATTGGGACGCTGTTTTTTCATTTAATAGATTCATTTATCCATTACATTCCTTCATGATAGGTCATAAATTTTATTACGGAAAATTTATTATCACACTGTAAGTTACATAAAATTCACTGAAAATTTTAATCGAATTCAATAATAAATAATGAAGCTGAAACTAAAATTTAAGCTGAAGCAGAAGCATCCTATGATAGAGTTATCTTTCTTCTTGATCCAGCTATCTAAATTGTTTCTAAACCATTGTCGGGGAAATTCCTATCAATTACATATTGGAATACATTGTAAAATTTGATTATAAACAATGATTATATTCTATTTTCTAATAGCTCAATTAGGTCTTCTATGTTTCCTATAATCCAATTATTGCATTTTTATTTTTAAATTCTCTCAGATAACTTCTGATAGCCTTGTGTTTTCTCTTTTTTAACCCATTAGTAAAGTGAAGTTTAAGAAAAATATTTTGATATTCGAAGTAGAGCACAGAAATAAGTGCAGATTTGGAAGTAGAGAGCATCTAGTTCAATAATTGAACCGAAAATGTGAAAAAAATCAATCAAGATTATTTGACAGTTGATTGACAGCTCCAATCAATTGATATCTCATAATATGAACCCCATATTTGACCTTTTGACTTACGGTTCATGCTCATGCAAAAATAATCAATCATTATTATTGACAAATTTATTGTTCTAGGAATTAACTCGTAAATATTATGATCTTTGCTCGTCTGGAAATGGTTCTCATTAGGTCATCATTGGTAATCTTACTCTTTTCTATTTCAGTCTAAGAGTTTCCATTCATGGATCATAGCTTATCTACAACCAATGAGTTGAATAAATCGCTCTGATTGGGTGGTGGACAATTAGGCAGTTATAATCTTCTTTGAAAATTATCACGAAATATTACTGTAATAAATTCTTTGATTGTTCCCTACGTAATTGAATTCATTCATATTTTTAACGATTATCTTTGCAATATAATATGCAATTTTATCAGTGGAAGGTTAATTGGTCATTAAAAATTGAAATGACTTCAGTCAAAAGTGTCCATTTGATTTGATATACCTAATCAGAATAAGTAACAAAAAACAATGTTGCACTCACATCAGTTTTTCGAAGGGAAACATAATTGATTTTCAATTTGCGTCTTAGAATTCTGTTCATTGCCTTTTCAATTATGTGCAATGAGTACTTTTTTGTTTGTTTACCCTAGAACCTAATCGTTAACCTATTAATCATTACCTTTTAGTTTGAAACTAATAAGCAATTTTATTTTTACCTTAGTTGCTAAAGTTTGTTGGAGAAACAAATCTATGTTTCGACTCCCTATATTTACGAAATAGAACTAATAAAATTTCACAGTTCCGTAGGAAAGATTTTTGAGTAAGGCATGAATACTTTAAAACATGAAATTATACAATGTGCATGCAATTCTCCATGATGAATGAGGTTCCGTTCTTGGAATTCTGGGATACAAAGTATGTAGATAATAAAGCATACCTCACTTGCTTTCAAACATAATCAATATTCTTATGTCATTTGACGGAACTTCATTTTTGATTATGTGCTTCATTTTGAATTTTTCAGTTCCGCGATTCTATTTATCAAATCCTCTCTGAATTGAGTTGATTGTTAATGCTATGGAACTTTTGTAAATTCATTTAACTTACAAAGCTAGTAAGCTTTGTAACCTGAGTTGAAAACGAATACAGTGCGATGCAAATTACCATTTCATGCAGACTTGAACTTCTAACATGAGAGAAAATTTGAATAACAGAACTGGGAACAACAATAACCAACAGAAGAATGTGACGTACGTCAAACAGTGACAAGTTACGTTCTTACATTTGTGACAATTTCGACTTATGTTAATCGCAGGATGTAACAAAGGTATGCCAAATATAGTTGCACAATGAGGCAAAAATGCTATCCACAATACACGTGGAAGAGCTGGGTTCATATTGAAAAGTATTTTTCATGAAACTAAATCTCTTATTTAGTATTTCAAGTATTCCTAGTAGTTCAATCCTACTTAATCAATTTGGATCGTTTTTCTTTGGATTTCGATCTGATTAGTTGTTTATTTGTCAATTGTTCGTTCAGTAGATCATAGACAATCATACGCAATAATTATATTCTAATTACAGGCCTATACATGTAATATGAAATTCAAATTGGACCTAAATTGTGTAGCGTAGGCAATGCTCCCTCCCAGCTATTCAAAGCTTGCCATCTATCTTTCGAATAATTAAGGAACAATTTCGCTTGGGCGCGAACTCACTGGCAAATTTTCAACAGCATTGGAATGCTCCCATTTAGTGTCAAGCCTCCTTTACGAAAACACATAAATCTTCGATCAAAGATTACGTTAATTGCTTTATTATAATTCTAAAAAACATCTGTTGGCTTGTACTCGACATGAATTTATAGATAAAAACACCTCACGTAGAAACTGGTTAAGAATCTTGGGGCGTTGATTTCTCTTGCACTGATTTCATTCTGAGTACATGCCCATACATTCTTACAAGCCTTGAACTTATCTTACCTGAATAATCATGTTGTGTCTAAATTTACATAGTAATAACTTTCCATAAGATCATGCTCTATGCAAATTGATCAACTTGAGCATTGCCTTAATTTATTTTATGACATGGAAAATACCTGACATAATGTACACATAAAACTTGTTTTTAAAATCACATAAATCATAGCAATCAATAAATTAACGCCCAACAAGCCTTGTTTTGATTGCCATAAGAAATAGGTGAAGTACAGTAGGTGCGAACATGAACTTTTTCGAATTCAATTAGGCTATTATTACAAAAGCGAGGATAAACATCTGACACCATTTTGAATTATATATTGAGTCAACTACGTTGTTTGGCATAAAAATAAGACATTATTTTTCATTTCAGAGTATGTTCTAAGTTCAGTAGCATAAGCCTAGCTTACACACTACATTACTTATTTGCTAACTGCTCTCATAGGGAATCTCAGCCGAAACTGATGTGCAAAATGTTTTTGAATTTTTATAATTTACCATTAGCAGTAGCATGAGAACTATGTGAACGTGAAAAAAACAGCATGCAGTAGAAGGTTTATTTATGTTTTATCATCACTATTAAACATCCATACCTAGATATTTACGACTAATATAATAAATCGAATTCAATAAATAAATCTATTTATTCTCAGATAAAAAGATTCTATTACAGAAATAACTTTTGAGTGCTAGCTTTCAATTTGATGAACGAGTAAATTGCGAAAAGTAAATATTCTTGTGAATATAGTGCTTGAGATACAACTAAAATTCATCACGACATATCTATAGTCTATGTATAAAAGCGAAATGGCATTCATTCATTCTTCAGCAGAACTGAAATTCTACTGAACCAAATGCGTTCAAATTTAACATGCATGTTCAGTTGGACCTTTAGACGCGCACTGAGAACGGATTTTGAAAACATCCCAAAGATATGCCCAATATTCGTGTTTTTCTATCGATTTTGTGCGTTTTCTTAGCTTTTTCGAGAACTAATCGGCAGAAAATGTTGAAATTTGGTACTTAGCTACATTTGCTACTTAGCTTAAACTTTATTAGCTACAAAGGAAGTTCTGAGATGAGTTTTTGGGATGATTTGATTGAGAGTTCATTATTATCAATCTCTAACAATTCGAAATCATTATTTGCTTGCTATTCAGAAAAAAGAAATTTGACAGCCTTATGCAGGGCAATGCTAATCTTATAGAATCTTCACACTTGCACCAATGATACCGTTAGATGAGGGGTTAGCAGTTTAATATGATTAGTAGGTTAAAAAAACCGGGTCAGGTTGTCATTCATTTTCTAGGCTGAATGATTGACCGCTAAGCAGTAGTCCAGTAGTAAAGGCCTGACTCCACGCGGACTAGCACAACCTTGATGCGAACAGAATGGCATTTGCATAAGAATAGCATCCTAGTTAAAGACTAATGTATTTATATGCGGAAACCATTCATCATAGTATCTAGGTTATTTGGAAGTTCAATGCAATACGGGAAGAGAAATTGAAAGGAATATGAAGAAAAAATATGAATATTCTAAAGAGATTCAAAAGAATTACGAGTCCCAAAGATCTGAAGAATGAGCCTCAATAATAAGTATTTTGACAATTTTACAAATTCTACTTACATAATCATTAATAATATTTACATAATCATACTGATAGAATGCTAACATAGAATTTATTAAATGCATATTCTATTCGAATTTTTATCTTGAGTGAAAGTATCTTGAGATATGGAAAAAATGACAAGAGAAAGGAATGAAAGCTCCTAATATTTTTGTAATCAAACGAGAGAAAAGAGAGGAAAAAAGGAAGGTTGATAACAATAAAGGAAAAGTACAGAAGAGGAGAAACAACACGAGATAAAATAAGAATTCAAAGGAAAAAATTATGGTTGAAATCAACATATAAGTCTAAGGAGTAAGTAAGGAAAGAGGCAAGAAAAAAGAGCAGATACCAAAAAGTATAGCTTGGGAAAAAGGCAATAGAGTTAGGAGAGAAAAGAATATATAGGGCATGCAAATCACAATTTTAATACATTGCTAGCTGTTAGTAGTCGAGGCCACCTTCAGTTTTGAAAATTGGAAAATTATGTAAATAACTTCACAGTTTGTTTTTCGAGGTCCCACACCAACACTGCACTTTCAACAGTGGTTTTGTAATGCATTAGATTTGACCTGGCTGTGCTACTGGTCAGTACTCATTACCGAGAACAATAAAACAAAATCTTTGAAAAAAATACAATCTTTGTATTTTTTTTTAGTACACGGAAATATTGGGTGTAAGAAAAAAGCATTTCATCACAATTCCACTTGATTGTGGAGTTTAATTTAACTCGATTAACAAAGCACATTATCATGTCTCGAATCACGATTTTTCTTATATTTTACATTCTGTAATATATAGAACTCAAGATTTTTCTCCTTGAAACAAATTCAGAGATTAAATGGAGTGTTTTGTTATTGGAACTTTCCACAATATGAGATTTCTACCTTTTTGTAGAAAACCGCACTGTAAATAGAGCTGATAATTTTCAAGCCTTCAATTTATTAGACACGGGAATACTCTTTCGAATTCTTGATCTTATAAATTCTCTTCCTTATCAATAAGCTCGTCTCTTCAAATCCCATTCATACGTCCAAAAAGCATTTATATCTTCAATATTTTTCCATGAGAAAATTTGTAGCTTTAACTGAATATGAGAGGTTGGCTTACTACTTTTCCCAAAGCAAATTCACATTTGTGTGGAATTCAAGAGCAGTTGAACAACCTAGTTTAATCGAATCAACAGTTGCTAAAACAAAATGGTGATTGTGCACTGTTAATAATAATTAATGTCTCATTGAACTGAAAATATTACAATCGTAAAAATTAACTGCATTTCAACAACCAGTAATGGTGCAATGTGTGACAGTTTGAGAACAATAACTTGATTGACATATATTTTATGTCATTCTGTGAGTTACTGGAACATTCTAGTATCCTTCATAAAGGAAAAAATATTCGCAGGCCAGTAATTGAAAATCTATGAGCCCTCCTATCATAAACTATGTTTAATCATTTCATCAACGCCTTTACCATGACACAGTGGGTTGTGCAGTTTACTGCAAGAGGAAACAAATATTCATATCCGCTTTCTACGCTCATTCTGGTAACATTTGGATTGTAAATGTGAAGGTTCCGTGTTATAAAATACTGGTACTGTTCAAGGCTTGAACAATCCTACTGGAAAATAGACTTCTTATAAGATGTCTATTAATATTAACTTGTTCTAGCAATAACATAGGCGGATACTAGGAACTATAGGATACGAAAATCTTAACAATAAGGTCTGAGTTATTGAAAGTTGCATATAACTGGTAGAACCAGCTGCATGGACTTGAATTTAACATTGGATTGTGAAGATGGAAGTAAGTGAATAACCTCTACTGGTTTTGGAAGGTTTTTTGTTTATTTTGGAAGGTTTCTGTTTCATTGTGTCATGGTCAATTAGAAATTTAGAATGAGTTTTTATCGCGTTCTTAAACAAGACTTTACAATTCTCCTCATCTTTAAATCTTTTTAAAGATTTATTTCGAAATGTGAACCCATGTTCATTGTGAGTCATGTTTCTAGTTGTGTCAGATTACCTGTTTCGAAGAAATAGATGAATGACATTTCTGAGAGGAATGAAGTATCTTAGAATGAAACTTTCATCGAGGTAATTGAACTCTAGCTCACAATATTCAAGGCTGCTGTGAGCGAATTTTTCGTCCATTTTTGGTGAGAGTGGGTGTAGAAATTCTGGACAAACTGTTGTAAAAATGAAACAAGACTATCAAACTCTGCATCATGCAGACGATCCTAACCAAGCAATGGAAGACACTGAGAAAAAAGGATCGAGAACCACTGCATAACTTGATTCGGTGGCTATGTGGGTTTAGTGTAGGTTTAGCCGAAACGACGTGTTCAAAACAGTTCAATTATTGGCATGTAAATAAATCTCATCTGTCAAATTATAAAATAGGTGGTCTCGTTGAAAAAAGGCAAGGTTATTGACCACACTGTGAATTAAACGTCCTCATCAAGATAATTGATGAGCCAAAGTACAAGGTTCTTGGATCCTACCCAACAAGAAAAAATAACACGTTTCTAAATAGATAGCTTTCCACGCAACCAAATATAATGTACAATATTCTATCCAAACAAAATAAGAAGAAATTAATATTATCTTAGAAGAGGAATTAATCTAAGAAGAAGATATCAATAAGAAATAGAATTGTCTTTGAAGCAACTCATCAATTTGTTACAAGAAAAAAGTATTAAATTGGCAAGAAATAAAGAAATACTTATCAGGCCTTATTACATAGATTTGGATTCATACTTCATTTAATGCTTTCCAATCATGATGATAGCATTCCTATAACTGGTGATAACAAAACCAATAAGTGTGAGATTATGCAATAAATTTCATGCAAACTGGATTCTCCAAAGAATTGAAGAAATGAACAGGATTCTCCACTGAATTGATCAACTATTTGAATAGTATTTCTTGTCACGAATTCATTTTGCAATATAAATTCTTCATTCACGAGTTAAATTTTGCTATACTATCAATCCCAATAATAGAGTTAAATTTTTGGTAACTAGGTTTGAGTTTAAATTTGCTAATCATGTAATAAAAGTCCATTCACTCCTTACCATATTATCTTACACTCATTAAGATATAGTAATATCTATTCCTACTATTCTTGATTTCATTCCAACTATTAATATTCTTCTTTCTATTCTATTTTTATTCTTCATTTTAATCTCACATGAAAATTTCAGACCATTTGAGCAGGAAATAAAGAACCACTCACGTGAGAATGAACCGATAAATAATTAATCGACTGGAACATAGTGCTAGTTATCGAATGAAAATGCAGTTGCACTCTATAAAATAACATCACTGTCTGCCAATTACTGGCCATGAAACCACCTGACGCTTTATATCGGTAACTGAACCGGTCCAAACCAGATACTATTATTTCTCATTGTAGAGGCATTAATATTTATTACTATTGTGTTTTCAAACTTGCTGTCTAACTTCCAGAGACAATCATATTGAATGGACCAATTATTATGATTCTATAATGGCTGGCAGGGCATATCTATGCCTCAGGTACTGTCAGAAGAACTCAAAGACCTAATAATCGACACTAAAGATACGATTTGAGTTACAGTACTTCACATCATAAATTTATTTTGGCGGATGCTATTGGAAAATTAATTTTTCAATCGTATTAGTGGAGTACATCAACCTTCCACTTTGATTTCTATGTTTTTGAAGTCTTCTTGCTATTTTAATGGTAGAGATTTGGAGAATAATAAAGAAAATATCAAGACAAAGATAGCAAGTTATCAAATAAATCTAATATTATAATGGCAAGAATTCTTCCCATCTTGATACTTTGAATATCAAAGTAGCCTGAATAAAGAAGAAGTTGGATAGCCGCTAACCAGTCCTGCAAACGTTAATTAGAGGTTGAAAACAACAATTAGTCCTATCAATAACGATTATTTGAACCAGTGATCAGAAAACAATATGATGGAATCAGTTTAAAGGAAACTAACTCATAAGCCTATATTGTATAGATGTTACACTTCTGGAAGGTTCTGGAAAATGAGCTTCTTCCTTTTTGTTCAGGAAATTCACGAGAGGAAATACCCTGAGTAATAGATTTCCTCTGATCAAGTGCTGAATAAAGCCTATTCCTCGAAGAAATTGATGCAGGCTTCACGAACAAGTTTTGAATAAAAGTTTATTATTTTATCTCAACAAGTTAATCATTGCTAAACGGGCAAGCGCGTGAATAACTAGAAATACCATGATGAATCAGGTTTGAAGGAAGAGCGTTAATTTTTTATGATTCGTAAAATTTACTGGATGATCTTTCCCATTCACTCTTGGAAAGAGGAAAAATGGAACAGGAAAGGTTACAGGAAAAAATGAGAGAGAACGTGAGACACCTGTACGATAGCAGCTACTGGAGTCAATTCCAGCCAAGTTCGAAATACGATTTTATGATCCGTTACAAGATTTAATAGTCACAATAACTACAGTACAACAATATTCCTGCGTAATTTACAATAATAAAACAGGGTCGAATCGAGTTATATTCACGGTCAAGGCAAAAAGCAATTAAATCGAGAAGTACAAGTTCAAAGAATACAGAAGCGTAGTTGTACGCCTACTGCAGAAGTTTTAAATTTGCAGCATCAGCACTTTTCCTCTATTGAATACCTGGGACCCTGTAATTAAAATGGCAAGAGATGAGTTAAGTTCTACAGGGATTGGGCACAGAGTAATTAACTGAGACGCCCCACGCAAATGAAGAGAGATATTTACGATGCTCCAGTTGATTTTGCGAAATGAAAATTGGTATTTCGATAATGACTTTTTATTCTGATTTAATTGATATTCGAAAACGAATTCTTCGGTTGAGGAATAATTTCTTTATTGATAGTTTTCATAGGTGAACAATCCCACACAGTCTCTACAGCATGTATTATACCATAGCCCCCCTGTATTAGAGGGGGCTATGATTTTACTCAACTCTGACGTATACAGTCCAAGAAGCATGTATAACCACAACAAACACTCGGAATGTTATTATTCTTTGTTAGTCATAGGCCTCGAGTTTATAGCCTTCATAAGCAGACAATTATCATTATTACTGTTTCTCGATATTTAAAAAATTATTCATTACTTTGTGTGATCGCACCGATTTTTTGATGAGCTTCGGAGATGAGGAAATTTTCCATGTGAATTGAATTACCAAAGTAGAATAATATTATCATCATTACATCGCAATATTGTTCACGCCAATTGTAAATACTGTAATCGATAACTACAGTTAGAAGAAAACTAGTTGTCACTTGGTCTGGTGCTCAAGAACCACTCACTAGAACCGTTTTTGTCAGAAAGCGTCCGATGTTCGAACAGCTGACCATTTGATTCAATGTTAGCATTTTAGATGATCGGTCGTTTTCTGACAAAAGCGGTTCTAGTGAGTGACCAGGCCAAGTGACAACTTGTTTTATTCAATCTATAATGCTAATCTTCCTTTTTGTGGTACAATACAACATTTTTATAAAATCGACTCCCTCATTATTGATGATACAATGGAATCAGTAGTGGATACGCAAACAATTATTGAGTGATAGCATGTGACTTTGTTTATGTACGACGATCGTTGTTGCATCAGTATAGTGCAGTAAATAGCAATGGCCATTCCCAACTTACTAAGTTGGTGGCTGCTTTGGGGACTTTAGATACGATGCGAGGTCAAGTTGTGTGCACTTAATCGAGACTTCACGTAGAGAAGAACGCATAGTGCGAGAGAGAGAGAAGAGGTCAGATTGTTGGCAGTGGGCAATGTTTGACGGTTCTATTCTCTTGTAACAACATTAGAGGCGTGAAACCTTTACGTGCTTATTAAACTAAGTCCCTTGTTTTTACGATTTGTTTGAGTGTCTTGTAATCAACTTTATGAATAGAAGTACACGATTAACATAACAGAGAAAAAAATAGAAGCAAAATGTTACTATACTTGATTTATTAGAGTCAATTATTTATTTAGTCAAATGCTATTTAAATTTTTTCGTTTGTATCTTGATTTCTCTGAGTGCATTGTATAAAGGAAAAATGAATTGAATTTGAATTGAAATTTGAATCTAATCAATAGATTTTAATTAATAGATTCTAGATTCTTTTTAAAAGAGCTAGTAATACTTTGACATTGACTGATTCATCTTCATCAATTTCAATCGAATTCTGCTTATTTCTTCTACATTTGCCATTTCTGAGAGGAGTATAGAAAATGCTGAAATAATAAATTAGCTGTCGAAAGAGAAATATTCAATACCTGCGCGAAAGTGACAAGTCGAGTGTAGCTTGAATAAGTTAGAGCCGAGCTAATCAATCTTCAATCTATAGTTGCACCTGATCAAACTTTAAAATTGATGATGAAGCCTTGAAACAGTTTTCAATGCTATCAATCGAGAAACACCTTTAGGCCTAATACTCTGGAATAATATCAATGATCCGCAATGAGTTTAAGTGAAGACAATCTAAATTTTATTAATTTACAGTTGAAAATGAATGTATTCGGTTACAGCAAAATCAATGTACAGTTGAAAAAAAATCAATGTAAGTCGTGTACAGTTCAGATTGGGAAAACTATAAAGTCAAAATTGGGCTAGCATGTTATTAACTATATCTTTTGATAAGGAGACACAAAAAGGAGATTTAAAACATTGATATAATGAACTTATGAAATTGAAATATTCCTTATAAACGTATTTCATATTCCTTAGGCGTTCCTTACCGTCATTTAACAAACGGTTATTCTGGATAAAAATATTATGATACCAATGGAATAGAGTCGAAAATTAAGTTACTATTATTAAAATTATATGACTGATATTAGAGAAATGCATTAAAATTGTAGGAGTTGGAAGAAAATAATTAAAATTTTATAAATTTAAACAGTCTTCGGGTTTACATTTCTTTTTCATTTTACAAACGGTTGTCAAGAATAAAAATATGGACATATTCAGCATCTTTCACTATTATTCTAGTCTCCAAACCAATGTTTTCAATATTTACGATGGTTTATCAATAAGTTTTATCAAAGAAACCATAGCCATTATCGGATAACAGTTCCAAGACGGTACTCAAGTTATGGAAAGAAGCGATATTGATATAGACGATACAGCGTATTAGCCTCCAAATCAATGTTCTTCATTCGCTGTCCCAATTGAAATATCTTATTAATAATCAATAAGTTGTATGGAATAAATTGATGGCTTCACTAGCTAGTGCCAGTACATTCAAGGTATGATACGGATATAAGCAACACTCTCACGTAGAGTATTGGAGTACATACTTGAAACTTCAAGACCAGTTCTGTGTTTAGTAAAAGTTTGGCAACGGTAGGCCGGTTGCGTGCTCCGTGATGTTAATTAGTATCACAAAACGTCATCCAGTCAGTCATTAAATGGTTTTAGAAGAGGACCGTCAGTTTGAGACCAACTGCTGCCGTACAAGGTTACCGTTTACAACAATGGCTGCCTGCTAACTGAATTCTATGCCAAAATTCCGATAGAACAATATTATTCCAGTCAATAGTACATTAGAACGGGGATAAAAATGATATTTTATACAGTTAGTACAGTAACTTACAACAGTAGTCTAAAGTGATAACAAATACTTTTTCTTATGATTTTTTGCCTCTCCTTTTAATTTCCTCGTAGGAAATGAGAGCAGAATACTTTCATTGTTGGCATTCCTGGAGAATATCTGAGTCTACTCAACTCTACAATTCTACAATCAGGAACCAGAACAATTCTACCCTAATTGATAGAACTGTTTATGCTACAACTAAAGGCCGCATGTATGAATGTTCCTTCATGAATCTTCAAAACTTCCATTTTAATGTAATCTCAACGCTCATGTTCAAAAGTTTTATCCCAATGTAATCTCTGTGTTACCTCGTTGATAACTACTATCAGGGATAATTAGAGTAGTATCTTCTCTCTTTTAATGTGCTACTATGCTTCAATACTATCAACTATCAATATGCATTTAAAACACGCATTGGTAGAATTTTCGATTAAATTTGAGATTAATGATGATTGAAATTTTGCCTGGATTATTTTGTTAAACATTTTCACAATAATTGTTGACTTTCATTTATAGTGCCCAACAACCAGAAACCGCATCTTTTCTGATTCAGTATTTGTTGAGGGTGATGCCCACATGAGTTTCTGGGTTGTACGTGGGTAAAAAATTTTTTCAATCACATTCAATTTTATTCATTATAATATTGGCGAAAAAACTAGTTTTATTTCATAGTTTTTCCTTATAGAGCTTACAAAACCAATAAAAGTACCTAATTAAATTTGAGTATTTTGGAAAGATTTGCTGCCAAAATTTCCATACAAATTGAAACAGAAGCTGTTAGCATCTACGTGCTACAAGTTTAATTTGAAAGTTTTCGAGTTTTATTAGTTAATTTCACGGCTGTTACGAGGAGCCACAACCACAGCCTTGTTAGTTGGAATCACATCGCTAATGACTTGGAAAGACAAATATTTTCTCGCATTGCAATACTGCTAATAGTCACTACGGTCACCCAGCGAACTATTTTTAAAAGTGCGAAACTATTTTAGATTGACAGAATACATCATTTGGGCTGAGAGGGTTATTTGTTTGTTGATCATAAGACTCATAAGAGCAAGTTCATCTCAAGTTCAGAACACTTCCGCAATCATAAATAATCAAATACCTAACAGAAGCTACTCATCAATCTCAAAATAGACTGTAGTCTATAAGTAGTGATTATTTATTTTAATAACATTTCACACTTATTTCTATAACATTTTAAACTCATTTCTATGCATTTTATTATATCATGACCTTGTGTGTAAATTGTGTATACTTTCTCCTTTTGCATATTTTCATTAGTCATCTCTTGATTTCCCAATATCTCTTGTTATCCTGTGTATAAGGAAAGGCATTTATTTCATATCGAGGAAGTGGGGTATCCTCTGTCTTTTCGATACGATAACATTTTTGTAATTATTTTTCTAACCCTTAAATTAATAAGAAACACATTTACCGTAATGGGATTGTAGAGATCGTACCAAAATCATTTCACGACATCTTCACGTCCTCAACTGTTCCATGAACTTCGGTATTGTATTGGTTGTCTCTTTGGTACGATAAAATTTTTGTAATACCATTCTTAAACTCCTATATTGATTAATAAACAGCGCATAATATGTAATTGTAGAGATCGCACCAGTCATTTCAACACATCAGTTGAAATTTAAGAAATGAAACTCACAATACCAATGCTAGATACAGTCAAGCCAGATGATGTGATTCAAATCTGACGTAATTTATTATCTATGAAGGCCACAAGCTAGCTGAATACCGTAGGTGCATATCAACATTTATCAAGTGCAGATTGTGACTCAAAGAAATGAAGCAGATTGTTATGACTGTTTTTCATTTGAAAAGTGCCAAGCCATTGATTCTCATCATTACTTCGGAATTGATTCTATTCAGTTGATGCAAATTGAGCGTAGGAACTGTGAATGTAAAAATTTGGCATGAATTTTTTCAAAGTCAGTTGAAAATTTATTCTTACAAACTGTGAATAATTGATTCTATTGTGAATGTGACAAATCGCTAGATTTTTCAATTCTTAATGAAAAACGACGAAGCTTACCAATTTCTAGGAATATTGCCGATTGGTTCAAACTCATCTCCCATCATGCTCTGGCGCGATTTTCTTGCTCTAGCTATGGAATCAGTACAGTTTTTAGAATGTTTTTCTATGAGTTAGGCGAGAAAACACCTTTTTTGCTTCATAAATAAACTTATCACACATAATATGAAAATAAAAATGTTCGATTCTGTAGTAGATTACTAATAACAATCTCCAATTATTGAAGATATTAATAATATCTCCAATAATCATAATTATTATCTACTGTTTTTCAGAAAGAATTTCTAGCATAATTGATTGATAATCAATCAAGATCTCAAAGTCTCCCTATTGTCTACTATGTTATAGACAGAATTTTCAGCTTAACTGATTGATAATAAATCGTTCACGGTCCACTTGATTTTGCGTAATTAAAATACCTTTTCAATCCTGAATCTGCGATCATAATTACAAAAATGGTTGATTCGCTGGAGTTACCGACAATGCTTGCGGAAAATAAAACAATTTCTCCACAGACAGGATACATTGTTCAGTTTTATGGCCTCATTAATGGTAATGACCACGACTGGGAGGTCGATCTGTTTTGTTTTGTTCCATATACTTTTCATTCAAAGCAACTTTTCTGACGGTAACAAAATAATTGATTGCGGAGAATTTCCACAAAGAGCAGACATTTATTTACAAAATCTTGTTAATTATGTGAGCTAAAATTGATTGCTTCTAATCATGACCTATCCGAAAATTCTACTGTATGCGCACATTCATTTCCGTTTCATATATCATCACAAGTGCAATCTGTATAATCACTGAACCGAGTCTCTTTTTATGCTGGCCTCGGAAAACCAACACATCAGAAACAAACAGAAGCATGCGGCAGCGTACGCTAATACGGTATGGTTTATAGTAGAGAGTTTACAAAATAATATTGATAATTTGATAATCTCATTCGTTTCTAGCCTACTAACAATAGTTCTAGCAAAGACGATAGTAACTATTACAAAGACGAAGAACTATTAGAAAGATAGCAAAGACGATAGGAACTAAGTATTCCAATTGTCTCTGGTTCTAGTCTGCGTAAGTAGATAACACTGGAATGATTTGTTGAACTTTTAGACATGAAGTGGCAGATCTAGATTTCAATTGAGAAATTTGATTTGTATAGGTATCAAAATTAGAAAATACGCCTATCATCAAAAATCAAGTAAAATGGATCTCTTCATCTATACGAAAATATTCTAATGGAAGATTTAAGGGCTATAGAGTAATTGTAAATATAGATGGTGAATCGGAGGTCGGATCAAACGGAATAAGAGTATTGTCATTTTTCAGGCCACCTCACGCTTTCTAGTCAATTGTTGCTATGGACGAATTAGTCTTGAAAAATTCACTCAGGAGTGCACGAACTGACAGAATTTTGTTAAGTGTTTGAGAGAACAAATTGACAGTAGACTATTATGAAGAGAAGTTCATTCAATTAATTCTCACCCAATCGAGAAAAATATTTTTGATTCCAAGATACCAGCGGACAAGCTTTAATTAAGAATTCCAATGGGAATCTTTTTGAATTTGAGAGATTCAGTATAATTCATGTGAAAACATCTTTATCAGAGACAAAATGCTCCCTCGTGTAAATCCACGTTCTTTTTATAAGCAGAACGTTTCCAACATAACAAGGAGAGAAAAAGCATTGGCAAAAGGTAAATTGGTGCATTGAAGTGAAAAAAGTTTAATTGTGCAATGCTAACAAGATGTAGTTACGATCTTGATAACGATAGGGGAAGAAGTCAAGGATTAGCATCAACCGATAATTTTCAAAATTATTCTGTAATCAATTTCAAAAACACCCAACGTCCTTGAGTGATTACAGAGAATTCCTTGCAGTATTTCTTAGGATCGATCAGTTTTCATTTAATTTACTGATTTTACAATTCCATTTTATAATTTACACTAGCCGAATAACAAACTTGTTAATAGAAGTAGGTTGAGTGCAACATTTATAAACCAATTTATAAATCAGGTTTTGATAGAAAGGGGCGTACTCGCTGGAAAAAATAGAATAGTAGCTGAAAAAATCGATAAGTAGGCCTATTGATGAAGTGCAAGATAAAGTAAACAAGGAACAATTTATTCTATTTCTAAAAAAATGTCTAAATAATCATCAGTGTGATCAAAAAAGGAAATCGATTGATTGGCTATAATTACAATCATTCAAGATCTTTGTAACTTGTCTGAGAGACTGAAAATGGTTATTCATTAAATTCTTAAAGCTTTGGTGGATTAAAATTTTTTTTTTTTGAAAACTGCTCCACTATCCAATATTTTCCTTTATCTCTCTGTGATATTTTCAACAATTTCTTTTTCAAATAATTGAATAACATATTGGAATTTTTTTATGGCTGGTAGCTTGTAGCTCTAAGATTTTTTCGAAAAAATGAGAAACTATGATTAAAACCAACGAAACAATAGCTCTAGTTCTTGAACACACGCTTTGAATAATCACTAAAAAGCTCCAGGATTAGTTATACCACAGATAAGACATACTGTTTGGTTAGTCTAAGGTTTTAGTTTTAAATAAAAGCTGTTTAGAAAAAATTGAAATAAAATCATAGAGATTGTCAGGACTATTTTAGGTTGACCATCTCATAGAAATATAATTTCTAATGGAAACTTGAATTTGTTGACTTGAGAATATGCATTAATTTACTTTGAAGGACTCTCGATATGATTATTTCAACTTCGCAGGTAGTATCTATTTCAAACCAGAAAATAAAAACAACCAGCATCTCTGATTGTAATTGAAAAGTATAAGATTACTGTGGATAGAACAAACACGTGGTCATAGGCTTACTGTGAAAATTACGTATCCAGTACTGAAAAGTAACAGAATAAAGAAATATTGTATAAATCCTTGAAGGTTCGCGGTCAACATAACATAATCTTTGATACAATAATTCCATCAGATACCTGATATCGAATTGATGGGATAGGAACAAAAGAAAATTATAGTCAAGATTGATTCAAATAGGCTGGATGAAATAATCTTACGGGAGCTCTGTAGAAGAATAATTATTTCAGTTTTTTCAACAACATAATCGGATAGGATCTAGAGAAGATATCCTATTCGGTGAAGAGTCAGTTTTTCCAGAAAGTGATTGCCAAATTATTCCTTTGTAACAGACCTCCAAAAATGTTTTTTTAGTGGAAATAATATGCAACAACAATAATATGCCCAACATAGTGCTCAGTTTCTTTCAAGATTAATTGACCAGATAAGCACGAATTTTACGTGATTCCTTCTAAGGACGAAAAATATTAAAAACAAGGTTCAAATGTATAAGAGAATAGGGGAGAATAAGGGAAATCTCTCCACGAATGGATGGATACCAATATTATAGGCCAGACCTACTAAGATCCAATTCAATTCATGATTAATCATATATATTGATTCAGTATTCAACTTTTAACAAACTCTGTTGCAGGGCAATTCTAGCAAGAAGATATTCATAACGTTTAATGACTGAGTACTGTATCATATTGAACCAAAATCTGAAAATAGCCTATAAAATCACAGTGCTAAAAATATAATTATAGAATTTCAAAGTTTCCTCAAAATCTGAGTGTGGTACAATATTGGCCGAAAATTCAGATGGGAAGATTGAAATAGTAAATGTTTTCAAACCATTCACTTCAAGAAGAGGAAAAAAAATTGTACTTATGAGAATTAAAGAGCCGTTATAATACTGTAAATTCAAAGATCTTATATTTTATTATATCTTATTATACGTACCATCTCTTTATTAACATTTTTATATATCTCTTTACTCTAACTCAAAAATCCGCTCAACGGCTTTACAAAAAGCTTTCCGATATTCTGTGACTAATATTGAACATGATGAGTAACTTATCTATGGAATTAAAATGGAGTTGTTGGCAGATTTTTTCTCACCAATGATTTAGTGAGAACTACTGTAGAACATCATAAAGATGTAGAACTCATATGTATGGAATTGATGGAGTTGCTGGTAGACTTATAAGCACGTATAAGCGCGTGTAAGATAAGGAATACAATATATTCCGATACGAAACTTATATCTTATTCAAGTATAGAAATGAATAGGAGTGTAATAATGGTAATGAGACTCACGTGGTAGGATTGGCAATGTTGAGTAGTTCTGAAGGTGAAGTAGGCACACGTCTGATGGTCAATTTCTTGCCGTCGGTCGATCCCATTCCAATGGAAGCCAACGATCTGACCGAAACCACATCCGAGAGAGGTTTAATGTGGTTGGGATTTGCGCCAAGATCGGGCACTGCAATTGAAGCCCACGACCCGTCATGGTTTTGCAGCGACTTGAGGCTTGGAGGCCTCAGTCCTGTACAGCTACGAGCCATCTGCGATTTCCTGAGTTTGTTGGTGGAACGTCTCGGTGGCGTGGATTTTCCGTCGCTAGAATCGCTGCTTGTATTTCCCACCTGGATTTTCACATGATTACGAGATCCATCGTTGCTTCGACCGGCCGGTACGATGATGATTTTCTGTCCAGGGGCCAGAAGACGTTTTTCACTCTCCAAAACTTTGTGAGCTAGAAGAGCGCCACCGGTTAACCGATGAGGTACACCGTTTTTTCCCTCGGGTTTGCTGGCTACCGGAGGCAAACCCGTCAAAGTCGGCTCCGCTGATGACAGCTTGGCTCCGACTGCGTTACTATTGGACACCAGTGCCATGGTGAAGATGATGATGAGGAAGATCACACGTCCTGTGCGTGGGGGCGCACAAACTAACTATAATCGAGCAGACGTCGGATGAATGTCAACGAGCCGTGTAATGAAGGGTCCAGCAGCGGATGGGATGGATATGCTAAACAAGCGAATGGATACCACGCCAAATGAGCACAGAGGATGCAAAGATGGTACACACTCAAACTGTCACTTGTAATTTAACAAGATATTACTGAAGATTGCGCCAACACTCTTGTCACTTGGTAAGATATCTCAGTTGCTGCTGAGTGTTGAAGGGAGTGAATAATCTTTCCACGTGTGATTCAGATGGGTAAAACTGTTTCAGAGTTTTCAAAACTGATACTAACACTTTTTTCTTTTGTAATTTGGTAAGATTTTACTATCTTCGTTGTTTGCTGATTAATAATAGAGTTGTTGTTGAGAGAGTAAATAATTAATCTATTCACTTGTTATTCAGATGAATAAAACTGTTTCAGTTTTCAAAACTGATACGAATACGTTTGTCACTTGGTGAGATTTCACTATCTTAGTTGTTGCTGAGTATTAGAGACAGTGAATAATAATCTTTTCACTTGTTATTCAGATGGATAAAACTGTTTGAGAGTACTGCAGATTGTAGCCTCCTAACTCTTTATCAACTGTAGTTTTATTTGCGAAAGTGAAAGATATGCAGAGTACTAGAGAATAACTTGAACGAGTGTTTCGAAGCTGAAGAAGATCGATTGAATCGATTTATGAATGAAATCGTAGTTAAAGGAATGAATAGAATATTAATTACAGCACATCTGAATTCTCAAAAGTAATCCACTTTTATGTTAGAAAATTGAAGTTTCCTAGTTTGAGCTTGGTGGGTGGTTTACTATCATCAACGCAGTTATTAATGTTATTGGAATGAGTATTACAGAGTTGTTAATAATTCTGAAGATTTTATCAACACCGAACTTTCTGTTCAGTTAAAAAAGGTGGAACAGTTGCTTAAGATGGTATTGTTACTTTAGTAGGTTCTCTACCCCCTTTTTATTTCCAACTTTCACGCACTTGTTGCTCTAACTATCTATCACTAATTTGTGAAATGAGGGGTTGACGATGGTAATGTTGTAGATTTCCTATTTGTTTTAAACTTGCCGTAACTATATATCTATCACTAATTTGGAAAACGTGAAAAGTCACGAAAATTCTACCGTCACTAAAAATTTCAAAAGGCAAAACAGTTGTGGAAGTTGCTAACTGCTCCCTGTTCCTCAGAACAGTTTCTTCACATCTTCATCGCTATCGGCTGAACTGTTGTTGTCTGATGTGAGTTGAGAGCACACTGCGCCTGCCGTCATTGCGATGGTGATGTTGTGGAAGATCGAACCGGCCGAACACCGCATGATGATAAAAGAACGGAACCAACCGGCAACACTACACTGGTCTGAACTGAGTAGCTATTTCGGAGTTGGAGTTGATAAGAGAGCAAGCAGCACTTGAGTAGGCTATCGCGTGCGTGAGACAAGTTTAGAGGACAGGTGACTAGCGATGTCTGGCGGTTTCGGCTGGCAGTAGACGACTTTCATTCATTTCAGAGCGAGCAGTTTGCCCGCAAGCAAACGAAAATTATCGCGAAAAACGAATAGAAAGCAACCGCGCGCGTCTCTCGCCCGCCCGGCAGTCAGGATGAACTGATGATGACTGAACCTCAATCAAGCCTACACGCCGTAACGTGTGTAGCCTATTCTCTCCCCCCTGAGGTCCCTCTTCCTCTGTTCGCAATTTAATTCCCCATCCATCCATCATCGACTGTTTCTTTCTCTCTTGATTTCGTTTTTTTCACTCTCCCACCTATCTATCAATCACTTCCTCTCTCTCAAACTCTCATACTCTCTCTCACAAACGAACACACTCTCTCTATAACACCACGGTCAAGAGTTAGTGAAAAGGTTTATCATTGGACATCCTTTTCCAGGAATTGACATTTATATGTTCAAACAAACGCCGTTCCATGTAGATGTATCACAACTTTATATCTTTATCATTTCGCTAAACATCTTCACATGATCTAATGTATTGTAATAATATTTATTACTTTATATACACTTGTCGAATAATCAGTTTTATATTTTACTATTACTATCTAGGATTTGAGCAGATACCAGTAATATGTGTAATATGACACATATATAGACATATGTGTATATGTCTTGTGTAATCTACACGAATAGAGTGAACCATTACTTCCACGATGTATCTAAATACATTGAATAGAGATTCTAAACTGTCAAACTAATCCTCCTTCGTTTGCATCAAGGATGAATTCTCTTTTTACAAGATCTATCTACAGTTCGAAAAATTCATTCATCTCCTATTAGTGTATGTGTCTTCTCCCTATTACATCTCTCCCTATATTCCATATACATCTATTCCTCTCTTCTTTCTGATCTCTTTCTTTTCTTCCTTACCCGAACCATTTACATCGTTTCTCCGCATTCTCCTCCATATTGTATCATTTTATTTCTTTCCTCCTCATCTCCTATCAACCCTCCACATCTCCAAATAATATTCTCTTCGTTCCCAGATCCTTCACTTCCTTAATACAACCTTGTCTCTCTCACCACATCCTTGTCTCTCTCACTCCCACCATTTCCATCTCTCTCTCTCTCTTACACAAGACATCAATCTCTCCACACTCCCACTCACACCACATCCTCACTCTCTCACTCTCTTTCTCTCACACAACATATCAATCCTCCCCAAGCTGCCACACACATAGTACCCTCTTGCTTCTTTCCTCCACGGCAATGGGAATGTCATCACTGACCTCCCAACACGGTCGCAACGTTTTTCGTTCCGGCTGAAAGCTTTGTTTGCTCACAGCCGCCGCTGCACATCTAATTTGCAAGTCTGGAATGTATGCAGCAACTACAACAACAGCAACAGCAGCAGTAAACCAGCAGTAGTAGCAGCACGAGAAGAAGAAGAAGAAGAAGAAGAAGAAGAAGAAGAAGAAGAAGAAGAAGAAGAAGAAGAAGAAGAAGAAGAAGAAGAAGAAGAAGAAGAAGAAGAAGAAGAAGAAGAAGAAGCAGCAGCAGCAGCAGCAGCAGCAGCAGCAGCAGCAGCAGCAGTAGCAGAAGCTCCAGTAAAATCAGCAGCATCAACAGAGGGACCTCTGCTACCTCTCTTCTAGTGGATAGCAGGAGAGAAATGCACAAAGAATGCTTGAGAATGTTTGCGATATCTGCTCGCCAGATTGGAAAGGAATGTCCCGGTCACAAGGAGCACTTTCCATCCCCCTGTGCACTCACGATCCGAAACCTGATTCCATTACAGGGAATAGTTTGTAGGCTGAGAAGGGCAATCTGATCGATCGTTGAACCCATACAAATATATCCATATACGTATATAGTTCTATGGTTGAAACCGATGCATCCAAGAGCGATGCAAAGTGAAGCGTGGGAGAAACTGTTTCCAAAAAGATTGCCTCTTTTTTATGTTGAGATCCCTTACAATAGGATGCGCCGAAAGATGATAGTGGGATGCAGAATGGTGTCAATTTATTAAACTTGGTATTATATTACAAAATTATGTATCAAAATTGGAATGTTGTTGCCTCCTGTAAGATATTACCTCTTTTAAAACAATTTTAAAGATTAATTTCCCAAAAATTACATTCTTTTTTTGTTGAGTTCCATTACAATAGGATGCGCCGATACATAATTGAATAGTTGATATTATAGATAACAGATAGTTGATGAATAGAGATCACACTTGATAGTTGATCAAAGTTCCACAATCAAAATGAGCGAATCCTCTGTTTTTTTCTGTCAGTAAACAAACTCCATAAAAATACTTTATTTTTACCTTTTCCCCAATTTTTTTGCGTTGTATTGGAGATTGGAGTTCTCTCCAAAAGAAGCGTAGAAATCTAGGAATTCTTCACCTCGTAACCCTGTTCTACAGTTAGCCGTAATTACTATCAATTCAGTGTTAATCCCACTATCATTAACTCGATACAGATTGACTGGTGGACAGATTGAGTGTCTTCAAGGAAAAAAAAATTGCACTCGAACACTGAACACTGTATTTAATCTGTCATTCGCTTTGAGAAATCAGGAACCCGTTTCACAGAGATTTAGTGATTTAGAAGTACTGTAATACAAGACAGGAAAATGGCGGACACACACTTGACATGAATACCATGTGATGAATTTTCACGTAGCCTGTAGTGTGAGTTCGCCAGTAGAGGAAGTTTTATAGATCAAGCCACAGCAAAACTGTACCTTCTGATGCTGAAAATAATCTACTTTACTGAAACAGTTTGCATTGTTAAACCGCTTTGAATTCTTGAAAGCGAAACGCTATAGTAATATTAATTAATTTTGACGCTTGGCATTAGATAGATAGGTATTAATTCTTTGCCATCGTACTCTACGGCCATCAGCAACGTCAAGAAATAATATCTCTCTATCTATCTGATGCCAAGCGTCAAATTAAATGAATCAGATTATACGTTGTTGGTACGAGTATTGCATGTGAATATTGATGGTGACAATCATATTGATAATCATAGAATTGATATTGATGTAATAATGATAGGAGATGATGTTGCAACTCATACATTGCACAGTGCACACGAACATTGACCATGACTTGACCTAAACTTGGATCCTTGAGCCCACGCAGTAATTATCTGATAGTTGAAAACTACAAGAGAAATGCCATACGATACGATACTTCTCAGCACTGGAATAATTATTTATTTCCTACAGTTGGCAGGGAACTGGTTTAGGGCATTTTTTCTCAATCGAATAGTATCGGTGAGATACTCAAACAAATTACCTTGACATAATTTGGAAGGCAGTAATTCGACTGGGTATTGGATTTGGTTGAATATTAACTGGTCGAAGTAAGAGTAGGAATTAAGTCAGGATGATTGATGTGATATTGGAATCGGAAGTAAACACGCCACACACAACACTATGTTTTCAAAGATCTTGTTTTGTTTTTATTCATTTATAACTAACCAAACGTCTCTTTTACATAACCGTTCGGAGTTTATATTTAGTTATAGAGATCAGGTTTGCGAGAATATTTAATAGGATTTTAAAATGTTTGGATAATGAATAAAATAAATGAATGAAACAAAATGTATAATCAGAATGTGTGTTACATTAAAATCAGCAATTTATTATTACCATACCAATATTCTATGTTGGAATTGGAATTGGTAGTGATGCTTTTTGTACTTGAATCAGAGCATTTAAGCTATTGGAAGAGAGAAAATATCTTGAAATTCTGATATAAAAATTTTAGATTTTAGTAATGCATTATTCATATTAATGAATTATTATAAAATAAAGCTCCAATTACTCATAAATGTTCCTATGAAATGTGAGAGAAACATCTAAATTGAATGAAATAAATAAATGCATTATCAAGTCCATTAGTGTTTGTTTTCTGCCTACTGTATTCAATATTTTAAATCTCACTCATTGCTAGTGATCAGGCATTTTGTCTATGCTAGCAATGCCAATTACAACTAAAAATTGCTTATTGAAAAACTTGTATTCTACAATAAAATTCTTGTAAATGGTAATTACAATAACATTAATCAATCTGAAAAGAATTGGATAATCAATGAAAAATTATTAATTTATAAATACGGGATCTTAGACAGCATCAATCGATCTGAAAGAACTAGAAATTTTGAGTATTTTATTTGTAATATTATTTGTCCATACATTTTTCTAGAATTCTTCTAATTTATATTAATACTGTTTTAAGTGCATATTGAAAAACTTGTACAATTTCTATGAATAACAATTACAATAACATTAATCAATCTGGAAAGAATTAGATACTTAATGGTCAAGTCAATAAATACCGGATCTTAAATAACATTAATCGATCATCTGAAAGAACTCGATATCATATATTAAACATTGATATTAAATCACTAATTAATTCCGGATCTTGGATGTAGCAACTGGAAAATTAGATTACTTGTAATCTACAATTTGGAAAGCACACTATTTAGTTAATATCATACATTCAAAAACGTTTTAAACATTCGACTTAACAAGAGTCGCAATCTTACTTTTGACAGCTAACAGTCATACTTGATTTGCAAAATGCAAGATAATTGCAAGCGACATTGAAATAAGTGAGTTATCAGTAGCAGAAAAAAATGTAAAAACCTATGAGGAAACTATTTTTGAAGTACCAATTATTATGTAACAATTCAACTGAACTGCTCGGAAATAGATGTGCATGATCACAAAACTAGCAATAATTCAGGCAATCGCATTGGAAAGAAAACATTGAATGGAAAACTCTAACATTTCCTTTATTCACAAGCAACTTATTTTTTTTCTGTAGCACACTTTTGCACTGATTTGAATACAAATGAAGTGTATGTCGTTTCCTGGATGTTTAAAAACATACATGGTTTTAAATTTTCTTCTTGAAATTAGAACTGCTTACGAAATGAGGAGTAATTGAACGCTGAAGTATTTATCTATTTACTATTTGAATTACTATATTTATTTATCATCTTCATCAAAATAATCTTTTTGTTGAGATTTTCTGTATCCATGCCACGATTTATATTAGTTATATTACAGTTGATTTGGTTGCCAAATACAGAAAACTACCTATTATAAATAAGCCTGAATAATAAGCCTGAATAAGCGTACACCGGTTAGTCAAGACGAGATTATTCACGTTTAGTCACAATAATTTACATAGTTGCTTATGAAGCAGCACACACCGATGCAATGACTAATCAGTGTGTGTTGCTTCATAAGCAACTATGTGAAGTAGTTGCTTATGTAGTTTCTTGTCTTGTCTTGACTAACCGGTGTACGCCTAGCCTAAATATTCTGCCTCATAAACAGTCGAAATCTATATAGAATAATATGAAGTCGGAGAAATAGGCCAAAAGTTTATTATCCACATACAATAAAAAAGGTGATCAATTCTTTGAAAAGAGATTGATGATACTAAGAGATTGCTAGATAGTGGAATGATCCCTCTACAGCATTTAATCATCTAAAGCGAAAATAAGAATTCGGACCACCCCTGAGAATATAATTTTACAAAGACTCAAATGGGATTCTAGGAATGGTTTGATCTCTAGCACAATGGCTAGGATCGTCAGTCTGGGAGAAAATTAATTCTTCAATTTATCATCTATGAAATCGCAGAAAAACTTTCCGAGATGTTTCCAGTACAGTGGTCACGAGAGATCAAAGTCGGTTGGTGACTTTGCTGACAAAGTCAAAAAATAATGATGACATTGAAACCATTTTTTTTTCAGTGATACGCGAAAACACAATTTTCATATCTTTTTATGAAATGAATGTAAGAGAGAAAATATAAAAAGCTCAAAAGAAGCTTCTCTTCTTTACTCTCCTTACCCTTTCCTCGCTTGCTCTTACAATAGTGATTCTACTCCAATGAAGTGAATTAATTAATGCTTCATAATCCATCTGTTCCACACCCTTTGATTGAATTCCACACCTCTGTTCCACACCTCTGATTGAATTCAATTCAATTCAAATCAATAGAAAAATACTCCATTATAGTTTAGTCCAGTTTAAAAAAAACAACAACGAATAATTAATTCTATAATTTACAAGAAAAATAAAAATACTTAATAATGAGAATAAGAATAATTTTATTGATAAGAATAAGATTAATACTAATTAAAAGATATAATAAGAATTTATAAGAATATATATTGATAATAATTAAAAAATGTAGTGTTGTATAAAGTCAAGTAGGTGTTCTAGATAAATAAACTTTTTAATACGTTTTTTCATGATATGGACCTATCCTTATCAGAAATCAGTTTTCATTATTGTTCTGATCTTCTGATGTGCGTGTGTATCTTGTCTTGTAGTAGGAGCCAGTCGAAATCCAATACACAGTACACTTCTTGAAGTAGTTCCCTTATCCTCCACAGCAGAGCGCCACTTGCCGGACCAGACCGGTCTTTAGCGGAGCTTGACCAGTGGTCAGGCAATCAAATCCACCTACTGGACCTTTTCGTGGACGGACACTCACCGATCACACGCTTGAGTGGTCAAGGGGCAAAAACCTGTATCTAAATGGAGCGTGTAGCAAGTTATTTCCTCAGCGCGAGATGCTAGCGCTGTAAATGCATCTGGTATCACGGACCTCAAGGCATTCGGTGAGTACCAGGCTACTAGAAGCGGGGAAGCGGTTGCATGGGTAAAGTTGGAGTTGGAAACTAGAGAACGCTCGCACACACTCTCACATCTACACACACAGACACAGTAGAAGGCGCGCCGCGCCGCCTCTGGAAGGGGAGAATCTATTGTGATAGCGTGTAGTCAAGAGCTGCTAGAGCCTGTTGAGCGGAATGCTCTTTTATCACTGCTGACAGATCTGCACCGTTGCGTTGCCTTCAGAAGATTGATAAGAAGATTCTATTTCAAGTTCTATTTTATGGTTATTGGTTATTGAAGTATCAGGAACTAATTTGAAGTTGAAGACTGCGTTAACTGTACTTGAATAATTTTTCCTTTTTTCACCACACCTAATATTGCGAACTAGTCCATTGGCGTAACTAGGTTCAAGTAAAGGGTGGGGGGGTTAGCTACGGAGGAGTCAGAAGGGGGCTGAAATCTTGAGATTTTCATATATAAGCAAAATAAAGTTTTCGCCTACCATTGGGGGGTGTACAACCACCAACCAACCCCCCCTTTGGTTACGCCTATGATCTGGTCTAGGAAGAATAATGAGCAATTTTCTTCTAATCTAATATACTTCAAATTGATACGTTTAGCAGCTCTCACTTGATATTATTAAATAGATAATTCCTTATCGGCTTGAAGTTTAGGCCCGATTTCCTAAGAGCCGAAAAATGCTGCTAAATTCAGTTCAGTTTTCAGCTGCTGTGGATTTTTGAATATCGCACTTTATTACTTGGGCAACGCAGAGTCGCTGTCGAAATTGACAGCTAGGAAAATGACTACCTATTCCTGTGTGTTTTCATATGAACTATATCCTATATGTGATTTTCATATGGGTGAACTGGGCATTTGCCTAAAGCGTCCCTTTACGTGGGGCGCCGGCAGGCTACATAATTACAGGCTACAATCTACATTCAATAATTTATTCACTATTTATAACACTTTCAATAATAGAGAACTTCACACAATTTATAACTAATATTCCAATCTATGAAACACTTATGATTATAATAGTTTTGCCTGATGTTATTGTTGATGGCTTCAATTATTTCATACTGAGGAGAAATAATATAATAATTATTTTCTTGTTTTCGCAGTTCACTGGATCAACTGATTACAACTTGGAATAATATTCATTGTTTATTGTCAGAGAGAATAGAAGTAAAATTATTTTCTTATTCTATTCATTCTCTCTGTGTGAATGTTGATTAAATAATATGGATGTTGTTGATCCTTTTGTTTACTCGATAGACCTTTATTAGACGTTAAGCTTAGTATGGTGAGAGATAATGTGCTGGATTTATTTCCTATAAAATTAAATTTTGAGGAAATAAAAGCAATTCAATTCATGTATCGTATCTTTATTATTTTGTTGTTTACATTCGATAGCAACAGAACAATAAGGAAATGGTAGAATACTCGCTGCGGTACCATAAAGTATTCAAGATTAGGGCTTCCGGGCTTCTCTTTGTAAAGAGAGATTGTAATTTCTTTGCCTTCTCACTTTGAGCATTTCTGGCTAGTTTTGAGCGATCTATTTACATCTAGTAATAGATTACAACCCAATAATATTATCTCATAATAATATATTATAATTTTGAATTATAAATAGAGGTAGAACGTTTGATGAAGCAAAATAACTGAACAACAATCGTGATGATTGTTGTTGGATTGAGACAGGAGACTGATTCAGTTGAATTCAGCCGCTCAATGTAGTCGAATTGCTTTGTTTCCTACGAGAAAGAAACAAAAGAAATAGATTCTAATGTTTTCCAACTATGAAGAAAATATTTCATTCACATTTCCAGCTTGAAAACAATAAAAAACACTCGTATTTTGAGAGAAGAGGGTGTGCTTCAGCTAGCTACAAACAGGGGCACCCGACAAGTCTCGGCTCTCCTGTACGGCTCTAGTAGCCTGGTATCTGCAAGTTTCACATTATGAATTATGAAAATCATAACTTGCCTCCACTGAACGGAGTGACACAGCGTTTCTTTTGCGTAATAAGGGAGCAAATTGTCACAAGGAAAATTTTCGATAAGGAGGGGGAGGGTGTTAAGAGTTTTTCATGAGTTTTCTTTGCCAGATCATTACTGAAAATGATAGCCGATGTATGGAAATGATTTTCTTTGTACACAAGGTGGAATTGCATGCAAGTGATTGGTTTGTTTCTCAAAGCAATGTTGCCATTTCCACGATGTGGCACGTCAATCATGCACTAATGTTACGTCAGAGTTCCGTCAAAACCAAGCCTTTTCGACCAGGCTGACAGAACTCGGCAGGAGTTCACTTCGGAAGTAGCCGAGGAATCGCGGCTCGGTCCAACATTTCTGGTCTATGGAACGAGCTGCACGCTGATACGGGTCTGAGCGCAGGAAGCTCTCAGTTGCTTGCTACGGTTGTTGAGCTCGAGCTTATGATCAGACATCATCCATTTTTTTATCCAAATCTTATATCGGGTGTCCCAGTCAAACCTGCATTTTTCAAATGACTGAAAAACAAAAACGGATCAATATTTCAAAATTGTATTGTTAGTAGGCCTATTTTAATCTACATTAAAAAGCATTTAAGTATTAAGAAACAACATTCATATTGTCATTCCCGATTGAGACATTCTTGAAATAAATGTGAATATCAAGAGAACATTACGTTCATTCACGTGAATTCAATAAAAACTCAGAACCTTATTTGAAGAATATACTGATAGGCAACACTTGGGAATATTTTCGAATACGGTGACAAGTGACAGTTTGCTTGTTCTGCTTTTTAAAAACATAGGAAAACAAAAACATTGTAAATTACGTGGAAAATGAGGGCTGAAATAAACAAAGCCTCGTGTTTTCTTGTAATCACGTGTATTATGTATAGGAAGCTCCACCTACGTCAAAGAAAATCAACAAATAATTTGGTCTTGTAAACTTTGTCAGAAAAATAAAATAGTAGAAAACTTCACTGCAAGCGACAAGATAACAAAAAATTATTACAGAATTTATGGTCGAATCAGGGTCGGACTTACTTCAACTAATCTTCATCCAAATAGGATAATAAATTAGATAAGTAGGCGTCTAATCTGCTTACAGAACTTAACAAGTTAACAAGGAATAATTTACTTCTCTTAAAATGCTTCATAATCTTTGTCTCTGTTCAGAGCTTGTTAACCTGGTTAACTCATAAAAATTTTCCATAAATAATTTTAGTATTTTTAATTTGACGGCTTTCGAGGAGACGCATAACAATGGTAGGCTGTATTGTGTAAAATTTATTTGCTTGTGTACCTTTTATTATACGGTGTATGGATATCATAAAAAATAAAACGATAAATGATAAAGTACTGGTGAATATGTGACTGGGGAAGCCACGAAACCGGGGTCCAGTGCTGCTGCTGTAGGAATAATATTGGTGGAATTGGAAAAAGTGGTGGAATTGACAAAACCAAATAGTGTTTTCTTCTATCAAGGAGTACCTCAACATCAACAGATTCCAAATAAGTTCAAAATAAAATAATTAAGTTGATGTCGATTGCTAACTTTTGATATTTGTCTATTTCTTTCATCACTGATTTAATGTTTCTCAGCAGTCAGTGGCGTAGCCAGGGGGGGGCCTAGGGGGCCCAGGTCCCCCCCCCCCGAAATTGTCGAAATTAAATTTTAACAGTAAATGATTGTTTCTCCTAATAGAATAATGTTCGAATTTCAGCTATTGCAAGACCCTAAAAGTAGTCTAAAACAGTGTTATGTACCTGTCAAATAGTAAAATTTCCCGGGGGAGAGACCCCCCTTATGTCTGGGGGTATTCTATACCCCCCCGACCCCCGGTGTTGCTGATGACAGTAGAGTACGATGGCAAAGAAATAATACCTATCTATCTATCTATCTATCTAATGCCAAGCGTCAAATTAAATTAGTCTGAGTGTACTTCATGTATTTGGTTATTAATGCATAAGATAAGAACATTTCACTAGCGATAATTTTATTCTACTTCTTGTCTTTGATTCTACTAAAAAAAGCTCTCCATTCTCTCAGAGAGTAAACGATAAAACAAACGAAGTACTTCCGTATCATGGAATCGATACGGAACCGCTGCAACAGAGTCAGCTATAGGGACGGTTTCGAGCGAGAGTGAGACAGCGCTATGTATTGATCCCCACCTAGCACTCCGAGGAGCAAGAATTTTCTGAGCCGCAGAGCAGCAAGCAATTGCTATCAAGTTATGCGACCCTGGTACAAAGACCGCCAAATATTCGTAGAGAAAGCCCGAATGGCCATGACAGTTGCTCCTCCGCGCATGCGCCAACCACACGTGGTCTCCCACACCATGTCACGATGCTGTCTACGTGCGACGATACGCAACAGGTCGTTGTAGCTCGACACAGAACGGATCTGTTGCTTATCGAAAGATACTGTATCACTGAAAATGTATCACGAAAAGTATCAAGGAAATGGGAGTAGGCCTATCAAGGAAAATGGGAGAGTCTATGTGATGCATGATCTATGTGATGCATTTCAAGGATTGTGCACAAGCTTATTTTTTGCGAGGATTATGTCAGTTACCCGGATATGAGAATTTTCTCAGATTTTTGACCTCGGATGAGATTTTCTCCGTCTTGAGTGGTCACGTTTATAAATGGTTTCCATTCCCCCTGTGCCAGTGTTGGAGGAATCAATTCTCTCGTTTCTCTGTCATTCAAAAAACAGTTTGTTTTTGGAAGATCTGTTTGGAAAGATCTCATAGAACTGGAGGACTTATTAAATAATTGTACTTGGTCTAAGTTTTATCAAAACGATCAAACAGAAACAAACAGCCTTGAAGTCTTCCGGAGGAGCCGAAAAGCCGTCGGTCCCGACTGCCTGAAAAAAACAGTCGTCATCTCTCATAGTCACCCCTCTCATTACCCACGCACAAGCCCAGAGCTCATGTGGGCATCACCCTCAGAAAAAAAAGTTTATCGCAAGCGCAGGAAATGGAGAGTAAATATAAAAAGTTTCTTCTTAGAGTATTTAAATTTCCTCTTTCAAAAGTCTTGAATTATTGTCATGAAATTATTTCATGATTTATTGATGATTCAAATAATAATTTGAATCATCAATTAATTATTATATTAATTATATTAAATAATAATTATTATTTGAATCATCATTGATTCGTGTCAATAGTCCTTACACCTTTGACCTTTGGTGAAATCTTCACTCTCTTTCGGACTCTATTTTGAAGTTCGAAAAATCTGGTCATCCCTAATTTTCAGAATACTTGACGTTATGTGAAGATAGTAACTCATACGCTACCTAGCGTCAGAATGGAGTACTAATATGAGTACTAGTTTCTTTCTATACCGCTAGATCTCACGGCGTGTGCCGTTCATTCAAGCAAGACTATCGTGGATACTACAATCAGAGACAATTGGAACTAGAATCCACTTGTCTCTGCTACAATGCAAGCCCCTCCGAAGCCCCAATACCATTCCGATGTACCGACATGGGATGCGGTAATACCTAAAAATACGTTTCAAATTGTGATTTTTATGACTTGCAAAACCAATTGAGTTAGATTGAAAAGCTAAATTCATTGATCTTTTTCTCTTCAGATATATCACAATTTCCAAAAAAAGCATTAATTTACATGATTTTATAAACTTTGAACCCAACTTAGAGATCATCATATCAAGGACTATCAAGTTCTTGTATTTCAATCAATTTTATTATAAAAAAACCATAGGCCTAAAGATATTCCGGAGGTAGGCCAACTTGCTATCCGCAATGATAATTTGGTTTGCATGAAGTCAACTTCGTAAAAAGAGAGGGAAAAACACACATTTCTCTCTGATCGACGTTATAAAGCTTGAAATTTCAATAACAATTTTACTCTTTTTCCCTGGTGTAGAGTTCACAGACAATTGAATAATTTTCTTGTACAAACAAGTTCAACGTAGCAATAAAATACTAAGTACACAATTTCAACAAAAATACACACTATCTTTTCAGCTATTCACCAACTGTTGAGCAATGTGGAAGGCTCTTCTTACAGCAATTTAATAGTTACGATCGTTAGAATAAGAGCGTTTTGTTTTAGCCAGAGTGCTGTAACGGTTGAGTACAGTTACAATTTTATTCAATAGTAGTGAAAACAATACAAAGTACTCTACAACAATGAGACATAAAATTTTATGGAGATGCTGGAGTAATGAGTGCTTGGCAGGTAGTTTGAAGCCAATACCGTAAACCGATAATGGTATTCAAATTGGAAGATTCCTCTCCAATTTGTAGCTCACATGTTTTCCCATGTTATCACCTGTGATATTCTGGGAATTCTCCTCAATATTATTGACAATTTCAAAAACATTATTATAGATTTATTTAAATTATCAAGATATTCTATGAATAAGATAGAATGAATATCAGTGGCGAAGCGTGGTATGCTTATTTGGTCATCGCCGGGTATAATGTCCTATAGGAAATATACGCGGCGATGACCAAATTAATAAGCATACAACGCTTCGCCACGGATGAATATATTTAAAATAATATTATGATCTTTGAATATCAGAGATTTTTCGCTATGTTTTCCCTCCACATTTCAATAGGTGAAGGAAAACCAATTAATAGGTGGACAGAAACCACAACATAACGGAAAAGTGCCAGCTAATGCCAGTATCAGTTTTCATCATTTTAAGCTTTTAAACCAATACCAAGAGCAGAGAGACTATTTTTAATGTTAGAAAAGTGATATTTTTATGTTGTTTCTCTTAAAACAAGTTTGACAAATGAGTGAATGGGTTTATGTTTGCCTGTAATCCCACATCAAAATTTAAAACTTTGGCAAAAGTATGGAGGCGGCGGGAAAAAATGATCTCAACATACTGTTATGGAGTCCTTCACACAAATGGCCACACTGTTACTATACACTCTCTGTAGTTAATACTATAATGTCCATCATGACATTATAGACATTGTACTGCTCACTTACTCTCTGAGGTTTGAAGCTTTTCAAGAATCATGTACAATCACAAAAATATTACCTATAAATTATATACTCCGTATCAAACAATTCTAGTGCAATGAATTGGGAAGATCTGCTCATTTCACTACAGTATGTTTCATTTATGGTGTTTTTCAAAACTAATATTCCCAGCTTCGAGCAGTACAGCCTCTCATAGTATTTATGTTTGTATTTGAAATAAATTTAGCGTCACTCCTGAATAACTTTGCCTTTTGGAAATAAGACTTTTCGACTTATAAGAAAAAACTAATAAAGAATAAGATAAATTAAGATTTATAATTTTACAAAAACATTTTATGCAAAAAAAGAAAAGTTACAATCATTGGTAGCCTACTCAATTTCAATTCAATCATTTCAACCTATTCAATTTATAGCATTCAATTCAATCAGGTTTCCTTTTCCTCTCCATGAATAGTGACGCTATGATGCCGCCCAATAGTATTTGCCTGTAGAGTCAACAATGTCAGTTAGTTCTAATAATAATTACTGTTTGTTTTCAGCGAACATCTGCTCAATACACACTACACAGCTTTCAATGGAATGACTAATGATTGAACACAACATTAGCAATCCCTCTGAATAGATGTGGAAATTATTCATGGCCGGTCATTCCTGATTTATCGATGATGTCTATTTTTAATCCTTGCCGGATGCTGATTGGAGCCCAATGCCCCTCGGGCGAGTCTGTCTGTCATGATCCTCTGACAGAAAACTTATTACGATCCCAGTTTTCTTTCAATTATCTTATTCGCAATGGGATGCTAACTATTGTGTACTTATTCAGTGTAAATGAGACATAAATAATGGGTATTAGTTATTGTGCAGGAAAATTCACGCGCTCTTTCAAGGTAGAATTGTAAAAGGTTTTGTAATTAACTCCATCCAAGAGGTTCAATAGTAGGATCTCGTATAATGAGATTAGGGGAAACTTGACTGTTACTGGAACAGGGGCTTTTTATGGAGAAAATGAGGAAAAACGTTTTTTAATAAACTCGCTGAAGTAAATGCATAAGAATAATGGAAATCTGTACTATCATTTTTTCTCAAATTGTGTGTCATGTTATGCAATGTACAAGTTTTGTCACATGAAGAATTAGGCTAGGCGTACACCGGTTAGTCAAGACAAGACGAGATTAGTCACGTTTAGTCACAGTACTTCACATAGTTGCTTATGAAGCAACACACACCAATTAGTCATTGCATCAGTGTGTGCTGCTTCATAAGTAACTATGTGAATTACTGTGACTAAACGTGACTAATCTCGTCTTGTCTTGACTAACCGGTGTACGCCTAGGCTGTTTCACAGAGCATGAAAAAGATTACATCTTCCATTTTTCAAGATCAAATTTAATCTGTAAAGCAATATCAAGTAAAGTAAAAAGATAAGGCAAGATATTAAAAAAGTTTACTTCGTTGAAAAATTGTAATGAAATAATTATTGGAAGAACCAGTTGTTAAAGTGATCAGAACAGCTAATAATCTTGTTTTTTCAATGAATACAAAATGAAATGATTTCCCATGAAATGAGTGATGATTTCCCATTCTTATGCCCGGCTTCTCAGTCGTTCAATAAACAATTTATGGATCCAATAGCATTACTGAATCAATAAACATATAATGTATTCAAATGCAAAAAATTATTGATTCAATAGTTTATTGAACAACTGAGAAACCGGGCATTATTCAGGTTATTCATCATTGGTCGGTTCACATTTTGCTCAGGCACCTACCTCATATAATTAGACTACCTCATTACAACTTTTTAAAACGAAGAAAGCGTTTAAGAATTCATCAACTATGATGCAGCCATACAATTTTTGTATAGAGATAGAGGTTGGAATCTTTTACACTTTGGACTTGTTAAAAAGCTGTAATGATTTGTAAAAATGACAATAATCCATTCTCAGTCCAGATACCTTAGCAAAGTGAACGAGCTATAAGTGGAATTTTGAAGATTCGTATCTCTTTGAAATCCTCACTCACAAAGTAAACATCTCTTACGGCTGGTTTAGTTACTGGAGGCAGGTTACTGATTTATAGGTATGTATATAGGGTTCTGGTAACCTGCCTCCAGTAACTAGAACGTCTACTGGAATCGTTAAACCCAGCCATTACTCACTTTTTCAAGCTGTATTTATTTATTCAGTTGCTTGATCGCTAATTTTCATTCTATCATTTGACATGATTAAAAATAATCAAGTTTCAAGAAGATGAATAAAATCCATAAGTTCTATGAAACAAAAAACACATCGGACTAAGTAGACACTTGAGTTCGCTGATTGCTGATCATAAAATCCCTCAAGGTCGAGTAGGCTCGATAATAACTGAGAGGACATCAAGAATTTCAGTGGTTATTAAATATTCATTTTCGGCTCGAATTATTTCAGTTGATTATTATAATTAAGTTCAAAGCTCTTCTGGTTTTCGCTGGTTGTTTACCGGTTCCAGAACACGATTCGACACTAATATTGCACCCGATATTCATATGTGTTTTTAATTTGGATAAAAAACATCCTTGAACAATAATGTATTACTTTGGAAGGCCGACAAAAATTAAGTCATCGTTTGTTTACAATATTTTATTATAATTACTAGCAAATTCGTCTTCGTAATGTTGAGTATGAATTGGTGCTTTAGCAGAGATGATGCTAGACTGTGAATAATACTCAAGGTATCCAAGACCCCTCATTAGAGGCCAAAGTTCAAGCTGTATAAATGCGCTACGAAATCGTAATTTTCGATTGGCTGTATCGTATTGTAAATGTGCAGTTCCATCTTCATACTGTAGACCAGGTGACGTCACATCTATATTGATTTTTATCTTCGTTTATCTATATTTTCATCTATACCTATATTTAAAGTGATTTTCAGCTTGTTTGGATGTTTCTTAACGCTTATTTATTTATGTATTGGCACTGACAGTGAAACTGCTTGAAGAAGACCGGTTCACTGGTTATCATTTACTCAAAGCACAGAGGAAGGAGTAATTCTCCTCTGTGAGAGAGAGGATTTCCCTCTGTGAGAAAGAGATTTCCCTCCTCTGTGCTCAAGCAAAGACAATCCTACTGTAGTTAATTATTTATTGTCTTTGCTCAAAGTTATTTTGAGGATGCATTCAATACGTCATTTCATTTAAATGGAAATATTACAGATTTTCTATTTTATTAGGCCTACTGAAAATATTGTATTGCTTACATTGATATAATATGATATGTATTAATAATATTATATTTATAGATATAGTATATGTACTGGAATAATATTATATTCATATTATGACGAGTTTATCAGTGGGAGTCTCCTCAAATTTCACATCTCATCTCGCAGTGGTGGAAACACAGTAGAAAGGAATGGGCCAAAAGTTTTTTAATAATATGATATATGAAATTATGTCTTCATCATTGTAGACATGAGACATGATCACCCAGATTATTGGATTATGAATAATATTTCCTTTATCAATCCAAAGTTGAAGATCAGAATAAATTTATATAAAAAGAGAGACATATAATTTGAGATTTATCTATAATTTCTATCTTTCCTTCAAACTGAGAAGTTCTTGATCAATGCAATTTCTCATTAATAATCTCTATTTATGTCACAAGATTATAAACGATAGAATTTTGCAGGTGTTTTCTAATTGTGAGTATCCAAAAACTCATGACTTAATCTTACTCGATTCAACCTCAAAAATTAATAGATGATCTAATTATAATAAACTTTCAAATGCAAAAGTTCTAACACATTCATAAGATTAATAAAAGTCTGAAAACAGTACAGTAGTCTCAATAAGTTGAGATTCAAAATCGTGATACTGTTAAAAAAGAATAAGCCTTTCATTATGAATTTTCGCAACGAAACAAGTCAGAATCAACATGAGTGAAAGTGTTCGACTTCGATGAGTGAAATCAATCAAAACTCTAACCTTCTTGGATTACACTCAGCGTTTGTTCCAGCATTTCAACAAGTTTCTGCTGTCCTTTTGTGACCTATCCTTTCCAGGAGAAGGCTGGCAAGTTAATATCTGAAAATTACCCGAGGTGAAATGACGTAACCCTGATCTGACGTCATGGTCAAGGATGCCATTACATGCTAGTAAAGTACTGTCGGCTCATCCTTAAAGTATTGCGACTTTTATTTGTCCCACCTCCAACGAGCACTTCTCCAAGTGAAACCCACAGACTTCATTTGTTGCTCACCTAACTTATTATTCATGCAAACTGCTGGCGGTAAGGTGTCATTGAGGATTTGAATATACTGTATTCCTTTATAAAAGAAATCAATACTTGTAAATAATCGTTTTATGGAACAGCCAAGGATTTGTGACATAAGCGTGATCTTGAGCTTTCAATGAATGTGAGATTTTATTTTAAATACGGTACGAGTGTACAGCAGTGAGAAAAGAGAAGTCACAGAAGAAATAATGGATAAAACTAGAAATAATATGTGTTTGTAGCTAAATTTTACCAACAATGTAAGTAGGATTGAGACCCTATTTCAAGAAGAAGAAGGTATAAGAAAGAAAGGGTTTCATTTTTCATTCCACAGAGAGCATACAATATGATATTTTATTAGAGAATACAATAATTGTTACTGAAGTTACAACAAATATTCTATAATATTGAAATATCATTGCATGATCATATAAAATTGATGGACTTATAAAAGTTAACATTCTTGATTATCATCTAGCATGATTAACATTGATCTTGAATATTAATTTATTTTAAATTAACCTATACCTTGGAAATACAAGACTATCGAACTAGAAACAATCCTTAAGAGTGATCTAAGATAAAAAATTCGTGATTGACTTCTGTGTAATCGCCAGTTTGAGAGGATTATTTGATTTCTCCACATATTTGGTTGGACGATTTTGATGAATTTTGTTTTAAATACATCCGATCAAAACTTGAAAAGTTCCTAATTTACTCCTAAAAAATTTCCTAATTTACAACCAATTATTTTCGGTCTAATTTCCAAGACTTGAGAATGTCTTAGTTTACAATCATATTGATGCTTTGCTCAATTCGCTCCCAATCAGAATTCATGATCAATTCTATTTGCGGGAACCTACGGCTATTCTACTGTTGAATTCTAATGAATTCTAATGTTGGCTACGTTGAATTCTAATTATATTCGATGTTAACGATTCAAGTAACAAGATATCATAAATTCAAAATATCCCAGATCACCTTAAAACAGTATCGCGTTGATTGTGAATTACTATTTTCTCAATCCTTAGACAAAGGATGATCCGATAAATTTGCTATAGTAATATAGATTAATTTAATAAGATGTATAGATTGAATAGAATTCAAATGAGGATCACTACAAATATTTCAGTGGGAGAGCAGGATTCTAATCCCACATCGTTACGACTCATTTTTTAAACCAGAAGAGCAGATGTAGGATTTTCCAATGACTATTTGAGTGTGTGGGTATCATCAGTGTATTAGAAACTATAAAATAATAACAAAAAAGCGAATAAATCGTTAGAAAAACTTTCATCAACTAAAACATATAAGAGTAGAAGCTCGTTATGGAAATTCAACTTTAAAAAATATTATACTCGTACCTGTTGTGAATGTAATTTTTTACTTTATCATTTGGTTCCAATTTCCTCACCCTTGTTATGCATTCCCTATTATGTGCATATAAAATTTATAACTGAATAAGAAGACTTGAAGTTTTCAAAACCACACATTTAATAAAACAATGAGATGCGGCAGTTTCGTTTGTTACACCATTATCAATCTCTGGTAAACAAACTGAAGTACAGGGCAGAAATTTATACTTGTGACCGAGCGCTGTGATTGGCAGTTGAATGGCCTTTCAGGTGAACGACTGCCATTGGCCTAGATAAGCTCCTCCCACAATGGGCGGTTCCTGCAAATGTCACAGCAATGGCGGTTCAAACAACTAACATAGCAAAGAAAGTTACTTGATGTTTACAAAAACAAATGAAACAAACAGGAATGCTTGAAGAGAACAATGTGGAATAAAAATAGCAAGAAAATTCAATGACAAACAAACTTAGCCTTATGATAAAACTAGATTTGTGGTATTGTACTGGTTGAAATGAATCTGGTAAAATTTATAACGCGTTTATTATGACTTGAATATTATGTAAAATGTCATATTTTTCAATTTTATTATTCTTGTACTGTATCCTCATTTCACGAAACTGTTATTCCTTACTAAACATTTCATGAATAATATACAGTAACTGAAATTCATCTATAGCGAAACCTTCATTAACAAATTCACAATACTAAGACAGTACCATCAATTATTGTATCATCATTCGACATTTAATGTGCGTAAAATGGTGTTAAATTATTCATTTTCAATGCTAATAACAATTATTGAATACTTGTAAACACATCACAGTATCTAATAATTATCTATCAAGTAATTACGTTCTTGTAATGTTATACCATAGTTAAAATTCCATCTATTCGATAGCGGAATTCTTATGAGTTGATCAACAATGAATAGAATGAAAATAAAACACTGTAATTAACACCTCAAATTCGCCATCCTTTGCGATAAAGGCTAATTATTATCTTCCTCAACTATTTTTTCACAGTGAATTGGAGGTTGCTTCAAATGTCATAAATAATCTATTGAAAGGTCACGACTAGACATAAAAACTTGCATTCCATAGCTCTTGAAAAATCAAGAGAATTCAATAATTAAAATGTACTTATACCAGCGTTCAGAACAGCACGCGTGGAAATTGTTTTGTTTTCCTTGATTATTTCTTATGTTCAATTATCTTATGGTGATAACATCAATGACAACCAGTTTTTATGGAACTATGCAGATGATATGACTGCATGCGATCATCACTAAAAGGATATGTATATACAATCATCGACGATCGACTGATTATTGATAAATTTTTCATTGATAAAGGTTAGTTTAATCAATCATCATCAATCTATTTTATCAAATCAGTAGGCCTTTCTATTTTATACATACTCCTGTTGACTTGTTGTGTAGTGATATAAGTTTACATTGCGGAAAGAATATTTTTTTCTCAATGCTCTTGTAGGATTTAAAAAATTACGTAATTTTCTTGTCACATGAATGAGAATTGAATGCTTGTGAAATCTGAATCCAAGCCCTTATCCGATTGTTATGAAACCACTCACCTTAATTTATTGAAAAACTACTTAGTGTAGTAAACATGATAACGAATAAATTAAATGATTAGTTCCTCCTGATTTCAACACGAATTATGTGAATAAATAATCTGTACTTTGTACTAAGTGAAGTCACCTCCTTGGTAGCTGACGAAATAATCTATTAACAATTCGTATTTAATCCTGTGCGTCCTTAGAAGGAAGTGCTTAAATGCATGACAATGGTTACAGTAGTGGATAGTCAACCATTAGATGACAATAGAGGTGACTCACGCGGAATCACGTTTACCAGCTTCAAAAGTACTGAATTTATGTTTCAAGTCACATTCTGTCGCTTTAGATTGTGAAACGCCTTTCCATACTCATACATACTAACTCTCAATAAAACACCTCACCTGCCTTTGTTACGTGGTGATTGGTAGAAACTGTCTATTGATTAGGATTGTTAATATAGACTTAGCAATGAAAAAGTAAGACTTATAGAATTGATAATAAATATGTTGAATCTTCAAAGAAAAATCGTCCTGAGAAATTTCTGAAATCTGAGTAGAAGTCTCACAGCACTAATATGCATTTTTCTATTACAACAAGATTTTCAATGCAATCTGGTCTGAGCCGGACTTTGTATTTTTTCATTAGATTCAGTTTAAAAGAATTGTTTAGTGATGATATTATATTCTTCTGAACCTCTGTTTTGGTGTTGGAAGTTATTCGGATTCGACATCCATCGATGTCGACTGATATTGGAGCCAGTATCCCCTCGTTTCAAAATTAGAATTTCCTCAATAATATAGTACAACCCTATACAATAAGTGGAAAATATGATGGAGTATATATGTACGTCTTCAAAGGTTAGTAATTTATTACATCATGAAATTCACATCAAGTATTCAATATTGACACTAAAAATGACTTAATAAGTAAGAATGTACTCACAAATCACTGTGTTTATGATCATTTCGCAGTGCTGTGCTGCATCATCAGAACACGTTTCCACATGAACCAGATTGAGGTTATGGGAAGGAAGTAGGTCAATAGTATATTAAATATTGATAAAAGAGAGTATCTTGAAGGAAGAAGTTCAAAATTTGGGTGATTGTGCGTCAATGGGAAAGAAAGTATTAAAAATGATTTTCTGAGTGATTTATACTGATAAATAGGCCTACAATAAAAATTTGATACAGTTTTAATTTGAAATTGAAGCGAAAATAATATTACAAATCCCGAAAGTAAAGGGGAAATGCCAGCAAATTAGACTGTCATTATTATTCCTACAAAAATTTGAAATAAGTTTTTGAAAATCAACTATGTTTGAGAGTCTCAATTCGTCCATGAATCTCATTACACTTCTATCACTCCCCTTCAAGATGTTCTGGGTCCACCCAAGCTTCAGCATGACACCAAAAATGCATAGCTCAACTGCAACTATAAATCACAACGATTTCAATCTTCTCAACATGAGACCAACAAGCAGTCATGTCCTGCTATTAGAATCATAACAAATGCGTGCATAGTTAAAAAATCTCAACCGAGATGGTCCAAGTAGTGGATCGCTCCAGGCTAAAACGTGAAGTGTATTTCAGATAAAGTGAATTTCGTGTTCCTGTTCTGTCGACAGCAGATGTTTCATATAAATATGTCAGTTTCACGCACTTGTACCAGGCAAACGTGACCATGAATTGCTCAAAATGGTACCCTAGACGTTAGTAATCGATAGAGCTTGAATGCCTTCAAAGTCTTCAGTTGAAGCTTCAAGTATATTAGTGGCAAAATTATGGTGGATGAGATTGAGTGAATTATTAAACGTGAATCATGTTTCGTTTTGGTTGAGAAGAGAGACAAATTATGCACGAGAAAAACGAGAAGAAGAGAAAAAGAAGAAGCGAAGGAATTTGAAAAGTATGATAATGCGAACGCAGTAATGAGAAGGCGGTATCCCAATTTTTGGAATGGCGCAATAGTGAGCTCTCTTCATCAAAACAGTCGTTGACATGCAAGGCATTTTTCGATTTTGAATTTCCCGTCATCTACATAATTATTCAACTCATTTATCACAAGCCGTGGTAGCAATGCGCTCATAAACTCTCCGACCAAATTGCAAATTGAACTCGAAAATAATTCTGCTTCCTTATAAGTGGATGGTTTCAAGAGCCTTAAAGTGGTTGAGTAATGAGTGTTACATCTTTAATGAACTTTGAAACACTCTGAAGTTTAATGAGGTTAACCATAATTTATGATAAGTTTTAAACTTTATGAGGATACATAATTTTGCATCGTTATTGATACTTGTATAGAATCTACCCATACAATCCTTTTCGCCCTGATCTATCCATATATCCTTGCATATAAAATATACTATATATAAATATTGTTGGTAACATTTAGCGATCATAATAAATGAATTATTATCCATTGAATTTAACATTTTCAATGGTATTAACTTACTAATTTATAGGTTATTGTTTTTGTTATTTATATAGATAGGTTGACAGACTATCTATAATAGTTGAACAGATAACAAGAAAATCTTCAACACTCTTAATTGGATATGAAATTTTACTGGAGGAAATTTACTGTTATAGGATAATGCGCTCATAGGATAGTGCTCTTACATATATCCGCGGAAGGGAGGTGGCACAGGCTCTCTATGCTGCTAACCTACTAGCGAGGTTAGAGCTACCTATTAGCAATGTTAGGAGAAGCGTAGGAACGGTGCATATAGAGAGCCTGTGCCTCTCCCTTCCACGGATATGAAAAAGTGCTCACCATAGTTTATGAGTGAGAGAAGGGACGAGAAAGGGAATGGAAAGAAAGAAGAAAGATGGAAAGAGATTATAAAAGAAGAGAAATTGTTGTGTTGTATATCAATACTTTTCTCCACTGGTAAAATAACACTATTTTGAAGCACTTTGAAATGGAAGAGGAATTGTTCTGAAAGAACCGAAAGGGGGGAACGAAAATGAGTAAATAACATAAAATTTGAATAGGTACTAAGATCAATGGGGAAAGGAGCTGACAAACTGAATTTGGGAATCGATTAAAGATCCACAAATAAGGGATGCTTTCCCATAACGAATATTATCAATAAATATCCCACATGTTATAACCTCTTCATTGACAATCACTGACAAGGTGAACTTTAAGATTTTCCAACTCTCTTGAAAGATAGAATTCTGTAATTATTATTTTCGTAGTTCTATGATGCATACAACATGAGAAATGAGAAATTATTAAACCATTGAAGCTACAATTATTTTTCAAGTCACTCTTACTTTATACACTAATTTATTGCGTTGAGGATGAGCCGTACAAGAATTCCATGTTTCACTTCTGAGAATGTACTTTTGAGTTTTTGAAATTTTCTGTTTCTCAGCTTCCCTAGTGAATCAACCATCCTCGGAGAGGCTCCAGTTGTAAATAAGATAGGAAATTTGCAGAATCATTCTTGTATCGACGATTAAAAATAGAGGAAAACCATGCAAAGGCGGGGATGATAATTCTGGTTTATGTGTGTAGCCGCATGTTAGATAATGCCTAATAATAGAAGTGAGGCTATTCCACGATTCCTGGGCAGAGGATATCGGAACAGAACGCTCGTATCTTCCAATTTATTGTAATTATCATCTGTGAAAGACTTCGGAGTTGTTAGACGGCATTAAGTAACATTACATTACGGACACGGTACGTAACCGAAGAAGACACAGCATAGAAAATAACTGCAACTACCTTGAACTTAACTGCCAATTGCGGATTTTAGTCATCTTTTTTGTCTTTCTCTCTCTCTCTCTCTGTTCGATCTGCGATTAATATGTCGTGATGCGAATTGTTGCGAAATCTCATATAGTTCTTTTGTTTCGGCAACTAATGAAGATGTAGAGAGGCTGTTACAGGCCTTTTATTTGTCGTTCTCAGTCCATAAACGATCTATAAAATAGTCGATAGCATAATGTTGATAGGGATGAAGTGGTGAGTTACCAGTATTTATCTGCATGAGAGAGAGAATTACGATGAATATGATTAAGTTATTGGAGTGTAAGGTGTATTTGGTAGAGTATGGGAATTATGATTTAATGATGAATTATCCAGAACTTTGTTTCTCCTAATTTAGATATTAATCCTACAGAAATCAATTTTAAATAATCGTAAACTGGTCTCTTCAAAGGTATGTTAACCAATTCAATGCAACAATAATTATAATGATCAGTACTTTAATCACCCGTATCTTATGTTTTCAATAGAGGTTTGATTGATAATATCCAATACAAATAATTCTCCACCCATTAGGGGAATAATTCTATAATTCTAATAGTAGTCGATATTATTAGTTCAGGAACAATACATAATGTATTAACATTAATATAAATATTAGTGTAAATGAACATGCTGTATTAAGATTATGTATAATGTTGGTATTTCTGTGTAATGTGTAATGTGTTAAAATATTAATTTTTAATATTGATATCATTATTAATTACTAATAATATTGTGTAATAATTATTGTAATGAATTTCAATATGTGTAATGAACAATAACTGTTCAATAAAATTATTATGCACAAAAATACGAATAAGTTAAATGATTCATGTTAAATTTCCAATTATTAGTCAATTTTTTCTCAACCAGAATAGCTGATTCTAAACTTCGTCAGGATCTATGAATTAGTGTATCTATTAGCGGCATCTATTAGTGAATGCTTATTATAGAGACTTCCAATATGGTATATCCCTCCGCTCATTCTCAAAAATTTGTTATAGCTCGTATTCACTATTCTTTGATCAGAAACTTATTTCAAATATGATGAAAACACTAAAACGCATTTTTAATCGTAACTTGAAATCATTCACATCACTGTTCAGTGTTCATCACTCTTTCTCAATACAATACCTCATCAGATTTCTCCAATAATGAACATAAATCATGAATAACAATACTTCATCCATATTTTCATCAATAATCTGTCAACTTCTGTCTAATGAACAATAAACATGTCTTTTTAGTGATACCACGCAACGGCATGATGTCAACTGTTTAAGATGATTACCCAAGAAACTCAAGGAATCATCAATAAACTACCAAAGTAGCAAGAAGATCTTGACATCAATAAAATAAATACATATAAAAACAGCAATAACTAACACATACGATCGAATAGGAAACTACTGGTAGGCCCATCGTGACTTGCTTTTTTCTTAGGGTGATCTCATCGTAAAGCTTGCGTACAGTTGCAAATATAATTGATTATTCAAATAATTTATTACGCCATTGTCTACTGTGTCCTTAGTGCGTAAGATCTATGATGAAATTTTGAAGAAGATACACATCAACTCAATGTCATTCAGGAAGCGTATACCAAGAAGATGAGCATGAAACATGAGCAAACTTTATACTGGGGAAAACGTTTCTTAATCTCTTTATTACAATGATTTCACAACATTTACATTGTATGTTTTTGTTTTTACCAGTAGAAACGTTGGTTTATTACAAGAATTGAAGATGACTTGGGACTGTGAACAGAAGCGCTTGAACAGAAACCAATTGAAATTGAAGTTTCATTACCTATGTACAAGTACAGTGCACAGAGTACTTACAATTATGATTCAATAATGCTATAATATAGTACTAACACAAAGAACATATTAGTAACTACACTATATTAGAAACTATACGAGTATAACTTTCTGACTAAAACTATTCTAGTTATTATAATATTTTGCGTATGGCTTTTTGGCAGAGAGATCCTCTCGGGTATTTCGCTTCACTGAATTTTCCGAGTTAACCTATTTATTAAAAAAGATAATAGATAACAGTCCTTCATGTATGGTTTTTGGTAAGATATATGGAAGCTTCAGATTGTTATAAATTGAACGCTGCTATCAGAAATGTTGTATTTCACATTTAGAAAAAAACCCAAGTAGAAAAAAATATAATATTGTGTTATTAGTTTATTAAAAATGTTATAGATTTTATTCTCGTTATTACAATAGATAATCCCTTCAATAGAACTTTTCAAGAGTTTTTCCTCAGATTAAAGTTCATGAAACCCATAAATTTCAACCAGAACTCATCGATTTCCATGACATTTTAGATTTTGTGAGGCATACTCATTTGTTAGCAACTTATCAGTATCAATTTGATAATAGGAATTGCAATGCAACTTGACCTCTAAGATAATGGAAAATTAGCCACATAACGATTACGTAGATCTATTGTAATGTTGTTTGCAACAATTGCCTTGTGATGCATCAGGCTAACTGATAACTGATCGATGAGATCATATCATACTAATCACGTCACTCATCTTTAGACAGCGATAGTGATCTCACAATCATACCTTGTTATTTTTCATTCTTCTGATTGGTGATCAACTGGCAGTGCCCCCTCATCAATTGCCTATCTACTGCATATTCTTTCCATATCCATCCACTATTCTAGAAACGATTATATGTTGAAAATTCATGGCCGTATCCATGAATGTTTCTTTTGAATAAGATTCTCTTACAAAAGCTGACTTGAGATTGAATTCAAGAAAATATCTGTGAACCCACAATAAACAGACAGAACAATACTTTAGTAATTTTTAGGGAAAATTTGTCGTTTCATCAAAATTTGTGAATATTAACAATAAAAAATTTTAAATCATTTTCAGTATTTCTCCAGTTTCATATGTTTGAGTAATTCATTCTAGTAAAAATTCCATTCTTATTCTTGATACGATATAATCAGTTGGGTTATTAGAATGCTTTACTTGGGTTAGTAATATATTAGAAAAAGCCTCACTAGGCATGGTCATCCACTAGAAACGTTTTTGTTATAGAACGATCGAAATGCTAGCATTGAATCAAATTGCCAGCTCAGCTTTTTCGGACATTAGACGCTTTCTGACACAAACGGTCCAAGTGGACGACTAGGCTAAAAATTTACTATTAAATGAGCAATACTCCCAACACCTGCTTGACAGAATTGAATGCAGTATACTCATGAAAAACAACGAACTAAGCTGAAACAAATTGATTGATTTATTAATAAATTGCCTTTATTAGAAGGCAATTGCCTTTATTGCCTTTTTTTAAAGTCGGAGTTAGGACTCCTGGTCCTCTCTGCCACACAACCCTTCGAAGTAACTGCTTAAGGTGGGTTTTCGTCACTGCGACCGAGTGCCGCAGCGGAGCCCGACCCAGCGTTGCCAGATGCAATTGATAAAAAATCCCCACTATAAACGAAAACCCACCTTTACAAGTAATTGCTTAGAAGTAACTGAATTATATCAGAACACTTTGTAAAAACTGTCCGAAATTAAAAAAACAAGTATCTATTCAATATCCATTCTCATTCAATATCTCATCCTATTTTATAAGGAATCGTTATCTCCCAGAAAATAAGATACCTAACAATTTTTTCCAAAAATTTAAAATTACTTTTCAATTGTAATACTATTTATTTCAAATCTACATTGTGAATCATTCCAATTCTAAGCTCTTCTATCATTAACGTCGGTAGTTCTTATATAATTATAAATGTTCGTATGGCTAGAGGGGAAAAAACATAATACTATCCTATCCTCTAGAGTGGTTACCACTAAGAGTGGTTACTGTGTGAAACATTAAAAATTCGATGCTTGCCAGTTGGATAGCTTTGTCAAAAATATAAAAATAATAAGACTACATGTAAAACAAATAAGTATATAAACATTGCACTTTTAGAGTTTCTGAATCCAATCAACTCCTGCTTCTCATCGAGTTGAAGGAGCTGAATGTTTCCCACTACTCAACATGCTTGGATAACTCTTTCTTCAACCTCTTGATCCATCAATACTCCGACTTTCGTTGATTGACACCCGAAGAAAAAGACGACCACTGTAAGCGCACTCCAATCAATGTTCAAGTTCGGATCAATCGTTCAATCAACGGTTATGATTGATTCAACTCTCGATAGTTCACTGACTGTTAGGGAATGTTGAGAGTGATCATGTCAAAATGTCATCTCATCAAGTCTACGGACTGAGAATATTATGAGTCGCCTATGACCGGCCAGGTTCTTCAGAGGTAGCTTGGGGCTCTTTCTTTGCAGCTCACAAAGGTCAACATGTCTTGTATTGGTGTATTATTGCCTGGCAGCTATTTCTTCAAGCACCTTCCTGAGGATGTTCTTCATCCAAAGCATCAGCAGCAAACGTGATCTCTGAGTTCAATTATTCATGACCGTCTGGATTGAAGTGAGCTGAACTTGACTTCTATCGAAGTAATTGTGGGAAAAGATATGCTCAATAACCTAACATCATGAAGGCTGATTCTATATTGTTCATATTGTAGCTTCAAGCAAATCAAATCAATCAATAAAAAATATCAAACCTGAAACCTCATAAAATAAAACTTCAAAGTTTGAAACTGGTTCAGTATGTTCCAGATAGAGCTAGTTCTCAGCTTTCGAATTCGGCTCAGAGAGAAAAGTACAATCAAAAGAATGTAGAGAAATATTATAATATTATAATACAATATACAATACAATAATTCCTATGGAAATAACTTTAGTTCCTACCATTCTTTTCTAACATTTAAAATACTTACGGCTAAAATCCAATATAAAAGTAAAACTGAAAAAAAGGGCAAATAAAAAGTTGTAAATTGTTATTCAATTACGCGTGAACATAAAAAGATTTCTGAAAATAAACTGATTGGTTATTTCAGTCTCCAGGCTGGAGGTCGTAAAATTGATCGATGATTAAACTACCATAAAGTTTCAAACGAAGCTACCTACATTAAATAGGTAGAACAAAAACAAAGAACAATTTTTTTTATTATATCCTTAAACTTGGATCGTGCTTACTTATCCAGGCATGATTAATTTCCCAAGAGAAAGAAAGCTAGTTATACTGTAGATGGAGGAGTATTACCGCAGAGAAAACATGGAGCAAGTATGCATTCTCTATGATATTGGGCTAGAAATCTAAATAAGTAAGAATATAAAGTTAGTAGTAGATTGTAATTTTATGTATGATTGTTACTTGATTTCTAATCATGTCGCAGATTTGATGCCTGATGAAAACGAACTTCCATCGATTTGTCAATAGTCAATAACTAAACCAAATTAAATTTATTGTGAGTTGACTGTACTTGAATAGATGTAACTTCTGAATCGGAATACATTGTATTCGCTATCTCATATGTGCTAGGACGTCGTTACGGAAGTTATATCTATTCAAGTACAGTAGAGAGAACTGCGATTCTAGAACTATTGGATGAATTTGTATTATTATTTGCAGCATCCAATCTCCAATGACGACTGGTTGGAAGCAAATACCTTGGAAAATGGCGGTAACTATCCAAGTCGTGGACAGCAGTTGCGGGAAAATTGGTTTTCGCTAATACACGCTACGACCCCAGCCGGTTGGGACAAAGGATGAAAATAGAGGAGCAAAAAGAAATGAAGATGGAGAGGAAAAAATGCGAAGGAAGTTATTTCACGGTCGCAGCGATCCTGGGTAATTGGATGGAAAACGGGGAAGTCGAGGAATGAAGTCAGGAAGAATTAAGAAAAGAGTGGAAGAAGGTTGGGTGACGATGGAGCTGAGGAGTGCGTGTGATTGTGCGTCGGAGAGTGGCCAGAGTGCCAGATGGTTGGCTGCTATGCACTGATCTTCAGCTGGGAATAGTCAACAATGACCTCATAGAATGAATGGAATGAGATGCTGTGCGTATTGAAAGTAAAAAAAGTGAGAAAAGGATTTGGTATAATTGAAAGTAAGAGGGTGGAGTATTCAATCCAGTCTCAAAAGTGAAGAAAAAGAGTATTCGGTCGAAGACGTTTTTCATGGAAATGGGGAGAGAAAATTTAAAATACTACAATAAAGGTGAATAAATGTTGAAAATATGATTCATTGAGATCACTTTTTTGTGGAGGGGAGGGCTGGATTGTATTTTTGTAAGAGGAAATTGCAAATTATTTAATAAAGATAAATAGCTTATATGAAGTTTCAATTAAATTTATTTGAATTGATTCTCTGTTGAATCTATACCTTCTCATAATATATTTAGGCCTATATCAAGTCTCTTCTCACTCATAGTTAGAGGGTAACTCTTTTCAACATTAATTTTTTAGTTCTTTAGTGTTTGATGGAGGTTATCATAAACTAAGTAAGATTTTGACTGAGATTCTTATGAGATTGGACGGATATTTGAAAAAACTTGGAAGTTCGTAAATCCTAGTTGTAGGCTTCTTCAGCGATTGTAACATAATTATGTTGTATTCTAAAAAAATAGGATGTATTATGTAAATGAAATAGCTCATACAAGTGGAAATAGGTTCTACAAAAATGAAACAGACAATGAAGTTTTAGGCTAGGCGTACACCGGTTAGTCAAGACAAGACGAGATTAGTCACGTTTAGTCACAGTACTTAACATAGTTGCTTATGAAGCAACACACACCGATTAATCATTGCATCAGTGTGTGCTGCTTCATGAGCAAATATGTGGATTACTGTGACTAAACGTGACTAATCTTGTCTTGACTTGACTAACCGGTGTACGCCTAGCCTTATGATTTCTTAGTAGGAGCAGCTACTTGAAAAAAGCTTCATTGATGTCAGTAAATTTTATACGTTTTTCTTGAGGTCCCCCTTTGGCTGGAGCCACTAGGGCATTGATCTAGTCGCTTTAGCGGCTTGTTTAGTACCTGAGTAACTTGAAAATTCTTGTCATTCTCCAGAATCTAATTCACCCAGCGATAAAACAATTTCATGGTAGTTGGATCTTCAATAAATGTTCAAATCACCTTTGTGGCTGTGAATCTCATTTGAATATTCTTCTAATGGTATCGCTCAGTAGAGCTTAAGTAATGACGACTTCTTTATGATGCTGCAATTCCATGTTAAATGGGTTTTGATCGAAGTGGAAATGGTTTGGGTTTTGTTGTTGGATGAAAAGTGGGAGCGAAGTGAGTCATCAGTGAGACTGCTGTATACTATTAATTGAGGCCGATCACATACGAGGCGTAAGCTATGGTAAGGATAAAGGGAGAAAGGGGTAATAGTGGTGAAGAGGGAGAAGAAGAAGAAGAAGAAGAAGAAGAAGAAGAAGAAGAAGAAGAAGAAGAAGAAGAAGAAAGAAGAAGAAGAAGAAGAAAGAAAGAAGAAGAAGAAGAAGAAGAAGAAGAAGAAGAAGAAGAAGAAGAAGAAGAAGAAGAAGAAGAAGAAGAAGAAGAAGAAGAAGAAGAAGAAGAAGAAGAAGAAGAAGAAGAAGAAGAAGAAGAAAGAAGAAGAAGAAGAAGAAGAAGAAGAAGAAGAAGAAGAAGAAGAAGAAGAAGAAGAAGAAGAAGAAGAAGAAGAAGAAAGAAGAAGAAGAAGAAGAAGAAGAAGAAGAAGAAGAAGAAGAAGAAGAAGAAGAAGAAGAAGAAGATGGAGGAAGATGATGAACGTGATGACCAAGGACGATGAAGGACGTTCACAGAGTGAATAAACTCTTGGAGCAGGTTCAGAGTCCTTCGTTATTTATCTGCTCGGTACAGCTACAGCATCTTGCGGCTTTTCTCTTTCTTCTCTTCTTCTTTTCTTCTTCTTCTTCTTCTTCTTCTTCTTCTTCTTCTCTTCTTCTTCTTCTTCTTCTTCTTCTTCTTCTTCTTCTTCTTCTTCTTCTTCTTCTTCTTCTTCTTCTTCTTCTTCTTCATCTTCTCTTCTTTCTTCTTCTTCTTCTTTTTCCTCCTCTCCTTCCAGTAACTTCCATTCTCCTTCCTGACTATCTTTCTTTGAACGTTTTTCTTTCGATCTTCACACACACACAAACACTCTAGAGAAATAAATCCTCACTATTCATAAACAACTTCATACTCAAAGCTCATAAACACTCTGAAAAGGTCAAGTGGAAAATCAGTCGGAAAAATTTCCGACCAGGCCACCCCAAAGTTCGCATGAATAATTTGAAATAGCGTGCCTATCAATAATATTATTGTATCAAGACTTTAGATAGACAAAATGAAGCTTAAAATTACATTTTTAAACGTAATATTTCAAAAATGTTCCGGGGTAAACCTCCGGACACTCTTTCTATGGAGGTGTATTCCATACCCCCTTATGGGGGTATAAGGGGGTTTGCCCCTAACAGTTTGGTGAAATGGCGCTCCTGAAAACTTATAGAATATGATATTTATTACAGTAATTGGAATCATTCTGAAAACCTTCACATTCGAATGATCTGAAGCTTACAAGGAACAGATCTCAGAAATAGTTGCGAACTTCCAATCTTTAAACTCTCACTGCCAGTTACTCGAAAATCCAACTGGATTGAACCGCCGTAAAATGATGTCATCTAACAGAACCAATGCAGCTATAACCAATGAAAGAAAATGATTCTGACATCAATGCAATGACGTCATACTATGATTGGATGGTTAATTTCAATTATTTCGCGCACATGGTTATAAACAATCAACTTGTTCGAATTCGAACATTTTCCTATTATTTGTATGATCCATTATTCCAAATTATTTCTTGTCTTGTAGATGTGATTCTCTGACATTACTCTCTCTCACTCTTTTGACTCGCTCTTCTTCCATCCGTTAAAGTTTAACCAGCAATTTGCAAAGTAAACAATGCCTCCAGCATCTCATGGCTCATTTCACTGCACTCAACTTTGCACAAAATGTTGATCTCAATCCCATAGTGCACTTCATCCATCGCAACCGCACTAGTTCACAACCATATTCATTATTTATTTTCAATTTTAAGCTCTCTCCCTCTCTCTTTCACTCTCTCTGAATCTAATATAATCTCTCTCTCTCATTGCCATTTTCTCTTCCTCTTTTCTTCTCAAATTCTCTCTTTCTCACTTCCTACTCGTTTACAGTATATCTATCTAGATCTATCCTACTTTTAAATTATATGTAGGCTACTATGTATTTCCGTAACAGAGTATTAATTCTCAATCTTTTCTTGCTATATGGGCATTCTTCCACCATACTTTGAACCTCCTATCAGCGCCTTCTCTTCAACTCATTATTTCTCTTCCCTGGTGAATTATTTCCTACTCTTCTTCACTCCCAACACTACTCATGTTCGTTTCCCTTGTATGATTCCTTGTATTTTTTATCAACCGTTTTTTCTCATTCTTCACCATATTTCAATACTTTCTCATTCTGTATATTTTTGCTTCAAAATTAACGTAATTGAATTTTTTGCTTTGGGCATTTTTGTCTCTCTTTCTCCCTCTCAAGCTCTATCACTCTATCTCTTTTACTTACTCATTCTACTGTTTCTAAAACTTTCATCTCTTCCCATACTCTTCCCTCCCTTCCTTTCTCCCAATCGCTGTCTCTCTTCCTCTCTCATTCTATGTTCCTTAACCTCTCATCTTTCTCTATACTCTTGTCCCTCTCTACCTCCTTCCTTCCCTCTCTGTCATGCTTCTCTCATTCGTCTTTCATCCTTTCCTTCTATTTCCTTTTCATTGTCTTGTCCTCTTTCTCTCCGCTTCGGGCATTGAACACTAACCAATTCGGTCCAGATCAGCTGTGGGCTAAGCAATGGCCATCGAACTGCCCACTAGCTCCGAATTAGTTCCTGCTCTTCGAAACCGTTGGTTCTGGCTTTTGACAGCCAGCAGGCGAAGGCGAACTGAGCCGAAAGATGAACGACTGCTCTAACGAACTAACCGGTTCCATCTACTTTTTGTGCTTAATTAACATTGAGTAATTGTTGCGTCAAATGAGGAGCTATCGGAACAAGACGTTCGAGAAGTATGAATTGTAAATGTAATTGTAATTGTTATTCGAGTCCAGGATTTATCATGTTTATCAAATAACTTCAGATTGATGAAATACAAGTAGTCTTAATTATTTTGGTGTCAAATAAGGAACTATCGGAACAAGACATTTGAGAAGTATAAAATAATACACAGTTTTGTCCAGAATTTATAATTATGTGTATCGAGGGTGGAACAACTTGAGATTGATGAGGTGCAGTTGGCCTTAATTAGTTGGTGGTGTCAAATAAGGAGCTGTCGGACCAAGCAATTTGAGAAGTATAAAATAATATATAGAATTGTCCAGAATTTACGTGTGCTTCAATTTGAGGGTAAAGCACTTTCCAATACTTGAGATAGATGGAACAGAAATAAACAGAACGTCTCAATTATTGTGGTGTCAAAATAGGTGTAATCGATTAGTCTTAAATTGTGGAGTTGATTGGGGAGGTATCGAAACAAGAAATTTGAGAAATATGAATCAAAGTAGAAGAATTTGATAAAAAAATTTAATTTCTTGTGTTTTAAATTGAGGTTGAAACCCCTTCCAAAACTAGAGATCTATGGAATAGTAGTTGTCAAATCCTCTTTATTGTGGTGTCAAATGAGGAGCTATCGGAAAAAGACATGCGAGAAGTATTGATCAATGTGACATTGTCAATCAATGACTTATCAACATAAATGGCTTCTTTCTTCAGAATTCGTGTCCTTGTCACATGAATTCTCGACTGTTTCAAGTCAAGGGAGATTTCCCTTCTACAATCTTGACATTAATTAAATAGAAGTTATAAAATCATCTACTCTACTGTAATGTTAAAAATTTCAACTTATGGTTGAAATTACTTGTAATGGGCCGTTAAAATCAATGAAACCTAATTGCACAAATGTCAGTTGAGGTTAATGTTTCAAGTGTGTGATTAACTTCAAACAACTTTTTCAGGTACAAGACCTTAATGTTGCACCAAGCAAAATCAATTTTGATCAAGCATCAAAACACTACAATAAAATGAGTTGAGATAATTCAAAATAGTTGATCTCAATTGTTGCAACCCAACATATGAGTTTCAAAGGATTTTACTTAATCAGAAAAGAATAGTTGAATATCGAATAGTAGCTTGCGGTGTTGAATTATTTTAGAATTATTCATGCAGTCTGACTATAAATAGCAATTGTAGGCTACATGCTATTTAAGATAATGATGCAGTATTTATGCGAGAATTTTCCTTGTCATCGTTATTTTCAATACTGTATTCTAATAAGTTTAAGTGTAAGAAACAGCAGTTGTGTTGAATAGAAGGCTGTTAGTCATGATCAATGGAAAACGTTCTGTATAAGATCGATATCTTCCAATTGAATCCTCTTCTAATGAGTTGCATAGGATTTTTTTCTTCCAGGATACTTGAACGTCTCTTTATCTTGTTCTAAGCTGAAACAGAAAAAAAATTATTTGGAGAGAATTACAGGTTCATTGTAGAAGAGGTACGGAAGATATTAGGACTTTGAAAAGTATTAGATAAAGATCATTATTTTAATAAACTATCAGATAAAACGAGAGATAGCTAATTTTATAGCTTGTGAATAAGATTTTCAAATCAGAGTAATTCAAATGTGTGAGAATAGCGAAGAAAGTTGAAACCAGCTTCAAGCATAAAGAAAAGGGGGAGGGGCAATGCTGGTGACGTAGAACGCCTACGAAAATTCAAAGAGCCGTCTGATTGGCCAATGAGCGAAACGGACGCCATTTTATGTCTTCGGCCAATCAGAAGCTAGCAGCTCGTAAAAGTCAGATGGGCTCGTTAGTAAGATTTCATGTGACGTTTTCGAGCAGCTACCTCGTGCATCCTGATTGGTTGAAGTCGTAAAATGGCGACTGTTCAACTCATTGGCCAATCAAATGGCTCTTTGAATTCGGAGGCGTAACTTTCTGCAATCGAATCGCCTCTTTCTCTTTCATAGTGTTTGATGTTAATTGTGCCTCAAAACTATATTAATTTTATTCCTTAGAAATATTTCGTATTACTTTATTGAGAATTGGTTGAGAATGTTCGAATTTAATATTTAATTTCTTCTATTTCTATTAAATTTAGGCTATTGGTTGAGAATGTTTGAATTTAATTCTTTCAATCAATTTTATATATTATTGTGTGTCATCAAGTCAATAGTATTAAGACTGTCTACCTCAACATCAATGGAAAGCAGATTGTACATGTACATACATCTTTTTTCTTCCATCACTTCACTTCCCCAGACAGTATTCAACTGTCTATTACACTATGGATTTCGATGAAGTCATAGCGCCATGATAAAAAATCAGACTTTCATTCGCAATAGACTCTTTGAGCTCATTCAACTCACTTCACACAAGTCATTTCAGCAGACATACGAATTGGGAAGTCCAAGAGTAGACTAGTTCTTACGAAAGTGACTGACATTAACATTAGAACATATGAGCAATGAGCAATGCCCGGTCTGACAGTGCTCTAACAGCGTTCTAACGCCTACAACATAAGTATGCGCAGTTATGTCATATTTTTGCAGTCGCCACACAATATAAGACAAAACGCCTCCTCAATTATTATTCGGGTGATGTAATAATGAACGATTTTTATGTCGCCAAATGCTCTGCTGCAAATCGCTCTATACTTTTCCTACTGAGAGCGGCCAGCAGAAAAAGCAATATAATTGGGTTAGGCAATATTTATTGAACAGACTGCAATCGATGAATGGTGAGGACTTTCGCTATTTCGCTTTCATACTGCAGTTCCTTGAGCCTCTATTGACATAATTTTTAAACTTCCACCCACTTTTAATTTCCTTTTTTTTATTCTAGATCTGTGTTGTCCTATTTTATTCCTCATTTTTTCTTCGTTTTCTCTCCCTTCTAATTCTCGTTTTCAAACACAACCGTCACTAGGCTTGAATAATGATTGCTTTTTTGCATCGCTACATTATATTAGGTAGGACTGAAGGCTGGTCTTCTATCAATGATGGGTTGCACCAACCAGGATCAACTATTTTGAATGATCTTTTCCCATTTGATTAGCATTGTAAAGTAGATGTAAAATTTAAAATGGGGGGGGGGGTTTGGTTTAAAAAGTCACAGAGGGGATTTTAGTGTTTAAATCCTGGATCAAAATTGATCTTGCTTGGTGCAACCCAATTTTAAGAATATATTCGTTTTATTTTGTCGGAAATATGAATACAATAAATGAAATAAATAAAGCGTTCCAGCTAGGTGTTTTCAGTGGTGCTTGATGAGAGTATAATAAAACCTTCAAGTTTACCTCCAGTGATATTTTTCATGCTTTTTCCTGTATCAAGATGCCATTTTCAAACAGATTATCACCATTGTTCGCAATCAATTATGCAAATTTTCCAAATTCCATTTCGGATAATTCATAAGCTTTCAATTCTCGGTACCCCGAACGGTATTCCCGACAAGAAAGGCTGAGAAACTTGCGAAAAATTTCAATCCAACCAGTTTTTGAAAGGAAACAAAACGAGATTCCAATGCGCCGCGAACAGGGCAGCGCAGCGCATCAAGTCATTTCTTTGACCTCACAAAACCGGAAATCACTTCTTTCGAATTAGAAATAAATTGTATCAACAGAACTGTGGGCTGGGGTCATTAATAAAAATAGTACCGCTACACCAAATACAGTCCTAGTGTCACGTTATGGTGTCTAAAATGGCAACGACAAGTTTACGGTTTGATTATGTTGTTTTTTCTCTATTTTATCATCACAAAACCATAGCTTTTCTTTTTAATGACGCTCTGCCTGGACTGGAGGCTCCAATGCAAACGCATAGTTTGTTTCGATAGTGAAAACTAGTGAGAGATTTGAAATTTATTCACTTTTATCGTAGGTGTCTTGAGTGAGATTAAGCCTCCTGCATCTAATTTGTTGACTTAATTGACATTTTTCAAGTCTAATCTGACACAGGTCACATTAATTTGCTTTCTTGCGTAATGGCAGTGCAGCTATGGGAAGAAGCATCATTATCTTTGTATTGGAGTGATAGATAAATCAATAATGATGATAATAAATTTCTGGAATTCGATTAATTATTGTCGAAAAGTACGCATAGCAACCATAGAGTATAGAAAAAGAATGAAAAATTTCTCGAATTTTCCACTCCCTCCTTTCCACCAAACTGTCATTCCTTCAATTATTCATTAGAAAAATAAAGTTTTCCTATTCAACCACCTTCTGATCTATCTAGCAACATGTAAACTTTGTTCTTCAGTCTTTATTAAATCAGTTCAACGAATACAATATTTATGGAAAGGAAATTTATTTCTTTTCTTTCTGGTAGCAACGTAGAGTAGCAGTTTTGGATGGAACTGCAAGTTTCACTCCCTCTCACTTCCCAACCAACGCCTGATTGTATTTCCTATAATATTCTCTAAGTATTATTTATAGAATCATATTTATAAATATGAGTTTTTATTGCTGTAATGTATTTTATGTATAAGTAAAATTCAATTTCAATTATATACAGTATAATATAAAATATTTCATTTGCTCCTCTAATCTTCTACGATTGAATAAATAAGAATTTCACAAAATAAATTATTGTCTTAAGAATAATGAATTCACTAACAATATTGTTTCTCGCATTGTCAAGATGGCACCAACATTCCTTCCAAGTTATGACATAGGTTGAGATGCTATATAAGGGTAGCATGTTGTTCACAAGTCACGGATTCCCGTAGCATTGCAGCTGAGTGTATCCGAATGCTGAGTATATCTTGGACGAATAACGGAGGCCCGAGCCCGAGGGTCACGGCCAGTAACTTCGTGAATCGCAGCGTCCATGTTTGCAGTCGTTCGTGCTCAAGTGTCTTTTTTCAAGCAACAGGTGGAGAGCGTCCATATCTGAATCTGACTCCCTTCCCTGCATGCTTAGGCTAGGCGTACACCGGTTAGTCAAGAAAAGACAAGACGAGATTAGTCACGTTTAGTCACAGTACTTAAAACATAGTTGCTTATGAAGCAACACACACCGATTAGTCATTGCATCGGTGTGTGCTGCTTCATAAGCAACTATGTGAATTACTGTGACTAAATGTGACTAATCTCGTCTTGTCTTGTCTTGACTAACCGTTGTACGCCTAGCCTTAGTCAACGGTCAGATTAGCAATATACACGAAGCGGGAAGTTCAAACTTTAAACATCATAACCTACCAAGAAGAGTCTAGCAACAAAATGACGAAAATTCTGATAAAAATACTTTAATCCAATTAATACATTCATTAAAACACCTTGAAACCACTAAATAATAGATAGTAATAAAGTATTGATGATACCTTAATGATTTAATTGAATTCTATCTCAAAATCGTGTTTTGTTCCTATCTCACAATGGTTAAAATCCCCCCAGGTTGTTCACTCTCTCTTACTAGAGCGCGCTGATCAGGTCTATGAGCTACCCCTCAATAGGAGTTGAAATAAATCTTTATAAGTAAATGTAAATAGAAAAGAAAAGATAAAACGTTTTTCATGAATGTACTGAAAAGTTGTATTTTTCGTCTCTAAGCATCCTCTGTACCATTATAAATCCTCTCTTGCTATCTTTCTTCAATCCAACGCCTCTACAACTAGCTGTCTCTCTCCAACACATGCATAAATACGAATATTCTGATATTGCCTGACTCTGAACCTGGCTGAATCCGTAATTTATTTTGAGCATGGCATACGATTGCAGTTTATGTTACCTCATGCATATACCTATATTCATATACTGCTATGTTTGTCTGGCATGCACATCAGTTATTTATATGCAGATATACTCAGTATCTATATTCTCAAGAGTAAAGGGATCCCGTAATTATCGAATCATAAATTTTCAGAATTGACATAACCAGTCATCAATCATTTACCTAAATATCGCGTGTAATAAAGTGCAAAATTTCTCAACAAATACTGGATAGCCAGTCCTGTTAGGCTTGTATTTTATTAATTTCTTCTCCATGCTGGTTAATGACAAGGAAACTTGAATTCTCGAGTTGGATTCAGTGACTTCAAAGTCAAATATAAGTTGTTTTTCACAAATCATAATTTTATGGTTTTTTATTGATTAAAAACAAAATTTAATTGTATGTTCCTGAATCCAGGAGCGCTATACACGATACAATAATAACTTTCTGATCTTTTAATGCTAATTTCCAAAGACCTCTCAAATACTTCCTTCAGAGAATTGATCATTTCGCACTTACTCGCGCTATTCCAACATCTTCTATGGTGATGATACTCTGTCAATATTATTCAAAGTAAAAACAGTTGAATTCCTTGACAACTTTTGAAATAAAGTCCATTTTACATGATTCGGATGATATTCCAGTCTAAAAAAAGGTGTTTATTATAAGTTGTATTAATCATTTTAACTATTATTAGACATCGAACAGGTTATGATTGAGGTAATAATCATTTAACAAGTACTGGTGTAATGATAGTCAAGTTTTAGAGGTGGTGAATTGGATGTTGAAATTTTTTATACACCACTTGCGCATAAGTGCATAGTAATGCACTTTATGTCATGCATATTCTTGCATCATAATTATTATCACCAGACGTAACCCGGTGCAATTATCAACATTTCTTCAATCATCCCATCCTTTTACGGATGTTATCATCTGGCAGGAATTGGTTTTTCAACTGGTATTGGTAAATGACTATTCTCATCAGATATTTTTACCTTCGACATCATACTGAACACTCATGGGGAAATCATACAATATTCATAGCGTCTATTTTTTCTATTGAATAATAAAGAGATGACACAAATTGTCATGAGTTATGATTACTTAATCACTTCTGGTGGCTCATCAGCCAGAAAAAAGATGCAGCAAGATTCTCTCTAACGATGTAAATCACTGATTTTAATTCTTGTGACTGATAATGATCAGGGAGACTAGCTTTACAGATTAGGATAAAAACGTATCCCGCTGTTTCATGTTTGGTTGGTTGATCATCATTCTCAAAAGCAGACAACTTGCAGTGCTGCATTGATTACGCAACATGCAGCATGAGCATTGTCATGAATGCAGTGTCACAGCTTATCACATTAACTCCAAGTTATGGAATGATAGTAAGAAGTAGGAAAGCGATTAAATGCTAGGAAATTTTCATTGTGACTTGTTTTAATGTGAAGCTCAGGAAGAAATAGGAGAAAATTTCAACTGAAGGAGAAAATTTCAACTGAAAGTTCCTGTAACGATTCAAATCAATTTTTATTCGAATGCGAAGTTTTAAGAAGTTGTTCAAGTTGTCTAAGCTTAAGACGTTTTTTCGAAGTCATTTTGGAATCAAGATTCAATAGCAGAGATAAATTGAGAAGTGTAGTTAGTAATTCTTGTTTGTTTGTCGATGGCTCAACAGCCCTATGTGGGTTTAGGCCTACAAATAGGCCTAGTAGCCTTATTCTTGTGGTATAATTTTATTAGCATATGCCCTTCAATCTATAAAACACATAGTAACGTTTTGCTTCGATTACTCTCGTAGTGTCAAAATTATCATATATTGAATTGTAAATCTATATAATTGTAAACGAAACAGTGCATGAAAAAATGAGAATATTGTTATTTACAGAGGAAGGTTTTCATGATTTGTAACGGAGTTCGGCTCTGAAAGGCTGTTACTTCTTGGCTGTTGTTGAACTGTTCTTGATCTGTTCGTCCTTTTTCTTCCAATCTTCAAATCTCCTATTACTTCATAATAAAAACATACATTCCAATGTACAGTATTCCAATTGAATAATATTTGGGCTCTGAATAGTATTGCTTCTGTTTCTTAGACAAAAGTATCATACGTTTCCTATTCACCAAATTAATATTAATGACTCTTGGTTGGTAAATTGGCACACTTGCGGTGAAATAAATCAATCCTTATGTCCAAACTTGGTCGATTTTTGTATGCTGCATAATTATGCTTAAACATTGATAGCATGCTGTGCAGCACACAAAATCGACCAAGTGTGGACATAGAGATTGAGTAGCTTCCACTGCATGCTCTCTTTACCTTTAATGCCACCAGAAAAGTATAGACTTTACGCGATTTACGCGTTTGATTCTACGTACGTCGGTGACTGTTCATCCCAGTTTTGATACATGTTGTTGATAAATGCTGATAACCAGTTGAATGGGCCTAAGCTGAGTAAACTATTGCAAGACTGTTTGTTGAAAACAAAAGATCTGTTGTTCTAGCGAGAGAATATTACTGCGTATCTATCCAGTAAATGGCTTGAACACGACAAGTACATGATTTCTGTACACGAAGAACAAGATAGGTAGCATATAAATAGCTTAGCAATAGGTACTTAGCAATAGCTTTGGCACGCAGATCACTGGTCAAGCAGAGTATCAGTATCATCAGCGTGATTCCTCCCTTGAAACATGAAAGAAACTCGGAATGAGCTTTGAACGATGGAACGAACTCGAAACGAAGTGGAAACTTAAACACTCACCGGGTGGTCCCATGCTTAAAACGGACAGCAGGTTACTTACTAAATTGGCAGCTTTTGGATACCGATACCTAGATCAGTTTGGTCTTAAATCAATATCATCCTTTACAGAAAACCGAAATTATTATTTAATTAGGCACTCAGGCTTTTTCGATAGCTTATAATCGTTTCTCATTTGTCCAGAGCTTGGAAGCGTGCTTCGAGTGTGTAAATTGTGTCTCAACTCAATTCTAAGTCTTAATTACCTGTTTGTTTGTATAGAAAACTGTTTAAAATTGATTTCTTATTGAAGATGTACAAATTGGAAGGAGTATTTGAAACAAAATTTTGTACTTGGAGTGAGAATAATTCTGCAGATTACAAACATTACAGTACAATTATTTCATTGCTTGAATGAAAAACTATCTCGAAACTGATGGTTTATTTTATTGTGCATGTAGACTATGCTAAAAAATTGAGACAATTATCTAAAACAAAATATATAATGAGAATAGTTTTACAGAAAATCACAGTTTCATTTATTAATACTCTCCAAAATAATCAGTGTTCACTCTTCAAGATTCAAATGATAGTTTTCATTATTGTGGTATAATTGTGATATTATTAATCTTTTGAAAGGCGATATTATGCTTCATGTCTAACATTTTCTTTTTTTATTTTGTATTGAGCTTTGAGAGAGTCCCTATTTTTCCCCTTTATATATATATTTTTTAAATATCACATTTACATTTTGAACTCCATCACAACCTTTATAATGTAATGTATAATAATATAATGTTTCCTCATTCTCCTGATATTTATTCAATTATTTGTATTTCACTCGTATCCATTTCTTTTATCTTACTCACATTCAATTTTTGATAAGTTCACGTTATTTTTTCAGGTTCTCCTCAATTCCCACGGAGTTTCTATCCTCATAAATGATGATCATCATCATTCGACCATATCCTGAAATATTCATCCCATAAGTTCATATTCTTAAAATTCAAGCATTACTCGAGAATTATTATCATAAGATGATTCTGGTTTTCCGAATAATTACACACAAATCATCAACAAATACATAATCTTGAGTTCATTTCTTGCAGAGAGTTTTGATATTTCAACAAGTTTCCAGTGAAAAAAAAAACAGAAACTTCATCTTTTAATGTCTGGGAATGAATTGCAAATCAGGATTTATTAGACAGTAAAGTACTTTCTTTCTAGAAGAACCAGTATCATAAGGAAGAAAAGTGTGTGAATCCTTGAGCATCCTTCCACCAATGAAGTCTCAAGTTGTATTTATTATGTAATGGGGAAGAAGCTCACTCTTGAACACCCATATTTGGCTGCAAAAGAAAGCCTGTTCCGAACAGAAGTGAAAATATAGGATGCGTAAACGAACAATTGGATGTGACTCATTGGAGGTTGAACAAATTGAATTTCAAAATAGCTGTTGACTTGAAAATTTCTAAAATTCCAGAATGATTGTTTATTTGTAAGCTCAGCCAAGGCTCATCTTTTGATAGAATCTTATATCTAGAAGAGTTTTATTAAATTTTATTCTCATCACTTCTATGAAGTTCCTACTTGAACTATTGAGAGAACACCATGAAGAACCCTATGGCAATCCGAAAAATTAAATTCCCAATCTGAATAATCGATCACCAAAAACATTTACATCTTAATGAAAAGATTAATATTACAATGATTATCTAGTTATACATTTTATCCTTGGAGGATGAATTTCTGCATCAAGAAATAGAATAAATTGTCTCTGGTACTACCAATTTCTACTAATTTAATTACATTTGATTTAATTTAATTACTATAAATTCTACTACCAATTTCTGTTACCACCAATTTCCAATCCAGGGATTTTCTACTGCACTTGTTGTGCAATCACAGGAAAAAGACATCAAGGTAAAACGCATGTTATTGTTTATGGTTATCATTGTAATGCAATCACAACTGTAAACGAAGGAAAATGCTTAGTGCTATTTAATTGCCTCAGCTCTGCCCAAAACAATGGTAGGAGATTCGCCCGTGCTTCTTACAATACAGAACTGTGCTAATGACTGAATATCATCGGTCTTTTTCTCTGCCTTCACGCCTAATAACTTATACTGTTTCTATTTTATCCTGTGCACTAAATTCTAAATTAGTTGCAAGGCCCACAAGATAATGAACTGAAGGAGAAGAGAGGAGAAGAAAAAGAAGATAGGTTGAAGAAGAAGGAAAAGAAAAATGAATTTCCTTTTAACTTTGATATAACGAATTAAAATCATAGTGATAACAATCGCAAATTTCCAGTGTTATGCCCGGTTTTTTAGTCGTTCAATAAACTTATTGAATCAATAACTTTGCATAATTGGATCCATAAACTGTCTATTGAGCGACTGAAAAACCAGGCATTAGTGAGTTAATTAAACTTTCAAAATAATCAGTGTTTTACTGTCATTACAAAAAAATCACACAAGCTAATTACTCAAAAATTAAAAAAAATCACTCATTGATCATTCGCAGCAATTCAAAACATTGTGGAGAGAGATATATGTACCTTCTTGAAAAATTACAACCCCCTACTACAATAATACACCAAGTAAAGCAGGATTATTTCAAATTGTCAGAAAACAGCTGATTGATGTACGCTCGTTTACTGACGTTAAATCAGCTGTTTTCTGACAAGTTAAAATGATCCTGCTATACTTAATAGTGCATCTAGAAACATGAAGAAGCAGCTGGAGTCAATTAGAGTCAATTAAGAGATGGGTCTTGAAAATGTGTTCACTTCTATTAAATATTCCGTTTTTTACGATGTGTTATTCAAGGTCATCTAGGTCTGTTGAGGTGGAAGGTCAAGGCTTTGAAGATTTCGCTCGGAGCCGTGACTGAGTCAATGCTTTATTGAATCCGTCTAAAATAATTTCAATGGCTTCGAAGATTTTGGCAAACCAACAAGAAGAAATCTATAAAGCTGCAATTCGTAATTATTTATTGTTCATAATGCAAGAGAGATTTCATTATAAATAATGAACTCTCCCTTCATTATATAACATCACTTTAAGTTAAAAGTGATAGAGAGGGCTTGTATACTACATCACTTTTGTAATGTAAGAAGTGAAAAAAATAAAATCATTTATCTATCTATCTATCATTATCATGCAGTCAAGCTCCACCACATTTTTGGATTCCCAAGTAATCTGATTCCTAATTATTAATCTGAAAATTCCCGTCTCAATGATTGCAACTATTTTTTTGATTTACGTTTTTTTCGAAATAAAGACCATGATACTCTTGAAAGGTATAGATTTGAAATTCAAGTAACAATTCAGGTAAAAGATAAAAATCAGCAAGCCGTGTTCATAGTTTACTTTGAATTCTTTCAACATAATTTCAACTATTCACATTCGATAACTCAGCTAGACTGTTACTTCTATTATTAAAGAAGTGTCGCTCTAAAACAAAAATATTATATTTTGTAGAAATATCATCAATAATAATATATCATGATAATACAATACATACATATACAATAATAATACCATCAATTATAATATTTGGGTGTACATAAGAAAAATAAGAATACAGAGGTGTATGAAATTAATCGGTACTCACGTGGTTTTAAGATAATTCTAACTGTCACCTAAATTGTCGCAAAATCCTGGAAAAGCTACTTCTTATTCTCACCTCTCATATCTCAATAAAAATTCTACAATCTAGAGGATGTTGAAATTTCAAACATTTTCCAAAAGTTTTCAAATCATTCAATTTTTAACTTTCTAATTTCTTCACCTTGTAACAATAAATGGAGAGACATCATAAGTACCACTCACCACAAGAAAAAATCAACCCAAAATGTTCTTCCATAAACCTTATCCATTACATTATTATTTCATTACATAATATTGCATCCAGTAGTAGTATCGACGTTCTTATTACAAAGCAAGATCAAATCCGAATCACCAGTGGAAAATAAGAAGACCCCTGCTCACCAAACCGTTCAAACTGTTTGCATTGTTCTGTAATATTGTGAAATTATCACATTTCCTCAAACATTCATTAAAGTGAAATTCTTTTAATGTATTTCACCTTGTGTCCTGTGCTAAATCTTGATAACATACAGAGTGATTTGTAAAGCAAGTCAAGTACTTAGATGCTCATTGTTAGTATCCTGTATAGAAAACAGGATAAATTATTTATATATATCTGGTACACAGGATGATATATTGTTGATAATGGTTTATACATAGATATGGAACAGGAATCACAGTATAAGCATTTGCAAGGTTTAGCAGCTCGTTAGTTGAGCTTTCATCTGGTATCCTGGGTTTTGTTAGGAACGGTCGCTACTAATTTGAATGGACTGACTTCCTTGAGGTAACGTTGTAGAGTTTGGACATTAGGCTTGGTAACAGTCATTGTTTACTCAATTATATTAATTTTAGAATTTTTTAATATGAGACTCATCATCGATTTAAACCGCTTATATAAGGATACACATTTTCAAAAAAGCATTTGGTCTCAAAATTTTAATAACTTTATACTGTAAAAATGATCCATCTCTATACAATTCACTCCCATACTGAGTTTGCTGACAAAAATGTTTGAAGCACTTACTACATTACACTATGCAATACAAATATGTAAAACTCCTTCGGCTAGTTGCATGGAATACATTTGAATTTAATCACCATAAAATAATTTTATTGATTCGCCGTAGATTCGTTTATTGATTTCCGTTAAATAACATCATTTAACAACGTTTGAATTTAATTGGATTTTCGTGCAACTGGCAAAGTGTTATATTGTGAAGCACTTTGTATTGTAGGCCTATCTACAGTACACATCAACTTTGATCAAATCTAAAAAAGAATATCACGTCAAGAAGTTCATATGGTCCGGAATCAACCCAAAACAAGGTCTATTCGTTCTTTTAATTACATAAGCATAAGCAACAGCCAAGAGTTTAAGTGGGCATCAACTTCCACAAAAAATGTGTTTTTATTTTATCCTATCAACTTGAAATGTTCACAATAATACATTTGAGATGATAGTATCCAGTAAAAAGTAGAGACAACTATCGTCATTGACCAAAATAAAAAATACTCTCAGTCTATTCTCAGTGGGAAATGATGAGAAAGAGATCTATTCAGAGTAGCTGAGATGTTTCTGAGTTAGAAGCCTATCTCGAGATTCTTTGCATAGTAATAACTCTGATTATTAGCTGACTAAAACAGGAAAACCACAATAAATTATCGAATTTTCAAGTCATCACGCCTGATTCCCACCTTATTTATTCGAATGATCTCATGAAATGCTCTCCAACTGGCGAAAAATCACATGAATTAAGGAATTTGACGAAATAAGATGATTAGCTTAATCCGGATCACTACATTTTTTTACATATTTGATGAGTGTAAAAAGAATTGAGATTTTCTTTTGCAAATTAGTACGTGTCGCCGCTTGGAATTGATGGAAAGTTCCTTGATGGTAAATTGGTGTGTTGGAACCTCTTATTCAATAGAAGAATAATTATATTTTTTCTTTCAATTTCCATGCTTAGTAACTGAATTGCGGAATGAATTTCTTTTCAAAACTAACTGTAGTACAAAACGTACTTTGTCAGTGATAATATAAAATGAGTTCGAAAAAATGTTTTCAACAATATCTCTTGTCATACTCTTTCAAGAAATTGTGATACGCTTGTCTAGAGCAAGAAAATGGCTGCCTTTGAAAACAAAATGGCGAAACAAACTATGACTACGATGAAGCTGTGTGATTGGACGAGACCTCTCCCTCCCACTTTCAACACCAGGAGGAGCTGGCCAATGGGAGTCGAGCATTAAAGACCAGAACAACTATCTTGTACATTTTTCCTATGGAAGATAGCGTTTGTGTCTCTGAGATACTATTTTTATGTAGTAAAATTGGCTCCTAAATTGTGTAGTAAATTGTGCACACTAGGCTATGAATAACATATTTTTACTTGCTTTTTCCACAGATAATGAGGATTCAAGATTAATTGATTACATGAATTGTTTATATCGAATCTATTACTAATAGGCTATTACTAATAGACTAAATTATAGCCTTTTTGAAAATTGAAAAATCCAGAAAACAAAACATTGATGTTTACTTTGTAAATTTTACAGTTCATGTAAATGCGGTTATTATGAATTATTGAACTTTGAAAAATTGGTTTTACAGCTTTATTTTGAGTGATCTGAATCCAAAATGTATTCGCTATGATGTTCTAGCAAACTAATAAAATTATTGGAGATATTCATTATTGTTATGGATTTTTGGTGGAAAACTCTCTCTGGTGTTCCACCTTGCCGAATTATACAATATACCCCAATGATTTGGGAAATACAGTGAGCTTATTGAGCTAATTCAAGTAGGTCAAAAATGTTACCACAAAATACGCAGTACGGGAGATGAAAACGATTGATGAGCATTAGAAAAATGAGAAATCACTCTTTATTAATGTTCACAGGAACAACACAACTTGAAACTCGGGAAACCACAATTAAAACGATTGATAAGCAATAAAAAAATTAGAAATAATCCTTTTATCATCAATTATTCATTTCAAGAATGACTTGATTATCTTTGGCATCAGACTGGCTTCATAATAAACGTTTCGTTATGTAATGATAAATTGTATGGGTGCAAGCCAACTGAACTGATTTTACTTCAAATTTAACGGTCACTCCAATATTACAGCCGTCTGTCTACGGCACAGCGTCAAAACAACACCGGAAAGAAAGTGGACGGATTTCATTGTATGCAAAACCATCGAGATCGATGCGATCTGAATTCAAATCGGGAGATTTTGTGTGGAAAATTCACGCCGATTGGCGCAAATGCAGGCGATATTTTTGTCGTAACAGTTGGATGGTTCTGCTCAATGACCTGCGACCGCGGGCGGGCGATTCATGGAGTAATGCGGCTTTCGGGTGTCCCGCAGAGCTTCTGCCCAGCTCAGGAATTTCTCATAGATGACGTAGATTTTATGTAAGAATAATTCTAACGTTCGATTTGAATTTGTTTCAAGATGACCGCAGCGGTGTGAGCTTGGACACAAGGGATATTTATGGAAGATTCTAATAAAAAGTAGCCTAATATTAATTAATTCAATTTGGCGGATGGCGAATAACTTTCATTTAACGTTTGTGTTGATTTCAAATATGTTTTTAAACAAATTAAATGAATATTACTATATTTTCTCAGTTTGGACAAGTTTGAAAGAGATGGATTGTTTGTGGAAAATGATTTCGTACGTAAAGTCTATGTTTCCTGTCCAGTTTTATGTCAGAATTTTAAACAGCCTACATTCTATATTGATTTTGTATTTGAATTGGTAAAAAATTCAATTTGATTTATTTGTTCAGTTACGAGAAACTTCAGTTGCAAGAGACCCAGAAGATTATAAAAATTCAAGGAATTATTATTGAACTATAATACAAAAATTATCCATACCTTTTCTTTCACATGTTGCCTCTGCATTTTCCTCTTAATTCTTTCTGGTTTTCAGTTCACCTCAATGTTTTCAAATTCTTCTTCCCTGTAGTCTGTAGTGTATCTCAAAACTATCCTCTACAAATAAGTTCCTTAGAAAGCTGTGTAATGTATCATAGGATGTATTGCATGGGCATATAAATCGATTCATATTCTGTTTCATACATATTCCTATCTTGTAAATATTTTACGTTTATGAAAATATTAAATTGAATATTGGAAAGCCTCATTCTAATTTCTGTGGACCCCATGTAGAATTGATTTTGAACTTTTCATTTCCCCTTTCATCATTCAGTTTCCTTTCTCAGTCATTCACCTATTTTATCTCTGTGACGTCCTGACGTCTCTTACTTGCTGACTCCAATTTTCTCTCCTTGATATTTAGTTCTACTCTATTGATCTTCCTGCTAGAAACATTAAATACTTCCCGCAGTCCTAATCATTGTATGATGGATTATTATTTCAAAGTTCAAAACCACTTAGTGTGAAAGTTCTACCTGATCATCCGCAATATATTGACATTTGACATTATTACGACTGCTTCTTAGAAGATTTAGTTCCTGTATCGTGAAGAGTTTTATCGCTGAAAAGATATTATTTCATGCTGGTACTCGGCTATTTTAGCAACAAATTTACCTAAACCAAGACTTAGGGCCGGTTGCATGCAAGTGGATAGAAGCTTTAATTTTCTATCATTCAATAAAATTAACATTGGTAATTGGATATTGAGCTCAACAGACGTTTGTGCAACTGAGACTAATTTTTTTGCATAGTTGATAAATTAACAATATTTTTATTTCGACAGAAGAATTTGGTTATAGATTTAGCGTGTTCAAACTTAAGTAACTTGTCAACACATTTTCACAGAACAATTTTCAACATTACCGTTAACGTAATGTACAGTCCATACGGTACTCTCAAAAATGATCACTTTCGAACAAAAGAATTGTTGTCGTGACTGTTAAATGTATCTCATTATCCAAGAAAAACCTAGGGTCGTTCCTCCTGCCTTACAATGTGCTACGGTTCTGGAATGGAATCAAGGCTTAATCTGAATGCAACAAGAACTGCAATAAATGGAAACTGTATATATATCTGTATAACTGTATATTATGTGTCTTTTCAAATGAGGATGGTGTATTTTCATTTGCCGTTTCCACGGTGAGTGTGATCAAAAAGTTAATACGGTTTCCCACCGGGCTAAGAGTTAATTTTTATGGGAATAAAGTTTTTTGAAAGTTTAATTCAATTAGAATTGACTTCTATTACTTGAATAATAAAACATCTCATTAATTTATTTTATGTGCAATAAAATTTCTTAATTAAATTTTCTAAAATATTTCTTAAAATAGGTAGATCTACCAACGGTTATTAGTATAAAAGATTATCAATATATATGTTATATTGAGTGAGAAATAATCATACTCAAGTGGTTATTTGCTAATCTTGTTTAGTTCTTCCATCAGAACAATAAATTCAAACAAAAACAGATTATTATTTTATTGCACTTTGGTTTACGGTACTTTTTCCTTCACTTGTGTAGGCTGCAATAGGTATGCAATGTAGGATAATAACCGTATCCATCAATGAGCCATTTAATTACTGAATCCTACGTGAATTACGTAATTTGAAATAAATTGTTAAGATAGTCACCCACTCTATTATATCAACTGTCAATCATGGTGGACCTTTTTGAAAATTGACTTTTTATTTTCAGTTCATGGTTGACAAGCGTTTCGAAAATAAAAATAAAACTATGAATAGACTATTTTATACAGGCTGAGAAACACAGGAAACACTGCAAGAGTATGTTAATTATCAACGGTTCCTTTGTTCAATAATTATTATTTTTTAATTAGAACATGCTCAACTCTTGAGAAACGTTAAATGGATAGGCCTGCTAAATGGATAAGCCTAACTATAAACATACGCATATTAGTTTTAACACTTTTTAATATTCAAAACAGATTTTCATAAGCAAAATAAAATTTCTGCCTACCTATGGGGGGTTACAACCCCCAAAACCCCCCCACTGGTTACGCCTACGAGTCTATAGTGCGATTCACGTCAAGAAATCATCATTGCTTAGATAGGAGTTTGCTATCCTTGTTCAGCACAAGGCAGTTGCTGATGTCTCTATCCTACATCCCAACAAACACGTTTGGTGCAGTTTTCTCTTTCTCTCTCAATGAAACTTGGCATCAATGCTCCTCATATAAACAATACTGACTTCTTGACGACGTGAATCGGTCTATATCAGTCCTACCAGTACCAATGTAGGCCTATCAGTACTGAAGCAGAATACATTCATTAGTAAGTCACGTCCCGTTCACACATAAGGTATCATTATGGATTTGCAACAATCGGCCAGATAAAAGCATAAAACTCCCTTTCAAACCGCAATTTGGAACTAGTTAAGCCAGAATAGTTCTGTCGGCATGTGCCATGTTGAAAGCATTGAACAGAATTGAGAAGAATTGAACGTGCAGAACAGCGTCATTTGCAATAATAATCAACGGGTAGCATCTACTCCATTTGCGGGACCTTTCAAATGTAACTTACCAACCTTGTATTGGCCATAAGACTTGTTGCTCTAATGTTACCGCTCTGGTACGAATCGAAACGAAACCTGCTTTCAAATTATACTGGAAAAATGATTTTGATCATGTTATACTCTTATAAAATTCAGTAACTCAAGTTACATGTTATTATTCTAGTTCAATTACAAGTAGTTGAAAAGGTGGTGTTTCCATGAACTTTATGAGTTGCATAGGAAACTGTAATCATCTATCAATTAATTGAATCATTGATATAGGCTACTTGAAGTGATAAAAAATTGAAATTGAATGGGGATGTTTGAAAAACTCAAGTTCAAATATTAATTTTATTAATTCTCATAAAATACATTACAGAGATCATTACAAAAATAAAAAAGTAACTGGAATGAAGACTAAGAAGACTACACAGCAGAAAGCGGAGTATAATAGCCTACAATGGAAAACCTAGATCTTGTCTCTTTTTCAGTTCAAACCGATTTATTTTTTATGGTTATTTCCAATTGAACTAGAATACTAGATCAATAAATATCCATAATATTGGAACCAATTAATCCATTAAAAATTTACAAATTAATTTATTTGTACAGATAAATACAGCAGAAAACGAAATTAGTCTCAGTAGTCAAATTCCCATAAATTTGAAACATATATAATTTGAATTCTTGGATTATAAAGACATATAAATTAAAATTCCTGGATTTGACCTCATTAGTCTCAGTAGTCCAATTCCCATACATTTGAAACATATCAAAGATATCATCTTTCTTCAGAATCTATTATTGCCAAATCTGAACCTCCTTTAAAATTTATTAAATAATTATCACGGTAGAATATCAGCTTATCAAAAATTTTAGAAGATTTTTACTGGTATAACAAAATAATAATTGGAATTGAATGTTGTTTATTAATATAGTTGAAGTATGAACAAAATATTTAATAATTTATTACGGTTTGTTTGTGGTTAAAGTAACGTCAAGGTGTAGCCTGCCAATTTGAACTATTTGAATCACAACTAATAAAATCCAATATTTCAATATATTCCACAGTGCATAACAGCACAATGTCTGCAGACAATAATAAAACAGGGTGTTTCAAAAAAGACTTTACAACTTTGAAATTGCATATAATTTATATATTTGTGTATAAGACAACTATAAATAATGTACAGTAGTTGTTATCGTATGCCTATCACAATATCATAACCGAGCTTTCCTAGTAAGAGTGGGTGTCAGCTTCATATGAGTTGGTTGATTGAATCCAATTACCGCATTATATTTTGAAACTATATCAATATTTCAGCCCACACTTAGCATTCGATTAACCTTTCAGAGTTTTCTTGCCTTGTTCTAAATTTCCCGTTCAAGTATGCTGTTAGCCGCTGTCTGCTCTGCTCAATTGTGGGCCAACTGTAATTGAACCAGAAACAAATCTTGTGATCGATCTATTTAAAAAAAACTCCAAAAGTGGTTACTCCTACTGATAATTGAAGCCCACTTTGATCAAGGACTAGAAGGTCTTTTCCTGAAATGAAGCCGGAAACTTTACACCCCGATTCACCAAATGTCAAAAATTACTCTGTAGTATAACACCTCAAGTTAACCAGCTTCGGAATGATAAAAATTGCAAGATTCATCTTTAGAATATGAAAATTTCAAGGTTCAAGAATTCTCGGTTGATCTAATCTCTGTAGATTTCAATTTCTTTTTTATAGTGAAATGACTATTACTTATCGATAGGAAATGAGTATTATTCCAACATAAATGCTGTGAAAAATGGGATACAACGAAAAAAATATGCAAATATTTGAGAATTATTGGAATAATTATAGATTTACAACTTTCTGAATTTTCTTCGTATAGAATCAGTTGAAATGATTCGACAATACTTCCACATATTAGATTCTGTATATGAGATTACAACTCCATAGCTTTCCAATATTTTGTGCTTCAAGAAGATAACATTAAATGAATCCCTATTTTTCTTCAACAATCTTGAGATGACTTAGTGGATGTTTAATGATGAGCAATCATATCTCATAAAACTTTCTCGCAGTTATGACACCTTTCCAATAAAGTCTGGAGTGAGTTGGCGAAGTTAAAGAGCTCAAGAGGCAGGAGAGATATTGAATGGTGAATGGTGGATCGTGATTGGTCAATGAATTTGCACAGATGATGCAGTGGCTGAACTGCCTCGTTCAAAGTAAACAGTTGATGAATAACTGTTCTACTTATAAGTAAGTTCACTACAGTTTCTATGAGGTAATCAGAAAATCTTCAGAAGTGCATCTAACTGTACATAATACTATTACTTCATGAGATGCTAAAAGTAACGATCACCCTACAAACCATATGCTCTCATCTTTCACTCCTTGTGAACTGGGATCTTGTGTCTTGTTTGAGTTTATAATTTATTTTACAATAATCCGCTATATTATAGAGATTCTCAACTACCATCGTTATCTTTTTCATCTCAAAGAATTGTTTTTTATTACTCCTTTTTTGCTCGATTTGTAGGACATCAATTTGTATGGTTCAAATTCCTGATGTGCCTACTTTTTCATTCTTTTCTCATTCAGAATTATACTAAGCTCATCTTTTATTTTCTTTGATCTTAGCTTATAGTCTCTTGAACCTTCTTTTATTTTTCAAATCTCTATGGAAATTTGTTGCATGAAAAGTATCCATCTTTACTTTTAACGCAACCTATGAAACTGTTGATTCGTTAAGAATCATTGTGGATTTTCAACCGTCGCTCATACTTTTAATCGTTTGAATCAGTTTTAATGGAATAGTTTTGATTCTCTATTTGCTGGACAACGATGTAATTCATTCATCAAAACTCTTTTTCGATCTCCCAATATGCTGTAAATTGATATTTTCATATAAAATAAGAAGAGTTTTGGTAATCTTAGTAAATAACATATTTGTTATTCTAGTTTTAGTTTGAAACTGAAGCTTGGAGTTTAAACATGGAATCTGGTGTGTGTAATAAAGAAAATATAATAATAAGTGAAACTTATAGTTAGTGTATAAACTCAAACTGAAACTTATAGTGTGTATAAGTGAAACTTTGATTTATTTTGAAAGATGGTGATACGAATTTATGATTCATTTCATGCTCTAGAAGTGAAGATGAACTTTACTGTATTATTATGTAGCATACATAATGCTACAATATTTTCATTTCCCCATATTCTCCATATAATTCTGATTATACTGTTTTTATACTGCATCTCCCATTCTTTTTCTCTCCTTCTCTCTTTTCTCTCTTTCTCTCTGTCACCCTTTCTCTTTCTTTTTCTCTTTTCTCCTCTCTCACGACATTTCTCCACACCACTTGCAACAGGAACAGATGGTTGAAACGACACCATATACGGATTGAGAAGCATTCACGAACAACCTATTATTCATTTAAATAATTATTGTTATTGCCTGTCGCAGTGAATCATTCATTGAAAGCAGAGGAAAGCTAATACAGTATCATCTTCCACTCCAGTTAGATTTGAGCCCCAGTATGAACAGTAGTACTTTCCATAGACATTTATACATAACTGAACGGAAATACTTTTTGATAAATGCTAGAATGAAAATCCTACAATTGATCCACTTAGATATAAACAAATTCTAATTGAATTTAGCAAGCAGTATCTTATTTTGGATAATATTAGTTATTTTATAAAAGACAGTACATTATTTCGCTTTATTACTCTGTATATTCATAATATTTTATAATGATGTATATTTCATGTACTTGTAATATTGTTTTTCCAAAATAAAGAATTATTTGATTTGATTTAATATAGATATAAAAATGTGCTATACACATTCATATGCTACAAAACTACCATACGCTACCGGTAACGGTACAGTAACGGCTACACCTGTATACAAATGTTTTGCATGATTATTTGAAGATAAATCAATTTTTATAATGCTTGTTGACCCTCAGTATTTGTTGTAATTTCTGGTAAATGAACCATTAAATTTTTATGTCATGTTGCTAAACCAAAGGACATGCTTAACTGCAAACGTTATTTCAACGACTGGTTCACTAGTACTTCCAAACCATGATTCAACCATCATTAAATTTGCATTGCTTTCAAGACCCCGTGCAGTAAATTTCCAGTCTTTGTTCACCCTTCACAATATCTCGTTTATGAAAACTGAAACTTGTTTCAACTGAAAAACAGATACTTACACAGAAACTCTACTTGTTTTACAGCCTTATTGTCCTTGAGAACATTCAACACTGCGTTAAAAGCAACCCTCTTTATACTGTATCCCGTATCCTATTGAGCATACAATGTTGACTGTGTAGAGGCGTTTCAAATTTAATAAGATGCCTTCGATTGTGTGCTCTCTAGCTACCAACTTTAGTAGCTTTGTTAGAAAAGCAGTTCAATAGAAGTTTGAGCAAGCCTGTTGGGTACTTGCGGGACGATAACATCGTTATTCATACTGCATTCCAATAACTGAGAAGAAACTGAACCTGTAGCGTTCCAAGCACTAAACAAGGAATAGGAAACAACCGGAAAGGATTAGATAGAGAATGATTTTACTCTCTGCAGGGATGAAATATACAACTAGAAATAATCAGTTTAAAGCATTATGTGCTCTATGAAATGAGAACATAAAACTCACAAACAATAAAAAATTCGCAAGTTTTATTCAATATAAAGCAATTGATTTTACTAATTATTAAGTGCTTGAGAAGCCGTTTGAATTAGTGTAGTGCTTGTTTGAGTGGTGTCCAGTGAAAAAATTAAGTGATTCAAACTTCAGTTAGTAAAGCAAAATTATCAAAAGTACAACATGAAAAAATATATAAATTTATATTTATTATTTATATTTAAATTAATACTATAAATCTATATTTGATTAGTAAGATAGGTTGGATAAAATTTGCTCATTAGTCTCAAGACTAGATAGCAATAATTTTTACTAAAAACAATTAAGTGCTTAAAGCTCATGACAATCCTTGGAGATCCTCGGGAAATTGAAAATCATTCATTGAAAAGTATTTCATCAATAGAGTATTGATTATCATAATATCAACACCTGATATCGCATCCATAAAGATTCCTCGTATTATGTGTATTCTTGTTCCATCTAGGGAAAAAGCTGTAGAAGTAGCTATTAAGATGAGTTTTATCGAGAAAGAGATGAGGGGGAAAATATGAGAATAATAAGAGTTTTTGTTGGAAATAGAGAAATACGGAGTGATGTTTATAATTGAATGTAGAGAATTTGAAAAAGACTTTGATGAATTGAGGGAGGAGAGAGCAATGGATAGGAAAATGAACAAATGAGAAATTATATTCAAGAAAATATTATAAGCAAATATTAACTGGTAATATGTAGGAAATTTGAATTCAATCAATTTCAATACACAGATCATGATATGATTTTAGAGAGAAGTAATGGCACAGCTCAAAACTGTTTCTCTCCAAAATTTTGATATTTTAAAGCAGAAATTACAATGTGGAAAATAATATCAAGATAAAAGAGATGTGGGAGGATAGAAAGTGAGTCAAAAAGATGAAGATAAATCAGTTGGCAAGAAACTAAGGGGAAATATAAGAGCGTACGAGCTATATGAAACCAGTAGCCTAAACAATGCCCAATTAATAGTAGAGAAAGTTCAGAGACACAAATAATCAACAATAATTTATTGAAGAATGTGAAGATATAATTACTGTCACCTCATGATTGATTACCAGCCGAGAGCCGAGAAAACAACATGTTCGCCGCAATTTATGTGTGGAACAAAAAAGGAGCACAATACTAATAAAAATTAGCTTGATTGCGTTTTGTATAATGGATCATCGATCTTCGTTGCCTCACAGCGGGGTTGGAGAATTTATTTCTGAATTTAAAATAGCGGCAGACGACCTTGATGACGTGTATGCTCGCCAAAACGGGAGATGAAGACAACGCCTGTGATTTGAATTTAAGAGGGCGTGGATGCAAGATGTTTTACAGTTTTGGTAAAGGCGGATTACTTCACGGCACTCTCTCTTTCTTCAGCTTTGTGTGCCCACTACATTTTGAGAGGTTTTTTGCAATTTTAAGTAAGGACGTGTGAGAGAGGTGTATGTGGGGAAGGAAAAGTGAGTGAGAGAAAGAGAGAGAGAGAGAGTATTAGATTGTGTGTGAGAGACAGTAAGGAAGGGTGAGTGGTTTGAAGAGAGTGAGTGAGTGTGTTGAAGAGCATGAAAGTGAGAAAGAATGTGGGGTTGAGAGAGATAGATAGAGAGAGATAGAGAAAGGGCGAGGAAGAGAGAAAGAAAGAGAGAGTGAGTGTATAAAAAGAGTGCGAATGAGTGAGTAGTTAGAAGAGAGAGAGAGAGTGTGTGTATGAAAGAGCAAGAAAGTAAGAAACAGTGAGTGGTTGTTGGTTATAAGAGAGAAAGAGAGTGTGTGCGAAAGAGCGAGAAAGTTAGAGGATGAGAATGAGAAAGTCGGAGAGAAAAATCATGAAGGGGAAGAAGAAAATGTGTGGTTGGTAATGGACGGAAGCGCACATGGACGGAGTCTCATATTTGTGAGACTCCAAAAATCTGAACTTGAGAGAAAATGCTGGCAAATCTAAACCCTTCTTATATTATGCATAACCCTTCTTATATTATATTATTAAACCCTTCTTATTAATCCATCTTATCATGCAAACCTCTACTTATTAGCTTGGCAATAGATCAAGTCTTTCCCAAGTCGTAAAAACGAGACCCCAATCTTTTCACAATAAAATACTATCTTCCATGGAAACATGTTTTCAGGCTTGTATCAAAAAGTTGAATCCTTAACGGTCTGCTAATTAAGTTAGATTGGTGGAAATCAATCTACAAAACAAGTCCGAAACAAGTTAGTCCTTGACATTTACTTGATTGCTCATTAAAGACTTTTACTAGTAAGTGTACTTTGAAAATAAACTGGAGCATGAAACATTTACTTTTCAACTGAGAGATGGTGTTTCCTTTGATTAAAAAGCTCCCACTGTATAACGTGATAATGCAACTGGCTGATCTCAATCAATAAGCCGTTAGCATTTGATTAGACAACGGTTATCGTTGATGACAGACTCCTCTGGATTGTTCGCCGCACGTTTTGATAGAGAGGTTTCATTACAGAGTCTGTGTTGAGAAGAATGCCCAATATAATGCTCATGCCGAATTCAATCTTACTGCTCATAAAACTGGTTCAAATATACAGCATATGAAGATAGCCTACCACAATAGAATCTAATAGTATTTAATCTTAAATTGGAATAATCTTGACTATACTTTCATTAATCAATATAAGTAATTTCGAAATCGATGATTGAGTAATAATTGATAGGCTAATGTATCGAAAAAATAAGGATTTTTTCACAGCTCCTGATTTCCAAGGAATCTTTGAGAATACCTTCATCTTTAATAAGCGATACGTCGATTTGATAAAGTATAGGGATTCATCGAATACCTTCAAAAATAGAATGAATATATAACAAGAGAACTTCTTGTCTAAAAATCCAGTAAAATGTGAAACAAAGTTCTATATGTTAATAACTACCTTTTTCCTAACCGACTAATATTGTAATTATTTTAATAAATGCAATTCTATCTTAGAATTTAGTCACATAAACCTAGGCCAGGCGTATACCGGTTAGTCAAGCCAAGACAAGACGACATTAGTCACGTTTAGTCAAAGTAATTCACATAGCTGCTTATGAAGCAGCACACACCGATGCAATGTTTAATCGGTGTGTGTTACTTCATAAGCGAATATGTGAAGTACTGTGACTAAACGTGACTAATCTCGTCTTGTCTTGTCTTGACTAACCGGTGTACGCCTAGCCTTACTTGGCCTTACCAATAATCTTTCATTATGTTGTAGTTTCATTATGTCAATTAGTGTAATGTTGTTAATTTTCAATTGATGTCACATTCATTCACGTCCTTTTTTCAAATCTGATTTTTTGTTATGATTATCAATTTTCACACTTCCTTTTTCAATGTACATAATTTATAATCAAACAGGTGAACAACCAGCTCACCAGCTTCAATCTCATGTTAATTCCACGTATTATAAAGACATTTTTCGGTAACTCCTTCACAACTCAAAAAAGGCCTTTTGTGGGCAATATGAATATAGTTGGAGTATGAATACAGTACTATAGGGTGTATTATGAAAGTATAAATATAGTTGTAGTATGAATATTAGAATATAGTAGTACGTTATGACAGCATGAATATAGTTATTATGTTATGTGCATCACTGTCACTGAATAAATATGCGGCCGATACTCTTCTAACCTGTCACGGTTGCATGCAAAATAATATATAATATATGCACTATATATAATAATATATAGTAGTATGTTATGGCAGTATGAAATGAAGCTTATTTTCCAACTAAAAGTACATGTCCTTGAATTGAAAGCACTCTCTCATATGCTGAGGAAAATCATCTTCTTAACTAGACCGTGGACACATTTCCATGCATGTTTGCTGCATATTAAAAAAAAATCTTATTGTACTTTCGGCTTCAGGTCAGAAGAAATCGGTATTGTCACTGCAGGTCTTTCCATTCTTCTTTCCAATTTTCCCATTCTCGCGAAGAAGATTGGAGTGCCAAGCAGAACTGATGAAGATGGTTGAGTGGAGGAAGTCACTCACCCTTTCAGGCAGGCTGTCACCTGGGAACTTCATGGCTTGTTTGCATCACTGTCACTGGATAAATATGCGGCCGACTCTCTTCTAACCTGTCACGGTTGCATGTAAAATCGACGGCTGGATATTTGTTATTGTGCTCATAATGGAAGATGGGTCTATTGAATGGCGTAGAGCGCTCGAAGGAAATAATTGGTTGATGACAGTTTAGGGTGGTAGGTGACTCAAGAACTCTAGGGGAGAAATATAATACGTATATATGAAAATGTATATATATATGTAATATGTAAATTTATCTGTGAAAGGAGGGGGTAAAGGGGGAGTAACATAGATATTTTTAAAAAATGGAATAAAAGGTAAGATAACCAAGGATCAGTGCCTTTTTGAGTCGAATCAGTGAACTACTTTCACTTAATTATTTTCAATGAGTGAGAGAATGTTGAGAAAATATATTTGGTTACATATATATAAAATAATAAAGTCTTGATTTCTTTGGAAAGAATTTTGTTCTAAAATTTGTAATGAACTAAAAGGGTTTAAAACAAAATGAAGATTGCAACTTCTTATTACAAAATTATTTCCTCATAAAGTTCCCAATTTGAGTTCACTAAATTGAGTTTTGTAGAAAATGTTCAAGGGAGTTAAGATACTATGAAAAACAAAGACTCTTGTTTCGAATAGTTAATTATGAATTAATAATTTATTTGGAACTGATTGTCTCACCTAGCGGACAGGGATTTTCTTGCTGAATACCAAGAGTTTTCTATTTCTTCTTGTGAAGTTTTGTATATTACTTCTAGTGCTTTTTTTCTATTTGTATTGTTTCATTTTATGAATTGAATTTTTCAACCACTAAATATGTCTTGGGCAATATGTCATGCAAGCTTGAGCTATATGTCATGCATTATGTAACACTACATAATCACTACTAGTTATAAACACTACTAGTCATCATTTTCTGAAAGATTGAGGAAATTTATCAAGTTTTTCTACAAAGTTCTACTCTACAAGATACAGAAGTTGATCAGAGAGCATACACAATGGAAGCAAGCAATCTACATGTAATGCGTGTCTCCTCTCGCACCTGTGAACCCATTATTAATGAATGGCAAACGCCTGACTTCCACACCACATGCATGAAAGGGTGCGGAAAAGGCAGAATGAAGTGTGGAAATGCCTAGTGATTTGCTTAGAGAGTCAGCCGCCTGTGAAACATCCATGTAATTACTGAGCTCCCGGGACCAGCGGCCAGTCGGCTAAAAAAGCAAAAGGTAATGATTTCCTGGAAAAAATGAAGGCATCTTTTGTTTCTACACAAAAGCTTATGCAAACTTTCCGTTCAGGTACTTTGAAATGCCTGTTGTTGTGGTTGGTCTGAAGAGGTTGGTTAAATCGAGTAGATATTTTCTTTTATCTACTCAAGCAGAATAGACCCACAATTTGGACAGAGAAAATACATAGAATGTATAGAACAAAACGGAAATGTATAGAATAGACAGAGAGATACAATAAAGTACATGGAAACGGCAGGGGTGATAATCAGCACCTATGTCTATGACGCCAACTACCCCCTAAAATAAACTAAATTTATACACAAATCCTTATAATTTTTTTCACGCGTGTTGCTGTTATGCAAGTGGGAATGGGATTATTGAATATGGAATAATCTGAATATTATAGTAACTATTGATCAGTAACCTAGCACATCTTACCTTGCATGAATTTTCCCATTTATATTTCCCCTTTTTAAATCTTTTAGAAGCCTTAATATATTTGGAAAAGCATGAACTTTCTCCTTGTTCATCGACTCATACTGCCAATTTGAAGTGAAAAACCAAATTTTAAAGTTTATACAACAATTCTATAAATCTTTATGGAAAATTTGGTACCATTTTCATGATTGTCGGTTGGAAAATAGCAACCAAAAGAGAAAAACTCGTTTTGAGCCACCCTCACCCTCGCATTGCAAAAATCAGCACGTTCGTATAAATTGAGTAAATGGTATTGAGAGCTCTTTAGAATTGGTACTGTAACTTATTCTAAACAGAAAAATACATGACCCACTAGCTACTGCTATCTACTGGCCAGATCCAGAGCTAACTACGTTTCAAGTTTTCGACCAATCAGGAGAGAGTAGGGCGGAGCTTGCTGGTATATGAGTAGGAGTAGTTGAGTGACTTGTTCTTGACCCAGCAGCTACTGTAATCTAGTGGCCAGATTCAGAACTAGATGCGTTGCTAACTGTTGACACAGAATAGGAGAGACATCTCTCCTATTCTGTGCTGTTGACCAATCAGAAGAGAGTAGGGCGGAGCTTGCTGGTATGTCAGTGGGAGTAGCTTAGTAACTTGTTCTTGACCCAGCAGCTACTGCAATCTAGTGGCCAAATTCAGAACCAGCTGCGTTGCTACCTGTTCACCAATCAGAAGAGAATAAGTGGAATATAGAGACATGGTCTCATTTAAACAAGACTTCTCCTTTCTGCTCCTTGTTGGGTTCAAATTGGATTAATCTTTATGAAACATTGACTGTCTTATGGTACGGTACTTATTTTGCTTGACTTGACATCTTGTAAATAATTTAGGTACAGTACATGTAAATTGATAATCTATACAGGATCTGTAAATTCATATCATATCATAATACAGCTATCTGTAAATTCGATAGCCTTCTGATTCATTGAATATCCGCCATTTTGTGTGACATTGGCTCCACCATTCCATTTTTCTGCAATTGATATTGATTGAAGCTAATCAGGAATTATAATCTACTATACACCAATTTTGTAATGGTGACAGAGGAAAATAGAGTCATTTACCTATTAAGCTATCTATTTATCTATCTGAAAAAAGCCCAATTGAAAATTCGATAGCATGTTAGCCTACAGATACATGTAATATTCACAATTTGTATAATACAGTTCTACCAATTAATTTGTTCAATTGATAAAAATGTAGTCGATCAGCAATTATTATAATCCACATTCAGACCAATAATTATGGATTCATCCAACTTCTTTATTTCAATCACTTGAGGTTTATTGATTGAAAGTAATGAAAATTATAAAAATTCTCAATTATGATTGAAGGTATTATACAGTTAGTATGAGAATCCTTATAATGAACCATGATTGGTATATCGATTCATGATACTCCTTATAATGAATCTCACACCGGGGGCCCTGTTACATGTAAACTTAGAACATTAGAAGTCTTATAATATTTAATACTGAAAGAAGGCGGATGCAGACTGAATTATTTATATTTTGTACGAAGTAAGCTGTCCTTTTTATGTCGAGTATGTGGTGCTTCGTTTAAATTACAGGATTTCTAAATTTTTATGTAACACTCCCCTAGATTTATTATAAAAACTAACAGTTCAAAAAATTTGTGAGTAGTCTCCAACATGACGTAACCCCGAGAGTCTATATTTATTCCAGCAATAAAAATTGGATACGAATACCTTGACTTTCAATAGGAATTGATCTGATTTCAGTCAACCTTTTATCGACCAATGTTCGTTATAAAAAATTACTGGCATAATTCTGCTTTTTATTGCCCCAAATCAATACAGTAAATCCTCTATCCTTGCCACTAATGAACTTGGCCATTACTCAGTACGACTGCGGCCTTGCTGAGTTATCAGCGGGATTACATAGCCTAATAACTGGATCGGGATGCTAGACAATGCTAGAGTAATGTTACCTCACGCTAATTATTAGTAACTCTATCTGATTACATCCTCAGCCTTGATTATTGAGTGGAATCATATGCTAATTAAGTGAGCCGTCTTCTTGGGAAGATATTGAAATTATAGGTCTGATGCTGAAAGATTTCAAGGTTCAGGGGTCTGTCTCATGACAAGCTATGAATTATTAGTCTACTAGTACAGTCAACAACCACTCCTATGAGATTTTCCAGAATTTAGGAGCTCATGTACAGTATTTTCAGTGAAATCTAGATAAAAATCAATTTTCAAAGAGTTTAAATAAATTTATACCATAAAAAAATTTAGACTAAGTAAAATAGAAATAATATTTTGTAATATTAAATTAATACTTTATGTCTATAATTTTTCTAAATTATGTAACTGGCAGAATTTTTTTGTTTATGTATTTGTATTGTATAGAAGAGGAATAAGAATTTTTGAGTTTCGAGTTTCCTATTACAGAAATGTAGTCGGGGTGATAGCTGGACACAGTCTAACAAGAAATAATCATTTAATTCAGTTATTATTTGTTCGAGTTATTCAAGAAAAAACGCATTTTTCAATCTGATTTTCTACACAAAATTTTATAAGGGGATATAACTTACAAAATCATTTATTACATAGATGATGTGTCTCGAATTTTTAACACTATTCATGAAAGTCAAGTCGCTTCTCTTGCTAGATGTAATGATATTCGGTCGTAGCATAATCTATTACTTATTTTTTATTCCAGAATAAACTCATGAATAATATTTTAGAACAATTCAAGAAGTAACGTGAAAATTAACCACCAGAGAAATATTCAGATGTGTTCTTTATAGTTGATGTGGAGAAGATAAAAGAAGAGCTACTAACTTTATATTCTTCTGTAACTATTTGTATTAAGCTTTTCAGGTTTCAGCTATCTGATTTTGAAACATTTCCACTCAACTATTAATAGTTTATGATATTCGCTCCATGGTCACAAAACATTTCCCCTTTGTAGACAGTTCATAGGCTATCATAATTTTACCTGAAAATCAATCAAACTCTTCAAAATAACTATTTTACAAATAATTTTCAGTCAATATTAACAAATAGCATCGGCATTGAATGCACTATGGTAGTAACCTAAGTAGGAATCACTAAGGTTGCAATCTAGTAGTAACTCAGTGGGAATCTCATCCAACCTGAGGGCTTCTCATTGATTTAAGCCATAAATAACATTAAATGACTCATAGTTGTCTAAAGTCAGGATTGATGAACAAGCAGCAAGAACCAGAGAGAATAGAAGTAAAATTTCTTCTTCTATACTCTCTGACAAGAACATTCGATCAGCTGTCCACCTGTCAAAGTATCAGCTTCTCTAACTTGCTAATGGATTATCCTTCCATTGTTTTCCTGCTACGAACTCGTCATGTTTTTTGTCCTTCCGGATCTGATGTTAATTGGTGATTCCATATACCAACATGCATTAATCATACTGACCTTTGACTGTTACTTCTGTTTCCAAGTGTTTGTTTATGTCATACATATTTTTTATTCGTTGATTTTTTTCTCTATTGACTTTAAAGTTTGTTGGAACTTGTCAAGACTTGAAGTTGCAGTAAAAAGTCAGTAATTTGAGTAAATTTATAAATAAATATAGACTATCAATAATTTATCAATTATACATGAAATTATAGACTATTATGTCGATGAATCGTAGATAATGAGGATCTGAATTACCTGTGTGTAACGTAGATTAAGAAAAAAATTATCGTGATACACATACCTGTCTTGCTAGGAAAACAGCCTCGTATGTTGTTATTTCTGCAGGCTCAAAAGTGACTCAAAACCACTGCAATTCACACCTGAAGTACTTGTTGATAAAAAACCATTACACGCTAATAATAAAATGAGAAATTATCAAGGCAATAACAATTCTTATTCAACAGTCTTCAATGGGATAATAAATTGAACAAAGTCAATTGCATTCGAACCGGTGAAAAGTGCATTCAAACTGCATACAAACCAGTAAGTCAAGCAGAGATAAATATCGCTTTCCGCTATTCATATGTGAAGGCTACGTCCTTCATGATAGATTGACTGCAATCACAGTCCTAAATAATTATATTGAGTGGTTGAAGAAATTACGACTATTATCTGGAGTTGAACTCTTAATTCAAAAGTTGATTCATTCAATTTGAAAGCCGGAGTTGTGGTTTGCCACACTAGAATCGACATAGAAAACCTGTATGAGTTGTAAATGTATTTTGGTTGGCATTGCTATGTCAAATTTGTTTGATGTGTTAATTTAGTTGGTTTGATTGCGTGTGTGTGGAAGTCATTAGCTAAACCTCGTGCTGAATCTTATAAGTTGAAACTTTGAATGATTAAACACCTTGAGTAAGCCATTTATCAAAATAGAATGCTGTGTTCAGGAAAATTAATATTAGATACCTTATGAGATTCATCACATTTCCATTGAAGGGATAATTAGATTGATAACAATTCTATTAGTCCACCCAACTATAAGTTTCAACAGAAAAAAATTATTATTCACATTATATTATATTAGGAATTATTCACAATAAGAAGAGGTTCAAAAGTATTCCAATACTTTTTTCAACTAAAATTCTGGTGAATAACTTGAAATTTGCTTTCGAATTTTGCAAATAGAATTAGCAAGTGTCATGAATTTGTTACAGGCTCTGTCAAATATTGCAAGGAAATTGTTATGATGAGACTGGATCATGAGTTTCCCCAAAACGACAGAGGTTTTCACCCAGAGAATAATATCATTATTATTACAGTATCATCTCTAGTTTGTGCTCTAGCTCTAGCCCTCACTTACAAGTTATTATCCATTGAGTTTCACGTTTTTTTAATGATACAAAATGTCTTTGAATGTTCAATATTCACATCATCTGAGGCTAATCAAACCATTACATCACTTATTATACCATATTTTCATCATCCATAAGACAGATACGCACGCATCCATATCCATGTATGGTTTTAATACCAGTACTTGGTATTAAATTTACGCCTTAACTGTTTCTACTACTTCTGGGAATAAGAAGGACATTTTATTTGATTAGCTTATTCACTTTGTACGCTCCATGCTTCTTGTCTCCGTATCTATGATTCTTCTCTCACCATGTTCTATGCTCTGCTTCTCTTAGTATGTTCCATGCTTCTCTCTGTATGTGCTATGTTTCCTCTCTGCATGTTTACTCCCATTATGTTTGTATGTTCCTCTCATCCTCCTTTTTCTCTCTCTTCTACTTCTTAAAATCTTTCTCTTCCTCTCCACCTTCTTATAGCCTTCTTCTTTTCATTTATTACACAACTCATTACTCATCTCCCATAAGTGCAACTTTTATCAATACACAGATCGACCTCAAAATGACGTGGGTGACCTAACAAACACGGCTCGTGAATTCATCATTAGAATGAATTCTTCATCCTCATTTCATCACGCATGCAGTAGGTCACGGTGACAGGTGGGAGTCTCGAACGGAGGTAGTGGAGATCACTTTCTGTTTTGACATAATGCTCAGATGTAACTGCGTTCATTTCGAGTCTCCTCACATCTATTGTTCACTAGGACCCTGTCAAAAGACAGACACAGCTATTAATGACGTTTATCCCGATTGCGAAACGTGTCATCTCTGAGCACTCACCGCTTACGAAACGCACGATGTTTTAAGCTATTGTTCGCCGAGGTTCAAATGTCATAGCTCGAGCTCTCAATACCAAATGTTCTGGAAGTGAAGACAGGTAGCAATATGGCAGTGGAGATATGAAGCAATTTCAATTAGTAAGCTACAACGCTTTTTAATGATTGAGTCGTTATTACTATTGAAGGTTAATGGGAGCTTTTAAGTAAGTTTTTAAGGGGCAATATCATTAAAAATAGTATGGTTTCTTTATTTTCAATATAAATAACATAATAAGCATGTTTGTTTTGGTAGTAGTTTTATTTGGATATGTTTTTCTTATTTTACTGTTCAATTATTTTGCTTTGCACCAACTTTAAGTTGAAATAATTGAACTTTTTTCTGCAAAGGACTAAATTATTTATATACTTTTCTGACGTGGCGAAGTTTGGACATGAATGTTCACATAATGTACATAAATATAAATGTTCACGAACAAACAGAAATAAACAAACATAAATGTTCACGAGGAGGAAACAATGGGGCACAATGACGACATTCAGGGGTTGCAATGAAAATACTTCATAATTCTGTTGAAAGCATAATTTTCTTAATGCTGTTGAAAGCATAATGTTCATGATGCTGTTGAAAGCATAATGTCCATAATGCTCTTGAAAGCATAATGTCAATAATGCTGTTGAAAGCATGAATATTTTACTTAATGCTGTTGAAAGCATAATGTCCATAATGCTGTTGAAAGCATAATGTCCATAATGCTGTTGAAAGCATAATGGTCATAATGCTGTTAGCATATTTCACTTAATGCTGTTGAAAGCATAATGTCCATAATGCTGTTGAAAGCATAATGTCTATAATGCTGTTGGAAGCATAATGTCAATAATGCTGTTAAAAGCATAATGTTCATGATGCTGTTGGAAGCATAATGTTCATGATGCTGTTGAAAGCATAATGTCTATGATGCTGTTGAAAGCATAATGTCTATAATGCTGTTGGAAGCATAATGTCAATAATGCTGTTGAAAGCATAACGTTCATAATGCTGTTGAAAGCATAATGTCCATAATGCTGTTAAAAGCATAACGTTCATTATGCTGTTGAAAGCATAACGACCATAATTTTATTGAAAGCATATTGTACTTAATGCTGTTGAAAGCATATTGTCCGTGGTGCTGTTGAAAGCAGAATGGCCATAGTGCTGTTGGAAGCATAATGTCAATAATGCTGTTGAAAGCATATTTTACTTAATGCTGTTGAAAGCATAATGTCCATAATGCTGTTGAAAGCATAATGTCTATAATGCTGTTGGAAGCATAATGTCTATAATGCTGTTGGAAGCATAATGTCAATAATGCTGTTGAAAGCATATTTTACTTGTTGCTGTTGAAAGCATAATGTCCATAATGCTGTTGAAATAAGCTTTGAAATAGTTAATTTGGAAAGCAATAATATTAACAAAGCTTCTGTTCTGATTTTTGAACGTTCATGAAATTCATTGAATATGATTTCAGGAGACTCTATGATTGAGATTACTATGAATTTCAGGGTTATCACCTACACTATTTTATGTGCCCAACAACGAAGGAAACACCCTATTGGGTCTGACCAGTTTTTAATGTATATGAGTCTGCCTCGAACACCGGAGACCAGTGCGATTAAAGACCGGAATCAATTTGAACAGTTTCTCCCACCATAAAAGTCGCTACTTACTTACTTTAATAACGTATTTATTATCCATTAGAAACTGATCAAACCAGCCGTTCATGCTTTTTTAACATGAAATTTATTACCTGTCGAGTAAGAACTAGTATATTATATTCATATTGTATACTAGTATAATATTACTGGTTATATTGAACGTTATAAACGGATGTGATAGAAAAAGTGATATGGATTGATTTTTTAAAAAGAAGAAAGGTCGATAAGAAAGACCAACACAGAAAAAAGGAAGAAAACCACTTTTTATAGTTTTTAAATGTCAGTGGCGGTCCTAGGCTTTGCGGGGCCCTGGACAATTGACTTTGGCGGGGCCCTGGACAATTGACTTTGGCGGGGCCCCACTTATTGAGAGAGAGGGAGGGGTCTGGGGGTCCTTTGTCAGCTTCAATAATAATGAAATAGCGGTGGCTTACCATGCAGTTTTTAAAAATTATTCTATACTACAGAATGAGTTGAGTTGATTAGATAAAAGATAATGAGTATAATCCACTCTCAATATTTTGAAACTGAAGAATTCTTTGAAACATTTCTTTTGAAATCATCATGACATAATAGTAGTTCATGCAATTGTTGTATATAAAAACTTTAATATCTTGTAAATATTTTTCAAGGTTACTGCGGGGCCCCGATTTAAAGTCTTGCCAAATATAGAACAAGATTTGAATCTATTTCACTTTTTCATTTTATTTTATTGTAAGATAAAGTTTATTGTTTACATTTGCCATCGCCGCGGGGCCCCGCTTTTATTATATGAAAACTTTAATTGTGTAAATATGCTTTAAAGGTTATTGCGGGGCACCGATTTAATATCTTGCCAAATATTGAACAAGATTTGAAGCTATTTCACTCTTTTATTTTATTTTATTGTAAGAAAAATTTGATTGTTTACATTTGCCATCGCCGCGGGGCCCGCCTTTATTATATGAAAACTTTAATTGTGTAATAATATGCTTTTAGGAATTAAAGTCTTGCCCAAATATTGAACAAGATTTGAAGCTCTTTTACTTTTTATTTTATTGTATGAAAAATTTGATTGTTTTAATTTGCCGTCGCCGCAGGGCCCCTTTGGGCGCGGGGCCCCGGACAAATGTCCGATTTGTCCATACGTAGGACCGCCCCTGTTAAATGTAATACTATAATAACTTTTCACAGCATCATCATTATATTTCTAAACATGGTGTAACTGCCAATGGATTCATTGAAAATAGATATAACCTTGATTTTGGAGATTCTCAAACATCTCAGCGGTTTTCAATCTTGAATATGTTTTTAGGGATAATTTCAATTTTAATTGTATTATAGTCGGATGAAATCTTTTTCTAATTGAAAATACATAAAGAAAAAACTAATATATTTTTAAATTATTCTCTTTTACATATTATACGAGTGAAAGATGCTGTTGATGCTTTATGATGAAAATTAATCGGAATTGATAAGTCTGTTTTAGTACTGGTCATTATGTTCGATTTACTATATTCCACAGATTATATATCAGAGAGTTTATAATCTCTAATTCCAAAATCTTTACACTGTGTTCTCAAGAATGAATTAACGCATTATCAAACAATCAAATAATTGAAAATTCAAAATTTTTAATTACGAGTTCATATTTAGTTGAATTAATAATAGCTTGTATTAGTTTATAGAGCTGACAACTAAGATAAGCTTCAATTCTCATTCGATTATCAATGCTTCGTGATTTCCCAACGACAAGCTTGTTTATTTTTTCTCTTCCAAGATCAGTTAAAAATAATTTAAGACTAATTTTGAACACTAACCAAGCTTCACAATCATAAAACGATACTATTTTTTCTCTTTGAAATATTTTCTGAAGATGAGATCTGCCTTTGTTTTAAAAGCTTGAAGACCACTACGACTACGTTTATAGGAGGGGACGCAAGTAACTAACGATTGACAATATAGCTATACATATTTGAAAGCTAGGACTCCCACCACTGGGATAAGAGCTGACCATATATACATAACCATCACTAATAACTATACCTATGTTTAACGGCGTGCAAAAATATTTCAATAGGCCATAAAACACCCGGGTCGGTAGCTTGGATAGGTTTATGACGGGTTTATGATTTTTCGTTCATGACACATGCGAGAGCGCCGCTAGAAATTAATGGGTATAGTATGAGTATCAACGCCCACCCAAGCATTAGTGGGGCTAGGTTGAATATATTAATGTACGAGCCAGCCTGCGATTTCAACTAGCTAGCATGGTCACGATATTAAGCGCATGCGCACACATTCAGAATCTCTTGAAATTTCTTCTACATCTTCTCAACACCTCCTCCTGCCCTCCACCCCTCCAACCCTCCTCCCCTGGACCGATACGCATAGTATAGTCATTTTTGTAGTATAGTAATAGTCATAGTATAGTCATTGACCGTGACAGCAGACGTGATGTTCTTCAACACAACGCAACGCAATTGTCAGATAATAACTTTACATTGGACACCCTCCTCTTCTTAACGGTGCACGTCAAGAGGCTAGATACGTCCCAGAGAAAAGAGAGGGGAATATTGTTAGATAAATAGATGCATAGAGAGATAGAAGCCTAGGGATATCGAGTATTTTTAAAAGTCTGTGTGAGAGAGGGAGATGAAGAAGGGTGAGAGGTGAAGAAGAAGAAAATAGAGATTAGATTACATTGGATTACTTTATTCATGTAGATAACAAAATATAACTGCTTAGGTTCTAGATAAAAAAAATTTAAGCATAGGTAATAGTATTCTATTAATTTTTTGAATTGTAAGCTAATAGTATATTACTATAAATTACTATGATTTTCATATTACTTATTAAATTCATATTACTATGAATTTTTTTGATGTTATATGATTTTTTTTTACATTTTTGTAGTCAATATTTCATTAATGTATTCCTAGGTTTTAGTTTTGAAGAAGGAAATAAATTTATTATTTATTTAATAATTTCAACAATATAAGTACTAGATGCAGTGTGATAATGTCAACATTATTAAAATTTATCCACATGAAACAGCAAAGTTTAAACATAAAAATGTTCATTCTTGGAAAGGATGTCCAAGGAAGGACTTCCTTTTCATTAACACTTTCCAGAGATGGGAGAGTAAAGACGAGACAGCCACCAAGAGTTTGATTTACAATTATTGTGATATATACTGTACATTATGTTTTTTAGAACGTTTTGTGATTCTCAACTAATACTTAGTAAGGAGCTTCTCAAGATACATCCTAATAAATTAATAATTTTTACACCTCGATAATCAGATATTTCCAGCCCTTCATAAAATTTACAAATAAATTGGATCAAGGATCATAGCAGTTCACAGTTTATAATCATGTGATAAATTATCATCACTTGAAGATCCGTTTCAGTTGGACGGTAAAATGGAAAACTGCAATCATAATAATTATTTAACAACATGCTCATCATCTAAACAAACCGTTCACTTTTGCTGTATCCATAATTTGCATTCTCCAATGAATGGGAGAAAATAATTCTATGTTTGGTTGAAGAGACGTTTATCGTGGAGCAAATCGGTAATAGGCGGTTGGTCGGAAGCAGTCTGTTTGATTATAGACTATATTTTTGCACAAGATATGTTTATTTCGTTAAGACAAATCGCTCACAGAAAACCTCTAGTTTTTGAATGGCATAGTAATAATACTAATATTGGAAAGCGAATATGTATTCATTGCAAATAACAATTTATGAAGTTTTTCTTCTGTTTCAGATGTTCCTGAGAACTTCATTCATTGTTTTCCAAGTAGGACTTGTCCCTCACAAACTCTACATCTTTTTAGGGTCTACCAATTTGATTCTTTTTAAGAATTACGTTATTTTCTCAAAGTCATGGGGCAATGATAATATTTAGTATTCAAATATTTATTAATGTACATAATATTTAGTAAACAATATTAAATTTATCATTTGATTACTACAATAGTATAAATAATTACGTTACTAGACAGGAAACCCCAATCATGCCAGTCGAAAAAAGGGAAGTTTTGCACGAAGTTTTGAGGTGAGTGACAGAAATTTGAAATAATATTATGCGAGATTGGGAATGCATGGGACATAGAATCTCTCCGCAGTAGCTGCCTGGATGTGGTCTGGTTGGAAACAGTAAACAAATTGAATTGTTTAGTACTCAACAACAAAGAAGGCACTACCAAAATTTAATGTAAAGAATTCCAGGTAAATTTCAATAATTTGATATTGTTCAATAAATGACTTGTTTTTGAATGATTGGATGTTTCATTCTATATTTACTGGCATCAATTCAATTACTAAGGATGGACTTTTCATTCACTCTGTATCTTTCTACGAAGATTGATTGTTTTCTTTCCCATGTCAGGTCTTACAATGTCTCAATGTTATCTATTGTATTTCACAATACATGAAAAATATTAGTACGACATTTAAAATTGAAAATGGAAAAATAAGAAACATGAGTTGGAAAAGCATGAACCACACAAAGCTTCTGTAGAATTACCCTGTGAATTGAATATGGCTGCTAGCCAGAAGAATCCGTAACAGAACACCAGTTGATATGAAATTGGTAATGAATGATGATTACGATAGCTGTCATTGTGAAGAAAGGAAGAGGAGGCCGAAAAATGTTGTAAAAGATGATCGTGAGCCAGCAGCATCTGCAAAATAGTGACAATGACACGAGTGACGAGACAACACGTAGAAAAGTGACCGTTTGGGGGGGTGAGGGGTGTGGCCGGTGGGTGGGGGAGAGTTTGGATAGCGGCAGATGACACGAGTCAGTCAGTGACCGGCCGAGGTTTGTCGCCGAGGATCTATTTTTGATAATGTTGAAAATACATTATCTGTGTGTCGGAAGCTGCTTCAGCTCACGTTTTCTAGAAAAAAAATATGAGACGAGAGAGAGAGAAAGGAACTGTAAAGAGATGATGTGGACGAAGGGAAATAATGGGAGAGAAGAGGGAGAGAAGAGGGAGAGAAGGAGAAGGAATAGTAGGAAAACAAGAAGGGGAAGAATGGAGATAGAAGGTAGGAGAAGAAGAAGAAGCAGATGTGGTAGAAAAGGAATGAAAAGAAAACGAATGTGAAGAAGAAGAAGAAGAAGAAAAAGAGGAAAAAGAAGAAGGAGAAGAAGACGCAGAAGAAGAAGGAGAAAAGAAGAAGGAGGAGAAGATGGAGGAGAAGAAGAAAAAGAAGAATAAGAAGAAGAAAAGGAAGAAGAAGAAAGAAGAAAGAAGAAGAAGAAGAAGAAGAAGAAGAAGAAGAAAAGAAAGAAGAAAAAGAAGAAGAAGAAGAAAGAAGAAGAAGAAGAAAGAAGAAGAAGAAGAAGAAGAAGAAGAAGAAGAAAGAGAAAGAGGCGTAGCATCACGTTTTGTCACCAGTCAGTTATTGTCACTTGTTGTCAGATTGTAGCTCGGACGACACCTTAAAATTCAATTAGTCCATTCCTCAGCGAGCGAGCGGACGATGACAAGTCGAACGTGAGCTAATCACTGACAACTAACGGTCAATTCACACCCCCTGCCTCCAGATTACATTGAACCCCAACACTATTGTATCACACACCTGCAAGAATCTGTTGCACAGTTATTGCAAAAAATCCACGAATCGGATGATCTACTTGGCTTTGTCGTCGAATCAAAACCTGTCAACTATCGTGTCGTGTGCTGGTGGAAGCATTCACTAAGTACGGTTGCAAGACCCCAAAGTTCGATCACCTTTCTGGGTGCATGCAGAAACTGCCAACAGCGATCACTTTCGATTCGTTTCCAATGTTTTCCAAAGTAGATAAAAGCAATCCTTATATTTTATGTATATTTATAAGGTGAGGAAAATTAATTCCACTTCAAATTTATTTCGACAAAACAATACAAAAAATAAAATACACTCAAGACCTACTCAAGACCCCTACGCTGTAGTGGCAGAAGGGGAAAAGAAAAAGAAGAAGAAGACACTCAAGATGCAAATCCAAATATTCTTTATATACAAGTGGGTAAATCTAATAATATATTTCCTTAATAAAACAGAATACTTGAATATTCCTAACATCAAATACATGGTGAAAAACTACTGGCATAAGCATAGACTAACTATACAGTTAGAGTATGGTTACTATACAGTTAGTTACAGAGTTAGTCTATGGCATAAGCAAAAACTTCTTCACCAGTAGGATTAGCAATTTAAAAAAGAATTATTGTTTCTGAACTTAATGTTTACTGTGAAGCTTGGATGATATTTTTTGGGGTGGATCTATCCCTCGATTATCATCCACCTTTCATTTATAGAATACAGTCTATACTTTGCTGAGGCACATGTACTGACAATTTTGTCAGAGACAATAATTATTAGAAATCAACAGGGGGAATATTGGAATTACAGAGAAATTATTGAAAATTATACTTCATATTATCAACTACCAACAGAAAATGATCACTGGAATAGTGAACGAAAAAATTCAAAACTATTTTATTTGGATTATAGAAATATTCTGTTCCAAACATTGAATATGATTATGAAACAATTCTCCATATTATCCAACAAGAAACCTGCTTGAATAGTTAACAGAATGGGGAATTGCATAGAAAATATGATAAAAATATGGCGTGCCATTCACAGACTTGTCAATAATACAAATGAAAATATAAGATTCTTTATTCAAATTCCTTTTTCATTCATGAAAACAGTTTTACTGGCACAAATAACTGCCAATGATAGCAATAGGCATAATATCAAGTCCAATTTAACCACAAATTTAACACTGAATATTTATGTAAGAGACAATCTACACCATATGGCGCCAAGAGTTATTGAAGGTCAATATTTTCCACCATAGAGCCAGCTACTAGGAAGCATTTGGAAGGTTTTTCAACCCACCACATCATCGAACTGTACACATTGACGACATTTTAATGAAAAATGAATGGAGTCAGTCAGCTAACCTTGATCAGAGTATGTTGTAGCGAACGCCTCTTCAAAACCTTGATTTTTAGCGGGAGGGGTGGAGTGGTGGAGGGGTGGGGGTGGAGCGGTACCTTTGATTTAAAGGGCGGGGGACCTTGGCAAATATTGGAGCATTGGTTTATCCCACACGCCCTATGTCACCGCTATCCATCCTAGCACAAGGCAAAGACTAATCTGCTATTTGATATATCACGTTTAATAGATAAAGATATACTGATCAGATTAGCTAGTAGAGTGGATACATTGGTCGAAGTGAAGTAGATACAGGTATAAGCTGATTCAATTATTATATAGATAGGATACGATGGAGGTCCAATGTTAATTAATACTACTGTAAATCGTATTAATGATCACCTCTGAAAAAGAATAAAGAAGGCTGACTACAATAATTTGGTGTGAAAATTAGTGAGGCTGTCAACATTTCTTAGGACTGGCTTAATTAATGAATTAATGATACAGTATTTCTTTTAAAGTAGTCATGGAGAAATGGAAGCCAATACGTAGAAAATGATTTATTTTATAACACACTATTTTTTATTATGTATATAGCCTGTTCAAAGTAATTTCTCCTGAATAATTTTGAGTCTCCTTCATTTTTCACCAGATAACTGATTTCAGTCTTCTCCAATGATGTGCTATTTTATTTATCTTTGTACTGAATTACAAAATATAGAGCACGAATGAGTAGGATGGAGATGAAATAAAACTATGCTCTATTCGCTTTACTGTTATCGTATTATTTTTTGAGATGAAGAAGCTGTCAATCATACAACTTTGATAATTCAGAAGCAAATACTGAAGATTCTAGTGATATAAATTCATTATTGATGAAAGTATGAAATGAGAAAAAATCAATTATTATCTTACTAAAAATTGGAAAGTGTTAGAATGACATTGGTTATGAAAAGTGAGATTGTCAACACAAGGCAATTCCTGATAACTCAACATCCTGGAGTTTACGATCACATTTATTTTCAAAAACTTTTCAAGTGGAAACTCTCAATAATTGTGATGGAGATAAATCATCCTTCAAAGAACATTCCAGAGCTCAGACATTACAGTGGAACATCAATGTCATTTAACCATTGATGACCATTTAACCACTAATGGACCACAAAACCAAGCAACCTTGCACAATTCTTCATGGATTTGAACACCCATTTTGTTCGTTTTCTTATTGGAGAAAAATAAGAAAATAGTTCCCAAGAAATGGGTCCAGTGGACCCAGCCCCCAAACAACCTTGAAGCTTATGTTACTCAGTTTTTATTTTTCTTATCATGGTTTTTATTTTTTAATATATATTTCAAGCATACTACTCTCATAAGATTGCAGGGTATTGTGCATCCACGGACCATTTGAAACCTCAGTTTTATCACTTTTTTAATGGGCTCAAACCGAGAAAACCCATAAATCGGTTGAAAGCATTCGAAATGAGAGAAAAAATTGGAAGGAAATAATTAAGAAGTGGGAAGATCGTTTAAAGATTTCATGATTCAAGGTCGATTTTTGAAGCCAGCCGACATTTGCCAAAAAGGTGTTATGAGTCAGCAAAGGAGACTTGTCTAGAGCCTAGCTGATAGCCATGAAAGATGATAAATTAATATTGCACTTGAGGATAAGTTTCGAGAATTCGGAAAAGTTATAAAAAAGAGATAAGCAACCTTCAGACATTCATTACAATCTTACAAGGTAACATAATACTACCGAAATTACTCTGGTAGTAATATGTGACCATGCTGTAATAATGATCCGAGAAAAAACAAAATTAATTACGAAGTATAGGATGGATCGATGTGCTTTATTGCCCGATCCAGTTATTCTGTTGTGAATCAACAGTTATTACCTTCTTTAATTAGGTCATGATCCATAATTGATTTCATAAGATAAATTCTTCATATCTGTTTGAAATACCTTAAGAATTGCTGTTAAGGAATTTTTACAGAATGTTTTATTGTAGAGATGCTGACTTTTTCAGCCTATTAACTCAAAAATGAATAATTTTGAGTTGTGTCACTTCAGGGTTTTTTCAGGGATGCGAGATGTTGAAGCGCAAAGTACCGATAAGAGAAGTTCTTTTCCATATCTTTGTGACAATTATTGAATTGAGGATGAAAAGTCTTGCACAAGAACCGGATCTGAAGAGCTGATGAGAATATAATGGTGATAAAAATGATGTGACGATAAAGTTTTAAAAGCAATGTATGTTGTAATTACTATGTAATAGTTGCACAGAGGTCACTACAACTCAATCTCCAATTGAAAATGAGAGTTTTTACGAGTAAATAAAACGAAAACATCAACTTTCAGTCACTTTTTTGTAACCAGCCCTAAGAATATATTATTGTACTGCAGAGAATACTGTTCAAACTCCATAATACATCAGTATCACTTATTTGACATATTTTCTGCATATAAATGAGTATTATATTCTCTCAGAATAAATTATTATCTCTTAACTTTTCTTCAACCTAGACTTGTTTTAAAGTATGTAATTGAAAATGTTGGAGACAATTAAATTTTGTTCCATTCGCTGAAACACAATGGTTGAAAATAGAAAACATAGAATGAAACTGGAAAATATGGCATTTCATCTTGTTTCTTAAAAAATTGACATAATCAATTTGGAACACATTGGTTGGAAATAGAAAAAATCGAATTAAACTGGAAAATATGGCATTTCGTCTTGTTCCTTCAAAAATTGACATAATCAATTTGGAATGGTAGAAAAAAAACAAAAACATATCACTTTATTAAAAACAGAGCTTATCGTTTTCACATAAATTATCATAAATTGAGTTTTGAAGACTTGAGATGTGAATATTTACTTCAAGAACCTTTTTATATGGAAATGAGTCCAGGATAATTCACTAGAATGGAAATCATAACACAAATTTTCATTCAAATATTATATAATATGCTTGGACGACTCAATTTGCTGTTTGTTATGGAAAACATAGTTATTTATAAAGATTCTTCAGTATAGTTCGAAATTTCAATTGGTGCGCAGACTTTTACATGATTTGCATAATTATTAAACATTTTCATTGATTCTTATATGATGAGATCATCGTTTTATGTAAAATTAACTCTAGCAGGCTGCAGTTGAGTAAAGTTTTGATACAGTACAATTAAATTTTTCATGCAAAGCCAGTAGGCCTAAAGTATTGAGAACAGTTTGAAGAGCAGTATTGAGGAGAAACATTGAAGCAATAATAAATAAAATAATTGAAGTAATAAATTGAGGGGGAACAGGAGCAATATTGAAAAGCACAGATGAGTCATATTATTCAAAAATAGAATAAGGACTAATTTGATTTGGAATCATTTTATAGCTGATGATAAAACTCATATCAGTAAAAATACTGTAAATTCCTTTCGCAATTGAGCTTCAAACTATGTCACTACTTTCCCACATGTATACAGAACACATCCCAACCGACCTTGAATGACAGAAAAAATATTTAGGTAATAATCTTGTAGTAGCTATAAAGTCCCATTATTAAATTCCCATTCTTATTCAACATCCGTGTAATTCTTATTGTGCTGACAATTCCTTGTTCATTGTCTCATTTTCAATGTTCATGTTATTGTGATCGGGCTTTAAACCTACTTGTTAATTTGGTTGTTGACTGCTTGTCCTTCATGTTAGCAGGCAAGAACAATTTTAATCGACCAAGAACAATACCTAAATATTATTAGTTGCATACGTGAATTATTATACAACAAATTATTGCAATAATACGCGGTAACAAGTATTGACGATTGTGAAGACAATTCAATTTCTTCAACCCAATTTAGATGACCACAAATTTCAAAAAGTTGAAATTTATTTCTTATCTAGGCCTAAATCCATTAAAAAATTGTTATCATTATTATATAACAGTAATTATTTACTTGTTTTCTATAATTGATATTATTTACGAAATAATCATTGATGAAAAATAATAATAAAATTGATAATTCACTTGAGTAAAAATAATAGACGAGCATACGGATATAACTGAACTTTTGACGTTTCTTTACTAAATTTTGGAAAAAGAAGTTTTGGGCCTATACCTTTCTTTTTCTTTTCTGTACTGCTTGATCAAATAATAGATCAATGAATGAAAATTTAATGGAACCTTAGAGGATCCATTCATTTATTTGGATAGTATATGCTTATACTCACTGACGCCCCCCCCCCCTCCCCCCAACAGCAATAAGCATCGACCAACAGCATTACATAGAAATACACATACAAAAGACATACACATAGAAATAGAAGAAGAAAAAAAAATAGAAACAGTAGTGAGTCAGAGCGATACTCAAAGGTCAAGGTGGGAGCATTGGCACTGGGCTCCCCTCTGCACACCAAACTCAGCCGCCTCTTAACCACACCCCCCTACTCCTTTCCTCTTTACTCTTTACCTGCTTCCTCTACTTTCCCTGATTCTCCTATTTCGTTTTTATGAAATTCCTCTTCTTTCTATTCTTCATCTCCTTCTCCATCTTCACTTTCTGCTCTCATTCCTTCTCCTCCTTATTATTCCATTCTTTTTCTATTGTCTCTATCTTTCTCCTCTCCTTCATTTATATTATTCCTCTACTTTTTCTCCTTCTTTTATATTACTATTCTCCTTTATCTCTTCCCAACCTCCTCTTCAAATCCTTCCAGTTCTTTTCATCTCCTTGTAATTCTTCTGCCTCTTCTATCTTCTTTCTCCTTTTCTTCCTTTCCTTTTGCTTTATATTCTTGCTCCCTAATGGTTTCTCCCACCTTCATCTTCCTCTGCTCCTCCTTTTCCCATCTTCTTCCTCTTCTATATCTCTCTTCTCCAACCCCCTTCTTCATCACTATTCCTCTCATCTTTCTTCCTCCTTCTTTCACTCATTATTTTTCTTCACTTTCTTCTCCTTCTTTTTCCTCCTCCATCCTTTCCTTCCTCCTTCATCCTCTCCTATTTACTCCTTCATCCTCTCCTCTTTCCTCCTTTGTCCTCTTCTTCTTACTCCTAACTATTTCTCTTCCTCTTCTCCTGCTTCCTCCTTCTTATTGTTATTTCTTTCCGTCTCATCCTCTTCCCTTCCTCTATTTCTCTCTTCTATCATGATCTCCTTCCTCCTCCTTCAGATTCCCCTTATTTTTCCTCTTCAATCCTCCCCTTTCACTCCTCCTCCTCCTACTCCTCCTCTCTTCTCCTCCTCATCCTCATCCTCAATCTTCTCTTCCTTCTTCTCTCCTCTTCTCCTCCTTCTCCTCTTCTTCCTTCTTCTCTCCTCCTCCTTCTTCTCCTTCTTCTCCTCCTTCCTCCTCCTCTTCCTCCTCCTCTTCTTCCTTCCTCTTCATTCTCTCTTCTATCCTCCTCCTTCTCCTCTTCTCCTCCTCTCCTTCCCTTCTTCCTACTCCTCCTACTCCTCCTCCTTCTCCTCCTCCTCTCCTTCTCCTCCTCCTTCTTCCTCCTTCCTCCTCTCCTCCTTCTCCTCTCCTCTCCCTCCTCCTCCTCTCCTCCTCCTTCTTCTTCTTCTTCTTCTCCTCCCTCCTCCTTCTCCTCCTCCTCCTCCTTCTCCTCACCCTCCTCCTCCTCTACCTCGTCCTCACCCCCCTCCTCCTCCTAGTTCCTTCTTAATCCTCTCCTTCTTCTTCCTCCCTCCCACCTCCTCACTGGCGACAGAGCATCAACAGCAGCTGTACGAACTCCTATCTCGACGCCAAGCTGCTCCCAACTCCCAGCCGTCCTTGACTGCCCACTCAGCCAACTGCCCACAGACTCCTCTCAACACCACATCTTCTTATTGCCTCTTCATCCATTCTTTTTTCTCCTCTCCGAATCCATCTTCTCATCCGACTCTGTTTGTTGCTCCCTCGTTTGTCTTATTGTTTTCTGTCCTGCCTCACCGCCTACCTTTACTCCTCAACGTGTGCGATCACTCAACTGGGTGTGACAATTTTATCGTCACTCAATAAACTGTGCAATCGATTTCCATTGTTCTCACTTTTATGGTGAAACAACCTATTATCATCCAAAATCCTAAAAATATTCTGCTCATCCCTGTGAAAAATGTAGTCTGTGGGAGCTGTAGTCCATTTATGAGAAATTTATTAATAGGTGCTACAGAAGTGAAGCACCAAAACTCTCTAGAAATCTCAACTAAAAAATTCAAGTTTATTTCTTTGAGAACCGTATGGACACCTCAGCCCATAATAAAGATATTTGAATAGATCCTTCATAATAGGTCCTTGAGTGCGTTTGGGCTATATGCCTGTTGCACTTTTATATTTTGTATCAAATAAATAAATAATTACAGAGAATAACATAAAGCAACTCAATTTATGCATTAGATTTGCAGAAACGATTTTAGAAAATCGATATTCAAAATCTCAACAACATTGAGCTCGAAAGTAGTAAAGTAATTTGTAAAAATAGGTCATTGATGACAATAGTATACCATCTCAACAACATTGAGCTCAAAAGGGTTTGTATAAGAGGGTTGGAGAGTCAAATATAATGAGAAATTCAAGATAAAGAGGTCAGATATAATTACACAAAATTACCTAATAATATTACATAATCATTCAGTTTAATAATCTAAAAATCCACAAAATTACCTTATAATTACATAATCATTCAGTTTGATAATTAAGTCTACTGTGTTATTGATTTAAATACATACTAATTCAAATTTCACAGTTGTTTGTTGAATAATTATAGTAAAAATTGTATGTAACTAGTATCAATCTTTATTGAATTGCCATGGAATACAACAATATTTTTTGCATAATTCCATTCAAGAGAACAATCCACACTATCGATTACAATGTAATAGAACGCGTACCCTGTGCAAACATGCGAAAAAGAATGCATTAACCACTCGACTGGTATGGCGGCGATCGATTCAAGTTACACAATATTGACTGACAAGTTGCTTGCTTTCTGCCAGATCAGCCAACCGGTCCCTTAGCCAATGAATTGAGGAAAAGTTGTCTTATGCAACATAACTGCGAATGTGGGCTGCAAAGGTGAAATAAAATTGAAACTGAAACCGATTCTACTCAACAAACCTGAATTGAATAAGTTGTTGGCATTTAGTTATCGCTTTTTAATGTCGAACAGTTACCGAAGATGAGTTCTGAGCATATTAAAAGAGGATCTGATCACGGATGGTAACCAGCATCTAAGGAGCTGAAACTACTGTCTGAGTGTTAAATCATCAAAAGGAAAGGAGCCGTTAAATATTACCATGAAACATCTTCCCTCTCAACAGTAAAAGTATGAAAACAAGGCTTGAAGTTACCTACTTATAATGTGAATATATTTCATCTTTCCCGTAAAATCTATCACATGATTTCTTCAGAGAAAATTCTCCAGAAAACCATCAATGCCTTCAATATTGATAGTCCTTGTACAAGTTCTAAAGCTGGGTTAATTCGAAGATATATTTCATCATTCCCGTGAAATTTATCTCATGTTTTCTTCAGAGATATATGTATCTATATATGAACAATCATCATCTTCACTAGTGAAAGTCCTTGGACACATCTTGGAACTACCTAATGTGAATCTATTTCATCTCTCCCGCGATTTGTATCACATTCTACCTTCAAATCGGTTCTATTTATCTTGTTGATTTAGTATGTATTAAAACACGTGATAGAACTGGAGCAAAGTAGCAATAAATTTAAATTTATGAGATCATGTGGTAGTAGAGTGGATCTTCCAGTAGGAGATTGTTGGTTGAAATCGGAAGATGAATGGGTTTAGATTGCGAAGGCACGAGATGTTATGTTGCATGATTAGAATGTAAACTGAGTATTTCGAACCTCCGTGAAATATAAAAGATTCTCATTCTTTCATATCAACTTGGCTACATCTTTTCAGTTTCATTGTTGTTTTCTCATTTCCAAGCCATATTAAAACCCCATGCTTCCTCTGCCATATTTATGCTAATCATCTCTAACAATTTATTTCACTTCATTTAAATTCAAGATTATTTTTAATTTTTAAAAAAGGAAATCAGCAAATAATTTTGACTCTTTAAATTAGCAAAAACACTCATATTATTATGATAGTTATCAAATATTTGGAGTTTTTTCTAATATTATTATGATAGTTATCAACTATTTGATGATTCTCCTCATATTATTATGATAGTTATCAACTATTTGATAATTCTCACATCAATGCGAGTAGGTCTGGTATTTTTTCACGACATAGGATTAATTCAACTTCGATTCATTTTTTTTTATTTTTCGTGATAGTCGATCAGACTCTATAACTTTGGAAACTGACTGACATGTTTGAAAACCCAAGTCATGAAAAAGTGAATTCAGATAGCCCGAAGATAAATTGTTTTGGAAAAGAGCCAAGCAGAAAATCTTACTCGATAAAAAGCCGTCAATGTGACATACAAAGCACTCTTACCTCTATCCCACGTCAAATAGTAGGTGTTTCGAAAAACATACGACACGAAAAAGAAAGTGGAAAATTCTAACTTGACGTGTGGGAGAATTTTACATGGCTATTATTCCTGTGTGTGGTCGAAATAGAGCTTGTTTACTGTCTTTCCGAAGACCAGTATGTCTTTTAGTTCGACAATAAATCGTCTGGAGCGATCTTATCTTCGGAGTGCAAAATGCTTCCCAGATGGCTTCAATTCACGTGCCAAACTAAGTTTAAAAGAGAATTTTCATCATGGTGGAAAATACTGTGGAATTTTGATGTGGTGGAGGGCGAGTAATAGTTAATCTTGATACCAAAAGTATTCAATTATCCGTCAATCATTGCCAGCATATCGACTACCATCTCGTAAACCTTTATTCGTGGTTTGACCGAATACAATACTATTAAGAAGGTGAAAAATATACTATAAAAAGTGTATAGATTAGTTAGTTTAGATTGGGTTGCACCAAGCAAAATCAATTTTGATCCGGGATCAATACAATGGTAATCAAATGGGATCAGTTGATTAGAAATATTTGATCCCAGTTTTGCTACCCAACATTATAATTATTATAATTATGAAATTATGCTATGCTGTAGCAACAACGTGGATTAGATATAAATTAATATTATTATCATAATTCTAATGTTGGTTAGCACAACTGGGATCAAATATCAACCATTCAAAACAGTATCTAATCTGCAATCTCAAACATGTCAAAGTCTTTCGAAGACCACCTTTAAGGCTAGGCGTACATACGTACATTGTCTTGAAGGTTAGTCAAGACAAGACAAGACGACATTATTCACGTTTAGTCACAGTACTTCACATAGATGGTTATGAAGCAACACACACTGATTAGTCATTGCATCGGTGTGTAGGCCTACTGCTTCATAAGCAACTATGTGAATTACTGAGACTAAACGTGTCTAATATCGTCTTGTCTTGCCTTGACTAACCGGTGTACGCCCAGCCTAAAAGTCATACACGTCACACAGAAAAAACTGAAGATTCGAAGCAAACAGCAGTTATTATTATCTGCCGACAAATTAGGAAGCAAGTATAACGGAAAGTTCAGAGCTGCGGGAGAAGAAGAAGAAGAAATAATAAGTTAAAAGAAGGAGAAGGTGAATAAATAGTAGGAGAAGGAAGGAGCTGGAAGACAGCGAAAACAATTTCAAACAGGATGTCCTTAGAATGTTCACAGCGGCTCATCCCATTATTTTTCGCTAAAAAGTAACTTTTTCACTTTTTACGGGTTGTCAGCTAACGAAAGCTTGATTAAAAGGACGAATAAACTTGATCAGATCGTTGCGTCAACCCAGGGAACAGGTCTGAAATGTCATACAGCTAACGGAGTCCAGCTTGCCTTGGATTTTGACTGGAATCGAGCAGAAGATGCAAGATTCGCTGCCACTTATCTTGTTCATTGTGACAACTGGACAGATTTCAAATATATTTGGTTGGATTTACAAAACAGAAATTGATTTAGTAGCTCAGGCCAAACAAGCAAAGTTATAAATTGCCAACTACAAAAGTTATACATTGCCATTGCAGCGATTGCACAACTTTTGAAGTCAATCAATAATTAATTTTTTGTTACGGTACCTGTGCCTATATTAGATTAAGAATATTCTGCCAGTTGCACGAACATCCAATATCCAAGTAACATTGGGATTGTACAACTTGTGGTAGTCAATCAGAAACTACCAAATACTATTTTTTTTTTACCAAAAGGTTCAACAACTCTGAGATCTAGAAATAAATATGTATTCTCTATGTACGAGTATAGCAGGATTCTTTTAAATTGTCAGAGAACAGGTGATTTAACGTTGGTAAACGAGCGTACATCAATCAGCTGTTTTCTGACAGTTTAAAAGAATCCTGCTATATTTATTGATGGACACTGAGGGCTGTTGTATTCCTCGTACGTTCCTTTCGGGAGATTTCTCTCACATTTCGAAAATTCTCGATCTCACACTAAATAGATAGATCAGCTGTAGTAACAGATGTTGGATGAAACTTAACAAATTGTCACTTTGAGTTACTAAAACAGCTGATCTGTCTTTTAAGTGTGAGATCGCCATTTTCTAAAATTCAATCTCAAGTCAGATTATATAAAAAATCCTACGAAAGGAACGTTCATAAATACGGTCCTCAGAGAATTCAAAGTTGAGATAATTTTTGAGGAGACTCAGAGAATCCACAACAATGGCATGGAAATAGTTCCTGCTAATTTTGTTCAATTGAATTGAGGGAAATGCTACTTGAGTCGTTTGTACAAACTTGAAACTTTCCATTCAATGAAATATCAAATAAAATAGAGCAGCTGACTTTTAACCTATCAACATACTAGACATCTATATCACGGCTTGTCAGGTAATAATAGGGCATGTCTGGTGAGTGGGTAGATTATAAGTTAACAGTTTAATTCAAAGTTATTTTATGAAAATTTGATGTACATGAACGGCTTAGTAAGAAGTAACACAATAATTACCGTGATCAGTTTCTCCAAACAAAATATGTGAATTAAATTCATTATACAGTAATCAGAATATAATTTATATTTATTTTATTACATTTAAATTTTCATGTGAATTGATATCTGTAAGCCCAAAACCTAAAGCAAGTACAGACAGTCTCAATCACAATAATATGTTCGCTATCACTCTTGCGAATGGTATACTGTAACTTGTTATTGAGCAATAGCATAGCAAGTAGCATTAAACTCCTTCGCAAAGTTTCTTGAAATAGAAGTAATGAATTCATTCTTCTCACGTATATCCAACACGTGCCGATATTTATTTCAGGTAATAGGTAATAATCAAGTATTCAATACAGTTCAAAGGAATTTAACCACATAGCCTCATTATTCCATTAATTTTCCTCAAAGATTAAACTTGAAAGTGTGACTTGAATTTTTTTGTTCAGAAATTATCTGTTTTGTCCTGCTCAATTCAATTAAATAATTAATTTATTCTATCAGTAAGAATGAAAATACTCAATGATCATCAATGGATCAGTACTGAATTTGTAGAGTAAAATGTTGTATTTTCTAAGGAAATTTGAAAAAATCCATAGTAATGGCATTGAATTGCAATGCCCATATCTCTGCATTCTATTACAGACCTCTATTAATTTATCATACAGGTATCTTTTATGATAGATGTCATAATGAATTGGCAATAATAAATAATGATCATCTTATATTATCATATTGTCATAATGATTATCATAATAAATAGGATGTATCAAGTGGATGTATTATCAATAAAAAGATTCACAAATGAATGGTCAATGAAACAATATTTATTCTGTTTCAAAAGTAACAATTCACAATAAAACAAATTTTTCTTTAATTGATCTGTTAGTACAGTATAATTTATTATGAAACAATTTTCATGAAACATGAACGTGAAATCCAGTTTATTAAAAACTAGTTGACAAAGTATTGTTTTATTAGTTGAGTTCTCACATTCTTCTAGGTTCTCTTAAAATAATTTTTATGAAATATTTTACAAAATATTATTACAAAAATATTTATGAATAATTTGTCAGAACGTTCATCCTTCTATATTTCAATTAAATATAATTCTGTTCTGATAGCATTACCAAACACTTGACAAAACACAGAAATCCAGGATTCACTTCTCTGCAACTCACGTGGAACGATGTAAATGGTTGATTAAATCCTGAAACAATAAATTTATTCATTAAGGTATTGAAAATTTGCATAGAATACTCAATAGAAATAGAGAAACATTGAAAAACCCCTAGATCGATAGGTGTTCTAGAGTTGTTGATAGTGAAAGATTCTAGTAGTTGTATACCTGTATTAAGGTATCAGGTACATACTAATGCACAATGGAAAAATAATTACAAAATAAGTATTGTTAGCGCATGATAAAATGTGAACGTAATGAAACTACCAGAAATTCAAACTGGATATAGCTTATGTATTTTCAGATTATTATGAAGTCATGTGTCACATCAAATACAAACGAGTAAACACTAAACCTGGAATACATTAATTAATACATATTGGTGAAGATATATTTAGGTACTTCGTTCATCAAGTAAGGAACTTGAGACGTGCAGGTACTTCATAGTCATTTCCGACTCTATCCTGTATCCTCTACTCTATCAATAGTAAGGGCCGTATTTATGATCGTTCATTGAGGGTTCCTTTCCGAAAGGGCGCCTTGAAAAGCGTTTCATGAATGAAAAATCAGCTGATTTCATTCATGAAACGCTTTTCAAGAGTCCCTTTCGGAAAGGAACCCTCAAGGAACGTTCATAAATACGGCCCTCTGAATATCAATACTTTATATTTAAAAAAAAAATCCTTTTTTCAAACGCTAGTGTAGGTTTCCTTAGTGAAAACAAACTTACACCAACCCTTATCCCCTATCAAGGGATAATTGGTTATGTTGGTGAAGTGGAACAGCCCTACTCAGGTCTCTCCACTATTAAAAGCCAAACCCTAAATAAATAAATAGTAAACTTGATTGACATATTCAGATCCGGATTTTTTCTAGGATATAATGTGTATTATTCTGTCCCACGCAGTGTAATTACCAGAGATGATCATAAAAAGTGGATAGACCTTTTTGTATTGATCTTAGTATAGGTATATATTGACTGCACATATCTTATCGATAAGGAGACTGTAGTTATTTCAGCACGGTGAATGTCCATGCATGTGTATTGCAGTTCTAATGTCAAGGATAATAAGCCGTTCAGTGTCGACAGTTATATTTATTGGAGGTAAAACGTGATTGAAAAACGATAATTTCAGCCTTATTGCAGCAAAAATTGTTATCCTGCTTCGGAAAATAGATCAACTGTATGAATTACTATGAAGTGATAGAAAGATACTTATCAACGGTAACAGAATACTTCATTAGTTACATGGGCATCAGATTAAAGTCTAATAGTAGGTTAGCATGAGAGGTGAAATCATTCTGTTTCAGTCAAACATAGTTCTAAGCCCTCAGGACACTAACTAACTTTGTTGTAATAGTGAGGTGGTTGTAGGGAGCTCTTATGCTACCTAATCCGTAAGTACACATCAGTGTCGTTAGGTAGGCTACTTGACAATGGATTGTAGCCTATTCACTATTGACACTAGCCTATTCAGTAGATTGTAGTTCTAATCCACAAGGTGGATTGTACTCTCGTTAATCAAATAAATAAGCAGAACATTTCTTATTTCTATAAAAATTCTAAAATAATTTTTTTTTAGATTTCCACTCTAAACGCCCAGTATAAATTCTCTAAAGAGGCTGAGAATAGAATATCGAGAGAAACTTGAACTGAGAGGTGCTATAAGAATTATCAGAATAATAATGTATAGATCACAACTGATAGCCAGAACTGTTATTTGGAACAAATTCATTAATGAAGAGGATGAATTAAATCTTAGTATTTTCTTGTTAATGATCAAATTAAGAAGTGATTCAGATTTAAAATACTATAACAAATTCATCAACACTAGAAACAAAATAATAACACTAGAAAAACTTGCAATATGATTTTTCTTAGGTACAGAAACTTTGAGGGCGTTTTTCTAAGATTTTAATTTTGGTGGTTGGATCCATTTACGTAGAAGCAGTCCAACTAACATATTCCCAAGATGGCGATCATAAAATCTACCAAGTACAATCCATCCAAGTCTATTCCATCTTGTAGAGGAGCTAATTCCCATCCGAAGCAACCATCAATCACATATCATTAAGCTTTAAATTGTGAATCGACGATTTGGGTACAGCATTTCGTGTGGGCAAAGTCAATATATTTGATCAATTAGGTGGGAGTTTAAGCGATGAAAAGACAATTATTGTTCTGTTTCATTTTCAAAGATCAGATGCATTTATTAACAAGCGGTTTTGTTAATGGTTCTGTTCAAATGGCGCCAGTCAAATATACTGTGATGTGTACCGAAGTATATGCTGCAAACTCTGCAAATAATATTTATATTGGATACACATAAACAAAAATACAAACAGAATATTATGAAGAGTATGCAATCTTCATATCAGTAATACAGGGTCATCGCTTCTAGACAAAGACCTTGCAGACAGTCTGATTGATTTTGAACTTTTACGGGGTAGGGTGAAAAAACCCGAGTTCGAATCTTCCCGCCAACGCCAGAGAATCCACCACTGATTACCCAGTAGAATGTAGGCGCTTCCAAGTATCCTTTCGTTTTCATGCATGCGCTTTTAACCGTTCCTAAATCCATTCCCCGTTTCCATATTCGTTTCCCAATGACCATGCACTCCCACACTCCTCTCCATTTACGTGTTTGCCAGACCGCAACTCACGCCCACAAAGATGCGATACGTCCTGAGAACGGCAATAAACTGTGAGAGGAATCGCTTATTTCGAATTTTTATTGCACGGCGATGTAAAGCATTTTATGGCTTCACTGATTCCAGTGCTCTCTGTTGTTCGAATATCAAATTACTCCCCAAGTTTGTATCTCTACCGTCTATGGGTTAGCAACATTGTAGTTGTTTTCCCCATGTAGACACGCACATTAAAACACAAAATAGCTAGAAATAATTGGAGTTTTTCTCTACAATTACACCAAGACTAGTCTTCGACTAGCTATTAAGTTTTGTGTTTATTTTTGTCCCATGGGCTACATTTTTCAAAGTAACTCAAGTTCATCTACTGATGACTAAGATGCATCTGCAAGCTGACTACTTTTTAAAGCTAAATTACCTTCTCAACATAAAAAGATAATCCTACTACAAAAACGAGATGAAAAAACTTGTTATCACTTTGTATTATCAGATTAAAGGCCTGAATATAAGCTTGGCTCACCGTTCAATTAAAACAGTAATCAATCATCTTTGAGCATGACTGATATTTTCTCTAGCTCAAACATGAGGAAATGTTCAATTCGATTGACACTTAAACTACTAATAAATGTTTAATCACTTTTCTCAATTATTATGATGCAAATATTCTTATTTTAGAACGAAGATTAAAAGAAGTCAACAGATATTTTAAGGGATGTTTGAAGAGGACATGCTTACAAAAATCAATACATAATGGATTTGGGACAAAGACGATGATCAATGGAATGAAGGAAAATATCAAAATGATGTTGATGCATTTCAACGATGGGGAACGCTTTACACATTTAAAAACAAAATTAATTTGTATATGCTTCAAAAATATGAATAATTACTTTTGAAAACCACCTCAAAATGTTCTATCTAGACAAGATTCAGGTAAGCTTAGTTAAGTAAAGTATGTTTCCAGATAGATTTTCTAAAAATAGAATTCATTTTCTGAAGACAGTATTTAGAACATTGGATCCCTTGGTATTGGATTATTTTGAATTTGTGTTTATTTCCAAGAAAATATTAAGAATTATTTATCAGATCCCATGGACTTGGACTATTATTTGGATTATTATTATTATATTATTATTTTGGATTTGAATTTAGAATTATTGAAAGAATTCAACACAAACCTGGAAGATTGCGCTGATGCTGTGAATCAGAAGCTACTGTACTGTATTGCTTGACAAAGCGGAAAGGAAAAGTCAGGATAAATAATGTGGAAGACATCCTTTGACCTTGTCTGTGATCAACGGCCGAAACAGTCGATGTCCTTTTCTGTGGTTGTCTCATTCATAGTCGATTGTTTCATTCTGAAAAACAGAAAATTATAGGAATTATTCGAGATATCTCCTGTATTTCTACCATTAAAAGAGAATTGAAAATATTTATATAAAATATCAAGTTATTCGAGACATCTCCTGTATTTCTACCATTAAAAAAGAAAGCATTCTCCAAAGCCTCCTCATATTGAGTCTATTGAAATCGGAGACTATTAAAATTTTATTTCCACAATGAAAAAACATGAGAGATATTTACTTATTGATCAGCGGTTATTTGTTTCATCCTGAAAAAATAATATAAAAACATATATTCCAGGTATCTTCAATATAAATATTTCTGCCATTGCAAAAAAAAATTGAAAGCAGTTTTCTAATGCCTCCTCATAATGAATCTATTGTAATTTAGAGACTAATAAAATGTTTATTTCTAAAATAAAAAAAATGGAAGAGATAATGTACTTATTTCTACTATTTATAACCGATTGTTTTATCCCAAAAAAATGGAAAATAAAAATATTTATTCCTGGTAGCTATCTCCTGTATTTCTATCATTGAAAAGAATTCTTCTAATGCCTCCTTATATCGGACACATTGGATCTTCAGACTATAATTAAATATTTTTTCAAACATGGGGGAGAAATTTACAGCCCATATTTTCCATGGCTTTCAATCTCTGGTAGACCGCACCATGAAACTCTACCACTGACTGCCGGTATGTGAGTCGTAAATTTTAATACCAGAATTATGTTACCTCGTAAATAAGGGGCTGTTATTAAAATCTAGAATATTATTATCGTGGCAGTATAGTGAAGCTGCCTCTACAGATGACTGTTTTTCAATACATTTTTAAATGATCTGCTCTGGACACCTAAAGCGCAAAACAACTAACTAACTAGGCGTTAAAGACAGTATGCGTAACGTAACTTATTTACCATTGGTTGTTTAGATCATGTAGGTCTGAGCGTGGTTTTTTGCGTTTATTAGCATTGTTTAATAAGTGCCAAGTCATAAAAATTCACCTTGCTTCTCGTCAAAATAATTTGGATGGAAGCCTGTAAGCTGAAAGTATTTTTTTTCAAGTCCCTCCATTGGTGATTCTTATTAACAACCCCATAGCTAACTGTGCTTCAGTGTACGTGAAAGAGTTCTTTAGCCATTGAGATCATTTCAATAGTACAATGATAGCTTGAAAAGATATTGAATAATTAACAGGCCATGTAAGCTTTTCAACGAATTCTCGCTTCTAGTTTTAATGGATGAATATTATGTTAAACTTTTACGGACTTTATATATTTTTCGGACTTTATAAAATCAAAAAATCCTTTTTTTAAATGCTGATGTCTGTTTTCTAAGTGAAAGAAAACTTTCACCATGTTCCCTATCAAGGGATAATTGGTTATGTTGGTAAAGTGGAACAACCCTATTCGGACTCCCCACTATTTAAAAGCCATACGCTAGATAACTAATAAAATAGGATTATATTTATATTCTAGGCTCATGGAAAGTATTTGCAAATTTTTCTCCAATAAATCTAGGATGATCATGAGCACCCAAAAACCAACTGAACTCAATAAAATAAGGGAAAGAAAACCCATCCGCTCTCCGCTGCATCTGATCGAAGAGCTCGACATTGAATAGCTAGCTGGTCACGTGACCATGAAACCCGAACGTTCATTCACACATTTTATTCGAGCTCTTTCCTATTCAAGAAATTGATTCCAGATACGCCAGCTCAACTCGGAAAGCAGGATATCGTCTGTGCGACCGAAATTGATTATGCGTAGACGACTGGCAACAACAGCTTAGCCAATCAGAATCCAGCATCCATCCGCATTCTAACTGTAGTTCATCTGTCAATGGCACTTCCATTGTCTCTAGTACTAAGTTTCATCTCTCAAGTCTCTAAGAGTCAAATTTCATTGTCTCAAGTACATATATGTCTAGCATGTAGATGAATTATTCTGGTTCTAGTATTATTCTGGTTCCCGGGGCAATATCACATTTTTGCAGCATTTTAGTTGATAACGGTAGAGAAGAACCCCAAAAATGAATATTTGGATTTTTATTAGAGAAGAACCCCGAAAATGAATCCTTAGATTGTTGCTTGTATTAGAACTTCTAGTGCCATTCTATTTTTCTATAAATTTAAACTGAATTTTTTATTAATTATAAAAATAATTAATCTATCAAGGATAGTAAAATTATTTAAATATAAATAATATACTGTAACAATTATAATTAATTATTGAATTTAAATTAAAATGTTTTTAAATTACTATAAATTGTCTGATTTTAAGAGAGAGGTCTACTGTTCACTACTACCAAACTAGCTACTGTATACTAGCAAAGACAATTTAATCTAAGTTGCAGGATTGTCTTTGCTTCTAGTATGAATGAATGAGCAAGGAAAGTTTATGAGTGTGCCACACAAGACTTTTGAAAATTATAGTGGAATTGAAAGTTGCACTGAAGTTTTCAGGCCAAATTTATAGACTTTCAGACAGTTAGAATACAATAATTATTCATATCTGTCGCACTGGTAGTGTTAATTCGATAAAATTTCATTTATTTTCACCCTAGTTTAAATACCGGTTGACTTGTTGCTGAATTAGCCTATCTAGAATTGAGATGAATGTTGAGGAACCTTCAGGCTTACAATTTTCATCGTTGCTTCAAAAGAATAATTATAAAATAAAAAAATAATATAAAATTCATCAATTAGGAGTAGCAAGAATAACTGACACAGGTTGAATTTACAAAGAGTCAAATTACTTTCCGGTCAATATTATAGGTCCAGTAAGGAATTTGATATTGTTCCACATCATCAGTGTGGTGTTAGCTATGAATTAATCAGCTTTATAAAAATATGAGTCACAATTTCACAGGGGTTAGATTGATTTCAAATCATAAAATCGAACACCGGTAAAAACTTATTAATTTCCAGTTAATCACGACTGCATCAATATAAACCTAAAAAAGAGAAAGGGAAATAAACCAATTGAATTATCATACTTTCCGTATAATGAGGAGGAAGATTCGCCGTTCTAATCAAACAGACGCGATTAAACGCAGTAGGGAACTGAATGGTGGATTCCACTAATCAATCCGAGCTATTTGACCTGTGCTATTCCAGAATGCTGGACGTGGAACCGCTCCAATTATTATAAGCAACATTGAAAGCCACCGAATCCGTCGTAAATTGATTTCAAATAGCGGCGACTGAGATTCGTAGCGGGTAATGATAACCTCACTACATTCAAAAATTACTTCAACCAGGTCCCGACCGTTATTCTCTAGGATTGCAGTGATTGAGACGTTCGCTAAAATATCCTGGGAGAAGGAATCTGAGAAATTGAAAGTAGAATCTAAATGTCTTTTTTCGGAAACATAACCTGGAATTTAGAAAGGGGAACAGACCGCTGATGATTGAAGAATATGGAAAAAGTAAAGAGGAAACTGCAAGGAAACACGAATACTTTTTCAATACACCAACATTGAATAAAGCTGTGTTCAATTGAGGTTTGTTTTTTATTGATAGATGAATGATTGACATCTTATGGAACCACAAACTTGATGTCTACCTACCTAGCCTTCCCCAAGTTCACTTCATGAACTTGTATTTCAGGCAATCAGGTATCAAACCAAAAAATATTCCAACAGCAGTAAGCAACAAATCAGAGGGATTTTACTCATGTATGATAATCAAATTTCTGTATGGAAGGTAGGAATGTACCAAAGAGCGTATTATTATCATTATTATTATTGGGTACGGCTAACTTCAAATAAAACTGTGGTAATAGCCCCTAACAAAGAACGAATATTTATTGAGATTGACGATATTTCAGTTTCTATAAGCGGGAACTAGAACATCAATATGTGTGGAGAAAAATTATAGGCATAATAGAATGAATAGGCCTAATTCTATTATTGATAATTTAGTATATCAGATCAAACGAAAAACGGCAGTCTTGGTTAAACTGAACACATAACCTATCAATAAATAAATCAACGTTTCAAGGAAACAAACAATATTACCTGCATTATAAAATTATCACTGAACTGGATATATGCTTGGTTGATGGATTATTATGAATCTGATATTTGAAAATTGATTAACTTTCTGAAAAACAAGCTAGAATACAGCCCTAGCAGACTTCAATGACACAGTTGTTGATAGATAGAACATAACCTCAAAATTTTGAACAACACGGTCGTGACAGACGACAAGACCAGCTGACTAGTCTAGAGCCATTCATAGATAGATTTTATCAATGGAGATAAGAAAAATGGAACGATCTCTCTTGATATCAATTTTTTAAAAACAAATTCAACTTGAATTTGATCAATTGACTCTTATAACCCACAATAACCGATTTTGATTATTTTAATAGTGATAGAAAGCAAATTTATTGTAATGTTCTATTGATAATTAATATAATTTGATAATTGATAATATTAGATGAAGTCTCTCTTACATCTTTATGCTGACTTTCGATAGATGCTTTGCTTTGTCATGACATGTTCATTCCTGTTCGGAATTTGGTGGAGAGTAGGAGTGAATGTAGTTTTTAAATTCAAAATGTAGTTTTATCCAAATTGTTTCGGTATTTCTTTGACGCAAAATTAATTTAGATTAATATACTCCCCGCTTGTATCTGTATGATGCTGATTAACAATGAAATTTTCAATGAATCTTTAAACAGTTGTAATTTAACGGCAATCGGTAAAAGTGGACAAGACGCGATGGGATCAGTTTTTTCTTATCAAATTTTAAGCTACAAATCAGAAAGAGGCCACTTCTGCTGTTGTTTTTAAAAGGTAAGAAATCAATAATAATGAATCATTCCAATAATTTATTGACACAAACAGTTGATTATTAGTTTCCTCGATAATAATAATTCACACTATGATTTTTTGTAAGATAAAGAAAGGGTTAATAATGCTTTTTGATAAGGGTCGGCCTTATGCATATCCTGCATGATCATAATATTGTTATGATTAGAGTAGACGATTATTTTGCTTATTCACAATAATCATCTAATCTATATATATTTATATAAAAGCGAAATGCCAAATTCTTGATTGATGAACTGAACTTGTTATAGATAGAATTTCTGAGTCTCATAGTAAGTAAATAGGGGTTTTCTACTCTACCACAGATAATGCATAATTTGGTTAGTCTATTCCTATACTATACACTATATGCAACCACGCATTAAGACGGGTGTGAAGGGTTGTCTAACTTGATAAAACATTCTGATTCAAAAGGCTCCAAAGACTATGAAAAATGAATGAATTGATTTTTCTGGTTCTGCTTCTAGCTTTTAAAGTCGGCATTCAAGCTTGCAAGTCAGTAAATTCAGTTTTGAATGCAAATGTGCATGAGAACATTGAAAACACACTAAATGTTTTTGCTGCTGATTTCAAAGTCAGATTTTGATCTCAACCGAAACTTATCTCAAAATACGAATGAATACTTAATTTAGTAGGCCTATTCCTTTGCGTCTGAGAGGTTTTCCATGTAATCTTTATTTACATGTAGGCTATTGATTTTTCTTGAAGATTCCCTTCCTTAAAATTCGATTATAATATTTTTTATACTACTTTTTTCATCTTATTCCCAGTTTATCATACCTTTAGTATTTTTCCATTCTATTCTTTTTATTTCTCTTCTTCTCTTCTAAATTTGTTGTCCTTTTATCATTCTCGTTTATTGTCAGATTCTTCTTCCTCATTTTCTCATTCTCTCCCTCTTCTGTTATTCTTTTTTTTCTTCCTCTTCTTTTATTTCCACCACTTTTTCTCTTTTGGGCTTCTCTGTTCTTTCTTAGGCTACTTCTTTTTTTATTCTTTCATTCTCTACAATTTCTTTTTTCCTCAAACAATTCTTTTTTAGTCTTCTATACTCTTTCAATCTGAGTTCTTCTCATACTTTTCCTATTCTCTCATCTCCTTCCTCTTCTATTACTTTGAAAATCCTTTTCCGTCTCCCTTCTATATTCACTTGTCTCTCTCAACCTCATATACTTCTCTCCTCATCCGTCTTTATTTATCGTAACTTCCAATCAATAGAAATATCAATAAAATTTGGTATCTGATTGTACCGTTGTTCCGAGGCCACCATCGGAAAATGATTTGGATTCTATCATTGATTCGGATCTGATCTAGACTTTCTCTCCTTCTATTCTATAGTTATACTCCTGTATTTCTCCTATCTCCTGCCGGAGATTATCCGTTCTTTCATTATTTGGTTAGTCTTTGCTCCTACTCTTTTCTTTCCTCTCTTTCTTTTGCATCGATGGAAATTGAGTCCTGTCCCATTGAAATTTGAACTACTTCTCTTTACAGTAGTTCACCAATCCCTCAAGCATAATCTTAAAATGAACAATAATGAAGATGTGGAACTAAATAAATAGTAGAGAGGAGCAGAAGAAGAAAAAGAAAAGAAAGGAGAAGAAGAAAAGGGAAAAGGAGAAGAAGGAGAACAAGAAGAAGAAGAAAGGGTGAAGGAGAAGAACTAGGAAAAGGAGAAGGAGGAGAAGAGGAAAAAAAGGGAGAAGGAGGAGGAGAAGAAGAAGAAAAGGGGGAAGGAGAAAAAGGAGAATGGGGAGAAAAGGGTAAAGGAAGAATGAAGAGAAGGAGAAGAAGGAGAAAGGGGAGAAGGAGAATGATGATAAGAAGAAGAAGGAGAAGAAGAAGAAGAAGGAAGAGGAGAAGGAGAAAGAAGAGAAGAGGAAGAGAAGAAGAAGAAGAAGAAGAAGAAGAAGAAGAAGAAGGAGAAGAAGAAGAAGAAGAAGAAGAAGAAGAAGAAGGAGAAGGAGAGGATGAGAAAAGAAGGAGAAGAAGAAGAAGAAGAAGAAGAAGAAGGAAGGAGAAGAAGAAGAAGAAGAAGATGAAGAAGGAGAGAAGAGGAAGAGAAGAAGGAGGGAGGAGAGAAGAAGAAGAAGAAGAAGAAGAAGAAGAAGAAGAAGAAGAAGAAGAAAGAAGAAGAAGAAGAAGAAGAAGAAGAAGAAGAAGAAGAAGAAGAAGAAGAAGAAGAAGAAGAAGAAGAGATGATGAAGAAGAAGAAGAAGAAGAAGAGAAGAAGATGATGAAGAAGAAGAAGAAGAAGAAGAAGAAGAAGAAGAAGAAGAAGAAGAAGAAGAAGAAGAAGAAGAAGAAGAAGAAGAAGAAGAAGAAGAAGAAGAAGAAGAAAGAGGAGAAGAAGAACATTGAGGAAAAGAAAAAGGAGAAGGAGGGCAATAAGGTGAGGATGAAGGAGAAGAAGGAGAAGAAGGAGAAAAGGGAGGAGAAAGAGGAGAAGGAGAACCAGAAGAAGAAGGTGAAGTAGAAAAAGTTGATTTTCATGAAAATGTGTCCAATCATTATCTACTAGCTAGCAATGACTAGTACCATAGGCACAGAATATCCTTTTATTTCTCTTCGCTAGCACTTTGTAAAGTACTCTCTCAAGTATTACTTTGGACTAGTGTGGTCCAGCCAACGTACTGGCTTACAATAATCATTGAGTCATGCAGAAGGTAACCGCTGCATCCGTGGTCTGAACTCATGCAGTGGAAGAGAGAGACTGGTGCCGAAGAAGGATACAGCAGAACTCGGCTATAGTCGGTTGGAGAGTGTGTAGGAGGGGAGGCGTGACGTCACAATCCAACTAGGAGTTTCTGACGCGGTCTCAGTCAGTAGGAAGACTTAGTGGTGTTAAGACGCGGAGTGGTCTGTGTCGTGTCAACGAAAGGATAGTAGTGAGTGCGACTTTGAAATCAACACAAGTGCGCGATTTATTTGAAGAAGTATTCGTTCGCGCTGTCAACCTTTCAGCAGCACCTGTGGAGTGATTTCCACCAACGGTTTTTCACGGTGCTACAGAGTAGAAGAAAATCTGTCCACATGGAGTTGTGATGAACACCAAACATGACAACGGGTGAGTTGGGTACCATAAAATTTATGACATCTCCTAATAGTTCTTCAGGGAAAGTAGAGGTCCTTAAGAAAGAAGTAAAAGTTTATTTGGAAATTCGTATGTTACAATCGACATTTTGACAGGTTTTCTCGTTCTGAGAAGCAACAGGTTGTCAGAAAACGCGTAATGTGGTAGAGTATTAAACAGTAAGGAAATTTCTAATTTTATCAAATATATTACAATTTGGAATATGGTCGTTAATCGAGGCTACACTGGATTTATGAAATAATTTTGTATAATTTCTCGAATGAGAAATACATGTCCCCCAACGCTTATTGGAATCTTTTAAATAAAATTGTCTCTCAAATCATCACATTGGATGAATACTTTTACCGGTTTCTCTCACTCTATAAGATATTCCCCTCACAAATGGAATTATTCACAATCAATATACTGTATTTACAAAAATGAAGCATATAATCGGTTCTTTCACTTTGAAAATGGACCCAGACTATAACTTCTTGCTAATTATTCAGTATTTTAAAAATAATTTCTTAACACTAGTCTTACTTGGCAATAATCTTGCACAAGAGAAAAAATAAAATAAATATAAATTAAACTTAAACAATCTCAGTCACTCTTACTTGGCATTAATTAATAATTTTGAAATGATTACAAAAATTAGTCGTTTGGACTTTGTGTCTGAGTTTTCATCCTATGAGTTGATTTTGTACTGACTTAAATAGATGAATATGAGTTCTCCATACGATATTCCGTTATAAACTCTCAGCCAAATGGATTGAATTGGTAGGCTCAAATTCAATTAGAAAATTCCGATAATTTGAATTGTATTCCTCAATTCACTATTGAGTTGTATTCAATAGACCACTCTATAGTTATCAAAAGCGGTATGATTATGAGCCGATAAGTAATTCAATTAGGTTCGAAAAAAGTTGTTGATATCTCAATTTAAAAGTTATAAAATTTAATTGAGCCGATCAATTCAAGATTGACGATTTAACACTTCAGAACCACTGTAGCAACTTCTAGTAGGCTACTATGCTGGGCTGTCGAGACCAGACCTTTTTCGAAAACGAATCCACAGGATTCAAGTCATTGAACCAGACTTACGGAAGGGTAATTCAATAGCCGTCCAGCTGTTGTTTTGTACCTGTTGTTTCTTTTTTAATGCTCCTGGATGTCCATTAAAACACTGTGGCACTGTTGAAGATGGCCTCATGAAATGCTTTCCAAACCTGTCGTAGCAAAGATAAATAGTTGTATGCTTGAATTACTGAATGGATAGGTTTTTGTAATCAGAGACAATAGTTTGATCAGCTATTAAATTAAACAACTTATTTTGAAGTTTCACAGTGGATTCAGGGATAAATGGAGGATCTCCAATAGCTTGGAGACTTTAACGCTTATTTTAACAACTTATTTCGAAGTTTTAACAGTGGATTCAGGGATAAATGGAGGATCTCCAATGCTTGGAGACTTTAACGCGTTGTAAAAACGAATGTGAGTGTTATTATAGGATGTTATAATACGACGAATATTCGGGTTGGATCAGAATTGATTGGTGGCATATTTCCTTGGTTTGGAAACCTGACAATTTTCTACGAATTAATTATAATGGAATTGATTAAAAAATATTTATTGTGGGAAGCTGACGGATTCTGATTGCCAGATTTTCCTGTCATGATAATCCATGCGAATTAAATAGTTTGTCGTGTTAATCAATTATCAACAGATCTCTAAAGAAGATCTCCACAATTCTTTTTAATTTTTTTAATTCATTTCAATTTTTTTCATACCAATCAGTATAATCTATTGCCATTCTATTGTTGCAATAAATTTAATTAAAATAGAAATCATCCATTCAAATCAACAACGAGATAAATTATAATGAAATCTACCAAGTGATTGGAAAAGTATTCACGAATGTTTTACTTTCCATGTGATTGATACACCTTGGGAGTGAGATCTTTGATAACGGATGTGAAGGCCTTCTTTTACTGTTAGGAAAGAACTGAAGACTGTACTTAATTCTACCAAATAGACAACTATTTCGACTGTAGCTTGAACCTAGCTCAAGGAAAATAAAATGATTCATTTGTTTCTCTGTAGGATGTAATTCCATTCCATGTAGATTATACCCGTAATAGCCTGTTCAATAGTCATTTAATTTCCTGCGGTGTTCGACTGAATTTAGTTACTCCAAACGATAAGGAAAGTGATGTACATGGAATTTAACAACACACTCTCCATTTCCAATGTCAGTTCCGAGATTGAAGAAGAGAGTTAATAGTACAAGCGGCTGGCTGTTAGTATTGCCTTACGAATCTATATATACGACCAAGGCCCTATCTAAATGGGCCTCCGCCTTGTTTTGAAGACAGCCATTTAGGTTCATTAGGCTGTTTATAAATGTTTTAGTCCACTTTTCCACCGTCGATTCAGAGTCGATTCTTTCCAACAAGTGATCAAAAATTAATCCGTGGTAACTTTAATGAACTAAATACTGATGAATGTCTTGAATGTTAAATTATGCGATTGTAAAAATAGTTTATTGAATAATGTCTGGTTCGGTACCATGCTATTTTTCTCTCAATGGCTTGTAGTATGGTAGCATGTTATTTTAATTCCAATAAGCTGATGAATTGGGGGTTGGACATGAATTTCATACAATATATCCTAGCTAGTAGTATTCAAAACAATTCTGATACAATATATATAGCCTATAAGAAACATGCAACTTGTTGAATCTCACTGTTGTTGAAAACAAAAAATCTGACTTCTAATAAATTTTAATAACAAACTAAAACTTTCATCATTTAGCTGCCAACTGTTGAATCAAATGAATTTTATATAATTTGTGTGCCAGAAGATTATTTATCAATTATTTGCACTGTATTTTTTCTCCTGAATAATATCTCTTTCTCAAATTCCTACTGAAATTCTAAAAAAAAAAATATTTTATAAGTAGGAGTAGCATATAAGAGTAAATGATCCTCAGTAAATTAAATGCATGGAGTAGGCATATGAAATGAAAAAAAAATTGCGGTATTAAATTCTAAGAATTTACATAACCACTCATATCTAATTCACATTATTGTCTTTCAAACTTTATGCTATAATAATTCTCTTTTATCCATATCATTTTCATGATAATTACTTTCATTTGGAGACTATTATTGATATGGCTTGATCCTCCAAGTATTATTAAATCAATCAGCCGTTTAAGTTACCTTGTGGTCGGAAGAACGTGAAGATTATAAAAAGGAGGTCACATCACAGTTCCAAGAATGTCAACGCTGGAGCTAGTTAACAAAACCGACGCGTAGGATTGGCTTTCAAACGAAAGTTTCTCAATATCACTTTCAATCTCAATGATTCATAGTATAGTGCCCAGCCTGAGCCTTGTACTAAATTCATATTATTTGTTGGTGATCTGAGGCTGAGTTATAGGCTACTGGATCCACCGAAAATTAAAACAGTCAATTATTTTGAATGTTTCTTCCTATAAGTCGTGAATTCTCATTATTAGAATATTAAATTCTTATTCAAAACTTGTAATGTGATCATTATTCTTCTAAACTGTGTATCAATACTTCAAAAACTGCCTTTTTTGAACGATCTTTAAACTAAGCTTTCCATCAATAGGACGGACCTGAGTTCTGATGAGTTTAGTGCCTGAGTTCAGTTAAGCTCTTATCACATCAGTCTCCTATTTTGTATTCATAGCCTTGATGTTGCAATGAAACATTTTCCCTATCTTCTAGCAAAAACTCTATCAGAGTCGCAGGCTAGTCAACCACACTACGGTGTATGTATTTTTTATTTATGTATGGTGTACTAATTAAAAATGTTATTCATTTCTTATAAAACAGTTCAAGATAAATTTTTAGTTAACAAAATACATTGCTGTGCACATTAACCAGCTGTAGTGGCTCAAATGAATAGTACTGAGAAATACAATAGAAAAATAAATAAACATATAAGTTTCATGTCTTTCAATCATGTAATCTTTCAGACGTCATCCTGGTTTTCGTTCAGTGTCTTCAAATTTGTGCCTTAATTTTCTATTTATGCTAAGGCTAGGCGTACACCGGTTAGTCAAGACAAGACAAGACGAGATTAGTCATGTTTAGTCACAGTACTTCATATAGATGCTTATGAAGCAACACACACCGATTAGTCATTGCATCGGTGTGTGCTGCTTCATAAGCAACTATGTGAATTACTGTGACTAAACATGACTAATCTCGTCTTGTCTTGTCTTGACTAACCAGTGTACGCCTAGCCTTAAATTAGTCGTAGTCGTATGATAGGTTTATAACTTCAATTCTCGAATTATTCAGACCTATGTTGATTGTAATTTTTTATCTGAACTTGAATTGAATCACCATTGTAGAAACTCTGCAGTTGCAGCATGTACCATAAGTAATTAATCAAAGCATATGTGCCAGTTTGTGCTGGGTGAGAGGTGTAGGAGTTGTTTCAAGAACTGAGCGCTGCGTCATAAGCACTGTCTGCAAGGTGGGGAAAGCCTTTAAGCTATATTACTTTCACTGACTGAAATCCATTCACAGAGTACATTCAAATGGAGGACAAGTAACAGAGAGCTAACTGGTCTATTGTTTCAATCGAAAGCCATAGTGAACCTTACTATATTTGTCTGTACAGCTGTTGAATAATGTCCTGTGGCTTTTTTAACTTCAACGCCAGTACACGCTGTAATCTAGCTTCACATGATAATATTGTTTTGAAATGTTCCCATTGAAACCATGCGTTTGTAATTATTTGAAGCTTATTGCTGAAACTTACATTGTGAAAACACAAAATTATTGATCATAATTAATATTGATAAAAAGCGTCCATTCTCTTTCTGATTTAATGTCCTGCGGCTTTTTTAACTCCAACATCAATACAAGCTGTAATCTAGCTTCACATGACAATATTATTTTAAAATGGAATAATGTCCATTTATTGAAACCATTAGTTCATAATTATTTGAAGCTTATTGCTGAAACTTACATTGTAAAAACAGTAAATTATTTATCATAATTAATTTTGATAAAAAGCGTCCATTCTCTTTCACATTTAGTTCAGGCGATTCCAACTTCAAATTATTGAACTCTCCATACTTTTAATCTCTATTTGCTATAAATTTCCCCTGCTGTGTCTTATTGAATTATTCGTCTTTTACCTGTTATTAATTTTTTCTAGCACCAAACATATATAATTTTCAAAAATCATAGATACTCGATGAACATTGAACAATGGAAAGATACAGTATTGTTTCAAAAATTTTGATTGTAATTGATGTTGCTTTTTTGTATTTACAGTATTAAGTACAATAAGATTCAAATATAGCCTACTATTGATAACTTCCCATTTGATCCCATGTTTATTCTCATTATTGATTGGTTGACAAAATTCATTTCAGTCAGAATTTCACCCAACTATCACTCAACCCAACTATTTCAATAAGCAGAAGTTGCCCTAGTTTGGGAGTAATCTGCCGCAGAATTCAATAGAAAACCCTGGGGTGTTTTCAATCGTTTGTTCCGATTGATTTACCTGGAATTTATAACTCATCTGCAAAGTGCATAGTAGTCTGAGTATATCATGGTGCCATTCAATAATTCATTTTCAATTAATTGCACCTGTATCGGGGGTGGGTGGGCAGGAAACATTCATTGAAAGAGAACCCAGTAGGGGGCTGATCGAAAATTTTTGGACAGTAGGCCTCGTTTTTGAGAGCGTAATCACGTCACGGTTCACGTATTAAGGCGCGAGTTTTTTGGGAGTTGAGTACGTGGTGGCTTCCAGGGGTGCCAGGTGGTTATAGGATACCTTGGGTAGACTGTTGCCATAGCTTCCGGTGTGTGAGTGAGTGTGTGTAGGTGTGAGAGTGTGTGCCACACGTTGTTGCGCGATGAATACACAAAAGAACAACACATAAGACAGTTCCGCCCAAGATAACGTACTGAACTGAGTGACGGCTAGAGTCAAAAGTGCTTGGAGATCCTACCATACTCAAACAGAGTTGAATGAGATACTGCGGAAGACCTTTCTGAACACCTCACAGATAATTAAAGCTTTCAACAGTCACACTTATTCAGTAATTCAATTCTTCATTTAATCGCAGTTTAATCACTGAGAGTAAGGACTTGCCTTGGTTACATTTAGAGCTTCACTTATGTACGGGATCTTAATTTACGTCAAAGAAGCAGCAAGTTTTGATACTACAAGCTTAATAATTTTCTACTATAACTGTAATGCTACTATAACTTAAAAATAATAACAACAAAAGAACTTTTACTCTCATTTTATATTTTTTAAGACTTTTATCCTGACAACGGTATTTTGTTGAGGCGTTGAGGTATAATATAGAAATAATACATTAGTATTGTGTAAAATTTTACAATATTATATTACAAGCAATTATTGTAATGAGTAGTGAGGATGTTGTAAAGTATTGCAATGACTGTTGCAACAATCATATTGATGATTTTATGAGATTCGCTAATGATTAACATGTTTGACATGAGTTATGCCCGGTTTCTCAGTCGTTCAATAAACAATCTATGGATCCAATAGCATTATTGAATCAATAAACAATCATGTGTTTTCAAATGCGAAAAAAATGTATTGATTCAATATTTTATTGAACAACTCAGAAACCGGGCATTAGTGTCCGATTGTAGTAAGTATTTTCGATAAGGACTGCATACCGGTAGTTGAAGTGAAAAATCGATAGTATTTTCGATGTTGTGAAGTATTCTAATGACTGTTCGGAATAGAGGCGGTAGCTTTTCATGTTCGATTGCTATGGATTGTTGCTGATTATTGTAATGACTATTCCCTGCGTTGACTAGCAGATTGTTCAGTAGCTTGGCCAGCTTTCTTTCCCTTATTTAGTTAGGACCACTATTCGACAGTCTTATCTAAGCACCTACGCACATGTGTTAAGCCCGGTTTCCAATCGAGTAGAATGGTAATAGTTGTATCTATTATAATGGCAGGAACAGACCTGGTAGTGTGTTTGCTCCATGTATAATTGGCCCGTGAAGCTGTAGTAATAGAGGTTTTAGCTTAAAGTGCAATCCTTGGAAAATTGCTATTTTATCCAGAGGCTAGTGTGCACTGGGGTTTCTTGTATAACAGGACTTCTCTATTTTCATGGAACAGATTTAGATAAAAATTGAAAAAGTATGAATAAAAAATCAAACCTTTCTGAATGTGTTGGAGGCTCAAAGCACAGAATGTCTCTTATTTATATGTTTTACTAGAAGGCACCCGTGCTTCGCAACGAAGCTACACAAAACAGAGCTGAAAATCTACTGCTTGTATCAAATATTTAATTCAATTCTTTTCTGGATTTGTATAATTTGAAATGATTCTTTTCTTTAAAATGTTGTATAATATTATGTTAAAATGGATAACAATATTGCCTCGATTGTAATCAAGGTATGGGAAAATATTGTAAATATCTTTAGTGTTGTAAAATATCGAAATATTATATTTATCTATAGTTGAATTGAATTGAGAAAAGAATCTCACCGAATAAAGCAAAGAATTGAACCAAGCCAGAAATCAATGGAACATTGATTAGATAATTGGAAAGTTAGTTTTTCAAGGTTTCATACCGTACTTGAATATTAATGTATTAAGTATGAAACTTCATACAATTGTACATTTTTCAAGTAAGAAGTAATTTTTTCTCAAAGATTCATATTAATAGTTAAACCACAGCATTTAATAAGTTTATAGTTCACTTATAAATAACTTCATCCTGCATTAACATCATCCAAACCGTAAAATATATTTTAATCTATTCAATTATTCTATTTTACTCTACGCTGTGAACTAAAACTCGTTTAATAAAAATGGTTTAGAAAAACCACGCTAAAAACTGGTCTAATAAAAGTTTTGAGTGCATTTCACGATCATATTAGTGCACATTTCTCTGTGTGGTAACGTTAGAATGCAATAGCAGACTAGACTATTAGTTTAAGGTCGTTCGAAGTAGATGACCTTTCGGCGGATACCAAGAGACGTTGTCGGCTGCAGCTGGGAGTTCAGATGACCTCCCGCGTGTGCTGAGAGGAGGCCTATGTTGCAACTTGTGGGGGGGGGGACTAGACACAGCAAAATGCAGTAGCATCAGACTAGTTTCAGAAGACTAGATAAGACTAGTTCTTCAGGTATCTTATGATATGCTGGACGTGTATATTTGAACGTCTCCTGCAGTGATTTGATCAGAAAGTGGTTCTGGTCTTCTGGAAATCGTCGTAGAATTCATCACTATAATTTCACCACAAATCTCGAAAATTCAGAATGGAATAAATTATAATTACATCTATGATCACAAGATGACTTTTTGAAATTCTCTTTCTCGTGTTTCTAGTTCATAAACTGTGTTATAATAGGTGTTTATTAGTTTATAGTTGTGTACACAATTTAATGTATATATAAAACAAGCTTTCACCATGTTCCCTATCAAGGGATAATTGGCTATGTTGGTGAAGTGGAACAACCCTACTCGGGTCTCCCCACTATTAAAAGCCATACGCTAAATAAATAAATAAATAAATGTATATGTAATGGGACTATATTCAAAGTAGGGACCTGTTTCATAGAATATTAAATGTCTTGTAAAACTAGGAAAAAAGGTGGACAAACACTAGACATAAAGAGCACAGCATACTATGAGATAATCTTGAATGTCTTTTTTCTCTCTTTGCTTTTTATTATTATCTTTCTTTTACACTATTTTGCATGCAAATTATTTGTGAAAATTTGTTTAGTTCCATAATATTATACTTATTTGTGAAATTTGATATTTATTGAATGCTGAAAAACCTACGGGTTTAGCAGGACCCGAAATTTTAATTATTTATTTTCAATGAAATTGATTGATTGACTCATAGTAGGGTAATCTTGAATGTGAGTGTGTGTTAGCCTTTTTCCTATTTTTTAAGCCTTCTAAAATTCCATCTAACGGGCACCAGATTATTAGTTCCAAAAGCTGAAAATAGAATGAACTTATAAATAATGAGATATCAACGGACGAAATAAAGAAATACATGGAAGCTGACTATTCTTAAAATGATCATGTTCCATCAGATTATACTGCAGAATACATTCCTTACTTTTATGTAGTATACATTGTTACTCGTTCGTTCTTTACTCGTCTAGTACTTTACTTCAGTCTAAACTGGAGTAGTATTCTGCATAATTAGCGACAAGATATAGACAGATATAGAAATAAAAGTGCTTTATTCACCAGAAAAAATATATTACAAGAAATACAAGGAATATTACACACTACGGCTATTACACATTTCGGCTTGATAATTAGCGACAAACTGCTACAGTTTCACTGCATAGTGTGAACGGGCGCACACAAGACCTTAAAAATACTTGATTCATACAAAAAGAAAAACCCGATAGCCTGTCAGTTGACTGTTGTTTTTCAACAAATATCCTTTTAACGGGTTGAGTAGTGGGGAGAAACGGTTAGCGGTATTTTTCTCAAGCAACTTTTTTAAGTTGACGCCTGCTGAGGTGGTAGCGGTGGTTTTTTATTGTGAACTTTGGCATTTAGAATATTTTCGTCGATTTTGGGCGGTTGTGCTCTGGTTGCAGAAGAGAACCAGTTCTAGTGAAAGGCTTAAAAAGTGAATGAGTCAAGGAGAAAGAGAGAGAGAAGTTAAAAAGAGAAAGAGAAGAAGAAGTAGCTTAGCTGTTGATTTGTGCTGCAGGCGCGTTAGAAAATGACAGGAAGCTCAACTGTTTCCTTCCACAATAATTTGGCTTCATTTTTTATTGCGAAAGAACCCTTCTAGACTGAAATATACCTTGATAAAGTGAAGGTTTTGAATGTCACTAAGGAAAATGAATGATAGAGAAATGACTTCAGTCCGTGGCTAAGCGTGGTATACTTAACCGGTAATCGCAGGGTATATTTCCTATAGGACATTTTATGAATCGAGCAATTGAGTTTCACAAACTTAAAGTAATTTTATTTGTTGATTTGCAACTCGAGAAATTTGACCAGTAACCTTTCCAAATTTTTATGAGAGCTATTTCAACTTTCCAATTGATTGTAGTAGGCCTTCTTCATATTATTTTTCTCTGAAGCTGATGTAACTTTAATAACCAACTTATCTCGCTTCAAAAACGACCATACCTCTTTATTCAAGTTCAGAGACGTGCTATACATCGAGTCCTGTGAATTCTTTTCAATCATTCTTGAGTGATTTGTATGCTTGACCACAACCACCTCTGTAGCTCTCAGCAGATGGGTGTGGGTGTAAGGACAAGCCCCTCTAGCGCGGTATGTCACGGCATGGGTGTAGGCTACAAGGCGAATTCCTGACGTCTGAACCGGTGACCTCGGATTTTTCTCTGTCGTATGATTTAGCCGGAACTAACTCCATGTTACCCACGGGTTTGACAATACAGTATGTTCGTATCAGCTCGGCTAATAACATGTCCAGTGAGAAACGGCTAATGCGTGGCAATTGTTTCTCCAAAATTTGCTTCTCATACAATTGCTCTCTGGTATTGTTTTTTTGGAAGTCTCACATGCGAAGTTCTTCTTTGCCTTCTGGGGTTCATCCATCTACAAGTATGATCTGAGCCTAATATAAAAATAATTCCAACTTCAAAACTTCACTAATAATACTTTACACTACCAAAATTTGTTCCTCTTAATTCTTTCGCGGATGATAAAACTTCCATTCTCTTTTTAAAATTATGAAACTTAACAATAATTGGCCTATTGTACTCCTTTTATCTAAACGGTGGGCTCTATCAATGCCTGCCGAGGTTATTTCTAACTGCATAACACTACTAAATCTCTTGTTATGTATGGTGGGGGAGAATTTCTAAGAAAAAGCAATGTGTTGTTATTTGAGCAACTTATTCAAACTTATCTTCATCTGGCATTTATATAGTCGTATTTTCTACAGCATTAATTCTGATTGTGCAATAGTTTTGATCAAAGGGTGACATCTAACTTGAGACACAACTGCCATACATAAAAAAAAAGAAAAATTGTTATCTATAACACTTTCCATTTCCCTGATCTCCTACAGATCGCACTATCTTACAATATTGATAAAACTGTATATTGTAACTTCTTATTTTTGAATTAGAACTTTCAAAGCTCAAAACGAAACCAAGCTCATTACTATCGCACCAATCACTTACTAAATCACCAGAACCACCACAACAATCATCAACCAGTTCTTGGATTGCATTTAAAGTTGAACTATCAATCGAATGGTAGGTAACTGTAACAGTTACCAGGGTCATCTGGCACAGTCACGAGTATCAACAATCTATTTCACTGCTTGGTCCGTTTTAACCGCAATTTATTTACTTCTATGTATTTCACTACTCTAGTTTGCTCTAAATCTATATTTTAACCCACCATACTGTTCTATATTTATATATGAGTAGTATATTATATACTGCTCTATATTTATTCCAGTACACTCAACACCCCTAAACTTGTTTTTCATTTCTATATTCTATTATTGCCCTATATTTATATTTTAGTGCAATATAGGTACTGTTTGTAGTAAATAAACTGCTATCCTGTTGCACTGCTTTAGGCTACGTTGTGCAGGTTTCAGTTCACCTACGCTTTAACTGCAATGCTTTCAAGGTCTATACCAAATATGATTTTCATCAACTGTTGTTTTCCAATGCTCGTTGGCAAGCAGATAATAAGCGGTTGCTGCAATTTGTGTGGGACGATTGTATTCTCACACGTTCCACATTCTTACCCGGTGATGGTTTAACTTACTATTGTGAGTGTTGATTCAATGTTTTAATATACACGTGGATGGAGAATAATTGAATTTTTTAGAGAACCGGGTCCAGATTTAAAAATTAACAAGTAAGAAGTAAAACATTAACAAGGACTGTCTCTGGATTAGAAAGTATCAGTGATTTTCACACATGAAAATATTATAATCAGTGTAAGATGATAAGTAGTGAGTGAACATTATATTATTAGTTTTCCTGTTCATCTGTTATTTGTCAGATACTTGGGAGATAGAAGAGGAAGAGGCTGCCTCAAATTGTGAACTTGAGGAGAGAATCTGCTTGGAATATTTCCAAAGATATAAGTGGAATAAATAAATTGAAATGATTATTTCTCATCAGTGATAGATTCTGAGATACGACTGTTGTCCATCAGTAGAGAAAAGTTTTTTTTTCATGCTATAGGAATTTCGAGTTTTTCAGCAATGAATTATTGATGTAACTTTGTTATTGTTATAGAATTGTTATACGCCTGTAGTCGTATCTAATGATGTTTTAACTATTGTAAGTATCCTTTCAATGTTTTAATATACTGTACAAGTGAATGCGAATATTGTGGATGCACAACCAAAATGCTCCAAGTTTTAATGAGTCGTTATCTTATCATCATTGTTCATATTGCACCTAAAAGAAAATCCACTTCTAATAGATTTGACAGTATCATCGAATTCTGTATCACATTCAACTGAGCACAGATACAAATAGTAAACTAGAGAACATTCTAGGAACAAACTAGGTACGAACCTGATCAATTCTGGAAACTGTTAAGTGTGAGAAACACAATAGCTATAGGAGCACAAAGCAAAAGAGTAAACTCCACATGAACCTGAGAGCGAGTTAACATGAACCTGATCAACAAATGGAACCCATTTATCAGGCAGCTCTCCTGGATGCTGGAGAACCGATTTATCAGACTGTGAACCTCACTCCAGGCTAAAGCATAGCAGTCACCATGTGCAGCGCACAGTAATAAACTGCATAGAACCACAGAGGAGGAAGTCTTCCTTCTCTTGGATAGAACACAGGTGTGCTCTGTGCACTCAGTTCGCGAGCAGTAAAGGTGGAGAGTTATGTGTCTAATTGGATATCAGACGCCGCGCGCTTTGATTGATAGGCAGTTGCGTACGAAACGTTCTGCGTTGTTTTATTTATCTAGGTGGTCGCTAAATACGCGTCAGCGGCTGTGCGTCTTTGTCGCGAGCGTTGCGCGGCGGGAATTATCAATAAATTCCTGTGTCTTATTTATGTGATGCGAGAAACGATCCGTGCAAAGAGATTGCGTTGCGGCCGCGCTGTGCTATCCCAGACAAAGAGGAGGTTGGAGCAAAGGTTGTTGGACTTGTTGAGTGTATCCGCAGCATCCTCTCAACTTGATTTTCATTATCATTCTCTTCTTCTTCTTTCCTCCTTCTCCTCCACCACTGTCTGCTCCTCCTCGTTCTTACCCATCTTCTTCTTCTTCTTCTTCTTCTTCTTCTTCTTCTTCTTCTTCTTCTTCTTTGCTTTGTATTCTTCTTCCTCTTATTCTTCTATTTCTTCCTCTTATTCTTCTTTTTCTTCTTTTTCTTCTTCTTCTTCTTCTTCTTCTTCTTCTTCTTCTTCTTCTTCTTCTTCTTCTTCTTATTCTTCTGCTTCTTCTACTCCTTCTCCTCCTCCTCTCCTCTCTTCTACTTCTCCTTCTTCTCCTCCATCTTCTTCTACATCTTCTCCTCCACCTCCTCCTCCGTCTCCTTTTTCTTCCTTTCCTCCTCCTTGTCCTTATTCTTCTTCTCCTTCTCCTCTTTCTCCTTTTCTTCTTCTTCTTTTCTTCCTCTTCTTCTCGCTTCTCGCTTCTTTTTCTTCTTCTCCCCCTCCTTATTCTTCTTATACTTCTTTTTCTTTCTCTTCAAAGACCAAGTCACGACCAGGCCGCTCGGGTATCGCACTTTCCCAGATATGGCTTCTCCTGTAATACTCGACTCCTTCAATTTTACTACAATATTCTGCAGCCACCCCTCTCTCCCCACCACTTGTTGATTCTTCGCCATTGTCTGCTTCTAATCATGTCATGTCTAATCTTCATATTCACCGATAGTCACTACAGATAATTGGATTTTATGGTGTAGCCTCTCTCAATTCAACGAAATGTGCAGTTCGCCATTAGATCCTTATGGACAATCAAAGATGGGATTCTCTCCAACCATTAACATTCCTGGAGTCATTTTTATTTTTCAATCTTGTTATGTCTTATATTCATGTTCTCTAATACTCACAATAGATAATGGGATTCATGGCGTACTCTTTCAATTTAAACGAAATATATGCAAGTCCATCCCAACTTCCAATAGAGCCTTCTAGACTATTATAGATGAGTTTCCTCTGTATCCATTACATTACGTTATTTATTGATTGTCATTTTATACTTCAAATCATATCATTACTTTACTGATGGTTATGCTAGATAATAAGATCCCATAGTAAATCATGTTTGTTACCCTCTCAATTCAAGGGGTTATGCAGATCTGTTTCTATCTGATTCCTCTTATAAATCCTCCAATATTATTGGAGGACACAAAACTTGTGTCCGTAAATGCTTGAAACGTGGTGTGGGAAGAATCATTATGAATTTCTCAAGTGCAATCTATACTAGTGGGAGATGAAAGAATATCATTGATCTAAATAAATCAGGTTTGTTGAGTAGGTGGGCTGCCAATGTAGGCAGGTGATCAAACAAAGTAGGCAACTTTCAAACTACTTGAAAGCTGAAGATGCTTGAACAGAAGCTGGAGTGCAGCAGTAGCCTACAAAACTTGATGAATGCATGATGAGTAAACATGAAACGGCAGTGTTTTTCACGAGAATGGCGAGCGGAACGAATAAAGAATGCGTGGATCATTTTTGATGCCTATAAAAAGTGAAATGCTAACAGTTTAGGACCTGCTCATGCGCAATTCTGTCCTTTATTTTGCAACCAGTTCTCATTTGAATAAAAATCTGAGGCAGACGAGTCGACCGACCCACATTCACTTGAAATGTATACCTGTAGATAACTTAAGTCTATATAGCTTTCAGACAACTTTTGTAGACGATTCCAGGTCGACTTCAGTTCAGTTGTTGGTATAACACTTTTGAATCGTACAGGAGCATTTTCCCAAACGGCATACAATGCTTTCCCTTTTAACTCTCAGTTTTTTCTCAGAACTTTCTACTCGCCAGTGTGAGTACAGTCACACTCTTGTTTGTTTTTCACTTTTCCGGTTATTAGAGACCTAACGAGTTCTTCCGAATTATTTTAAGACCTCCAGGTGTCAATTTTACACGAAACTAGATTATAAATACTGTATTGTACAAGTATTACAAGTTTCTTAAAAAAAATTACAAATTCTATGGAAACAGGACTATGTTTTGTAAGTAGGAATAAAAGACATAACCTGAATGATTGAGTGCAGTATGATAAAAGTGAAAATGAAATGATAATGTGAGAAAAAACTGGGTTTCATTCACTGTGTACGATCCAACATTGAGAGTATGTGAATTTCTGATGAGAGCACTGATTTCAATCCTATTTTGAATGTTTTCTCCGAACAAATTCTTCATTTTAATAGAGAAAGGATCAAGAAAGTATCTTATGCTTATTCAATTGAGCAGTAATTGGTTAAGTTTGTAGAAGTAGATATATTTTAATAAAAGCATATCATAAGCATGGGCATAACATTTGAAATTTTGAGTTGTAGTGGAAGAATGTTGAAATTCTATGGGGCATTAAAAGAGTAGCCTACTGAACGATTTTTAAGATAAAAGGAAAAGGCCTACGCCGGGTTTTTATTTATGGTTTATATTTCAAACTTCAAGCTTTTTACTGGTGTGTAAGAATATGTCCAGCTTTGAACTGATGTACAGGAAATAATCCTGGTAATCGGTTTGAAATATAAATTGTAAACTCCCCTTCCAACCTTTGTACCCAATTCTTACTGTCACTAGAAGAATAATAAAGAGATTATTCAAGAATAGTTGACAAATCAACATCGGCATTCACAAGAAGCACAATGGTCCTATTTAATGATTGTCTTATAAAGAATTAAAAATTGGATGAAATAATTCAGTAAAACAGCAGTATTTTGATTATACTTAGTACTAAGATTAGATCTAGTACTTAGTATTTTGAGAATGTTTTACAAATTTGGATAAAATTGAAAATGAAATCTTCTCACACACCAGCTTACTCGTGGCACCTGTGTAACTCGGCATTCACCTGTCTGGAATCCCACTATTTATTGCAAGCCGCTACTTACCTAGTCACCTTACCAAACTGAGACTTCGGAAGTGTTATCCAAAGTAAAATCGAAAGTCAGACTTTCTCCAATAGCTGATTACCAAGACTGTCACCATTCAAATGCGAAGAATCACTACCGCAATTATAGTGAAGAGTGTATTTGACTAAAAATAGAGCAGCCAATGGCAATGTTGTGAATGAATGAATGTGACCTCGAATAACCGTGAACGTGTGTACAAAACTAGTATTTTGCTCTCAACTATACAGTATTTTATACCTATAGTATAAACCAACTGTGACATTTCACCAAGAAAAACCGTTAATAATCGCAACACAATGGATAACTGGTGTATTGTTGTTGCCAGTGGATATAGAATTCCTCTGAATGATTTTCTCCACCGATCTTGCCCGATTTTCTTACGGCTTATTGATATTTTCCTACAGAGTTTAAAGCTGTGAAGGGTCATTGTGATCATCATGAATAGGCAATTGATTGAAAGGTGACAAAATATTAGAATAAAGTGTGTCGTTTGGTGACCTTGATGGTATTGTGAAGAGATTTTATGAATGGGAGTGTTTGGGTGTTACTTTGGGTGCCTTTATCCAAGGAAATTGTTGAGGAAAGTGGGTGATTTCTGTGTCATTCTGTAGCATACTATTTTTTGTCAGATAAGTATCGGAGGATTCAAATTTCAATCGAGAACTAATTCTATTACCACCATTACTTGTTATAAGATTCACACATCTTATCTGAACCTAATTACATCAAATATCTCAATAAAGTGCTCAAATGATTTTTCAACAATCAATAAACACTGAGAAATCTTGTTATGATAGAATTTCTGTGATTTTTCTTTCTTTGATTCTCAACGCGCAATAGAAAAATCGCATAGGAATCTTCTCTTGAGAACTCAATTAATCTTAAATTGTGATATATAATTAGGACGGATGCGGAAATATTCGTAGCACTGAGTCAGGTTCAATGGCAATTCAGGACAGTGAGTCCATTCCTTGGGTGTATGGGTTCAGGACCGCGCACGGACATGCAATGTCTTGCTCTTCTTCGTATTATTCTTCCTTGCTACTTCATCTCCTTCTTCGTCTTCTTCTTGTTCTTCTATTTCTTCTTCTCCTTCTTCTCCTTATTCTTCTTCTTCGGATGTCTATTCTGATTGTTTTTGTATAGCTTTCTTCATTCATGGATCTTCGTTTTTATGCCCATGATGATATCCCTATTATAACTTATCCCGCTTTACTATTATAACTGCATCTCTCATGTACTTGTTAATTAAGACGAAGGATGCTTGGATTCTAATAAGGATGCTAAGATTCAAGTGTGATGAAAACTGATCATTAATTTGAGAGTTGCTATAAATTTTATTCTTTAATGTGTTGTTGTCTGTTCAAGATGTAACATTTGTTGTCAACAGTTGTAACATTTCACTCTGATGTAAAATTTCTATGTCTTATTTCAAGATAATGATTTTGATAATGCTACTGATTCTGATTGATGGAACTGGAAACTTTATTGAAATTCTTATTTGCTTAAAACTTGCGAATTCCAGTTTCATTACCACTAAATTTGCTTACAGATGAACTCAGTATATTCCAATGTATTGACTTCTCATATGAGTTTTGCTTATCATGGTGCCTTGTATATAAGATGAGAAGATATTATAGTATCTTTGGTAGTATCAAATACATTCAAAAAACTTGTTCTTTAGAATATATATTGCCAATTCCGTTAACACCATAGTCAATAGTTCTCCATAGTTAACCATAGTTCTCCTCCATAGTGTGATACAGTTGATGTCTAAATGTCCATTCATGAATTCTAGGTCTTATGCAAGAATAGGGCGACAATTATAGAGGAGGCAGTTTGAGACATTTTGTTTGTCACAGTGCGGCGTAGAATCGGTCGCTTTGAAAATGTCATGGATACAAACATGGAAACAGGAATGGACCAATTCGAATTCCTTCAATCTCCACTTTTATTTCTCCTTCAATGTTCCTTTTTTCTTCTTCATTCCTCCTTCACCCTCCTCGATTCCTCCTCTTCTTTCATTCTATGCTCTTGTGGGGGTGACCAGTGAACCGTAAAGTGACAGACCGCAAGTTTTTCTAGCACTGCGGCGCTTGTTGGCCGTTCTTGCTTTCCGCACCATTCAAGATTCAGAGGACTCTGCCATTATTATTTGACTGTTGAAAACACTCTCACAGCAACAGCAAGCCGTGAGAATCTTCATGGCGAAACTTCAAGGCTGCAGCAACTCCACATGCAAATAAAACATAGAATGATTCGAACTGGCTACCACAATAACTAACGATTATCACTTTCATTGTTTCGGGAATCATTCGTTTTTCATCGTCAGACTCTCTATCTCTCTCTTTCCCCACTATTAAATCGACCCTCCTCTCTCTTACTCTTCCCTTACTCTTAGTCTTTCCTTCTCTTACTCTTCTTATTTTTCCCTCTCCTGTATCTCTCTATCTAGTACTTGATATACTGTTTTGAGTATTGTTCGTTTCTCTCTATCTCTCTACTTCTAAAATCGGTACTATCCTAATGTATTCAAAGACACTGCAAGTGCTAGGCCGTCGGTCAACTAGAAAAAGTACAAAAACTGGTGAGCGACCTTCATCTTGTTTCCTGTACAGTGGCTCACCGGAAGCCGATATTTATGAGTATGCGTCAATTTTTATGATCTTTTAATCGGCTCTTTGAAGTTGTGGAAAAATTGAGGAAATCTGAGTCGTTGCTTTAGAGTTTAGTGATGATTGTTCAAATTCAAGCAGGCAATTGCATTGATCTCTCCATTGAGAATTAAAAATCAATTATATTAGTAGGGAAAAGTTGTCTATAATGGGGACGTCGGGTCAAATGGGGTTTGTAAAAAATTTGAAAACTTTCCATTGATTCTTATGATGACCCCATTTTAGCCAGTGGCGGCTACAGAAATTGCGGGGCCCAAGGCAAAGTTCAATAGCGGGGCTCTCTTAATACCTGTAATGGCGTTATTTCATTTTCCAAGCTGTGATTCACGGCTGTGCGGGGCCCCTGAAAAACGCGAGGCCCCAGGCGCCGCCTTTTTCGCCTTCATATAGGGCCGCCTTTGCATTTTACCCAACCTGTTGTTCAAAACGGTTACCATTTTATTATGAGAAATAAACAAGCGTCCCCATTTTGGACAACGTACCCATATTTATTCATATTAAAGACTAGAATGAAGTATAAATCTACTTGATTAATAAAGATTAACAGATAAATAATGTAAATGATAATTCCTCTTACTTATCTATCTATCTAGCGTATGGCTTTGGTTGTTGGGGAGACCCGAAGGTAGTTCCACCTCGCCGTTTATAACCTAATTTTATTAGGTTGAAGTTCTATTTCACTTTGCGAAATGTTCACTAATCTTGAAAAAAGTTCTTTTTGATATATGAAATTCCTTTTATAATATTCATTGATACTCTTCGTTTAAATCTAGAGTGATAATCTAGTTTCAATCAACTCTATTTATTTATTTTTTTGAATTATTACATAACTCATTAACCACCAATTTTCCTCACTCAGCCTTTGGAATCATGCCATCTGTACCATAATTTCTCTGGATCGAAAAATAAGCGTTTGCGTTCAAGATACAGGTGAACTCTACGTTTACTGGATCTCGACAATCTATGAAGTAACAACCGGTTGGCGATGCAACGGTGCAATTTTATCAATAGAAAGTGTTTCGCCGCTAATTAGATAATCTACCGAGTAATCTGATTCTCCAGCTGCGAATTTCTCTTCTAGCAAATCGATAGAACCTTTTGTGTGTGATACGATATTTGGTGTTACTGTTATCTAATCCAACAATATGGTTTTTGCCGATAAGTGTGAAAATGATCATTTTTTTAAATTAATCATTAATAAGCAACACATTGGTTGGTATAGATCTGTAATGATGGTTTATTGTTGAGAATTCTTCTCCCTATCAATCTTCTCTCATGATGAGAGTTTGGGCAATAGATTTATGATTTTACTTATGAGCAAGATCAATTTTGATCCAGGATCAGTACAATGCTTATCAAATGGGATCAGCTGATTCAAAATAGTTGATCCTGGTTGGTGCAACCCAACATTAGAACTCGAGGAATACTTGGTTTTTAATGATCCATTACAAGCCTTAGGAATGGAATGTTCTGAAACATTATAGTAGTGAGATTTTGGTTCCGATTCCAACTGGGCGTACCTTGGAAAAGGTCATCGTCCTCAAACACATAATATATGGGCTTCACTGCAAAAACGGTCGATTCCCCCAAAGCTATAGGGTTGCCACACACCTGCTCAGACCTATAAACACATCGTGAGACAGGTTGGAAAAATCGAATAAAATGAACCTCTTCGCAAGCTTGAACCTTATTTCATATATAGCTATACAGATAATGCCGATTTAATAGAAGATTAAGGAAATAAAATGATTTCCGGGTAGTAAAATCTGGGAGGAAGAATTCCTGAACAGCTACTAAATAGCTGTTTTATCGCTGTAGATTTGAAATCATCTCAATAGAATCCGTTGCTTAGTGCTGAACTCCCTTTCTAAATCTGTGTCCTTAGTATCCTTTTCTAGATTGTTCAACCGTTCATCGATTGAAAGTTTAGCACAGTAATGCGGAATTTTGCACTGAAGATTTCTGAGACAACTAGTGGAAGTATCTCAGAATCGAGAGCGCTGCACCAAAACCAATCAGAGCGTGTTGAAATCGTATATCGCAGATGAATCTGGCCTCTCTCCTCCCCCTCAGATCCAATCTCTCTCACTCTCTCTCTCGTTCTATCTTTTTCCAACCACCTACATCTTGCTTCCTCTCATCTCATGTGACCTGTAACTCATGGTACAGTTTTCTTCAACTTAGCAGGTCGTTGGTATCTGTGTTGAGGATCTTTCAAGGCCTATCATATGACTCGGCAAGCTAGATACGAATCAGAACGTTATAATTGGTGTGATATCGCTTAGAATTCATTGCTGGAAATGATGCTCTTGAATTTAGACAAGAATAGCTTGTTCCTGGAACGGGTTAGAGTTGAAAAGCATTCTGCAAATTATGATAGATTTGATGGGAAAAATGTATCGAAGTCAGTAACTGGATGACTATCAAATAGAAAATTTAAGCACTTCTCCATTCATCAAGTTTCAATTTGATAGGAACAGAAATTAAACCTTAATATTTGAGCCATTAATATGAATTAATCCAGGAAGAGTTGAGGGTTTGCTTGATTTTATTCCTAAATATTTAAAATTATTTTTGTTCAACTGTTTAAATGAAATATTCAATATCAAATCCACCTTCACTGATTAAAGATTAAATGTTAATCACTTCTAATAATACTTTTTATAAAGATTTAGTGCTTTTGTAAGAATTCATTTGGCAATCAATTTTTACTTATAAGAATCCCTTTGACAATAAATTGCTACAAACAGTTTTCTAAAGCTTCGGTGCATGTTTTCTAATGAAAAGGATTCTCAAAATAATTCATATGGATTACTACCATTCCACTGTAGAGTATGATGGTGATGCTGTAATGTCTTTTTCGGAGAACAGTGTAGGACTGATAAAGTACTTAAAGAGCAAACTAATAACTTTACTTCCTTCGGAAGTAACTCAAATTAGTTTTATCAAGATTCATAATCTTCTCAGTGGTAAAGTGGAAAAGCAAATAAATGCCATAAGAGAGATATAGTTGGGAGAGGGGAGTACTGAGTAAGTGAAAGAGAGATGGTTGAAAAGTTAACAGACAGATTCAGCAGGTTTTGTATCTCTCAGAAATGCCGACATTCCTAATCAAAAGCCTATCAGGATGCGTATTCGAAAAATGCAGCTGATTAACTAGTACTAGAGTAATTATGAATACCATACGTGAATATTGTTAGAAAAGTATTTCCTTGGAAGGTTTTTCTGAGAAAACCATTCAAAGAGAAATTAAGTGCATTAAAGTGCAGATTTTTCAAAGATTTAGATTGCGAACAATTTTTCCTCCAGGAAGAGATATGGGCCTGATAAACTTCTGAATGCGAATAACTAGGATGGTAACTGTGGCGTAATAGGCTCAGAATATTTTCCGTCATCAACAATTAGCTGAAGGTTCATTAGAAACAATATTTTACTTTCTTCATCCCAGTCTGAGTTTTCCAGATTAGTGGCTTTCATAATAATCATCATCTATCTATTAGGCAGCATAATAATCAAGGTAGTTAATTAGTGAATAGAGACAAAAACTAAGGTTTTAAACAGAAATAGCATTATTTCTTATTCTTCTTCTTCAACAACTCATTTACTTGAGGTGAGTTGAGGTGAGTACAGAATTAATATCACCAGCAATAGTAATAGCATTAATAGTTACAATGGCAGATTTTCAATAACTAAATAAATTCAATTTCTTACCTCATTCTTATAATGTTAGTTAGCATAGACAAACTTAATTTTCAAAATTATTTTTTGTTAATCAATTTTTCGGGTAATTAAATGAACCATTCTCCTATTGAGTTTTTTACATTTGTTTTTTCTAAAAAGTTATGGTTTCTTTATCCAAACTTATTCCATTAGATTCCCCTTAGGTCTTCTAACAATACAATCTTAATATGAAAATGAATTGTCTTTGATAGTTCCGAAAGTATCCAGATGAGAGTGAGCCATCTAGATTGGCAAATAAATGAGATGGCAAAAGTCAGGAGTAGAATAAATAAAATATTCACAATATTGCGTGATCAACTTGTCTAACAACTTTCACACATTAGCACAGATAGACTACACACACAGATCTCTAACCTACTCTATCATCACTGTCAATGTACTCAACATCTGTTCTCATCCTTATTTTTCTGCATTGAATATTCAATTACTCAATAAGACAATTCGATTACTCATACTTTCAATCATACTCTAGATCTATCTCGAGACAAGAATATAATTAAATATAACCTTTAAAGGACCCCATAAGAATTATAACAGTCTGCCATATGCGATGAACATGATATTTCTACTTTCATCTCTGCATTTATAAAATTGTCTGGACCCGGGCAAAGTATGAAAACAGCTTCAGAGGTCAAATGTCGTACATCGTAATAGGAACTCCACTTTCTTTCAGCCATCTGACATGTTAAAGTACGCGGGAATCTTGGTAATACATGTTATCCTGGTATGAACTTTCACATAAGGTCCGACTTATTGCGGTACGTTTTATTTATTTATATTTATTTATTGGGAGTATAGAGAGGGTGATCACGAACTGGTTCAATCGTGACGCTGGGAGCACGTATTATATCATCAGGAGTAGTGCGAAGTTATTTGAACTGTGAAGCTGTTATTATTAATGAAATTTAAATGAATAATCAATAAAATTGAATACTTGTGCATGGTTGTGAGAAGATACGTAATTTATTGGCATTAGAGTCCGATGTCAAAAACAAATTCCTATCTATTTATCTATCTATCTATTCGCCATCCGCCAAAATAAAATGGGTATTATAATATTTGCAAACCTGAAAATATAGTTATAAAATAGAGTACTGTGTATCTTTAATGAGAATATGGATACCATCAATGTGACTTTCCATTGTCTATTATTTTTGAGTACATGGTCGAAATCATGGAACATAAACCATGTTTTTCAAACCCATGGATATAGATAGATCTATTGATGCATAGATGTGTCCATCTGACAGTATAATCATGTTTTTCAAACCCATGGATATAGACGGATCTATTGATGGATAGTTGGGTCCATCTGACAGTAAAACTTTGTAACACTGCTAAACTGAGGAAACCGTCGCATTTAAGAATCCAGGTAATGGAGTCTCCTTCTCGTAAAATACTTTACATGCATTCAGCTTCGGCCAATTCAGAATGCTCTTATTTTGTCGTTCAAGGACTCCAGTGGAAACAATGGGCAATCAGTTTTCCTGGGAGCTATTTTTTTATTTTTAGAAGCGAAGACGCTATACGGTAGCTGTCGGCTGATAGGAATTATTTTGCTTCATAACGTTTTTGTTCGCTGGGTACACTGGTTTCTGAACTTGAAAATTCCCGGCTAATCTTCCGTAGTAAGCGCACCTATTATCGCGGCAAATTGCCTGGGTGCAATGCGCAGCAATCCCAGAAGACACGCCAACTCGCCAACAGATTTCCACCCAGCCCAGCCCTATCCGTTCTTGCACAACCGAATCCTTGCGTTTTCCATTACTTTTTTCCATCTGAAATTATCGCTCTGAGTGGGCTTCAGCCTCCGCATCATAAACGGCAACCTACCTCTGTCTGCCCACAAAAAAAATCCAATCAGAAAATTATTATTGAAAGTTGTCCGGTAAAGTTGCTCACTGATCCACTTTTCCACGAAACGATGGCAACTTACTTTCTCCAAGAATCACAGAGTGACACAAATTGAACTTTTTTCGATTGTCTGGTGTGGGCTAAACGGAACTGAGAATTGGAGAAATCTTCTCTGGTGGGTTTTCAAATTTATGAATGGGTTCCCTGGTTTTTCATGGGTGGACAAACATGAATATCATCCATTGTTTCTAGAACAAACAAAAAACAACAATTTCGATGTTAGGCTACATTCAATTTCCTTAAAAACATAGGGAGTTAACACCAAAACATCAAAACAATAATTTCTATATTAATACTAACTTATAGAATTTCTATAAACACTATGAAATGTCTTTATTAATTTCTATTAAAATTGAATTTCCATATTAATTTCTGTTGTATTGCATTTTAAGTTCACAATTTAATTTGAAATTATGAAAAACTCCTGAAATTTGCAACTGACACTGTACTACTTTCCATTTGTGATCAAATAGTTCGGAGCTAACTCTCGAAAATCATGATTACAACGCATCTGATAGCAGAATACTTCAGTTGGAACCAAAATATCATCGCTTTATTCATCTTGAATAAAGCGTCTGGACCGTCATACTTAATCTCCGTTCATCGACGAAAGAATTATTGGGCATTGTTACGGAGTGAATACAAGTACAACACAAAATAGTTCTCGTTTTGTATTTCATTAGTCTGGAAGTGGAGGATTCTGCGTTCCATTGGTCCAGCAAATTGAAACAGAAAAAATAATAGAAAATCGTTTAAAAAACGAACAAATCTTGGCAGAAGATAGCTGGTTTGCCTTGAGTCTGGTAATATATTGGTTGTAAGATGAAGATGAGTGTCTTGTATAATTCTGTTTCTGTAATGGGTGGATAGGAGAGGTTTTGAAAAGCATTAGAAAATTATATACTCTTTGTTAGTATGAGTATTATTGAGTTTGAGACTGCATAGTATACATAGCGATCTTCCTATTTAGTCTGAAAAACTGAAATCATACAGAATCTAATAGGGAATACATCCGGATCTATTCTTCAAACTCATGAATCAAATCTGTAACAGTAAATTAATTCACTTGTACTAGGCTATATAAAATGTGTACAATAACAAAGATATGATTAATCAGGAATTATTATTCATCAATCATTATGTCTAGATGGTGCAGGATTACCTTTGATTGTTGTAATTAATTCCATTTGATTTCTATTAATTGTTAAAATTCATATTTATTCAATCGAAGAAAGTACCAAAATATTATTTTTCTGATTTCAGGTATGTGGAAAACTTTGTCAACAACTCTACAGTAGATGACTAGGATTACTTGAGAACCTGGCGTGTAAAGGTAGCCCTTAAATGAATGTTCAACCAAAAACATTATAATTAACCTTAATTTCTAAATCTGATGCATACCGATCACTCTATGTCCCGTCCTCAAAGCATAAATAATTATTTTTACATTTTCATTTATTTATAGGCCTATAAAAATTGATCTATCAATCTTTTCTTCATTACCTGTTAGAAGTAAAAATAATAAAATTTATATTTATCGTGAGAGAGTGAAAATAATAGTAAGGAACGGCCTTCCCACCTCATTACTCGTTTTCAACAATACCTCTGTTCTGATTTATAGTAGCCGATGATTATAAATTGGCCATAATTTTTTATGAACTATTCTTGGCAATTGTAACATTTTATGAACCTATTCATAGACTTCATACCTATAAATCCAACTATTGAAAACTAAGTTCTCTAATATTTTTTTAATTGTCCGCAAAGGAGTGATAATGACTATGTTTCGATGAAGAGATTTCAATCCATGCACAAGCTAAGAGCTCAACACAGTAAAAAAATCATCAAATAATTTCTTTGAAAACTACAATCAAAAACTATTTCTGGGCTCCAATTTAATCCTTGGAGTAGATGGAACATAATATTATTTATCTCTTACATGAATAGACCTACAATCCAATTTTTAATTCTGTATTTCGTTTCCTCTATAGTGATTGAATATGTGTTATGTTTGATTGAATATAACTAAATTATGCATGATAGCTTAGAAATGTTTTTTTCCAATCATCAAGACTTGAAAAAATATGTTCATATGGTTTTTTTATCGGTTTGGAGACCCTTATGGGTCGGTATCAGAACGTAATATATCAGAGTTATAGTGATAACAGCGTAAAAATATGCCCAGGAATGATTCTATTTGGTTTATGATATTATTATGATTCCGTGAATTGAAAACCTGGTCTCAAAAAACCAGTCTCGATTGAGAGAAGCGGAGCAAGCTTTGACGAATCTAGGACAGCTTTCGCTGTTAAAAAACCGTTGCTGGTAATCGCAAACTTAAGAATTCTATTCTCAGCATACCTTCTATTATTGTCTTCGGCTTCTCCTTGTTCATCAGCCAGTTCTTGTTCTCACTTTCAATGTTTTTCTTTTCACTCTCATCAATACTATTTCTCGTTTACAAGAACTATTTTACTTTTGGTTCTCTTCTGTTGAAAGAAGTTGTTGATGAATTCCAGTTTATTATCCAACTTGTACCAATACTTATCCCCTAGGATACAATATAATTTACTCGAAATAATACTTATTATTCAGATATTTATTCATTCCATAATTATACCTACTGTTTAGATGAGAAACATAATCTTATTTGAACTAATAGTTGTAGAATAAAATAATGTTGAATAATTGTAATTATAGAATAGAATCTATCTATAATAACATTTAGTTGAACTTAATTTACTAACCTTATATTTGCCCACTATTCAGTTGAAAATATCAGTGGTCACTCGGTGAGAGCGGTTGCTAAGAAATCATGTGGTTAAGTAACAAACATTCAAGACCGCTCTCGGATGGGTGACCGACATAAAAAATTGTGCAACTAGACGAGGTGGAACCTACCCGTATGGGTCTCCCCATACCGATAAAAAAGCCATACGATGAAAAAATGTTGAAAATAACTTTCTTTAATTTGCATTATTTAATTTTATTAATACAGTACGAGCTAGAACTTCATCCTGGATAGAGTAAAACTAAGTTCAGTTCAAGCCAAGCATCATTCCAGTTAATGAATAGTCATTATTGATAGTGAAATCCTGTGTCAAATCAAAGTTTTTTTTAAGTAGGCTTTGCTACCCAGATTACTATTTTTCTATTCCAAGTCCTTGTTCGAAAACCTCTGACGCATAAAATTGCGTGAAACGATGAAAAATATAATATATAAATCTGAAAACTGAACTTCCAATAAACAATGTTGAGAAACTGAGCATTTCGATAGGTTTCCATTAACAGCTGCTGTAATCAAGTGAACAAATAACGAGTGTCTTTTGCAACAATATTTTGAAAGTAACAGCTTATCAACCTACCAATAATTCGAGCTTATGGAAGTAGATCAACGGAAATGAGTAATTTTGTTTTAATTTATACTGATTCACAAGCCGAATAAATGTCAACTGGAGAGCGAAATGAACAAAGTAGAACAAGAGTTGGGAACCAGTTACCGTCTCAGAGTTGTAAAAAACAAGAATAACTCAAACTGGAGTCACTAAAAAGCTGTAAAAAGGAGAGTGATTGAAACTTGTCTTGTTTGAAAAAGTTATATTTGTAACATCACCTTGACATTTCAATTCGGATAGGCCTGTTGTTCGGTTTACGATTATGTTCGCAAGAGGAATGAGTTACAAAAATATTCACTTTCAAGTTTTTCGACTTTGAAAGTTTAAAGTAGCCCAATGCACACCATCGACTTCGACTCTTCTTCAAAGTGCGTTAGCAAAAGCGAACTCAGATCTCTCATTAAACTCTGGTGTAATTAAAAGATTATTAAAACTAATGAGTAAAAGAGAAAGGAGCACGATTTGAAGAACTAAAACACGACTGCTGAAACACATATATATGCTCCTAGGAGTACTCATTTGAACATGGGGATCTTCCTCCACATTTCTCCACCAATAATAGAACCTAACTGAATATGTCTGGAGTGGAAATTGAGATTGAACAATTCAATGGGTATTAAAGTTATCAAAACACACTATCATCGAGCTATAAGTTGATACTGCAAACTCTACCTACCTGATTTTAATATTATACTCAGGGAAATTAGGATTATGTTTTCCTATTCAAATTTGAATAATTATTCATTTATTCAAGAAAATACAAAATTAACTCATAGGATGAAAATACAGATACAAAATCACAGATATTGAGTGCATTCTGACTATTTGATCTGTTATTTGTCAATTATTATCTAATGAAAAATTGATTAATTATTGAGTGATAATATTAGTTTATTCAAGTGATAATTATTAGTTTACAGTTTGATAGATTACTATTAGTTTAATACAGATGATAAAAGAGCATTTTAATCTTACTGTCAGCATTTCAAATTTCCATAATTACGTATCTAGCAAGCAAAAATTAGTATTCTGCCGTGTGCATACAATATTTCTTGTTATAATAAGAAGGTATAATTGGAATATAGAGACTGTGAGTGTATTTCAAATAGATAGGACATGAAATGAAGCATTCTAGACTTCTTTCGGCCAAATGTTGTCTCTAGCAAGCATTAATCATTATTCACCATACGCTTAGAACATTCCTTGTTCTTTAAAAAGGAATGTAGTATGGAATATATCTCGTGGAATTCATGTACTGTAAGTGCGTTTCAAAGAGATATAAGTTATAATTGGCAAAACTCACCATAGAGGCACATAGAAGGAGTTCATTCTCTTTGGAAGTTGATAACTCATTGTAAGCGAATTCTTATTCTAATTAGCTGAAAACTTAATGGACGAGACGTGTTCCGGGAAGATCTATAGCGTTGCAAAGTAGTTGGCCGGGCGAGCCAATGCTAATTTCGCCCCCTCTGGCAGCGTGTCTTATTAATGGAAGTAAAGTCCCGCGTTAAAGTCCAACGGACTGGAAACTTTAACGGTAGTAGAGCAGTACACGGCCGAAGACTAAAAAACGCTGAGAAAGTGAACTGGGGACTTGAAGAAATAGCCGTGGATGATTTGGGGATCTGTCACAAACTGATTGGAAAAATCTCAGAGATAAATCAATCAATATCAACTATCATTTGATATATGACCTTATCATTTTTGATTAATAGATCCGTGGTCTATGATCGATGAATATGCAATGGGAAGAAACTAAAGATAGAAGGGAATGAGATATTGCAACTAATCAATTGCTTTAAAATCATAATAATTAATTGAACGAAATTCCTAATTAATAATGCTATAAACTACGCGGAAGTCTCCAGAGTAGTTTATAGTATTATTAATTAGGAGTTCCGTTCATTTGATTATTATGTAAAGAATTATTAGATATTTATATTCAAATAAAATTATATCATTGCTATTGAACACGGAATATTTTTCATGAATAGGATTCAATTAATGTTGTTATTATAATAATTATTTTCTTGGTGAAAGGATGGAACAATTGAGCAAAATCTTTAGTTACCACCCCTCTCATCTTATCACTTTTGCAGGAAATTATTTCTCCACTATCTTTCTACGACTATCTTCCCATAACTTTGCTTTTTATGACTATGATCTTTCTAGGCATTATTTTCATACTGGGCCAAATAAGTTGATTCTACGTATTCCACCTTCACATGTTTGAAGAGCCTAGAAATGCATTAGCCCACCCCACTTTCTAATCATGTATTAATATTTTCTCTACACTACGAGTACATTTTGTCACTCAAAGACAAAGCGATATTTTGTATTATTGATCGAAAATCGAAAAAATCTCATTAAAGCCCTCGTAACAAAAAGTTATCTCATTGCTCATCAAAGTTAGGACTGTACTATTGTAGTGGTGACATGACATCCCTTCAAGTCAAAGGTGCAATGTGATGCCATAAGCCACGTGTGTCTTGGAATAACCAACTGTTCAAACTTCGCTACTGCGCATGACAACTGTAAACGGACTTGTTTTGCCTTCAAACGGCCGGCGATCGCATAAAACGAGAAATTGGAACAATCCTGTTTGTGTGTGTGAGTATTTGTGCAAGTAACAGTTACTTGAGAGTGTCTGTTATAGATTGGGTGTGGCCCGCCTCTTAATGCTTACGTCATCATTGTGTGCGGTGCGGAGGCTGTCAAGGACGGTGTCTATAGGTTGTCAGGGGGGGGGGGGGGTGGTAAGAGGATAAACACCGTCGATGAAAAAGTCAAAGTAGACATTGCTTGCTGCCCACTACCAAACGACCACTTCTACTGTTAGAATTCGCACAAACTCTCTTTCCATTATTTCTTGTTGTTTTTCCGCCAACACTTTCTCTCTCACTCTCTCTCGTTGACAAAGGAGAAAAAGGAGAAGAAGAAGGCAAAGAAAAAGTAGTGAAGAAGAAGGAAAATGAGTTAGTGGAGAAGAACAAGGAGACGGAGAAGAAGAAGAAAGAGAAAATAAGGAGACGATGAAGAAGAAGAGAAAGAAGAAGGAGGAAGAGAAGAAGAAGTGAAAGAAAAAGGAAAAGAAGGTAGAAAAGAAGAAGAAAAAAAAGAAGAAGAAAAAAAAGCAGCCGAAGAAGAAGAAGAAGAAGAAGAAGAAGAAGAAGAAGAAGAAGAAGAAGAAGAAGAAGAAAAGAAGAAGAAGAAGAAGAAGAAGAAGAAGAAGAAAAAGAGAAGAAGAGGAGGAGAATAAGAAGAAGAAGAAGAAGGAGGAAGAGAAGAAGTGAAAGAAAAAGGAAAAAGGTAGAAAGAAGAAGAAAACGAAGAGAAAGTAAAAGAAGAAGAAGAAGAAGAAGAGAAGAAGAAGAAGAAGAAGAAGAAGAAGAAGAAAAAGAGGAGACGAAGAAGAAGAAGACGAAAAAAAAGAATTCAAAGTAGGTGGAGAAGAAGAAGTCAAAGAAGATGGAAAAGGAGGTAGAAAAGAAGAAGTAGGAAACGAAGAAGAAGGAGAAGAAGAAGGAGAAGAAGAAGAAGAAGAAGAAGAAGAAGAAGAAGAAGAAGAAGAAAAAGAATGAGAAGAAAAAGAAGAAGAGAAGAAGAAGAAGAAGAAGAGAGAAGAAGAAGAGAGAAGAAGAAGAAGAAGAAGAAGAAGAAGAGAAGAAGGAAGAAGAGAGAAGAAGAAGAAGGAAACTCGTTTATCAAGCGCTCTCTTTGTCGCGCGCTTTATCAGGATGTACCGCTTTGAGATCAGCTGCACACTGCACTGAGCGAAAGCCAGTTGTTGGCGTTGGCGGCACACGCAACGTTTTAACAGTTGACGAGCCGCTGCTAATTAGCACGGGCAGCTGACTTGTGATTGGCGGTTCAGTGCCTCTGAACGTTCCTGATTGGTTCAACCTGCTGGAATGCGACCGGCCCATGTCCCTTCAGTGTATGGAGTGTTCAAAAGATGGTTGCACAAATATTGTATGAATTGCAGAACTATAAGCGGTTTTTGAATAGAAATTTGTACTACTGAATTATTAGTAAACTCCCCAGAGGATTTGTTGAAGAGATTGGCGAAAATTAAATCACCAGTGTTCGAGGCTTTGGACACATACGGATGTTTATTTGAGTGTCTTTTTGGATTTATTGAATATGAATTAGAATATAGCAATAGGATACTGGATTCAATTGAGCTTTTCAATATAGTCAGATTTTTCTCTCACAGACTCTTGATGAAATGTTGTTTGGATATATTTGTGAATTTATTGAATGAAAATTGAAATATTTGTACATCTAATGTCAAACTTCTAGTCGTGATGCAACAGAAAGTAATACCAAAGACGATAGGGAACTAAGTATTCTAATTGTCTTTGGTAATACACAAATGATTGAATCTCCAACGTTCCATTTTGAAAGCTCTGCCCGTAACGACTAAGGCGCGATGACCTCCTAAATTATGATAAGACGAAGGAAAACCCATAATTAATCGGTCTAAGATCGGAATCTTCACTGTATTCACTTATTAAGATCCACGTACTCGGAGACTTGAGGCAACATCTGATACTCATTACTTAAACTGTAATTATTTCTGTAATGATAGCTTCTTAACATGGAGTTTGATGTATGTATGTACCCATCTAACAAAAAACCTACAATTAGATTGGATTCACAATTCGGAACATCATTTTCTCGGGTACAGAGAAATTTTTATTCAATAAAGAGCTTTCTTACTTGAGTCTCTCTTTTCCTGGTCTCTGAATGGAAAAAATGTATTAATTGATTAATAATTAAAAAAAAATATTTCGAATGCAACATCGAAAACATGGAATGCAAGAAGAAAATCAAAATTTTCAGTTGTTAAATATTATTATAAAATACAAAAATTAAATAATTGATTATGATTGATCATTTCCAATGTAGTATGGCACTGCTGTAGCCTGTATTAATGAATAAAAACACTTTGATTTCGAGAATAGATCGTATCTCACAATCTCTTGATGAGCTTTCGCTCAGATTTGGCCTTATTGAATGCTGAATTCTAAATGTTGTTAAATGAACCGTGGATTTTTATCACTAATCACTACTACAAGGAATTTATGAGGAGAAATTCGTTTACATAACGGATTATTCTAGTTCAATCTAAGTTAATCTCAATAAGCAATCTATATGGAATTTCAGTTTATTGTATTGGGGAATAACAAAAATGAGATCGTCTTTGTGAATTTTTTTATTTTAATCCATCTCAACTACTGAATCAATCTTCCTCATCTATTTTCTTCATCTATCATCTAATTTCCTCATTGAAGAAATTTTGGGAGCTACAATATCACCCGAAATAATATTACTCTTATAACAGAAATATATAGTATTATAATGGCTACAAATCGATAAAAATGAGTTTGAGTACCAAGGATCTAAGGTCTAGTCAAGTTTCATCATTAGAACTAAATTTTCAAATTAGATCCTCTACTGGAATACATTATTGATTATCATATCGACCCTGAATTTCAGTAGTTTCCATAGCTAGAGCCTACTATCTACTGTAAAATGGCAAACAAAGTGTCACAAACCAAAGTTGCAAGACACATTCATTTCGTAGTTGACCATAATTCATCTAGATTGCAACAAGTAAAAAATTCTGTGGCATAACTGTTCAATTTGTTTCGCTCAATGAAAAATATTCCTAAACGTTGTTGGCACCAAATTGCCCCGGCATGAATGCTCCCATAGAAACTAATGGCGCACACTCTTGACAGTCCACCTGCAACAAAGACAATAGATCGTTTTAGTGCAAGTCTGTGATAACTAACGACACCATTAAACAAGTCAACTGGAAAATAAACGAAAAAAGAACGCAACGTTCACTTTCTAAGCATTTCGTTGTTTTCTGCTGTCTCGAACTTAGCTTGACACAAGGCTTATAAACTTTTAGTAGCTTGCAAAATACTGTATTGATTGGGAAAGCTTAGGCCTATTTAGAACATGATTGTTTTCACATTCATTTCGCAGTATGGAATCGAAGATACAGTTTTATCATTTCTGGCCTGAACTCTCCCCTCTAACTTAAACTTTACTCTTTCTCCCAGTGTCATCGATTATGTTTTCATGAAAATGAAATTTTCGTTTCTCAAATCGTCTTGGAAGAATATTCAACTACCTACTATTTAATTATCTTGTTCTTTCCTCTATTCAACTGTATTCATTTACCTAGAAGCCCATTCTCACCATTTTTCCTAGTTCTTCATTTTGTAAAAATCTCCTTGGTAAAACAGTCAACTACCTATCTAATTTTCTATCTCTTTCCTCTATTCAACTGTATACATTTTCCTAGAACTACATTATTTGGTAGAATATTTAACTATAGTAGTATTAATTTAATCTGGCGGACATCTAACGTTTCAATTTATCATTTAATTATCATTTTTATTAATTTATTATTAATTTTTTTCATTTTTTATTTATTAATTATCATAAATTTATTTATCATTTAACGTTTCAATGGTAAAGGATGATGTTCTGTTGTTCCATTTTTAAATATGGTTTTACATGTTATATAAGTATTTATGTGAAAAAAAATCAACATAACATCACCACAGAAGCGTTAAATGAAGTCATTCACCATCCGCCAAATTAAAAAAATACCCATTTTGTATTTATTTCCTCTATTCAATCGTTTTCATTTCCCTACAAGCCTAACATTATACTAGAAGTTAGTAGAATCATAGACTAACATAATTTAAACTAGATTTCTTCCCTCTACGTGTAAAAGTTACAGTTGAGAGAAACAGAATCCGAAAAACCATATAGACCAAAATGAGACCAATAAGGTAGCAGGTGTAAGATGTAGAACATGGCCTAGATATGGGGCGACAGAGATAAGCCACCACAGATTGGGGAGACCATTCTCCGAAAGGTTGAAAGCATTTTATCACGTCAACAGGAAGGTCCTGTCCTTCAAAGGGTCCTGCACTGATCCTTCCGCTCGGGATTGTAAAATACCTCACTTCAGACAGAGGTGCACTTTGAAAACACCCCACACGTCAGAGCAGGGTATTTGTCAACAGATATGCTTGCATTTTTATCAGTTTAAAGCTATAAATTAAGATCATACACGTAAAATGTAGAGGGAAGATAAAAGGGATGAAGATACGTCTTTGGGGGATGAAAAATTGATGGATTTATTGTGGAAAGCATTCCTTTTAGAAACGATTATGGTTTGAGAAAAATCTGTTAGTCACATATAGGACAATATAGGGATATTATTTGGGAGAGAATAGTATATATTCAATAGAATATTAATAGTATGATAGGATATTTAGTAGACTAATACATATTTTTTTTATAAAAATAACACTGAAGACGGACGGCACAATGATGCCGAAACATGTTTGTGAATTTCTCTACTGAATACAGTGATATTTTTGACAATATCCATGTTTTTTCATTATGTATCATAAATATCACAACATCTCACCAGACACTGTGTCAGAAACTATTATTTTGTATTTATTCAATTAAGTGCAATGAACTTACAGGGTGAAGAAACAAACTAAAAGACTAATATAATTGTAGTTTTCTTTAATTTTGATGAATATTTAAAATCAAGGATATGTTCACATTCAGTATATTCATTATTAATTGCAAATTTCCACTCCCGAAGCTGAACAATGATCAATATAATTAATATTTTCAATCAATAATTACCAATCTATAATAAATATATAAATAAAAAAATGTAAATCTATAATATATCAATAAATTTATAATGTAAAAACATAACAAGGATTATAATAAAACCTACTAGTCAAATCATGCGTTTAAACTGCTGTGAATTTCACAATCTCAAGTGAAGATGCACTCAGCATTTCTATGGTCTCAAAGAAATATTTTTCGGGAGACCCGTGTAGTACCCAGAAACGACTTCGTTCACTAGAACACAATGTTCTAACTGAAGTGAGACTTTTGTTTGTTTCTCAGCATTCCTCTGTTCTCAGCCGCTCAGACAGTCTTCCTGGATAATAAATAATTCATAACAGCACCATCGTATAGTAGTAAAGTACTGTTGGAATGAAAATGTCAACATTCACGCAAGATTTCCATCCAGGAGTTGCGGGATTGAACATGTTATTATTTATTACTGTTATTATAGTACTCCTCGGTGTAATTAAGCTGGCCAGACTCTTGGTATTTTAGAATTTCAGTACGATCTCCTTTGTTGGTTCGGGGACGAAAAAATGCCTGGAAATGGATTTGGAAATGAATTAAATTAATAAAGCTTAGAGCAATCAGTAAAATGTGTTACGAAACAAGATAAACATAGTCCAATCTAGAGAACTGAGTAGGTACTTTGTAAAAGCTACTACGGTTTGCTTTGGATGAAATTGAAATCTCAAAATTTTTCAACAGCTTGTACGAATATTATCATTAATAATGCTACTCTTAGTACTTTTTTTCATAATCAATAATATTTTAGAACAGTATGAATCTACTCGTATCAAGAAATTGAAAGAGTTCGCTATCAAATTCCAAAGCTTATTTTAATTTGAAAGAATTCCAGTTACAGTATTATTAAGCTTATAGATTCTCCAATTTTAATGAATTGATTTTTGACTATTATTTGTAAGCAATCTATAAATAAGTGAATAATTAGTATTGGAACCTCTGTCAGTAGGCAACAGAGTGATGCAATAAATGTTACGCAACCCAGGAATAATAGACGAATTCAATAAAAACATAGATTTAAGTCTTATGAGCAATGTTTCTTTGTTATTCACTTACAATAAAAATATAAGAGAAAATTGTGACTGAATTATCAATTATCCTTTGATTAATAATTATTACTGAGTTGCGTAACTTTTGGATCAGTAAAACTCTGTCTTGTGAAGGATATCGGCAAGATACTACAAGGAAGAAATTTACGAGCCTCAAAGCTTTGGTCCACCGACAAACCTGTCAATTACCTTTTTCGAAATAGCAGTTCGGGCTCCAGAATGGGACACGTTCAATTTGGTTTCGAAAATTTCCCCTGGACTTCGATGGTGGTCAAATTATTAAGACTGAAGATGTTCCCAAAATTAGTGGAAACACTATAATCTGGCCTGCATTTTGGGTCTAATGAGTCTCGGCCCTGCACCCTATACTTAGTACGGGGCGGAATAGCACAATATCTTCGATTCCAGTAAAGCTGACACGAGAATAATATTTGTCAGCATTATAGGGCTTTGTTCAGGTAGCTTTGAAAATGAATAAAAAACACTGGACTCCTATTGGCTAAGGGATCGTCATTTCACGGTCATTTTGGAAAATCGAACTAATAACGGTGTTTGTTGGGTACGATCTTGTTCCCGGAATTTGTGGATATTATACTTTTGAAATTATAAGGACGATTCATCAGTGGGTTTACCTGTTGTCTATTTTTTGTGTTAGCTTAATGAAAAAGATTATTTCTCTACTTTCAAGTAACATTCCCTGATTATCTACTCCTGATAAAGCCCACTATCACCAAAGAATAGGAATGGATATTTTATAATAGTATTTACAGTTCTCCATGCTCACAAATAATTCCTTGCTCCTATCCAACACATTTTCTAACAGTGGAGAATAGAAGTATAGAACCAGTAGGCCACTGTATTCAACATTTCAAACTTGAGGTTTTCGATATTGATGGGTGAGCAACGTTCATTTGATTCACAGCTATTTAGGAAACAATAATATAATTCTTTGCTCGATCCAGTTTCAATTTAGATTCTTTGATTAAGACTCATAAGAATAATTAATAATGGTCAATTCACACATATATATTAGTTTAAGTCTCAGTTATGTCTCAGGAGCTACTACTATCAGACTGCAGTCGCAAACCCAGCGTTGCCAGATACCATTGGCTGATAGGTTAGATTACCCGATAAACAGCCAATGGTATCTGGCAACACTGGGTTTGCGACTGCAGTCAGATAGCAGTTGCTCCGTGGGCGCTGGGCCTAACAGTTAGGCCAGGCCCAGTGCTCTGTGATTGATTCGTGGTCATTGACGCATGCTCAGAACTAGCATAATTGAAACGTAATTGATTAATGATTCTTGTGAGACTTAATCAGAGCATTCAAATGTATTCGAAATCAATTTCTATGTCCAGCATTGCCAGATCTTCAACTTGGATCTTGTATCTTTAACAGGGTCTTCAAACTCTTCAACTTCAGCGCAGAAGTTGATGAAAGTTCATTGATAAGTTATTGTTGCTCCAAAGTGAACTAGTCAGGTTAAATTTAATTTTCGAAATTTAACAAGTTTCTGGAAGGCTCCTGAGATAAATTAAAGTTGCTTTGAAGGTAACTGGACCAGTTGAATTTTATTTTTGAAATTTGACAAGTTTCTGGAAGTATTCTGGAGGTTTATAAGTGGGAGTCACAAGAGAAGTTCAATCTGACGCGATCTTTTGTTAGGTTGTAATTGGCTACCTGAAGAACAGAACCCCGGTGGAGGGTCGACCTGTCGATCGCAAATAATAGGATTGGAAAGTGTTTGTGAAAGGCGAGCGAACTTTAGGGGGGCTTTTGCAGAAAATAGGATCGCCCACTTTTGACACCTGATTTTGAAAAGAGGCCATTCCGCATCAAATATATTGCTTTTGTCGGTTACATCCCTGGAATTCGCCATTGTTGGCTGAAATTCGTCAGCGTGAAAGAGGCAGGTGGAAGTGATAGAAAAGATAAGAAGTTCTCGGGTTTGTTTATATTCCTCGCACAAATCAACAATGATTGAGCTCGGACATTCTAGAGCAGGCCAGTAGGAGATTAGGGCACATTTTTTTAACAGATCCAGCGCAGGGTAGCAGATAGAGAAGCTATTGAAGGAATCGTGGATGCTTAGTGGAACTTTGGAACAAGAAGAGAATTAACGAAAAAATAATTGATTTCTAGGAGTTCGTTTTTGAGCTGTTGAAACGTTTCTAGAGGAATTATGATGTTTCATAAATTTCATTCTTAGAAAATATGGATGAATTGAAGTATGATTGTGTTACAAAATTGGAAACAGTTTAAAAAGCTTCCTCAGACCTCAACATTCCATTCAGATTTATAGAAATAACACTAATATATAACAGAATGTTGTACATATCTCATAACGTAACTCAGGTACCAGAATAATTCTGCATGATTTTTTGAGATTTCTCTTAAGATTTCTCTTAAGAGTTGTCCAAGTCAGAAATTTATCAAATAGTCGATAAAAACTGACAGCTTTTTAAAAAAATTATCTTATTTCTATGGTTTATCTTTTCCCCATTTTTCTTTTCAACGAATGTTCTAATGAATGTAGAAAATTATCGATTGATTGATGAAAAGATGTAGAATTATGAGCATAGAACGAAAATGAGATAATATTGAAGAAATTCATATCATTATTTTGAATCAAACTAATCATTGACTCAAATTGCACCAATCATGATTATATTGTAAATGTTTTTATTGAAACCGATACTAACTTTTTAGATTCAGTTTTGATTAGAACTGTATTATTCCATTACACCAGAACTGTCATCCGATCTGAATTGGTTTTGTTTATATTTGACATTTACTTTGATGACGAAAGGACGCAGTCAACTGCGGCATCGCAGCTGCGGTGACTCTTGAAGTGACGCCGCCGGTCTGTTGTAATTCAGCTCGAGTCAAACGGCCTTTTATACGCTCGTTAATTATGACGCGACAAGTGCACTCGAGTCAAATCAACTGCATCGATTCACTTTTCAAACCAGGCTTCCAGATAACTTACCAAATGTCCACACCATTTGTAAAAGACTTGTACTGGAATTTGAAAACTACTTGGAACTGTGTACGAAGTGACGAAAACGAAATGGGGTTGAATATGAAATTATTGCAAGGCGACAAATATATCCGACATCAAAAAGTGAGCTACTTAGTAAGAAGTAATGAAAATATTGTGGTTCTCTGTAACTTACTCTTGCCATTACTTGTCATACAGTGCCATGGCTGATCAATAATTGATATAAATTATTTAGACTGCAATCTGTAATGAATTGAATCTATTGATGGATAATGATACATTTTATTCAGTAATAGGAATTGAAATCAATTTGTGCATTCTGATTGTTCCAACCATCATAAATATTGACAGAAATGAAGAAAAAGCTTTGATTTATCTTTGACTTTTTGCTATTTCAACCTCAAATTATTCAAGATAACATGATTAGTCAATCTCACTTGACTGTGTTTTTGAAACCTACCACGGATAATACAGAAATATTAATTTTTGTAATCCTACGCAGTAGCGTGGGAAGTTTTGAAGTTTGAAGTAGAAAATCAGTGACATCACAGATTTGTGAAGCTGTATTCTTTAAGTCCAGTAGTTTTCACCTTCAAAAAGAGTATATCGTTTTTAAAATTGAGAGCATCTATAAGAAGTTTGAAAGATGCATCTACTAATCTGCTTATTAGTTTTATTTCAATGTACATTCTACTAATTATTTGTAGGAAACTTGACAGGTGTACCCGTGGAATTTGAAAGCGCAATAATTTACATATCGCCGCTGTTATCATTGTGAGAAGAGACGTAGGCCTGCAAGTTGGTTTGTGGCTGTGTTATGAAATAGAAAGAAGTGAAGAAAGCTTTGAGAAGTGCCATTACACCGTATAACTGACTGCTTGTAGTCGGAGGCAAGGAAGATGATGAGAGATGTTTTGCCTTTTTTGGCAAAAGGAAGTTGCGCGTGGACGTTTTTAGACGCGCATTATGTCTGTGAGGCACGCCGCTTTCTAATGCGTTGCAAGCTCATGAGTCAAGCAGGTGGTTAACCCTGGTTAGAATCCCTCAGGACAAAAATAGAATCAAACAAAGGAAACAGAAGAGGATTGGAAAAAGATGGAAACAATGCATTGTGGTTTTTAGTCACGTGTGTAAATCTTCTATGAAGAAAAGAATGGGCTGATGGAATTTTATAACTTCTATTTCCACTTGCACTTGTGGTTGCTAGTTGAGGATGCGATTATCATTGTATAGGTGCGAGTGAGTGAAAGATGTGATGTGCATGCTAATCTAGGGATTTGAGGTCTAGTTCTGTACTTGGAAAGGAAAAGTTGGAGAAAAAGGATAGTGAAACAGTGAAGGAAAGATAGAGGAATGAAGGATAAGGAAATGTCGAAGTACGGAAAATGCAGAAGGTGGAGAAAAGAATAAATAGAATAATGAAGAGAGATAAATAAGCTTAATGGAAACATATGAATAAGAATGAAATTGGATAAAGTTGTGATAATAAGTAGTAAAAGGAGGGGAAGAAGGAATACAAGAAATACAACCGAAAAATTAGAGAGGAAATCAGCAAAGGGAAGAGAGAAAACATAGAGAAAATGTGAAAGGGTGTGAAGTTTGAAGGGCAGAGAAGTTGTTGGAGGGAAGAAGTGATAATTCAAAACATTCAAAATTCATCTAGTGTCTGTCTCGGAGTGAAAATAGTTATCTTTCCGAAAAATGTCACATAACCTATATTTGGACTGTTCTCATAAATTTGGAAATAGACAGTTTTGGGCGTGAGCATGTTGAATCATCCATTAAGTGTCATTGTATATTGCTGAATAAATATATGAATAAATAATGATTATATTAAAAAACTTAATTGCTGAACAAATACAATGTGAAGAAACAGTTATTACCAATGTCATTCATTGCTGACACTATCATAGGTTTGCTCTACTTGTAGTAATAAAACATTGGGTATTCCATTAAAACCCCCAGCTACAAACCCCAACTCATAAACTGTACCTTATCACCTAAATTTGAATTGCCTTGGGCAGGAACGTGCACTTCGACTCGACATTAAAACCATTGTCCAGCTCACAACTGGATCAAACGGCTGGGATTTGCATTAAAATCGTGAGCTGAATATTCTAACCGTTTCCGATTCAGTTCCGATCCAGTCTACCAGCCAACAGTTTTTCCTTGAGCGGTCCACTGCTTCAGCACAACTCTCCGGTGAAAGGACCTCTTAAAGCTCGTGCTAAAGACTCCGCCCTCAACAGACAACAATAATCTATAGATATACTTACTTTAACTAACAATACTACATAGATAGTCAAACTGAAGACGATATAGTTATAGTCACTTTAATGCAAAAATTCTTAATACAGAATGGACAGTGGAAGACAATATAGTTATAGACAATTAAATGTAACTACACTCAATACAGAGGATCGAGTTGGGCAGTGAAAGACAATATAGTTATATAAATTGATTCAAAGTAGAAAATGCTCTACAGTTTGTTAAACTGTATAGCGCCTAAACCGTTCTCTACCGTTTGGCCTATTGAAGTTACGTAACAGCAGGATGCTATTAATTTGCATCAGCTACTCAAACAACAGTTTGCTAATGGTTTTTTTTTATGTGAGAGGTGAGACGGAGTGTCAGGAAAAGAAGTATTTCGGGAACTGCCCAAATCTAGTAAGCCAGATGCCGGTGATAATGCACAGGTGCATGTAATTATGCCAACGAAACGTGAATCATCGGTTGCGAAATAGAATAACTAATATGGATGTTGAACTGTTTGATTCTGTGTTGAAATTCTACTTCAAACTAGTTTTCGTTGACATTTGGGATACTTCAGTTTCAATAATACGGAACTTTCGCTATTTGAATTGAATTGAATGAATTTTCACTTATTAAAGAAATAATACCTCTCTATATATACAGATCAATATAGGATCTAATTCAATAAAATAAGGATAGGAAAAATCGAAGAATTCTAGTTCAAGAACTACAATATTATATATGTATATATAATAATACATGTCTCACAATTTTTCACCTTTAAAAATCACATATTGTTATTTAGTATGGAGAGGTCTAATGAATAAACATTAAACGCGTGATGGAAGAGAAGATTTTCTAATGTGGTATACATGAAAATGTGATTTATAATCAGATTCATTTAGTTTGACGCTTGGCATCAATTACATAGAAAGAGAGATATTATCTCTTGACGTTGCTGATTACCGTAGAGTACGATGGCAAAGAAATAATACCTCCCTATCTATCTATCCATCTAATGCCAAGCGTTAAATTGAATGAATCTTTTTATAATGAATTTGATATTCAAATAATCAAATTGATAGATGAATAGAGATGAGTGAGATCGAGTTCTGGGATAAGTGGGTCGGTTGAGAAGAAATAGGCCGAATATGAATATAGATTCTTATAGGAATACAGTAATAGATCGATGAATCTAATCGTAAGGTAATATTTGAGAAATCCTTGTGGTGCATATTGATGTAAGCTATGCGTCTTCTAAGACACGTAGTAAGACCATACAGTAATGGAGGGTTATTAATCATAATCCGTGAGTTATTCATAGATTGAGTCGAGGAACTGATTAAATGCCAGAACCGATTTGATTTACAACCAGCGGGGGAGAACTCAGCACTTGACCTTGAGTGATAATGAAACAGCTATCAACAAAGGGGTTGATGAAGTCGGTAAATCGAAGCGTAAAACCCTTTGACACGTTGAGGGATGTTTAGGAGGCAGCCATTGTTGCTGCATCACTGAAAAAATTTGAAAAAAGGCATAACTGAACTATGCTCCATCATGTTATTTTTCATTACTCTCACGCCATGGTCAATCGCTCATGTCTGGCTTTTTAATAAACCAGCAACTGAATGGGATCTGTCCACTTTTTAAGAGAGTAGGCTACATTGTTAGTTTATTATCAGTGAATGATTAATTGGAACTTTGATGAGAAGATCATGCAGGGAAGAATTATTTGATTTTCGATACATTTAAAATTCGATAACTTGTAATACATAAAATAATTTAATTATTGATAGCTATAGATATTACTTATTCCATCACGCTATGAGGATGTTATAAATATGTTGTTTGGATGAGTAGTACAGTATTACCGACAAATATAATTATATATATTCAAATATGAAAATGTGACTTACCTCCATCTTTATGGATTTCATAGGAAAGGGTAGGGACTATTATTTACCGTATGGCCTTGTGCAATACGTGCTATTGCTTATGACTATGACTGTCCCTTGCATGGAAAAAATACATACAGGTTTAGTTATTAGAATGAATATTATAGATTTCTCCTTGCCATAAGTATGAAAGAGAATAATTATTTTTTTTGCAATGAGGCGAGGTAAAGCCATTCGAATTGTAGCTTGAATTCAATAAAATTCAAGGAAACATTCAATGAAAATTGATTGTTAGTCTTCAGCATTTCACGTTCAAATAATGTCTCATGATTTAGGGTTTTTTTCTTACAATTTCCATTCTTGAAACCATTAAACATTTTGTAACATGAGCAATTTCGTGCTCCGGAGCGCTTTGGAGGGGACCTGGGCGCTCATTTCGGAAGCCTGAAATGAAATGAAGCATGATAAACATCAGTTAATTCCATTTCGTTTTCCACTCACTTTTCCCCATCTCATTCTTTTCTCATTCCGATTCTATCTCCATTTTTATCGCACTTATAGGAATGGAGAGAAAAAGCAGCAATCAGTGGGTGAAACTGACCTCGTTGTTCATTTCCTCAAACCGACTTCAGGCCAGATTAGATTGAATTACGATAATAAGAGTAATGATAGAAGTGTAGACTTAATTGGTCATTAGAATGTTATTTTAGATTAATCAATCATGCTGCAGTCCAATATTTGTGGAAGTATTCGACTCTTACAATTATTCAGAAAATATTGTAAGTTTTAAAGGTAGCTAAATTTTATTATTATATTACTAATTATTTAACAGGGTCCAGTATTCAAATTCAAATTCATTTATTCTCCTAGTTGATACAACACATGAATTCATAATCAACAATATTATCAAAGTATATTATTAAAAAAATGTAAAATATAAGCATTGAAGAATAATACAGTTTCACTTTTATAACAAAGTAACTGAATAATATTCAAATTTGAAAAAATAATAATAATAATAATTAGAATGTTATCACAACGAAATTTACTTGAATGATAGAATATCTTGAAAGTACATAATATTTGAGGGGAATTGCAACTCATCAAAATGTAACTAGAGAAAATTAATCTAAGGCATGTACAGCAAAAGATAGGTTAAAGTAATAGAATAAAGCGCTTACCGAGCAAAATCTTAATTCCTTTACAAGTATTCTCAATTGTAAAGAGTGTAGGATGATCAAGTAGCTCATTTAACACTCATTCCCATTACTTTGTGAAATTCTTAAAGAGAAATTTATCGATATAGTAACAATAATTGAGTAGCCAATACATTTAAAACTCTCACAGATTTACTCACAGAAATACTATAAATAAATACATTTTATACTTCTAAACTATTTTTCCCAATTCACTAGTTACTGAGTAATGTTGCTTGGCTGCAGAATACAATTACATGTTTTGTAGAAGTTTCAAGATCGCCGTCCAAAATTAATGTCGGAGTGAACTGCCATTGGTCAGCCAGTTAGGAACCTCCCACCACTGGGCGTGGTCAGCTGGCTACCAATCAGCGAACAACCAATCAGAGCTCGCAATTTCTCTTACGCTTATTAGAACTGTGTGCCATGCTCCTTCAACAGTTTTTTCGTATTATAACTATCAGTAACGATGCTAAAAATCCTGATTTGTTACTTTCATCAATCACTTAGTAATAGTGAGTACACTAATACTGTAGTAAAATAACGAGTTCAATAAAATAACGATTTCATCAGACAGAAATCCTTCAAATACCTTATGTCATTCAAACAAATTGAATTCGATCGTGCCATTAGTGCAGTAAATACTGGCGAACGTACAAATCATTGTAATAGATGAGAAAGTTACTTTAGCAAGGGTCAAGCGGTATTGTTCGTTTGGACTCTGTATTGGCCGCATAATATAATGGAGTAGCTAGCAGACGTCGGTTGCAGCTTTATGATATCGCACGTTCAACTTTCACGTTCACCTAATGATATACAAACGTAAAAACGGCAAAGAGGGTGTAGAGAAAGAGAGACGGATGGAGTGGAATGAAGGAGAGAGAGTGAGAGAGAATTGGAAGTAGTGAAACAACTCTAGTTTGGTAACTGGATCGAGATCAGTCCCACTCTCAAAAGCTGTTTGGCATTTAATATGGAAGGATTGAGGTCGCTTATACTTTGGTAGTGCACCTGAGATCACTCTCTACCATGTATGACAGACTTATACTTGTTGGGATGTTGCGTCTCCTTAGACTTGCTAGACTACTTGGCTCGGGTCTTGCTACATAGAGACAACTGAATTGCGGTAGTCCCAGTCCCACTATATTTGAGTAAATGACTCCAATATTTGAATTGATTTTATCAAATGATTTGCATGGTAAGGTTACTTTGGTTGCCCTGTGGTTTGAACAATAGATCAATTTTTCTCGGATAACTCCCGTGTTTCGGATGACGCTTTAAGCCGTCGGTGCTCCTAAGCTGCCTATACGGATGTAACTACCGTATCGGATACCGATTATTCCCTATCTTATGCTACGCCGGGTCGGAAGTCACATCAAATAGAGTATAAGAAGTAGTCCAAGAACAGAATTTTTCGAGATTTAGATGACAGTCATGAGTTTTCTGTTTACGCTACATAGATTTATGAATATCGAGTTTTCAGTAACTTAAACTCATAACTTCCTCAATTTCATATGTGACCATTCTGATCGTACGGTAAAGTACTTTGCCAGCCAACCATAACGCGAACAATGGAATCCGGAAAATTTCTTGTACGATGATTGCTTTTGAAAGAAAAAACAGCGAAGCCGGAAATATGGTGTATGAACCCTCATGTTTCAAACCATTTGCTTGAATGCATAGCAGGCCGGTAAGAACAGTTAACCCTGAAATAATCTAGAATATTCTAGAGAATTACATGAAAAATTAAACTTGTACCGTAGACTAACCAAATATGGTATGTTACACGTCAGAGAAAGAATTATCTCTGTACTGAAAGATTCTTATAATGAGAATTTCAGATCGACCCATATACTCTCCATGAGACAATTTTTTTCCATAGATTCCTCAAAAAGAGTTTTGTGAGAAAAGTATCTAATTTCTATTGCTTTTTCTACTAATTCATTATAATTCTGCACTACCAATGCCAGTAATTGCTCATAAATAAGAGTATTTATTGGGGTTAATCTCATCCAATTCATTTTTTTGAATGCCTTAAAAGTGTGCAACTGTCTTACAATTTGTTTCTTTTGTTTCAGCGAAAATGAAAATTTTACTGTCGCTAGTCGTCTGGATATTTCTAACGACACAGGTGAGTGACAATTATTATTTTTTCTATTTTTCTAATTTTTTGTTATTGTCAACTATTTGAAACGCTGATATATAGTATGGGATAGCTGTTGAGAGAACAAAATAATGTTCCAGTGACAGAGAAACATACAGAAATTTGAAAAGAAAAATGAAATTATTTAATAGAATATAAATTAATAACAAAAATTTGAAAAACAAAAACTTTATTACGACAAGAAATTTGTAGTAGATTACAGTAATCTTCAAGGTCAAATTTAGTGAAGGAATGACGATCTGCAAGATCATTATCGAGAATCTTCGAAGCTATCTATAGATTACTTCACTATTACTCAACTCAACCATTTGCTTTTCATTTTGGCAGACTTCATGCATGAGTCATTTATATTATTACACCTATGCTACAGAACAGCTAAACGTGGGTGAAAAAGTTATTTAGAAATATTATCGAATCGACCGCAAGATACTTAACAGTCACCAGACGGCGATCATTTTGCGCAACTGTCTACGTGTGTTACAAAGTAGTCGACCTTACTTGGTGTGCTAAGTTGAATTCAGCCACACTTTCATATTGCTGCATTATCCAAACTTGAACGATGCATGTATGAAGCCACAAAATGTAATTTCGTTCTTATTAGAATGCACTTCGAATTTGAATGATAAATAATTGAAAGTGAAAATTTGAATTTACAAGCCTTTGTCAATAGATATTCATTAAAGACTTTATTTTTTAATACTCACTGTATTGTGTATTAAATTAAATATATAAAGTATTGTAAATCAATTGTACTTGTATATCATAGGCTTATACTCGTACATGTATACTATGACCTACCAATTGGTTTTATATTCACCAATATCAATATTCGTTATCAGCGAATAAAATAAAAATCTACCTTGAAGATAGAGATGTTATGAAAACTATAAGAATATTCCTAGGAAATTCCTTAACTGTATGAAAGGAGAATACTAGACTCCTTCAACGTTTTTATTCCATTTGTGATAGGAATCTCCAGCATTTTTGTTTTATCTTCTTTCAAATAGGAAAAATCAATCTAATTTCAATTTCTTTCTCTCTATTTGAAGTGAAAAAACAGTCAAATTCCAACTACTATCCTTAATATTTCTAGTAATGATCCCTTGAGCATTGATTCAACCTGATTATTGACTAAAACTCAATAACATAGTCATAGGCTATTGTTTCCATCTCCATTCAATTGGAAACCTATTTTCGTATTGGGTCTTCTAGAAAGATGTTGTCACATCTAGACACAAAGATAGATTCACTTTTGAAAAATTTCAAAAGTTGCGACAATGCAACTCAAGGAAAACTATGACGTATGGAAAAATAGCAAGACAGGAGAGAGTTGTAGAACTGCATATTATGCAGTTGATCTACATTTTTTGAAAGTCGATCCTTGCACAAGGATGCAGAGTCCAGTGTATGAACTACATGTTAACATTTAGGTCGTAAAATAGCAAAGGATATACAGTAACTATAGATTCTATAGTTTCTCTATGGTCATAATGACAATTGTAACCCGATAGCGCCCGAAAAACATCAATTCCCATTGAGAACCAGCTTCAATTGTATTCAGAAACAGTTGTTGTAGACACATGATTTGTTAGCACTTTCTTCTCGTGTATGACATGTAAAATGGACTGAACGATCTCGCATATTCATATGGAGCTTGTTACTTTTATGCTGCATATCCTTTTCAAATCATAGCAGGGCTTTCTTTGCATATGATTCATTGTGTCCTGTTGGCTTCAGTTACAAGTCTACTTCCTTTCGAATTATGTGGAACAGTGACGGTATTGTTGATTGTTGTTGAATTATAGCTGTCGTTCATACGATTTCTTCTTATTGATGTTCAATTTTTTTAGAATAGAATAGAAATTTATTTTTGTATCTCAATAATACAAAATATTGTCCTAGATCAGTGAAACACGATTTTTCTCAGATAATACCCTGCATTAACAGAATAGTTTTCATCTTTATCTCGAGCTGATAACAGGTTACAGATCATCTTTTAAGTACTCGATTGCATCTAGTTTGAAAGGTGGTGAAAGTCTTCTTGCAGTGCTTTATGGACCTTGTAGTTTGAAACGTAAAAGTATTACTTCGTTAAGCTGTGCTCTGATGTTAAGTAACCTGCTATAAGGAACTTGTCTAGTACATAAACCTGATTTTAAATAAATATTCCTGTTTAAGATTTTGCGAAATGAACACGCTAATTCGATTTTTATGGGAACTGGGTGAAAGTTGAACTTGTTGAAGACTCAGTAATCAAGTGAGCATTGGATAGAAGTCATTTGACCTCTCATACTTTCAATTTTCACCTCTTGTAGGATAACCGTCTTCAAAACCGTTGATTGTTCAAGATTCTGCTCTTCGAGACTGCATTTCGCAATGCACTTGAAGTAAAATTAGAAAGGCATTCAGGAATACTATAAAAGAAAGAATAAATATTCTAGTGCTGAACAAGCATTAAAAATCATTAACTCAAGGAGAAGTTTTAAAATATATTCAAATATAGGCTACAGTGAAGGAATAGCATACAGTGAAGCATACTGTAATTACAGTGATAGAATATCATTAATCACATGAAGAGCATTGCAAATAAGTGAAAGTAATGAGAAAATCATTTTTGCAAGAAGTAATTAGAATAAACTTGATTTAAAAGATGAAACCTATTATAGTAGCCAGTTGAACAGTAAATTAAAATGACAAAATAATAATAAATAAATTATAAATTATACAATTAATGTAAAATGACCTAGAATCTGAACCACAGAATCATGAGATTGTTCCTTATGGTCATAACTTGAGTTAGATCATTGAAATAAGTTCAGTAACGAAATTTATATCAATCAACCGAATCAGTCCAGAGATTGACAAGCTCCTTGGTTTTGTGGTTGAAAGTTATGGCTTCTTGCCACAAAGTTCCGGGTTCAATTCCCAGTTAGATGTGACAGTTTTCGACATCATTATACAAATTTATCAACTGCTTATTTCACAAGACAGAAGCGGATAGAGAATTTGGAAATTCATCATCAATAAACGCATGATGCATGAAATTAATAGTCTTCTAATATTGATGTACCATATTCTAATATTCATAAACATATTCAATGGATGTACTACTTATAAATTCACATTAAGACAGTGTTAATCAATTTTAAAGATGATAAAAATATGGAAATTCATCATCAACACACGTCTGATGCTTTAAATGAATATTTTTTTTTTTGATGTACCACATTGTAATGTTTCCTGACTCATTCAGGTACGTATTGAATGGAAAAGTACTACTTATACCTTCAGACCAAGTCAGTTGATAAATTTGAAGATGATAAGGCCTATTATAGTTCAGTTTATCATTGTAACTGATCAAGTGAGCTCTCCTATTATTTGTTTGAAAAAATACCAAAATAAAACTATAGAAGGAAATGAGTTATTGCATATTATATTAAGGATATTCTATGGCATTATTAATTAGGAATTTCGATCAATTTAATGATTATGATTTAGAAACTATAACAGTTCCAGTTTATCATTGTAATAAATCAGGTAGCCTCTCCTATTACGCATTGGACCAAATTGTAGGTAACAACAACAATAATAATTTGTAGGTGGTGTGAGTTAGTATTCTAATGTAACTGACCTTTATACCTATACTGACTCCGCCCTTGTTGACCCACTTACTTTTTCTATTATAGTCTTGGGTTACCTCTCCCAACTCACTTACTCACTGCAGTATACCCAGGATAGATTTCACCATTGGCCAGTTGAAGCGAGGCGATTTAAAACAATCACAGCCGGATGGAGACCACATTCAACATTTGTAGATCAATGTATTCAGACCTAATAATTTATTCCATGTAGTTGACCTTAGAGACTTACACCTTGACCGCTGGAGTTGTAAATACCTTACGTTTAAATAATGTCATAGTATGTTAGTGATACTTGAGCTACTTCCTACTTTTTTGGTTAGTTAAATAGGTTTGATTTGATAAATAGATTCAGGTACTTCCTTGGTCGGATCATTCTAAAGGCGACAGTTCAGATTTCACTTGAAAAAAGATATAATAAGAGATAGGGTCAAAAATGATTGGTGAGTGAGCTAATTAATTTTTATTAGCATGATTTCTCTATTATTCATGTTCGATTTATCAGCATTCCAATGTTGTTTTATTGAGTAGGCCTATCACAAAAAATGCAAACTCTCCGAGGAGCAATAGATTGTAAAAAATTCAAAAACAATCATACTGTATTTCTCTTTGCATGTTAAAATAACGGATAATTTTATTGCCGCATTGATAATTTTGTGTATGTAATTCACTGGATTGAGTTGAATCATCTTTTAACTGATTTTTCATGCTCAAAATTATCTAAATTAAGAAAAGAAAACATATTTTTCTTTGCATGTTAAAATAACGGATAATTTTATTCTCACATTGATAATTTTGTGTACTGGATTAAGTTGGATCATGAATTAACTGATTTTTCATGCTCAAAAATCACAATTCTATCTATATTTTATACAGTTTCCAACACTAATTAATAATATTATAATTGAAGTGAATGTAAATTTCCTGAACCATATAACGGGCCAAATAATCTGCTTAAGCCGGTATTTTTCATCCAGAACTAAGTGGTGAAAGTGAAAGGTAGGGATCCTTAGGAAAGCTTCTCAACTGATTGGAATCATTATTTATATTTCCTTCAATAGCTTAGCCGACAAAACTTTAACAGTAATGAGTTTCCAATGCTGGTCTTACACGAAAGAATAGAGTGGTGATTGTTATATCACCGGATCTAGAGCTCTATTCTATTGATAAATTGGAAGATTATTTGTAGAAATGAAGAAATAACCTTGCTATAATTCAATTTATTTTTCTAACTCTGAACTCTTTGTTCAAATTTATGATGTAATTGAGAAGTTCAAATAAAATAGAGAATAACAATCACAAGTAATAAACAGCACCATAATATACAGGAAATTGGACTGAAGGTTTTTTACTTCCAATAAAATGTAATTGAATTATGATGTTTGAAGTAATTTTGGAATAACATTCAAGATTGTGCTTCATGCAGTATCATATTTCTTATTTCTTCATCAATTTAGTCGTTTATTATATATTTTTTCAAACCATTTTATATCATCCTTATTGTCCTAATCTTGAGACTTTATTATTACAGTATTGTATCAAATATTTAATATTATGAAATCTTCTCATAGCAAACTATGGTTATTATCACTGACATATCTTGAAAATAAACTCCTTCAACGGTTATTTTATCTGTACCATTTGTTTATTGGAATAAATGCTGAGCAACAACTGGAAATTTTGGAATAGATTTCTTAACAGCATGCTCAGTTTATGGTATAGTTGATAATGATGGAGGAGTTTTTAATTATCATAAAGTCTCATGTGTAATAGATGCTGTGTTATAGATGTTCTCATTCTATGCATCCTTGGTGATTAAACTGGATTTCGTGAATAAACCTTCATAATTATATCCACTCTAAGGTATAAGGTTCAGTCATATCACTTTCAAAACTAATTATCGTATCATGAATCAATGAAGATAATTTTTGTTAAACCAGCTTTCGTATCTGAAGATGTTTGAAAGCCTAGTTATCGTCATGCAATCTCCAAATGCTCGTTAGCCTAAATTCATAAGACTCATGAGAAACAGTTTGTCATGAAAGCCTAGTTTCACCTAAAGTTCCAAGCCGAAGCCAGTTGCCATTTGTATTTCATTAGTCCTTGTAAGATTCTGTTCATAGAACCACCTTTCACTGCTTGATAGTGGGTATGATGCTGAATTATTTGCAATCAAGCATCTTCCTATTATGAATGAACTTTAAAATCTTCAAGAATTTTATGGCCTATTTGTTTCCAATAATGTTTGAACGCTTGCAAGACGGTTATAATAAGTTGGATAAGACCATTGGCATTTGTGTCGAACGATAATACTGTATTAAGAGCTAAGGATAAACGGGAATCGCTAATTATTGAACATTATTACCTCTCAATTTGCTTCAAAATTATTCATCCACAATTACCCATAAATAAGAGCTCAATATCAAATCCTTGGTTTCCAGTCATTTCAAAACAAAATAAATAGTTGAATAGGTCTTTCGAGAGAATATTTCTAAGCCTTTCGGCACATCTCAACTCCAAAGAACTTATAAAATGCTCACATCGTTTCATCACTCTAGAATATTCCTCATGGTATCTCTGAAATCCTTTCTTTACATGACGCTAATCAGATACACAGCTCGCAATTCATTGATATCAACGTACAATGCCATTAATAAGTTGTATTCTTGGTAACTACTGGGAAAAATATGTCCCTCCTACTCTTCAACAATAGCAGAGTTCCTTGCTGCACTGAGCGTCTGGGGGACTTGGAGGTCTTTGAAAAAAAAAACAGTCTGGCATCCGTGTCGTAGTTATGTATTCAAAACATATAGCAAGCTGTGTTCTGGCTACAATGCCCATTGTCAATTTACGTACGCATACAAGCATACTAGACATGCACACACACGCACATAAATAGACGAAGCACATGCGTGCACAAGTTGTGATAGTAGAAATATCTTCTGTTGATTGTTTTTTATTCTTCCCTATGACTTTCTCTCTCAATCCAACACCTGAGCTCTAACAAAGTCTGTTCATTTTCATTTATGTTCCTGTCTGTCTCATAACTCACAGAGTGGGGGATTTCTTAAGTTTTCTGTTTTCTCTTATCAAATCATTATCACCCATCTCCATCTTCCTCTTTTTCTCCAGCTCAATATTTAATTTCAAGTTTTTCTCAGTAAGCTACAGCGTTAAATATTCAAATTCCTCTCTCAAATAGGCACTTAACACTAGATTATAGCCTGATGATGTACATGTTTTGAGTCTGAGAGAGGGTATATAGTTTTATTTCAAAATTTTGTGCTTTGATTTTGCTCGACTATTTCGTCACAACTTGACTATTCGTTACAATTATTTGATTTGAATAAATCTCCTATACTTTCTTAAAAAAATTCAACCTACTTTTTGAAAGTACAAATTCATGATCTGATTACACCTCTTGGTTCTTCAACCTCTCCCGGACTCTCCTGTTTCCACGGTCTGGTTTGTAAAGAATACAGTTTGCAGCTCTGCTGTACTGACCATTCGAAAAAATTCTGAACATGCTAGCACAACATGTTCTACACAGGCAAACTGCCTGAGGACTGCCCATGCATGCTTTAAGACTGCACGCAATGAAATCAGAGACTGCTCCTCCCAGCATGATTGATCTACATCTACATGATGCAATATGCTTCACAGTATTCGTAGAGTTCGTTTTCCTATAATACAGTACTTATTTGCAATATGCTCTTATTGCTGGGGAGAACCTTATGAGTAATTGCCCTTCTTTGTACCATTGTATGAGAAAGGCGAATATGTTATTGCTGACTTGGGAACTGAGATATGAAGTGGAATAGATTATAGCTAGTGATCGAATCACATTGAATTTGGCTCAAATTTTATCTTTTTACTCAAATTTAACTTCCAATAAATATTTCCTACTAAATTTCCAATTAATTGGATTCACTTAGATTCAATATCAATTGTGAATCCATATTCTATTACGCAAATTTTCCGTAACAAATGTTCATATGCTCGTATGCTCCTATGCTCATATTCGAACAATTCGAGTTCAGGAAATGCTAGTACCATTAGAAAAATGTAGAGCTTTTCATTCTAAAGAAAATCAAGATTTTGCAAAATCCGATAATAAATAACTTAGATATAGCGATTCCTTGCCAACGCATAAGATTTTAAGCGTAATAATCCAGTACATGGAAGGCTGACGATTTGGACAGACATAACTTCGAACAATAATTTTTACAATTTTAAAAATGTTTTGTTGATATTTTCCACTTACATATTTTGATGAGTACAATACCTAAGAGTAAATTATAGAAGTGTACTCAGAGAGTAGCGAGTGACTCCGTAGTGAGAGCAATGAAAACAGAGACTGCTCCTTCCCGCATTTTCTTTTCAAGATGTGTGTACTTGGCCCCAGGGGCGACGTTTATCACCAAATCGTGATGATTGTCACAAAGTGTGTACAAACACGAACAAAAGAACAACAATGTTAACAACAATAGACGGAGACAATGGTGAACTATCAGCTGTTTAAGGAGTTGAAATGAAGGAGAGAGTGAGAGAGTTCATAAGGACTGGGAAAGAGGAGGACCAAAGATGAGAGAAAGAATCCGGGAGAGATCAACTCAAGTAGTATCAGCTGTTTCAAGGAGTTGAAATGAAGGAAAGAGCGAGAGAAAGAGAGAGTTCTTTAGGACTGGGAAAGAGGAAGACCAAAGATGGGAGAACGAATCCTGGAGAGATCAACACTACTCCTCCAAGTAGTAGCAGACAGACATAGGTGGGCATATCGCGTGATCAGCATCTATCTTTATTCTGCAAGGACATTTGGCTTCCTCAGTTAAAGGGGTCAAGGATAGATGTGCCATTTGGAACAATATCATATGCGCGCACTGAGATTCACATCGATGGCGAAAACACGGGAAACCATCTGTTGCAGTTTTCACGCGTTTTTTCTTACAACCAAGGTCTTGCGACTGAATAAATTCGGTACAGTACCATCAATCACTGCCTGCCATGGTTCAACCGCAAATCGTCTATCTTTTCTAAATCGTAATAATGCAGAATGCAAGAACTAATGTCGTGCAGTGTAGGATGCAAGATGTTCTTTCAAAAACTTTATCAATATTTTTGTCGGCTTCAAAAAATTCACCAACGAATATCGTAAACTAGAGGCTGCGAGAATTTTTTTAAATGTCTCCATATTTTTATGGAATTCTCTAACTTTAAGCAAAACGTGGTTTAGATAGTACAAGCAATTGTTTCTTCAACTAATTTCTCAATATTTTTGTTGGTTTCAAAAATTTACTTAGGCCTACTTCAATGTAGTTACTTCGAATAGTCATTTTCAAACTAGCGGCCTCAATTGTCCCTTGTATTCACATTAAACACTAAAGTGATATGATGAATATGATTCGTAGTTCAAGGAATAATCAATTTCATTCATTTTTTTACACTGACTGAAATATCTGCTAACATTGAATGAAAAAGTTTTCAAACATTTTTGGGTTTATTATCAACGTTACCAACAGTATACCTACCGTATTTATCGTATAAATAGCGAGATTTGAAATTTCATTCCTCATTTGCTGAGAAATATATAGTATAACTGGGTATGTGATTTTGCATAGATCATTTAATTCCAAAATCATAGATTCATGATTACAGTTTTATGATGCTTGTGTCCGGAGAGCATGTTTTCTGTTCGAATAGTCATGGCTATTGAATTGAAGTTATTTGAAGCCATTAAATTAACCATTAAAACTTGGATCAAGCTGTAGATCGACAGTTTAAGCCTTGTTCAAACTACCTTTCCTTTACGAAAAATGTGCATAGAGGCCTAAGAATCTTGAAAAAGAAAAGCTTCGAAAATAATATTCATGAGAACAAACCACTCTGAAAGCTGTTGAAAGATGCAATCCCACCCTGGACAGCCTAGGTGAACGTGTAATTTGAGTGCCATTGATGAGAGCTGTTCCAAGAAGAATAGAATTGTATTTTTCAAATCCGGTTCAATGCAACAAAGTTTACGAGCAGATTCCATAAACCTTGGCTTCATAAACCTGACAATGCCCCAGGGAATGTATCTTGAGTGGCAGACCAGCAGCAGCATAGCCTGAAGCATAAAAAGAGACCTAACATTTGTCACGCTATGTTGCTATTTATTCTGTTTTCAAATTCTAAGAAAACTCTTCAGGTTTGAAGATGATTGAAGTTCTTGGTTATGGCATTGTATCTGAGATCTAATAACATTTGTCTCAAGATTCAATTGTAGTGTGCGGTCTAAGACACTTTGTAATGTTTTCAAATGAATGGGAACTAATGGAAACTTTAGTAGGCATGCATGGTCTGAACTTGCTAGTGTAGGGTAGTAAAGGAGGTTATGGAGAAAATTGGTCGAATTCCAAAGAAAATCATAACGTACAACGAACCTCAACTGGAATGATGGAGGGTGTGTACGGACTTTATATTGCACAATGACTTATAATATTAACTCAATACAAACTTGTTTGGACTTATATTAATGTTTTTTTACATACAAGATTTAATATTACAACGGTTTTAATCAGTCAAACTTATTATTTTTTCTCAATATTCTCTATTATCTGTCATTCTCGATTATCCGGCCCTCTGCCGACTCGTTTATGATGGATAACTGAGACTACTGTACTATTTATTATAATATTGGCTAGGACATTTTTTCCTGACATCTTTGGATATAAATTATGTATAGATTTAATTCAATAATACTCAGTTTTTTGCTGTAGATGAGTAGATACGGTACTAATGTGTGTGAAAAAAGTATTAATGTTAAACATTTTTGTAAGAATTTTGGTGAGAAACTAGCGTTAGCTCCTAAAATTCACAGGCTTTGCTTCATGCTGGGATGTATGGTTGTAGAGAGAGACTAAGAAAACTGTTCCACTTTGTGAACTTAAAAAGTGGCTGAAATCTTTTTGAATTTATTTATCAGATCATGAATCAATTCAATGGTAATTAGAAATAGACTAACAGTCGAAAAATCATCATCATTTTTCCAAAAATATGTGAGAATAAGCAAATCCGTTTTAATAGTATTGTTTTGATTATTATTTGAAGATATATTGTAATATTCATTTGGCACCTCAAAGGTTTTCCCAGCCTTGGAAACATTGTCAAAATTCACCTTTTCTGTCGATATGCAACATGATTAGACTTTAATGGAAGTAACTGATGCTATCTTTCTTATGAAGTGAGAAGTGTATTAACGTGACCAATCGAATGGCGATGTTGAAACCATCAAGTTGTAGCATTTGTAAATGTGGTCAATCGACGGGAAATATGATTATATCGTGTTTTGAATTTCATTACCGAAAAGACCTTGTCGCTGCTTCCAGAGCGATTTGTTAGCACGCCTCACTGTTTCGGTAATTGGCAAAACGGACTTAAATCATGACGTAATTAACGGCTCTTTCATAATGCTATCTCTCGCTTAGTGAATGCCCTTTCAACTGTTATCAGCTATTTAAAACAGGCAATTGACACTTGATTTTATGACATCAGTGAGCACAGTTTGGAAGTGTTGCTTTTTTCGGTTCATGGTCCAGGATCAATAGTTGCAATAGTTTCAGAAGACTACGTGGAATTTATCTGTAATTTAAGTTTATTCCAGTTGAGTTGATTGATCATTTCTTTAAAATCAGGATCTTAATATAATAACATGTGTGACACAAACAGAATAAATTTCTTCTAAATAGGGCATAATGCTCTCTTACATTATTAGTGCATTACACTTTAAAATTAATGATTTCTTGCACTATGATAATGAATGAAATTTATCAGGAATATCAAACATGGCTTGTCCTTCTATATATATCTTTTTTATATTCAATTAGAATATTAGATATTGGGTCCTGACCCCGAAAAAATCAATTTATTCATGAATTATTATAATTAATTATATTTTATCCTATTTCTTAATCAATCATTTCTGACTATTCGTAAAAAATTTATACTTAACAACTATTAATATAAGTTGTGGCCAAATATTGCATTTTATAATCACGTTTCAAGTATGGATAATTTGTCAAAATGAAGATAAGATGGGGGTTTTTCAAGTAATATTTTTGTGAGAAAAGCCATATGAAAACAGTGTACAGATACTGTAGAGTTTCATCTTCTTGGCTTATTTGAACGATGTTTATCTATAGTTAGAACTAATCTATAGTTAGTATAGAACAAGTCTAATATATAGTTGGCTTACTTCCACTAAACGAAAATATATCAATAGATAGAACAGCGTTCATATTATCTTAGATGGAGTTGAGATCGCAAGAGTTGGAAATCACAAGAGAATTTATTTGATAGAAGGAGTGCCGTACTCTGAACGACCATGAACTTTTCATTTTCTTCTGCCAGTGAAAATTACTGTCGGTGAAATTATTTTATTATTATAACGGACTGCCATGGTGCTCACATTAGGAGGGTGTGCTTATCACATGCTTGGATCTAAATCTTTTCTGGTGTGAATTAGCTGTTTCGTGAGTTTTGCTCAGTTTTTTCGGATCCCCTTTCCGTCGACAGCATAATTTGAGAGGAAAGACGTGAACAAAACGCAACAGGTTGTGCGAATTTACAGTTAGCCGCGCGTATCAAGTCTAGAAATCATACTCCGTTGAGGATGAACTCTACCGGCGGGCAAGGAAAATTATGATGCACTATCTGCCTTCAGTGATAATAATAATTGCTTATGTTATTCTATATATCTGTGTATAATATTTATTGTGAAGTACCTGTGGGTATCTATAGATATAATAGATGGTGTTTCAGATTCGCGCTCACAGCGGGCATTCGTTTTTTCTTTACTCTCACCTTTACTTCGTTCTTCTTTATCCAGTCATGTTTCTTTCTTCCTTTCGCACTCTATACACTTTATTTCGCTTTTCCGAATGAAGATTCCACCCAAAGAATGAGTTGGCATCATCTGTTTTTCTTCCTCACCAGCATTTTCACTATCATTCCATTTTTTATTGTTTTCTTCTTCTTTCTCTTCTTCACATCCTCCTTTCATTTAGTTCATCTACTTTGTTTTCTTCTCCTTCTTCGTCTTTTCTCCTCTCCTCCTCCTCCTCCTCTCCCTCCTCCTCCTCCTCCTCCTCCTCCTCCTCCTCCTCCTCCTCCTCCTCCTCCTCCTCCTCCTCCTCCTCCTCCTCCTCCTCCTCCTTCTTCTCTTCATCTTCTTCTTCTCCTCTTCTCCTCCTCCTTTTTTCTTCTTTTCTTTCTTTCTTTATTCTTTCTTCTTGTTCTTCTAGTTTTTCTCTTCTAGATCGTCCTCTTTTAGTTCTTTTTCTCATCTTCTTCTTCTTCCTTCTCTTTCCCTTCTTTTCCTTCTTCCTCTCCCTTTTTTCTTCTTCATCTAATTCTTCTCTCTATTTTTTCTTCTCTTTTTTCTTCTCTTTCCTCTTCTTCTCTTTCCTCATCCTCTCCTATCATGATTCATACGTCACTCGAGGAGAAAAAACTCTTCGAGGTGCATCTTCAACGGATGGTTACCGGTGAATTAGTTATGTTTCTTCTCAACAATTTCCATTATCCTCTCTCCTCCATCTCCCCTTATCATAGCCATCATCTCTTTTCTGCTCTCAAGGGCGAGTCATTGACCTTTCTTCACTTCCTCATACACTTTCCCTCATGTCAAGCGACAACCATCTCCTCTTTTCTTTATGTTTCCCACTTCTTCGTCACATTCTTCTTTTATTCAATTATCTCACTTCTCCCTTCGAGCCGCTTCTCCATAGCTGCATTCTCGAAACAAAAAATAAACAAACAAAACTGGTCATTGTTGCAAAAACCGAGAGATTGTCTGAATAGGGTGCTAATCCTTTCAGCATCTTTGAATGGTGCTTTAGAAATGTGCAGTCTGCTATTAACTGCACTGAAAAGAGTCAGACAGCTCAAAGTAATCATCGAAATTATCATAATAATCGTAATCATCTACATCATAATTTACATAACCAGCAAAGGATGTCTGACTGTAGACATTTCATGTCAGCAAGGTATTTTCTGTTCATTAATCATTGCAATGTGTAATGCGATCTTCATTCTTTATGTATTTGACTTCGTGATCTGGGTGGGTCTTGCAAGAAGTTTCAGTTACAGATGCATGGATTGGAAGAAACAGGAGGAAATAATTGATGAATTTTGATATGTAGGGTTGAGGAAAATTCATCTGAGGCCTGTTTCAAAAAAATTGGAAGCCCTTTAACTGCCGTTCAGAAGCCATTTTACTAGAAAAAGGTAGACACACAGGAAAACCAAGTATTCTTCAAAAATTTAGAAGCTCTGAAAATGTCGAACACAAACTAGTCATGTATTTTTGCAATGAAATTTAAAGTTAGCCTTCTTTATAATATTACGGATTACAGAGCTTCTATATTGTCCTCCTTACATTTTCCTCAATGAAGAATGTCTCTGGGACTCCATTAAGAGACGTTTTATTACGTAATTTGAACCATGCTATCGCTCTCATCAACCATGTTGATAGACTACAATCCAACAAAAAATAAAACAATAGAAATCGACAGTGAAATAGTTTCGTGCTCTCTCATAGTTTGACTTTCCTCGTATTTCTGATTCACATACAAGTGGAATGCAGACTGAGTACTATATTTTCCTTATTTGGCGAATCTTTACCTTATAAAAACAAAGAACTTTGTAGCTACACAAGTGGCGGAATGATGCTTGGAATTCTTCAAATCTCTATGTTCTGCTCTTCAGCTTCCGTGGAAATTGCGATAATAGAGGAATCACAGTTTTCTACTTTGACGTGAGATAATTAGAGAGTAATGAAGAAAGAAATTTCTAGAAAGGAGAAGCATACAATCATATTATAATCATCTTAGGCTAGGTGGTTTGAATATTTTAACGGAAACATGGTTTAAAATAGGTTTGGACTGAACCTTTTGAAACAATATACTTTCAGTTCAAACAAAGTTTCGTTAAACTTAGTTTAAACGAAAATGGAGCATACGGGTATAAATGTGACAAATCATTAATATAAGTAATAGTATTTAACATTGCGAAATTTTTTCTGGAAAGACTTCTCATTTCTCAATACTCAAACTAAATGTATCTCAGAAGTAGTTTACAAAAGAACAGATTTGTCTTATGCGTTACATGCATGTCACTGGATCAGAGTATACATAGGTATACTGTAATGAAGTGTTGATAGCATGTATATAAGGAATGAAGCAATGCTATTGGCGGAAGTGGATTGAACGTGGTCGGTGTGACCTCGGTTCAAACTCAACAGTCCAATATTAGCGTTAACTCTCGCTAACGACAGTTGTTATGAGCCGTTAACAAGGTATTTTAATCGCTTTGCCAAAATGAATTCTTATCGCTGCACCAATTGACAATATTGGACTTTATATGGTATTGTTTACTGGTCGCTCAACGCTTGTTTGTGGGTGGAATTATACAGTTCAAACTTGATGTAATTTTTTAAGGCTAATTTATGTAAGGCTTATATTTAAAGCTCTTTTGAAATCTTATTCTTATACGGTGGTCAACTCAATTCTAGACCCTTGCAATACAGAATATTATGTGATCACTACAAAGTATGTTATAAATTATTCATTCAAAGTTATAAATTATTATTGAAAGTCGCCCTCCTGGCTACTCTGCTTGAAAATATTGTAGAACATAAATTATTCCTTTCAAGATGAAATTCAATATTCTTCTATACGGCAGATGATAGATGCTTGTGGGATGATTTTGAACTTTTCACCATCGTATATGACTGGACACTTGGCCTCCCACATCGTAAAAATTGCGAAGTGCTTTCGAATGCTTGGTAAATATTTAGATTGCCATTCTTGTTATTTTACTAGTCATTGGACGGCGAGTCGCCGTGTCTCTTGCAAGACATGGCAATAAAAGCACATTTGCAGCCGCCATAAATTCAAATTACCGCCCGTGAGTTTACTTATTCATAAAGGCGTTGAATGGGTAATTCAAAATACTTAGGCTATTGCAGAACCGAGCAGACTGCTAGAAGTGGGAACTCTTGAATCAGAACTGACCAATGTCTACTCTAACGAGGACAAACTTTTGTTGGATCTCAAAGTGGTATTTGAAATTAAATTGAAAGGGATAGAATTAATTGAATTAATATCTTATGACAATAATGATCTTATATTACGACTATCATAGAATTACTTGTTATTACTACAAATATTAAATTTTTAATAATTCAATAATTATTAGTAATTAATAATTGGTGTTAATTAATAGTAAAAGTGATAATAAAATAATAGTGATAGTTTAACTATTTCGAGTTGTAGGTACAATCGATAGATGTCGCTCGTCACAATAATATTGATAAAATGTTTCTAATCGGGGCATTATTTTCTTTTTTAATTTTTGTTTATTCATGAATAATTGATATTTATTGATACAATCACAAAAATCATAATATATTATTATGATCTTGTAAAGAAAAACTAGGCTGTACTAATTCTCTTCCGAATTTTGATTAGTAATTCAGACCAAAATAAGGTTACATTGTATTTCCACACAATTCACACAAGAATTTCTGGTCCATTGAATATTTCCAATCTCAAGTTATAAGCAATATTATGAGTTCTATTTCTACTTTTTTGTTCATTCATAAACCTGAAGTTATCAACTTATCGCTGATTCTACTTATTATAAGAGAATATTGAATGAGAAGACTTGAATTTTATGTAACCACAAATTTATTGGAATACATCAATTTATTGTAATAATTATTTAGTTGACAATATTATCAATTTCTCCAATTTTTAACATTGAGTTTTTCTAACTGATATCTATTTTTGTTCACAGGTGAGTTCGTGTGTAATTACATTTCTTGTTTTTGCGTTTGTGAGTAAGTTGGTTTCCCATTTTCCTTACTTTAAACTAGGTGAGTCCTTGATAAACTACATAGGAAACATTTGTATTTTCCAAAATATTTGATAAAAGCAAAACTCCTTTTTTTCTGTGAGATCTTATAAGAGTATTTGATTCCCACTGCTACCTTTTGTTAAAAAATAGTGGAAAAAGTCAGCTTCTCCAAAAACCTACATTCAAACATGTTGTTATTTTGCGTGGCCCCATAATATAATATTTCCATAATTTGATGGAATATAGTCCACTACCTGGCAGTTAACTTTTCTCGATCGCGGATAGAAAGTAAAGAAGTAGTTTGTATTTCGACAGGCGAAATTATTTACGACCGTAGTTTGAGTTTCACTATCGTTTTCCATTGCGATTATGGAGGCTTGCTTCTCGAAATAAAGCTGTCCCAGCAACGGGAGAATGGAACCGCTGTATCGCTCCAATTATTTATTGCTTAAAACAAACAATATCTTGCAGTGATTACATTGATCCATCATAAAAGTCAACAAAGAGTAGCTGAAGCTTGCTTGCCCAATCTTTTCCACTCTCTTCTGGTATATTAATCTTGAGATAAATTGATCATTTCTCCAGAATTTCCTTATTAATCAAAGCTTTATTTCCAAACCGGAATATATTTTGCCAATAATCAATTGAAGAATCTCGAGATGCTTTCAAGATTGAACTAGATATAACACATTTAGGCCACACATATACATTTATAACACATATCTAAATATTAGAAGATATATAATATTGGATCAATTAGAAGATCGATTTCTCCAAATTTGGAAGGCATGTCAGTTACAATCACTTCATCTATCATCACTGATATTTTTCAGTTATCAACACCCATCGTATTATTTCCATATTCTATTATTACCATATAATTTCCTAAAAAGCGTCTATTAAAAACAAAATTGTGACTTCTGTATTTCATCCAAACAGTAGTTTGAAAAATAAACAGTAGCAGATGCTGTATTTCAATTTTTTCAGTTTGCTGGCATGAAAAATTGCTTGCTATTTAAACCATTAAACTCACGTGTTATTTCATTCAAATTAGGCTACCAAAAACGAAGCTGGGAAGACTTCATTCATTGTGCCTTAAAAAAGCACCTGAATTCCATTAGGCCACTACAAAATTAAGTTTCTCACTCTGAGAAGGTCAATTACTCCTTGAGATGTCTCAAGAAAATATTGGCTTTTAAAGCGGCGTATTTCCTAAGCATAATTAAATCGGTTAACGGGACAGAAGAGACTAATGATAAAGCAGCACCAAAGCAAAGCGAGTGGAATAACTTCCATAACATATCAAATCATAATGAAACCGTTTGATAGAATTAGTTATGCTTAGGAAGTTAATTTCCAAATATTGCAACTGTTATGACCGCAATCATTCGTACGGAACTTATATTTGAGAAATTATCTATACTGCATTAACAGTACTGCAACAACAGTATAATAATAATACTGCACTGTTAGTGGTACATTAACTTTTCATTTCCTCTATTGAAGAAGATTGGTTCACCAACTTCTTCCAGATCTTCACCAATTGAATTTTTGATTGAGGTACTTTCATCGAGGTATTTAATCACGAGACCAATCCGGTATTCAATTCAAGTTAGTAGTTGACATGACAAAATCATATCTCGTCATCTTCAAAATGTAAGGCAAAATAACATCAATAGGAAGCAAGGTTGTGTGAAGCTGTTGTGGTACGCTTATCGGTCACGAGTCATGACGTCACGTAGCCCTGTGACCGTTGGCTCAGGCGGTCACCCATCCAACCATTGGCGTGAAGAATTGCGCCTAATAGACTGACCAACAAGAGTTGACCAATAGGCTACCGAAGTCTCACTGAGATGCCCCCTTTGTAATTTTGTTAGCTGTACAATGGTTTGTCTCTTCATTTTATCACTGAAAGAAGTCAGGACAGTATAGTGATATTATAGTATATACCGGACTGGAAAGAAGTGATGCCTTGGTAGCAAGTTGAACTGGATAGTTTTTTGAGCATCAATCACGAAATCGGTTTGACTCGATAGATCCCAATTTTGTAACGGGTGGGAACCATGTTTTTTTATCCTGCTATCATCACCTCAACAAGAGGTTATTACTTCGAGCAAAGAGCTCTATGAGCTATAGGGTTCAAGGAAATTGATTTTTTCAACAAAATATATTGATTTCTTCAACAAAGTGATTGATTTTCCTTCGATCTATATGGTTGGTTATTCTGGTTTTTTCATAGTTGTAGGGTTCAATCACCTTCCTTTCACCAATCATACAACACAAAAAAAGATGGAACGTTGTACTTCCGTTAACAAAGTACTTGAATTATAGAATACAATTCTATAATAGTACTTTTTATTGATAATTTCTTATTCAAGAAACTGTCTCATCTTTTCTGTGCAAATTGCAAATTGTTGTTTGTATTTTGATCTGAATTCTATTATCTCTTCAAATAATTCATAACAGCAATCAAGATACAGTATAATAATTGTCAAAATGTTGAGCAATTCCTCTTTTTATCATCTTTGTGAAATCCGATTTTTAACAATTGGTTACGAAAAATTCAGTAATTCTAAAAGTTGTCTTATATATTTCTTTTAATTTCTTGAAAATCATTAATTCGAATAGAACAATGGAAAAGAATATATCTCCCATTTTCTTATAAGAAGATTGATCAACTTGATAAATTTACTTTAGCCTTGGCTTTTTCCAAACTTTGGTTCAATTCAAGAGTATAGTATTCCAATTCTCTATTCATTAAATTAAGGTCAACAATAGACTATCAGTCTTATTATTATGTGATAGTGCACGGCACATTGTAATAATTACTCGTATATTATTTGGTTCAAGGTTATAATGCTGTAAAAATGGACCAGGCTGAATAAGATAGAATTTGTTTCTCATTCAACAGCATCTGAATGACAAGCAACCAATAAGAATAGGATTAAGATAGAGTAAGGTTGAAAGGAATTTACTTTAGACACTCAATTAATGAAGTAATCCAATTAAAAAGGGCTCAGCGTTCAGTTTTGGAGTCTCACCCTGTTCGTATTTATATTTCTTATAGTTTAGTCAAGCTTTTAGAAGGATGAACTTTCTGATAGGGGAAAACCCATAATAACTGAAGGAAACTTAATATTCAAATCCCATCAACAGTTCAATTTTAAAACTTTTTATCAGTTAAATTCTTTATTAGAACTTGAGCTATCATCGAACATGGTTTAATCGCTTTTCCTTCTTAGAAACTAGTATTAGTTCCACAATAATAGAATAATTATTGAATTATACTCCTCACATAAGTTTGAACCTGTACTCGTGAACGGAAAAATCTTATTTTATTTGCCGCATTGATGTAATAAGAGAAAAGAGAATGAAAAGAAAGAGAAAAGGAAACAGTTGAGGCAGATGAATTGCGAGAATTGAGGAAAATAATCAAGAATTTCCGACCAGTCACTATTAATTCCTTGGAATGCTGTATGGTTAGGGCTGCATCTAGCTATAGCATTGTGGTAATAGTAGTAATTTCCCGTTTCTAGTACGAATTATCATCTATGATTCGGTTTGTTAGCGCTACAAATTCGAGAAGCGAATCAAGAGAAGAGTCGACCAACAGTAATGGCTGGAGAGGATTAAAATAATTTGAGGCTTCTGAATCTTGCAAGCCAAATTGAGATAGGAGTACAGAGATAATATACTACATAGCATGGTGGTATTCGATAGTATATGAGCTCACAGAAACCGACATTCTTTTGGCTAAAGTAATAAATAACCTTCATTCCTCTTGAGGTGTGGTTGAAGTATAACAGTATGTAACCATATATACTATTGTATATTCGAAATTAGTTTTTTATTATTGCAATCACTTATCAGTACAAATAATGGAATGTCCAAGTAACACATTTGAGATATTAGAATAACTGTTTTGACCACGAAATTATTTTTTAAAAAATACTAAATATATTATGCTGGAAGATTTTCGTAAAAACTTATTGAATGTGGATGTTGAAAATGATATCTTCAATCGAACCAATGGTTCAAATCCTTTTCATTAGAACGATTCATGAAAAGTTCCAATCTTTTGATAATTACTAAGATTAGTTTTTTGCGTAATATTGGAAGGTGATGGGTTTGATTAGAATATGAAAGGTTTGACATTACTAATGTACTTAATACATATTGTTATGCTGGAAGATATTCGTAAAAACTGATTGAATGTGGATGTTGACCATGATATCTTCAATCTAACTTCATCTAATCTCATGATATCTTATATCTATACTATAATATGTTATTTTGATAACTTATGAAGAGGAAGGAGAGAAAAAACAGGGACTTCACTTTAATATTGTATGGAAGTTATGAAACTGATTTGATAGATAATTATCAACTTACAGATGAAATCGAATACTCCATGACCAAGTGAATACATTACGAGTGAATTTTATAGATAAAATTTCAAAATCGATATATTATATTACATTATTAGCCTAAATACACATTAGGCAATAGCAATTATACTTTTTAATCCAATATGAATCCTTCAACAATCTTCTAACAATGCAAATAACCTATAGCACAATCAACTCTCTCTTTTGATCTGATTTTAGTAGAGCACAAATAATCAAATTCGGCTTGCCACAATTATTATTCGACCAAATCCTGAATTCAAATCGAACCTTATAATTGGCACTCCATACTCGAATGATATAACTAAGGAGGGTGTAAACTGCTAATTATGAGTCACAATTGGCGAATAATTGTATACAATTACAAGAAGAACATATGTGCCTTTCACTTTTGAGAGGTGAGATGAATAGGCGAATGTGTGTAAGTGCTAGAGAGAGAGACAAAATATACAACTGAGAGAAAGAGCAGCGTGAAAAGTGTTTCTAGACAATATGGCGAGCGCGAATAATTGAAATGATTGAGAAGAGAATGTCGGCTAAGCGTTGGTAAAACGCCCGGTCATTAAACCATCAAATCTCGGCAAGGCATAGTAAAGTGATTGTCAAATACTGTAACAGACGGAATTCTGATCATCATCAATTGTAACGATGTTTGCCTTTCTTCCGCCGGGCTAGTGCCGAATTTCGCACTTTCATTTCCTTAATGTTGAATGACGCAGTCTGTCAGCATCTGAATAGTTTGCTCTTATCGCAGTGCAGCTTAGACTAATCCATCAGGCTTTTACTACTATCATTAGACAGATGAAACGGACAAATATTTGTCAGCTATTTATTAACGATAGAATATGGTCTTCTGTAATGCCTTGGAAGATTAATAATCAATTTCATCCTCTTTTTCAAAGTTTGTGATCTTAATTAGTAATTCCGAATTTCAACTGATATTGAATCTTGATAGATTTCCCTCATGGGAATTTTGATGGATTTTCTATGTGAATATCTTTGTTTGATTCCCTATTTGAAATTTTTATAAGGATGTTGGAATTTATGAGATCTTCAAGAGATATTGTCTCTGAAAATTTCTATGAAATTTATGAGAGATCTACTGAGAGATGGTTTGAAATGTAATTATTACTGTTTATCAATATACATGAACCAATCAATCAAATTGAGTTATTAAACTTTATAAGAATGTATGAAAACAATTCAATTCAATCTATTATAATATTAGAATCCACTTTGGCAAAGATTAGACTTACAAAGCAGAACTGACATAAGTTGAGATTCAATTACAATCACTTTGATTTACAATGAGTTCATTGACCATTAGAAATGTGGATATTTTCCGTATAGATTTTGACCAATATTTCCAAGATATTCTGACTCCAATCCCGATCACTTTGAATAACAATGATAATGATTGACAAATAGAAGTGTGAATATTTTTCCAATAGATTTTACCATTATTCCCTTCATATTATGACCAATAGAGGTGCTGACCTTCAATCCCAATTACTTTGATCAACAATGAGTATGTGAAACCAGTGTGGATACTTTTCTTCGAGTCAATAAACTGAATGAACTCTGGTTACGGAAAAATTCTCACTTTCGAGAAAGTATCTCCCAATCTTTCCCAGACATTACAACTTTCATTAAATTCTCTGGAAGGTAAGTTGAAGGCAGCAGCGTTGTGAACAATGGTAACGGTATTATGACGAACGATCGGTGAGGTCAAGTGCACGAAACCCGTATCTCATGACCAACGATCTAATCTATGCAAATTGAAGGGTAAAAGCCATAAGACAGATACCGTAAGCTGTACGTCTTTTTAATGAGAACCAATTGCCTTGCGAAAACTAAGGGAGGGGAAAGTTTGATGACCGATGTGTATTTCGGAGGAGTCTTGTTGATGCGTAAGGTTGTTCCCCCGGAGGAAAGGGGAATCGCGGGAGGAATGTAACGGCATGATGCCGCGAGCATGGACGCTGCAAAGCATGCGAAACGAAGCGTGTCAAAAATCGTAGCTGAAGTTCACCGCCGCTGGCCACAATCCTCTCTACTGCGCGATTGATGAGGACCACACATTTTGAGGCCGACTTTTTGTGGTGTTAAGCGCGGTATATAGGAGGAGCACTCGTATATTGAACTCTCTTTCAATATTCCGTGGTGGTAAGGTAGTTGAGATCATTGAATATATATACCCTATAGGATTATATATTCAATGTTGAGATTCATGAACTCAACAATAGGTCCTAGAGTAGATTATATCGGTTTGTTTATGGATGATAGAGGTAAAGAAGATCCGTTACTTTAATAGAGTAAAGTGGGTTCATGAGAAAAAATATGAAGGATAGAGGGAATAGATAAGAGGTTAAAGGATATAGGGAATAGATAGTAGGGGATGGAGAATAGAGAATTGAAAGAAGAGGATAGAGAATAGGGTATTGAGAGTAGAAGATATAGAGAATAGGAGAGTAGTAGACAATAGTATTTAACATTGATTAATGAGAACCAAATGATAAATGAAAATTGGGAAAGTTTATTTTGATTACTATTTTAAAATTTCATTGAAGATTCCTACATTCTCCAGTTTGTTAACACTGACACCAATATTCGTTATACCTATAGCTACTACAGTAATTTCTGTACGTTTTTGCTCTTTGATAACCAATTACATGGAGAAGTTTCAATGGAAAAGCCAGCTATTTTCGAAGTTCAAAGCAACATTTGCAAGCTGTTTAGTCCGTGAATAATAACTGTAGTAGCAGTGTCTGTTGGAGGAGTACTGCACAATCTCAACCTTGCAGAGGTCATGCGATTGAACCATGATTGGATTTCTCCTGCTGATTGTTGTACCGGTCTGGCAGACCGTCGGTTGGAGGTTGATTGTGTGAGTGAAAGTTATTGACAATATTTTACAAGTTACTCATACTGCACTGCACGTCACTTCACTTGTTCCCGTCATTAGCATACAACCTCATTTCACTTTTCTGTTTACACTAGTGAGAACCTATTCACTATAGATTTCATGTTAAGAAAGTTGCGCTAGTACGTTTACTCTTGTTTGACAACGATTTTTTAGCGAGCAGTCAGGTTTAGAATGTTATTGTTTGTTGTTGGACAAGTTGGTGTGTCAAGTTTGAACTGAGAAATTTGAATTTACTTGTGCCAAAAATCGATAGTTGAACATTCATTATAACTGATTGAATATCCAATATTATATGGAAACTATCGAATGTGAAATTTTAACTACTGTTTTATTAAGTAATCTCAACCAATTTCGATATTGAGTATTGAAGAGCAATAATATATCTTCATCTTTGTGATTCGTTTCAAGACTTTCTATTTTCGTTCAACTAGTTGCACTTTATTATTACTTTGTTGGACAACCATTCCTTGAAATTGCACTCACCTGGGCAAGAGAAATGAACTAGTACAAATTTATCGTCGAATCGTGAGACATTTACATCGAACTCAATCTACCAACTAAATCTTAGATAGTTAGCGATAATCACGGTTGTAGAATTATATTGACTTTTCCGTAAAACAGTGAATAGTTGGAAGAGTAACGTTGTTTTTCGGTCTAGAATTGAATTCAAATTTCAAATTGCGTTTGCATTTAATATTCCGACGACCCACAATTATTAAAAAAAATTATATCGATTGTCCAGAACAGGAAGAAAGAAATCGTGGGAAAGTTTATCCAATTTATTCTGGAGTATGAATGGGGATGGAGAAAAGGCATTTCTACCGAACAATGGTTGCGAGTTACATAACGGAAGCATTTTCGTTGTAGTACTGGAGTTTGAAAATGCATCTAATGAGACTTTTCTCTTGACGAAGATAGGATCGCGAGCAGTGCTAACGGAACGGAAATCAAAATTCTCCAATCGGAAGACATTATTTGATGGCATATCTGCAAATTGGTTTTCAGGAGTTTGCGGAAACACCATTTTACATTGAATCATGATTTTATTGTTCCCCTTCAAGAATAGTGATCAAAGATTAGAGTATGCAGTATATCGGTAGAAATTGATAAAGTTGATAGTATTATATGTCAGGTATAGGATTATTAATAATTTCGGTGCAAAAGGTCCAAAATTTTAAACAGTTTAATATTACTACAGACTACTGACTACTATTAATTTACTTTAGACTACAAACTTTATTTCATTTTCTAATATAATATTTATTATTCAAATCATACTGTACCCAATGTATCCAATATTTAATTTTATCTAATTCGATTAATTCTTCATTGAATAACGAGCAAAATCGACTATATTTACTGTAGTAGCAATGGTTAACTCAAAGGAGGCTTATGATTATTTCAGACTCCAGTTGGCCTATTATAATCATGAGGACAAAATATTTAAACGAAACAGACTCTTAAAATCTGTAGAGACTAATAAGGCACCACATAAAAGTTTTAGCCGTCAAAAAAGACAATACCAGACAACAAGCTGAATTTTAGCAGGAGTTGAGAAAGAGATGAAGAATATGGAAAACTCGATGGAATAGGGTACGTGGATGTGATCGTGAATAGGAATTTAGATTGACTAAAAAAATCCATGACTATAAGTAATCAGTGATAACAATTGAAATCAATCAAGTTAATGTTGATGATAAATCTGAGTTGCAGGAAAACGTCCTTAGGAATGTACCATAATAATCGATATTTCAAATTTGGAAAATCACATTTGGCAATGACAGAGGTCAATCAATACCTAAAAAATATCCAACCTTATCTGCCTTCATTACTATTATTCTCTGATTTCTACATGACTGTGATGCATTAGAAAAATCATCAAAATATTTCAATGCTAGTCATTATTTGACTCATCACCCATGAAAAGGTAGTGATAACATGTTATGTCTTATTTCACGGTCTGAAGACCTCCTAGTCTCTCTAGGTCAATAGCACTCGAAGGCTAAGAAATTTGTAGATTATTTATTTTTGTGTGTATTCCTCTGTTAAAATCTTCATGAGTCGTGTCTGTCTGCTAAATCAATCAGGATATTGAAGTGGAATCTGATTCAAATATCTGTTGTCTTATTATGGTTAGCCCACAGAGTTAGCCAGGCGTGAAGAATTGCTCCAGGATTGCCAACGAATTACTATTAGCACTGCATAAAACAAATAATATGGTCAGCCTTGTCTAATTTATATTGGATGCTGCATCCTATGAGCCAACCTTGCGGTAATATTGCTGATAATCCTTGATTTGTTCAAGGTTGCATCCTTCAACTTGATTGGTGAATACAGGAGGATGCGGTTTTACCTGTTAATCAAGGCCTTGTTATCAGCAATCTTGTAATAACTCATACCAATTTCAAGACGCAACCAAAAAACAAACGAAAATACTCCAATGTCAATAATGCTTGTGGTCAATGCGAGAAATTGATATATTGCAGCGATACCCATCTCTTATTTCCTTCAATAGCTTTGTCTGGCGCAATTTTTCTGGTAATAAATCAAGTACAATTTCAACTGATGGGATTTTTCACAGTTTTTATGTTATGGGCGTGAACTGGTTAGTGGAAATAATACCTCATTATTCATTTCAATTCAAATTGGAATGATAAAGGAATTTATCGCGATGCATTTATGATTTTCAAGGAAATTACACTCCTGGAATCCGAATCTACAAACTTCTCGAATCTTTACTCTTGAGTATATGGTAACGCTCATGGCCAGACTAATAATTTCTCATAACATCAAGATATATGTTTGATGATGCTTGAATTCTTGATGAAATAATTAAAATTCCATTTTTATTGTATTGATGCTCCTTGGTTAATATTGTACTATATATATTATTCATATTATTTTATTGTTTAAAAATTTATCTTTTATTTTTCTATTCTATCTTTTTACTGGATTGTTTCTCCGAAACTGAGTTCTTCTTCAGTTCTCCTACATCCCTACTCTTTTAGAATAGAGTAGAGTATTTAATTGGATTAGAGTAGTATTCACTATTATTAGAGTAGTTTCTCTCCCATACATTATTCTTTTCCTCTATCCACCATTCTCTACCTCTCTATTTTATCCTTTTTTCCCGCTCTACAAACATGATCCTTAGCTCTTTCATAGCTCTTGTTCAGTCCTATTCTCTCTGAATAGTTTCTCACAAACTATTCTCCTTCTCCTTTCATCTCAATTTCGTATCTCTTTTCTTCATCCTTGTCCTTTGCTCTACAACCATCTTGCACTGTTCTTCCACTATATTCTCCTTTTCCTCTTCTCCATTCTTCATCCTTTTTCTTCACTCTGCAACCATCTTGCTCTGTTCTTTCACTATATTCTCCTTTTCCTCTCTTCTCCATTCTTCATCCTTTTTCTTCACTTTGCAGCCATCTTGCTCTGTTCTTTCACTATATTCTCCTTTTCCTCTCTTCTCCATTCTACATCCTTTTTCATCACCCTGCAACCAACATACTCTATTCTTCTACGATGTTCTTTTCACCTTTCTTCATCATGCTCTCTTATAGCTGCAAGCTCTCGCATGCACTATCGTATCTTATTCATCTGGTTGAGTGTGTATCAAGCTTGCAACCTGCCATCCCATCCTACTAAGCGCTGAGTCAGTTCAGAGCGCGCAATTAGGGAGGGGGCATTGACCCGTTCCTCACCATTACCAAGTAACCGCAACTTCTTCTTTTTCTTCTACCTTCCGATTCTCTTTCCACCTCTTCCTTGTGCTCTGACCATCTCAGCATCACAACAACAGTATGTGTGCATCGTTTAGATCAGAAGAGCAACCGAGCATCAGCCGTACTCTTTTTCTTTGTTATAAAGTCATCACCTCCTGAACTGACTGAAAGGATATGTGAAGAGCTGTGAAAGACGTGTTGATGTAGCGGCTCGGATAAGGGAGCCGAGATTGAGATAGCTCTGAACCGATTCAAATCTGTTGAAGTCTGAGAAGAGTTGAATGTACAGAGTGACGTCTCTTTTCAGCTTGGTTTAAGCGAATTCAGTGAAGGTGTCTTAATGAAATCTTAGCGGTTTGGTGTCGCAATATTTGAACTTGAACTGATTTTTGGAACAAATCTAATTCAAAAGCGAATAAAAGTAAACATAATTCATTGAAATCGTGAGTTTGAGGAAGATACTGTATTCGATCTTCCTATATTCTCCTTTTCCTCTCTTCTCCATTCTCCATCCTTTTTCATCACCCTGCAACCATACATTAATGTATGCATTGTACATTAATGTATATGGATATTGTGTATAGTGAAGGTAATATAGTGAGACAATTTTTGTATTTGATTTCTAGCCGTAATATATTTTTTTCTCAACTTTCCTGCACTCTTCCTATAATCAAGATTTAGCTTTTGTCCTTTAACGAAATGGTCGACATGGCATGATGACATTTCATAAATATTTGAAAAATTATTGAGAAAATAAAATCAATAATAATTTTAACAATCCTATATCGGAAAAATGAATGAGAATTTAGAATTCCATTGTTCATCTTCTTGGCCTAGTTTTTAATATGATAATAGTGCAGTATCAATTTTTTGGCTTTTTTGTAATAATTGCTGAAGTTTTGTGTCTCTCCATACCTATTGATTATGAAATGTATTAACATGATTGAATCCAGTTCTCTTAGAATTTCCCTGCAATTGAGAGTTGAATTTTTCAAATCTCATCATCCTTAAATTCATTATTTTTCTAGAGATAATACTCGTGTTTATCAAGTTCATTCTTTCATACATTCTTGTAATTGTGATTATATTGTAATTGTAATTGAATGAATAATATGAGGCGTTACAGCCCCCTCATTTTTCATTCCCAATCATTTCCTCAAGAACTTTCTTCTCTAGAACATTCCCTTTCATAATTTTCAATATAGTTCCCTTTTCTCTATCACTCCTAATTACTTTAATGGTATCTTTGACCCTGTCCACGAAGCATACCGAAAAACAAAGATCAACTCACGGAAGCGCGGGACATTTCTTTCTTCCATTGTAAATTATGTTGTCATAGTCTGCCTCATTCACATTTTTTTCTCGGTGTAGCGACATTATTTTGCCAAAAAGTGCACAAATAACTACCACATAAGAACTGCGCTGTACATGATTTTAATTGCGCGTCATTTTGCATGCCATTAAAATTCTCAGGTACAGTGGGCAAAGCATAGCTGTGGGGTTCGTTGCCATTATAAGAACGGTACAAAATTACGCTTCATGGCTTATGATCACGTGTAGAAGTGCCTCACAGATCGCTAACGTTACGAGCCCACTCTAATAAGCTTCAACTGTGATTGAGAATGAGAGTTCAGGTGGTTGCAGACGTAGTGAAGATGAATCTTGCTAAAAGTACTGTTCTAACACTTTCCTCTTTTCGGTTTTATTTTCCATTTTTTAAGCGGCGCAGAGCCATCAGCTCTAGGGTTAAGCTTCCTGGATTTGTCCAGTTCAAAGTATTTTGCTGAAATATTATCGATCAGGTTACCTCTGTTACACTGCACTAATATACTGGAATAAACTTGAAATTTAGAATTTTTCACTTTGAAAACTCTTGTATTTTTTCAATTTTCTTGCAAAGACATGAAACATATATTGGAATAGGATGTTGAAAATTGTTATTCAGAATTGTAGGTTTTGATAGTAAGTTGTACAGTACTTGTAGTTGTAGAGATGGATTGCTAGAAAAGACTTATTTCGTACCTGTAATATGCTACTCCTCTTATTTAATTAGACATTTTATTTTTTATAAAATCAAACATTTGTGAATAAACATCTGTATAATAATAAGCTTGATTGTTTGAATTTTCATTGTTATAATAGTTGTTTTTCTACAAACTATAGAGCTAACTATTAGTCTAATGATAAACATGAATAATTAGTAATATTGTACTAATGATGTTTTTGTTAATTTCAGGTGAGTGATTCAATACAAAGGATTTTATCTCTATCATCGTAAGTCATTAATGTCTTATAAATAATAAAATAATTATTCAATTGGAAGTACGCCTCCCAATATCGTGGATTGGGAGTTATGGATTCAGATTCAATCAACATATTCAGTAGTAAGGTCTAAAGAATCAGGCGTCAGAAACAAAATCATGAGAAGGGATTGTAGAAAATACAATCTACATAAAAGACAACACATAATTTGTGCAATTGATAGGCACTCACTTACTTCCAAATTTCTAAGAGCTAACTTAAAAAGAAAAAGGCTATTATAAAGACCGGAACAGGCAGCCATGCCTACACCGTGGATGACAGATGATGATGATGATGACCAATTAATTCGTAGAATCATGGATAACACTTCAATTATTCGAATAAAAATTTCTACAGCTAACATTTTAACACGCATGACAAAATTTTTCACCTTTTCTAACATATATTTATTACATCTAGTGTACCGTGTACCATGTAGGCTACATAGAAATTGCAGTATTATAATCGTAGACACCAACGCAAAAGATGATACTTGGGAATTTGGAGAATTTGCATGGTTCGTGTGGAAGATAGTAAATACGTGTCTTGTTATTTTCAACGTGTTAGAATTATCGAGTCTTCTTGAAACGTGTTTATTACCAGGTCGTGACCTTTACAGCCTTTACCGTCTTCTCTTCAGAGTTAGTACAGTTTTTATAGTAATTGTTGCTGTTCCTATCATCCATTTGCGTTGCATTTCAAGAGTGAAATAAATAACAGAACCTGTTTAGTTTTTGAACCTGGCGCCTTGTGCTATCAATACTTCATGGGAACCAATCAATTTGCACATAAAAGTTTTCTAGTTGTTACATTTCGGTTTCAAATTCAAAAAAACTTGGGAATTTTAATATGTTCTGTAATGAGTGGGATATGAGTTTCAACTTAGCTTTTCAATTATTATCCTTAGCATCAACATGTAATTATCAAATTACTGTACCATGTAACATAGAAATTACAGTATCATGAACGGAGACACCACTAATGTAAAGATGAGACTTGTAATATTGCATTACATTGTTAAAAAGTCATTGTACGACAATAATATTATTTCCAGAATAATAAGGTGGTTCTAACACCTTACCAATTCGACCTTATGTCACTCCTAGCAATTTAACCCTGGATATAATGCATTGCATTACAGTATTATGATGAACGGAGACACTACTAGCATAAAGATGTGACTTGAGAATTTGTAAAATTGCATCACAAAGCTGGAAATGAAGTATTGATGTCTTTCTCAAATCTACACTATCTACATTATCATAGAAGATTATCATATGAAATATGAATAATCTTAGTGTATTTTTTTATTCTCTAGTCGTTTATCAAGATAAGTTACAAGTAAGTAACAAGAAACGTTTGCTAAGTATATCTGAAGTGAATATTTATGGGCTCACAGAAGCATCATTCTTTTATTAGAGCTACACAAAGAATATACCAGAACTAAATGTGAATAAGTACGTGTATAAAATTCGACATCACATGTTTAAGCTAAATGTCGGTTATTTGAGTTCGAACTCGTCTTACTGAAAACACGTGAAGGAATCCGGATAAGGCGTGGGTCCTGGGTTCGTATCCCGGTAGCGATCCTGAATAAAACGTGAATAAGTTATGTGAATGAGAATGTCATCCAGGGCCGAATTGCTAGAAGTCACATGAGGTCGAATTGGTAAGGTGCTGGAACCACCTAGGGGTTTTTGTGGGAATAATTGTCGTGCAATGACTTTTTCAATAACATATGTGTTGCAAGACTAATTGTTGACAAAGAGGGATCTCCTACGCAGTGTACAAGTACAATATGCGGGCGGAATGATAGTCACAGAGTATGGATTGCATGCCCTTGAGCTTTGAAGTCCTTGAACTTGGTTTTTCCGAACGCATTCTTGATACCGTACCTATTTGGACAGAAACTGTATAAATAAAAAACTCTACGACAATATTTTTGTTTATAAGTTGATGTCCCCACTCAAGAGCATGATGAATAATTTCAAATCTTGTTATTGTCACAGAAAACAGATTAGACTAGAGAGTATCGGTGTATCGCTTCTCTTTGTTATTGTCTTGTATTGACATTATCATAGCCGAATAACATAAATATGGTAAACCATATAAATATTTTGAAATTTTCAAAGTATCAATTTATTTGATGTTTTATCTAGTAACTATAATAGAACTAAAGTTTTGATTATTGAGTTCACCCGTTTCTCAGTTGAATACTCTACTCACTAGAACTATCACAATATGGATCACATTTATCATGAGCCAAGTATCTCAGCATTGTTCCGATGGAAGGCTTATAGGACTTCCACATGTTTGAAATTATTCATATTACTTCTATGATTTTGTTTTAAAATTTGATAAGTGGAAGTCTTAAAATTCTATAATCTATTGAAGCGTAGAAGTTTCATACTCAAAATGAAGTTTTTTATAGCGATTTCCTGTCCAATGACGATGTCTATATGTATTTATTTCTTAATATTCATAATGAATTGAATTCTCAACTCTTGATCTTGAATTGCCAAGTAGAAATCGTAAAATACATTCAATTTATTGAAACAGAGAGGTCTCATGTACAAACTAAGGCCAAAAATTCAGTTTTATTTGTTCTCCTAACTAATATTGGTTATTGTTAACGTGAATATTCCAAGTATTTCTTTGATGAATGAAATATTTTTTATTATCAAATTCTCAAGTATAAGTCATAGTAATTCTATCACTTATTAAAACACAGAGGTCTCATATCGAAACAAGGACCACGTACAGTGTAATTACTCGAACATTTGAGCATGACATTGAATTGGTCGCGAAATGAGAACGTTTGTGAACTTTTTAATGTAGGGTTCTTGTTGTGATTGACTGCCCTTGAGAGATACGTGTGCGTGTCATGCATCAGTAACCAGAGGTGCCTTAAGTTAATCTCCTAACAAACGAAAACAAGGCGTAATTGCGGTCAAATGCGAAACAAATATTCAATCAGATCACCTCGGCAACACCGCAACAGCAATGTTAGCTGAAGGCAAAATTTAAAAAAAATATTGGATTCTTGTTATTGGCATTCTGATTGTGTGAACTTGATTTATGTTTTGGTGTGGTCAGTTTTGGAGAGCAATATTCGGGGTTGAAAATTTTCAGAGCAATTAAAAGTGGATCCACAGGTCATCCTTGAATCAAGGCTGGAGCGTTCATTTTGATAAGGCCCATGCACTCTAACAATGAATAACGTCATTACAGCTTCCTACAATAATAAAAGTGCATGAGAAATTCATTCACTATAATGCAGCCATATAAATATTGTAAATTGGATGTAATCTTCATCTGATAGAAATTGACTCTAAAGACAGAAAAGATGCATTAAGTTGTAGCATAAACATTACTCCACTATTATGGTTGATAAATTTATTCCAAATTATTAATAATACTTAAATAGACATTGATTCACTATTCTATCCATCACTAACAATAGATTTATGATTATTTTACCATCCATATTGATGTACTATTCCAGACAAAATGAGCTTGTTTTTAATACATTTTATGAAAAACGAAGCTAATACTAAGATGATGAAGATGAAGGCTTCTATTCTCATTTCATAATCTCTAATAAACTATTCTAGACTCAATGAGCTGGAATTGAAAAAACCAGTGAATGTAATCCAGAGACAGTATGTAATAATCACATTAGTTCAGAGTTCCCCTTTCACGATAGTAGGAGAAAAAAGACCTAATTCGTTCCAAATTCCAGTTGTTATAAGAACAACATAGGAGACCTGGTCCATATGAGAAAGATTAGTTTTTTGCAATAGCATTTATTCCAAGGAACGACTGTGCAATTTGATTCGTAATTTGCATGAAAGAGCTCATTATTAGGCCAAATAAGTTCAATCAAGTCGAGACCGATTTCGGAATTATTACGAATGGCAGATATAGTGCGATTCACGTCAAGAAGTCAGCATTGTTTATATGAGGAGCATTGATGCAAGTTTCATTGAGAGAGAAAGAGAAAACTGCACCACACGTGTTTGTTGGGACTGTGTGCGACAACTATGCACAGTGCGAATAGGATAGAGACATCAGCAACTGCCTTGTGCTGAACAAGGATAGCAAACTCCCATCTAAGCAATGCTGACTTCTCGACGTGAATCGCACTATAGATACGTCATTGCTACATTGTTACTTCACTTTTTCTCTAACATTTCAACTGAATTTCGTTATCAATACAATTAATGCATCATTAGACTATGTTGGCAGTGCTTTGTCAAAGAAATATTTAATTGATAACAAAATAATAATTCGTTTTTTTCATTTCATAGCCTAATACTCAGGTTCATGAGTTGAATACCCTTCGTCCAATTTATTATAATATTCTTTGTTACTAATAACAAACTTCACAACTCCGTCAATCAACGTGGAAGCTATAATTGTCTTTCAAAATATAATCTACTTTTTCATACTTTGTCGTAAAGTGAACTACAAAAAAAGTGAAGTGTAGTGAAGATTTATTTTTATAGTTCTGTCGAAGAGGGTTCTATTGCTACGGCAACGGTAGTGAGAAAAATATTAGTGCTGTAAAATTGAAATTCCTTCCGTGGATCTCCAACTCTGGAAATTGATGGATGGAGGAGGAAAAGTGCAGAGAAGGTTATCAACCTGAAGAAGTAATTTCCTCCTCAACAAAAAACGTGACCTTTTGTGTGGTGGAAGTACGTATCTCACTCCATTTGCATTCCGTCGAAAAAATCCTGAAAAATGAAATATCTGCATTGCCCGCGGCAACGAGCTCGATAATATTCCTATCAGCTCTATACATAAAAACGACAATTGGGCTGGAGCATAGAGCAATGGATCCATAGAGAGGAATGCACGGTTGGAGAATCACGTCAATTTCAAGGTCTTAACAACGAACGTTGACAGGCGTAATGCGAAAATAACGTCTTCCGAATTCGTTTCGTCTTATTAGGCATCTGAACGATCCGTTAGAAGTGAAAAATAAGCCTATAGAAGCAGAATATAGAAATAAAATTGCTGAAAAAGAAGATGTCAGTGTGGACAACTCTGCAGAATGCTTACTAACTGTGCTGAGCATTCATCATAATCAGGCATTGGAAATTTGTTTTTTGTTATTGTGTTGTCTGTTTTTGTTATAGCCTACCATGAAATTAATAGAAAAAATCATCATAAGCAATCGAGAAATGATGCTCTTTTTACAGATATTTGACTTGAAAAATGTATTGTAGCCTCATATTTGCTATCACTTATGCTTTTTAGGTGATTCTCCACGAATAATAATTTAAAATATTCATAACAGATAAAGCACTTCCCACTTGAATTGATACAGTGTTGTATAGTTACTTACAAACCAGTTGACAACCGAAGATAAAAGAAACGGTATAAACTAGATATTTCCAAAAAACCGTGGCAAACTCTAGTTGTGAAGATGATTTACTATTCATTTCCATGTCATTGTCAGTTCATGTCCTCCCAATAAATACTGAACTTCTTTATTCTAGGCCAATAAAAACTTTGATTCTGTTCAACCCCAGATCATCTCAGCTCAGCTCAGAATCATCACTTCATCATTTAATTATTTTTGAGTTTTTCATTTATAATTCCAAGTTTTTTACGAAGATTCTTCAACTAATCAATCATAATCAATCTCAAACTGCTGTTATTCTTTATCTATCAAATTCTATAAATTATTATCCATTTTATTTATTTCATCACCATAATAGTGACAAAACATTATCATGTTACAAACCACATTACAACATAAATCAATTTGAATACGACAATCCAATGGGAGTGTGATTAAAAGGAAATGCACATCATAGTGGGAGTTAACTCAATGTAATGATACACGTACTTGTTTCATGCTGAGAATTCTGCTACGAGACACCGTTGGAACAGAAATGGAAAACGATTAATTCTCTTCTGGTGGCCAGATGACAACGATTATTATGGGAATAATTTCGGGGAAAGATGGTGTCTTGGTAGGTTGAAAAGATGTTGAGGATTTTCGTTGTTTTTCGTTTTTGTTTGAGTGAACGATTACATAAATTTGTGATAAAAAGAGGTGTTGTCCGAACCAACCGCTTGCTGTGAAGAGTGGGATTGTCCACCAAGGCGTAACACCTTATTTGGACACGGGCGAAGGACTGTCACTTCCTACGCCAACAGCCTCGCGCCATCCAAAGCCAAAGACAAAGTCGACTTTATAACGAAACTGAAACTTTTTACTTTCCCGTTTCGACGCGTATTGCGTCGGTGTGACCTTCCTTGTTATCTATATGTATGTCGGGACGCCATGTTCTATATCTACGGGTGCAGTTTAGCTGTACTTTAGCCAACCAACACACCTACGCACCAGCTCCATTTCTGTGCTTTTCAAGATCAGATCCATGTGAGACATGGCATGGCTTGATAGTTATCGCGAAACTATAAATTCGAATAGAATACTGCTACACAGATGGTATTGTTAGTAGAGTATTGATCTTCAAAGGGCAGACAATAAATATTGTAAAGTGAATAGAGCACGGGAGTATACTAGATACTGTAATAATTCCTAGTACTGTAAAGAACAAAAATACAGTAAACAGTATAGAGATCAGGCAGAAAACATGTTTAGATGTATTGTTATATTATTATTTTTCACATGCAGTTTGTGATATAAGATTCTATTAGATCTTTTGTGAGTCATCATGACTTCATCCTTCATCACTTGCATCTTATATCTGTAGATATTGCATCTTCTATCTATGTAGACAGCTTTTAAAGCTTTTATCCTTTTCTCTAATAGTCGTTTAAAGGCTTGTCGATTAAGTTCAGACTAATGATTGTAAAAAAATTACAGGAAAACTATTCAAAGTTGAGAACTACAAAATAGTATATTAAATTATTGAAAACTATTACAAATATGAGAACTGTATCACTTCTGTTTCTTCCATGACCTCAAGGTCTACTTGGAACCCCTCTAATTTGATATTGCCCAAACTGATCAAATTCGACTGATGAAAATCTCAATTTTATAAGGGGTTATCTAGGAAGCTCACTTTATAAACTTCACATGAAAACTACAAAATATGTGGAAATAGTGAAATATTAGTTGAACTAGAAAGAAGCTCGTGATAAGAGCTGAAATGATTGTGATTCTATTTTTTTATTTCAGTTTCATGTTAGTAGTCTAATAATTATTGTGGAAAACACGCAACGGGAAAATCGAAGGATAAAAGATAATTAAATAAAGTACTTTTCATTCACATCACTCTAATTGAGTACGGTACTTCACTCGAATACTTGAGGTTGAAAAATAAGACATTCCTTCTCCTTCATGTTATTATCACAAGTGGTTAGCATGTTTGAATTTGCACAACATCTCTATGCAAACATTATTTACGATCATGTGCGTGAATGCCAGCCAACTTGACCAACCCATGTGTGTTGATAACGGGGTCTGAGTTCGTTGGCATGTATCATAGAGCAGGCAGCCATCTCACAAAAATGTAAATTGGCTAAAGAGAGTACAACAGCAACGGCTAGAGAAAGGAATATTCACTGCGAACAGAAAGCGGTACTGTTCATCAAACAATGATAGTAGACGACGGCTTGTTTGCGTTTTGTTTAGTGTGAAGGCATGGACAAAAGTCAACAAGAATCAAAAAGCCAGCGAGGGGTGCGTCTGTGAACGCTCGTATATGTATGCGTGTGTATTACTATTTGCAAACGAGTTTCTTCAGGAAATGTTAATGTTATTCAACTTACTCGTTAATTCCTAACACACGATCGAGCGGTTGATTATTTTCTCTCAACTTCATTTGGTTAACTGATTCTCTTGTATTGACAATTCCAATGTGTGGGCGTTTTCACTTTCTTAATTAACGGATTTGACGTGTGTTCTGTTGGAGCGGAAGATGAAGCCGAATGTAGGCTAATACTTCTTGAGAGATTGATTGGTACATTTCCATAAATGGCCAAACTGGCTTATGGGTAATCAGCGGCTGTAATCTGGCAATCTCGTGCTTGTTCCATTAACAAGCGAGGTTAAACGTGAAGTTACTTGCAGATCGTCCATCAACATCAAAGTGTCATTAGGTGGTCGAAATTTGATCGAGGCCTTTTCGTGATTATTGACGTGCAAACCGGAATGTACACTGGGTCTATGCTGAGAGCGTTCATACGGAGTTATTAGAAATTTAATGTCTTTGATATGGCAGAAAAGGAACCTGATGATGTTCTGAGTGGATTAATTGAGACAAAGCTGTTAAAAACAGTAGCCTAGAAACTCGAAAGAATTGGCAAAAACGTGAGAAATTTGGAAAATTGTAATAGAAAAGTGAGAGAGGGGACCCTTCATCTCACTACTTATAACGTGATCGAAAGTGGCAATAAGGCCCACAATTTCTCCAATTCATTACTCTAAATTCAGTAAATTACTCAAAAAATATGTGAATATTAACATTATATCTGGATGATATTGATATTGTTGAACCTTTCATTTAATTTTATGTGTACATTACTGAATAAATAAATAGAAAGAATTTGTTCTTTCCCATTGGATAACAATGAGTGTAGAACACCTCTGACATCTGGACGGCGGAATAATGAAGTTGTAACTTGAATGACCCAGTAACTGCTGCCATCTTACGACAGAATTCAGAACTAGCTGACAGAATTCAGAACTCGGCAATGGACTAGCGTTGTGCATTGCCGACCAATCAGGGGAGAGAGGTGGAGCTTGGAGGCGTGTCTGTAAAGATTGAAGCTGTAAATCACTCAGTAACTGCAGCCATCTACCGGTTGAATTCAGAACTCGCTGAGTCATTCATTGCTAGCCTATCACGTGATACTAGGCGGAGTTTGGAGGCTACATGAAGTTGAAGTTGAAGTTGAAGTTGAAGTTGAAGAATTGGTGGGTAATGGGTGAGAAGAAAAGATGGGTTCAGTAGGAAGGTAGAAGAAAGTGAGGTAGGAATAGGAAAATAGAAGGTAGATACAATAAAGACAAGCTGAATGGCTACTTTCCTATTAATCAGAGCATTTGTTAATATAGAATGATTTCATTGATATTGCTGTTCAAATAAATTATTTTTAATACATGAAAATAATGTATCAGGTCTTTGTAATCTAGTTCTTCAAGCCCCCCCCCCCAAACCCTATCCCTGGCTACGCCCTTGTACTCCAATCATGGATTTGTTCAGAAAGTGAACAAATGGATTAGTATTAGAAAGTGATATCAACAATATTATCCGAAGTTCAATCCCATGATTAGTCCCAAGCGAAAATCGTCTACTAGAATAATCATGTGTGAAAGTGACAATCCACCCACGTTGAATCTAGAAAGTGTACTAGCCAATCTAGAAGTTGAAATGATATATCTTTTTTCTATTATGAAAGCGGACACACCGAATATGCCGTTCCATTATCACTGAGATGTAGATTTGATTACTCTGCTAATGTGTTGGGCGTCCTAAGAACACCATTCTAAAACAATGGACCCTCCCCACAGTTTTGGATAATGAATGCCTTGATAATTAGTACGCCTAGTCTAGCTTTTGTGACACCTACCTGGTTTTTGAAATACGTTAACGATGTGAAAATTTCATATGAGTTTGGGAGGTCAGGGAGAAAGCAGCTTGAGTTATAAGGTCGCAAATTTGAGGACTGTATCCGCCATAGAGGTGCTATTGAGTTGAAAGTGACAGAAGCAAGAGAAAAAGTGTGAAAAAGTAGGAGAGAAGTACTGTACAAGAAAACTAGAGCACGAGTAAAGCACAAGTTATTGGAACTTAGAACAATTGAGTATGAAATAAGCTAATACAATATTTTTCTTCGATCTTTATTATGCACCTCCTATGCTAATTTTAATGTCCTCTATCCATGCTGAGTTTCTTATTGTTTCCAATTTGATCTGTATAAGTTCAGATTTGTTACCGTATTCATTCCTCATTTCCCAATTGATCAACACATCAATCTTCAAATACCACGCTTATCTTATTCATGTACTTCACTTATACTTCACTTATTACTTATCCATGCTTTTCAGCTTGTTGATCTTGCTTCTTAGATGTTCTCTTTCTTTAAAATATTCATACGATTTTGAAAAAAAAAGTTGGTAGTAAAGTTGGTAAAAAATTGGTAATAAGAATAATTCAAATTGAAATTTAGGTTTCATTAACAGTTTTGATGCTCAATAATTTCATTAGCCACTAAATGACATGTAATCAGAATGGAAAGAGTGATTTAGTTAATCATTTGAATTTTTATGCTTATTGATTTTTAAGCGGAGAAACCCTGTCGGGTTATTCAGAGTTATGCAATGTTTCCCAATTATTTGGGAAATATGGTGAACTTAGGGGCGAACATATTTGAATAATTATTATTATGCTTATGGCTTTTATTAGCGGGGAGACCCTTTCGGGTGTTCCGCTTCGCCGAATCATCCAATTTCCGTAATGGAAAATGTGGAAAAGATATAGGTTATATAGTCCAACATTAGCCATACAAGCCATAGCCATATTAGCCATAGAAGTGTTTGATGATCTCAAAGTTGTGTGTATTTTTTGTTTCGTTTCTCAACTACTGCTGTAACATTGTATTATTTTGTTCAGTTACAGTGTAATTGGAGTCTCGACTCTGTTCTGTAACACTTGTAAATAAATAAATAAATAAATAAACATTGAATTTCACTGAATTTTCACGAATCGGTTCCAAAAATCTTCGAAATTGAATTATTTTAAATAATGAGGTCACTGGATAGTACAATACACGTTTGGAATATTACATCAGCTTATTCATGATGTGAGAACTATGCTGATGGTGTACTGTAGCTTCTCCAGATAAGGGTATTGTTTTCTTTCTATATTTCTCCTTTTTTTAATCTTAGAACAAAGGAATCTTAGATAAAAATACTGAAAAAACTTCACGTGGTTTCAACAAGTCTACGCCTACATGAGTGCTGCTTAACTATATAGAAATGGCGCCAGATAACTTGCAGTGATGTTAAGTCACTCAAACAACTTTCATTTCATCGCCATGTTTGGTTTCTGGAAGTTGCAAAAGGCTCGTTCACTGTATGCCGAGAAGAATGGTAATATGCCTTGCTTCAGAACGCGGCATTACGTAGATGGATTTCAAATGAAAAGTTCAGCTGTGCTTTACTGGTCTGCTTGGAAAATTATTGGGGCTATTAGGGAATATTTATGTGTCTTCTGATTTCTGTCGTTATTATTGTTGATAGTAACGTATGTGAGGAACGTGATTGGTGTGATCCGAGATGTATATGGATGAAAGGCAATGGATAGAAGAGTTTGATTGGTCAATAAATTTGAGGTTTCCTGTATCGGTATTCGGTTTCTGTTCTCATCAATCTGTTTCTAAGCAGGGAGATCTAATAAGAAGAGACCTTTTATTATTTCTACCTTTATCTTATCCTTGCGAACTAATATCAAGTTGTAATAATTATTGTAAGTTGTAATATCAAGATATCTAATATCTTGTTGAATACATATCAACAATGAGCCGGGGAAATCCTTAAATTTGAATTTTTAATACCTTGGTATACCAAGCAGTACTTTCTGAAACAAACTGGAGGATCCAAGTCCCTAAATATTTCTCCATGTCAATCCAATCGAGTCAATTGCCATGTTAAGTCAACTTAATGAATTCAAATTAAAATTAAAGAATCTAACCGAAAAAACAGACAATAATTGAGAATTTATAGTTGTATAATGAAAGTTGATAGCTGATCATATTCAATTTGTATACTGTAATTGAATATGAGATGAATGAGAAAATAGGAGAAGATCTGAGCAACAGAAAGAGAGATTTATAGAAACAAAGAAGAGATCACAGATTTGCAATAAGTCACTAATCTGTAGCTGCCAGTAATTGGAATGATGATTGTGATCTCCATTTTCCAAAATACTTTGTAAGATTTTGTATTTATTGTACAGAACAAATATGTTCGCTAAAGAAATTGACATTCTAATGGGAATTAACAAAGAATGCACTGATCAACATCAAGATTGCTTTCAAATTCCACTTTCACCAGCAATCATAGTCGGACGAGTTTGACATATCAATTACAACGACAGTAATAACAATTATTATTTCATCTGTTTGTTGTACGTGTGGCGATGCAAAATTCCACATATCAAGAGATTGGTGTGATGCAATACGCTCTGATTCTTATTCTTTCAGCGGAATGGTGCTTGGTTGATCAATATTCAAGATTCGCTCCACTTTCAATCTGATTTTTGATTGGTAGAAAATGGAAAACGTTGCATCAACCAATAGGCATCTTTCACACCAGTGTAGTCCGAGCCCAGATTGGACGGGAGACAGCACAGACTGATTGAGCAGAAGATTCGCAGCTGAGTGCCCTTCCATATCAAAATGCATCATGGGCGCGGAACTTCAAATCAATCAGTTGCTTTGGAACTGGATTTTTCACTCGATTTATTCAAAACTGGGATATAATTCCTTTGTTGAATCAATTTATGTTTGGAAATATGGAAAGAATAGAAGACAAAATTACTTCATTAATGCCCGGTTTTTCAGTCGCTCAATAGCCAGTTTATGGATCCAATAGCACTATTGAATCAATAACCATGTGTATTCAAATGCAAAAAAGTTATTGATTCAATAGTTTTATTCAACGACTGAAAACCCGGGCCTAAGAACGGTATTTCTATAATTAGGAATGCCACAATACTTTAAATGCATAAACCCTATCCTTTCCCATGTTATATGCCCAGTGTTTTCGCACAAAAAATCCGCTGTGAGCGCCAAGGTCAACTTCGATATCCCCACCACCTGCGTGCACACAGCGAATACACATTTACAGATACATCAGTCATCCCGTCCGTTACGGGCCCGGACAGTACTGGTGTGAAAGAAGCCTAAATGATTTAAAACTGTAAACCTAACCAAGGTTCAACAATTTCAAATGATTTAAAGCATGATTCACTATATGAAAAGGAAAGATATAGGGCTAGTGGCGAAGCGTGGTATGCTTATTTGGTCCCGTCGATGACCAAATGAGCATACCACGCTTCGCCACGGATATAGGCATACTCAGTGTGAATTAATGATGCAAAACAAGGAAGAGAAGCGATAGGAAGGAAGAGTATGAGTGAGAGGAAGTATGGAGTGAGTAAAGTTTGATAGGCCATGAATATCTTTGAATATGTGTGGTCTTCAAGGCTATAACATAGCCTTGTGTGGTCTTCACACCTATCAAGTTCCATTGCAATTATTATAATTATTCTCATTCTAATTCGCACTTTCACCCTTTATTTCCAATAGCCAAACGACTTTCGGTATTTTATCAAGGTGATAAATTTTCAATTGTTCCGGTTTAAATCATATAGTCTACAGGCTATATAACATCCCAGTATGGAGGAATTGAATCAACCCTATAAACGTCAAGTAGATACACGAGTTGTAATAAAATTTATACCACGCTGTAATTGATTCTACGTCATAATACTCACTAAGCTCAACTCACTTTTTAATGCTCTACAGGTCTGCGGGCACTGGATATTTACAACCCCCTCCTCCTGTCCTCCTCTTTTGACAGTTATAAAATCTATCAGGGATATATTTATGACAGTTTTTATTCTGCCTATTGGTATTGCAAAGCAGTTATGTGCGACCAGACATTATTCTGAGAATAAACCCGTGGATCATGAAGTACAGGGTTGAATTGAACGTAGTTGGAATTTTATGATCTCCATTTAACTCAACAATATACTTTACTGGACATGAATATGTGTCAGCTTCTAGACAGGACTGTCCGCTATTATTATATTATATTGGTACGGTTTATTGCTCCAAGATTGAATCTCAGAGAGATCCAAGGGAAGTGCTCAGTTAAGCCGCGCTTTATGTGCAAGGGAATGGAATCATTTATTGAGCTACTACACGTAAAATGGATTTAATTAATGATGCAACTGGATATTTTCAATATTTATTTACAGTTATGCTCAGAAAATACTCTTTCGATATTACCGTTTTAAATATCTCCTGGGATTGATCAATTTTCATTCAGTACGGTATTCAAATAACTGTTATTAGTTTAGTTTACAACTTTTTCCAGTGTCTATTCGCCCATTCATCGATGCTAATTCAGTGATTAAAGTTCAATTCGACAATATACTCTATGTAACTTTAAACAGGAGATAATATTGGAAAATTCTATATTTGACGTCTCATAATGGTTGGTAACTAGTCTCTCATAATTAAACTGCTTTTGGCATATCAGAGTTTCTCGTTTTGGAAAAGGAAAAATTGCTAATTCTGTGATTGTGAGGATTAGTTTTTTATCGATTCCCTGAATATTTAATCTATTTAACGAAAAGAGTCACAAGTAGAACTCCCGTCAAATAATATTGATCCAGCTTGTATAGCTTGGTCATAGAATACCAACCATACCTGATGAAAAACAAAATATTAAAAACATATTTTTCTCAACCCAGAAAAACTTGGAACCTTGAATTCAATTACAGTATTGTTATTAGAATACTATTCTATTAAAACTGTCTGTTGTCTGGTGACTGTATTATTGACTGCCAGCTTCAAGCGTCAGATGAAAAGTGTGTCAACAATGGTCTGCGCGCCTATCAATCAATTTGCGCGAGGATTGAACGCTCAAATGCGCTTCTGTGTGCAATTGAAGGAAAGAGACAGACCCGTCCTGATTCTGATCGAGCGCTGTGCCCTGCTCCCGTCTCACTTTGCTCAACACGGCTTGTTCCAATAATTATTGTGAAATAATTAACAGACAAACGACACACTTTTACTCTTGTAGACGTTTCTGGAAAGATGCAGGTGCAAGATGAATGGGAACTGGAGTTTGTTGTTTGTAGCCTAGCCTGAGAATAAAGCTTATTCTACTCATTTATGAGATTGAAGAGAAGAATTTCTTCTTCAAGGTTATTTTCTTTGAACTCTTGAAGAATATGGGAACATGTAGGCCTAGATAAGATTGAACTATAGCTAGGACCAAATTCATTTCAGTTTTTGAGGTATTCATGTTCTCTAGTGTGAAAAATGACATTATTATTTTTTAAATTTTAATTTTTTTTTGATTGAGTCCCAATGCTGGAAACTGCCTCATTGTTCAATGATAATTAAGAACGCGTTTAAATTGAGAGCTAATCTGCAATTGTCTAATGAAGTTACTCAATTCAAATAGTTGTAACAATAGATATTTTAAATAGTAGGTCATATTCTGGGTCTTGTCACTTGATGCATGTTATACACTTGTATATCCTTTCCAAGATGAAAAGAGTCTTAGGCATTATTTGCCTACTGTATAAATCAGGTTACATCTACAATAATAGAGCAACTTAGCTCGTGCTCTCCCAGTAGTTCTCCACAAATAACTAAGAGTGTCGTGGCTTAGTTAGTAGAGGGGAAAATAGTAAACAATAGCGAGTTAGTGGTTTACTGTTATATAATGGCCATTGTAACCTGGATTAGCACAGTAAATGTAGATTTGAGTTGGACTGTTGTTACGCTGAATTGGCTGAGATACAACTGCATAAAAAATATGCTTTATTGTTCCTTTCATTTTCTCGTAAAACGTGTAATTAAACTGGTCGTTGGAAACTTTCATCTCCACCTAGAGCAGAATTATTCTCTTATTTATTCATTTGATTGAAAAAACCTATCTTGAAAAGAAATACTTATATGAGCGCAATTTTATTGAATTTTTACAATAAAATTCTGAAACCGGCTGCTACGAGATACGACTGTAAGACAACATATTATTCACTACTCAGAAACATCAACCAATTCAAGTCTCCTAAAATGATAAGGATAATGGAAATGAATGAATCTGAAATGAATGCTAACTCCTAATACCAAAAAGATTCATTAATTTCACCTAGAAGACATTTAAACATCTTCTTAATGTTATATCCTCTCAATAATTTTTATTGTCTTCGGTGTATAGTGTTGGCAATGATACGTTCCACCTATGTACACATGATAATGGAGTCAAGGGTTTTACACTAAACAACAAGAATATCTTGAATAACTGTATAACCTGGTTCATATCTTATAGTGAAGATTACAACTGTCATGTAATGATATATAACGTACTATCGATGGGAGATTAAAGTAAATTTAGAAATAAAAACGAATATCACTCCCAATAATATAGTTTTCTTTATTATTATTAATTCTCATAATTATGACTGTTAATTGGAAATAAAATATCTGCTTAATTGTAATTGATGGAAAAATTGGTTCATCTCAACCGAATTTCATGAAGTGGAGGTCTCATAGATTGTATGAATCTGAAAAAGGAGAATATACGACACAAAATGTAATTTTTTCTTATTTCTTCGTTTTCTATTGGATTTAAAAAAAAAACGAAGTAAAGTAAAAACTTGACTAGAAGAGACGCACTGAACTAGAAGAAGGCTACCAATCACAATCAGTTTTCATCGACCAATAAAACTGCACAAAAAATCTGTCTCCTCACCGCTGGCTGGACAACGATATCGTATTTCAATAACGTTATTATTTATGAATCTGTCACGCAATCGCTAAACGATAGGTTCGTTGACTTTATTGTGAAGCCTAAATGGCGCATTGGGTAACACGTTTTGTCGCTTCAGTGCTTGAACGTTTGTTAGAAGTCGAATCTGTCGTGAAGTAAAAAAGAAGAGTTGATAACAAACACACATAGATAATGACTGAATAAAAGTAACAGTGAAAAGAGGAAGGGGAAATGTTTGGATTAGATTCATGTTTGTAGAAGGAAGGAATAGGATGGACAGAGAAATGTTTGAATTAGATTCATTCATCTTTTTATAGAACATAGAGATAGGTGTTTAGATTAGATTCATATTTGTAGCAGACAGGATAAGTAGTAGTTTGTTGTATAAAATGAGGAACAGTTTGATTCATACAAAACCAAAAACTGTTCATTCTTTATTTTCTCTGACTTGTTAGTAACAACACACATCTAGCTTATGGCCCAAACGACAAACGTTTGTCTCGACAGGTTAGTGTGTTAGCAGCAAAGAGACCCCTTAGTACATAGTGTCGAGGCTAAAGTTTGTCGATGCTACAGTGGCCACCCGTTTTAGTCTAGGACTTGGCCACAGATAACAGTATAGTTACTCTATGGACTTGGCTAAATCCCGAGCTCATAAACAGGCCCTCATAGTTGATAATTCTGATTATAAGAATTTGATAGTATGATATCCAATGATGTCTGGTCACACTTCAATTATTATCATTGTCTTTTGAAACTATACATGAATAATTGTTATCATGAATCAAGACGTGTTTCCAGTGAAAGTCAAGCGAGTTGCTCAGTCGTACAGATGCTCCTATCTCCTGAACGGGATCGAATTTCGTCTATGCAATGACATATTTCAGTTCAGCTCTCCAAGTCTCATCCTATATCATACTGGAGCACAGGAAAATCACGAAAGTTGTTTTAGAACTTTGCAATTGCAATAATCATGGTTAAAATAGAACCCGCACTTTTATTTGGCAAGTATGAAATAAGCAATTTTTATCATTGACAAGCAATGACTAACTTTACTTTTCGTATTTTTACACTTCAACCTTCATTTTCAAAAAGCGTCCATAACGTAATAAAACAGTAACAGTCAACTAAGATTAACATAATTTCGATGGATACAGTTATAGAAACTTACGTCTTCTATATACATAGTATATGGTTTAGTATACTATACAGTTAGTCTATGGTCTTATGGTGCCTTTTAACCGTTCACTGTTCCTACAATATCTTAAAACCCTTTATCAATAAGACATTTAATCGCCAGTTGCAGTTTAACAGTTGTTTTTCTAACTCGCCCTCATATTGTACATCATACTCAGTTTTAACTCTGAAATCAAGGCGCGTTCATTATGCTAAAATACTACGGCATCAGTCATATTTTCGCCCACCTATGACACAGACAAATGACCTTGACAAAGGCCGATCGGGAGCCCTCCTCTTCATTGGCATAATTATTCAGTAATAAATCAAAAGCCAAACCTATTTGACAAGGATGTGCTCCCACGTTAGATCGATTTCTTCACCACTAATGTAGCGTTGCGAAAATATTACGTAACTGTATGTGCAACAGGACTTATTACTTACACTTACTTGCACTTGTTAGTGTGTTTGTGATTGAAACGGTAATTGAACCATGCAATTGCCAATAGCTCCTCCCCGATAGGTCAGCTAACATCATTCTGCTATTGTTTATTTTTTCAGGCCCCTTAACGGAACATGAGTTATTACTTCGGGTTTTTTTCTGAGAGTAGAGTAACTAGTATTTATAGAACTCAATCATGTTCTAGTGAGAAGTTTTGATATGCTTATCAATAGCATTGTGATAACAAGTTTTTCTATTTCTGCGACCTTTTAGCATTGAGTTATAATTGTTCAAAGTGTTTTCACATTAGCTGTTGGTATTGAAACTATAAAACTAAACAATAGACTCAACTTAAAAGTTGGCATCTTGTTCTACCTTTGAGCAATGAATTGACGTAATTTTTTACTGAAATACTGTACTATGATTAAATAATGAGATATTTAGCCTGGAATCGAGTCTTTCTGTCAATTTTACTGGAAACTTACATTCTGATCTTCAATATTATATGGTTCGCAACCTTTTGAAGGCAATAAATTGACAATTCTGATAAATTGTCGTTTTCAAGTATCTTGAGTGTTTATCCCATTGATTATCATATTTTATGAATCATACATTAATATATTCCCCATTATTAAATTGCATTTTCAATTGAAGTACTTGATTTAATAAATTGTTGCACTCAATGCGGTTTCATAAAATACGTAGCCTACCCTATACATCTTTTAACTAAATTACTAAGACCTTCACTACGAAATACAGCCAGGTTTCCATAAGATATTATGTATCATGTACATTTTTCAACTGAATATCTTTCTTTCTACTGGCTTTCTTATTCAGTAGAATATCTAAGAGCCGCACTACAAAATGCAGCCAGATTTTCATAAAATATGTATCCTATACGTTTTCAACTGGATAACTGAGAGCCTCACTAAAAATACTTCTCGGTCACTGCTTGGTCACTTTTCCCGTCATTTTCTTCCCACAGAACTTCAGCCTTCATATAATTGGAGCTGCGACTGCAGCAGTCAACGGGAGGCTGTCAAAAGTCTTGATAATAAATCATAACTAATGGTCTCATCAATTTATTACACGTCCGTCCAGGTTATGATTGTGACTGTGACCAGTGAAAAAGCAGTTGGTCAACTGGCATTTCAATTGTAGGTACATGAAAGTGCAAGGATACCATGGGATAATTATTTCTGTAATGGGGCGACACGTTGTTATTTATAGTTGGTGGTGGACAATCATTTTCCTATACCAATTAAGTTCAATAAAAATATTTCTATGTGGATGATATATATTCATAAATGGGGTGATTTATTAATAAGGTGTTAACAAGTGGTAAATTCAGGATTTATATTATAAATTTGATGTGTTACTTGATTAATATTTGTGTATCTGTTTGTGAGCACGTAGAATTTTCTTTGTGAATAGGAATGTATTCATCGAGATCTTGAATAGTATAGTAGAATAGTATAGTCTATAGCCTACTGCAGTTTACTGTGAGAATTTTCGTCTCTTATATTCAATAATTGTATTAATGAAAATAATTATAAAATGGTTTATTTCAGAGTTTTCAGAGTAGTTACTCATTCCTATAATATTGTTTATTCATGCAATTTATTTGATAGATTATGAATAATTTTAGATACAGAGCCATGTAACTAATTCTTTTTTTTATTTTTCAGGTAAATAATACTCTCCAGTTTCACTTTAGCTCGATGGTTATGGAAGGATAAGTATTTCTGAATACAGTAACTTACCGTACTTAAAACTATAATATTCTTCCAACGACCAGTATATTACAACTTTTGATTAAGTTGAACAACTTATCGTTGTTAAGTTGAGAATTTTCCTTGAGAAACGAATACTTTGTTCATTTTTATTCTATTATAATAGTAGAGTTTTAATTCATCCTTTCAAGAAGAAAATTATTGTCCTCAACCCAGTAACAAGTAAAAGCTAGAATTCAATGTTACAATTCACGATACCATTTTATTATAAGCCTTTTCTCCTATAAGTCTTTACAATATAATCGTTAGGGATCATTTCAGTCCCACACTAAGTGAAAATCTGATGTAAGAAAAAGAAAGTGACATTTAAAATAATAATAACAACGAGCATTCAAAGATGATGGTGAACTTTCAATCCAGAGGCTAAACATAAATCGATTGTCTGTTCTATGAAAGGCCTTTTTATTGATCCAAATGCATTGCCAAGTCAGGGCACCGTAAGAGCAAGGACAATGTGACACATTTAAAGGTGCTCATTACTCTTGTGAACGAATGCAATTGGAATAACAGAAGTGGAGATTGGATTGAAGAGAATTGTTGAAGTTCTATGTGCAAGTAATAGAAGTCGATTAGAAGACATAGATATAGGTAGGTAGGTGTTTAGAAGCTTGCCCAACAATGAAAGGCTGTTGTCATTGTTATGGGAGATTGATCATTGGGTATTGGAGAAGTTCAAGATGATGCAAAGACAATGACAGTCTTGGGAATGGGGCTGGCTTGCAGGGTGGAGCAGGTTGTGGGGGCAGTGAGATTGGATTTGGTTCACACTTGTGATAGCGCTCAATCAAAGTCCTCAAATCAAGAATAATGGGATGTTAAGAGGAGAGAGAAGAGAAGAGAAAAAAAGAGCGGGAGGAGAAGAAGAAGAAGAAGAGGAAGAGGATAAGGAGGAGGAGGAGAAGGAGTAGGAGGAGGAGGAGAAGGAGGAGGAGGAGGGAGGAGGAGGAGAAGAGAGGAGAAGGAGAAGAAGGAGAAAGAGAAGAAGGAAAAGGAGTAGGAGAAGAAGAAAAAAGAAGAAGAAACAGAAGAAGGAGAAGAAGAAAAATAAGAAGAAGGAAGGGGGCAATAAAGATGAAGATGAAGAAGAGATACAATGGAAGACGATGTGAAAAAGACTAAAAATAAGAAGAAGTAGGATACGAAGAGAAAAGAGATAAGAAAAACATATAAGATTTAATGGACGGACTATAATCCAGGGTATAAAGCTTAAATGGAATGGAAAGGAAAGAGAAAAGAAAAGAAGATAAGATGAAAAGTTGAAAGAAAACGGGAAAGGGCGGGAGACAAAGGAAAAGTAAGAAGGGGAAACAGGATAAGATAAGGTGGGACTTTATATCAAGGCATTGGGCTTTTGCAAGGGAATAGTGAAAATATAGATTTTTCTGTTAGTAGAATTTCCAATAAAATAAAATATCGCATGGAATTATTTTCCAACACCATTAGTGAAAAACTGAGCATGATTCAAGTGTTTGCTACACTTTTTAAAATAGTACTGTTTATGAACTTGCCTAGTTGATTTTTGTCTTTGTGAGATGTTTTGCACACAAAGCAAGGATACAATTAAAAATAATCAAGATCACCCTTGACGCGATGATCCTACTGTAGGAGGACAGAATATGTCATCTGAAACAAAACTTATTTCGATTACATTTATCTAATTACATTTGATCAAAACTCTTCTCCATCATAGTAATCTTTCGAGTATATCTATAATTATTTTGAGCTATGTGAAATTCTTCTACCTCTATCATAAATTCCAAGCCATATTTCATTATTTGTAGCCAATCACGCGTCTCCTTTGTGATCAGGACACGCTAGTTACTTAACATTCCTTATTTGTCATAGGTTATTGTTCAAACCAAGATGATGACGTTGATGATAATAAAAGTCTCTCTGCCTCCTAGCTGTTCCAATTTGGTTCAAGGTTCTTGAGAAGTTCATATTGCTTCTTAAGTTCATATCTCGATAGCTGTATTTATCATTGTATATCAACTGCAGGTTTCACGACTGTCTCTTTCACAATAATTTTATTGCATTTCGTTGTCCATCCTCTCATTTTTACACCCTCTACCTTAAAATCAGAAGCCAATAACATTAATTGACCAATGATATTGTCATTCAATTACCTATGCACAAGCCTGGAGCTTATGTGGGCATCATCCCCAGAAAAAAAAAATATTCATAGAGAGTATCGATAGTACAACAACTCCAATAAATCTTACTACTGTTTAGGTATTGGAAATCCTATTGGATGGTATTTCACCAATAGTTCGACATTTTTGCTTCTCCTCTGAAAAATAGTAGGTTTTTTCAACTTTGATGAGACATTGATACTTTCTGAGAAATCAAAGAAAACTGTAGACAGTCGAATTATATTGTTGGAAAGATTCCTTGTAATTAATTCTTGTGAATAACTTTTCTCTTCGATTGATTTCTTTATTTTTCTTCTAATATTCCAGTTCTTTTTGGAGTAGATCTAAATTATTACTGCTTTTAGTTGTTGTTGATTTATCTCTAGAAGTTCTAAAATGATGACCCTCGACTTGAACAAACAACTCTTGAACAATAGTAAACTCAACAGCCTTCTGCGAACAGGTGAACATGATTTTTAATGTAGCCAAACGAATGAATTCATAAATATTATATTGCAGGCTCCTTGATAATGTTCAAAGCATGTATTCTGATTTATTCGCGCAATAACCGACTACAACTGATAGAGAAAGTTGTCTTACTTCTGCGAATTGCTCAGATAACCTGTCCCACAGGTGATAACATTTATATCAGGTTTGTTTCTGCGTTTGCAGTGTTGAACGGAAGTTCAAAAATGGCAATGTCCCCCCCCCTCCCCTCTAGGAAGCACTGACACCATCTGTGGTCATCCGACGACGAATTAATGTCCAATAAGGAAGAGTGATGGCCAGAATATCTCTTCATCTTATGTAAGCTTGTATCATCTTTCTCCTTCCTTAGCAAGTGTTTGCTTAATGCAATAGAAGTCGCGATGCGGTTACTGCAACTGCCCCTTGGGTGTAACCAGGGACAACTAGAAACATTTCCCTCAGATTAAAACATTTTGTTACCTCGAAGTGCAGCACGGGTAATCCAATCGTAATCTTATACAATAAATACATATTTTTGAGGATTCAAAAATATGTATTTCATAAATTCATCCACTCTACCGTTGCTAGAGATGCCGTTCAATCTTCAAGTTCTCTATGTAACTAACTACAGTATTGACTTTTTTGTGATCTTATTCTTTTGACAAGAATTTTACAAAAAATATATATCTATAGCAGGATTCTTTTGAATTGTCAGAAACAGCTGATTGATGTACGCTCGTTTACTAACGTTAAATCAGCTTTTTCTGACAAGTTAAAAGAATCCTGCTATACTGTTATTTCTCTGATTGAAACTCTCCCCAGTATATCCAGAGTGGCGTGTTGAATACTTGTCTGGTATAAGTGAAGGATAGTTTGCTTTTTATATTTGCAATTTTCTTGTCAAATTCAATGATCAAAATAGAACTGGTGAAAGTGGAGTCTTTACTATTTTATTGACACCTGTGCCGATGCAAAAAATGGAGGAATAACGATCGCCAATACAGTTTCACTTCTCCATTCTAAACTCATAAACATTGTGCCGTAGTTGATTTATTCTGACTGAAATTATTACTGTTTACTGACTGTGTAAAATCGCATACCTGTGTTCAAATAAGTGTTTTCCATTGAATATTGTTTGGTATCTGAGAAAAACGTTTTTCTCTTGAATTTTATTTTTTTGCATTTGACAAATACTTACTCAGAAGACTCCACAGATTCAGTGATATTCCTCCGTAAGATAGCTCAGGTTTTTTCAAAACCCCTGATATGAATTAATTTTTTTTAGATAATGTGAAAGTACAAGAATAAGATTTTCTTTTAGATTTCTCCCTATATTTTTTACCGTCAGGTTGTTTATTGAGCAAGCATCGTAATGAACAAACGCTGAAAAATAATGGAATCATGAATTGACATTGGAAGTAATAATTATTGATGTGTTAAGAATCTTTCCGATAATAAAGTCAGAAAAATAGTTCATTGCTTTTTGCTGCTAAGCAATAAATTTTAGAAATATAAATATACATTTTTAATGGCCATACGTAACCATAAACGTCGTCTCGTCCTGAATCCTTATTAGCAATTCTTCTCTGCCACTGCAAAATTACTCATTAGCTTCATTTTATTTATTTTTTCAATTTTCAACACATCTAAAGTTTTTCGTTGCCCATATCAATGCTTCTTCACGTGACACCTGTCTAGACAGTAGACTCCTACTGGTAATTGGCTATTTTTCACCACCACTTTTATTTTCGACACGAAACGACTATGCAGACAAGAATGGCAGTAAATGTTTGATTTATTACCATTCGAGCATATGTATGCGCATGTTAGTCCCAGACACTTAGACCCAGACTTGTTCAGCTTTTTAAAACAACTACAATGAAGTCCTTGCCGGTTAAGGCTGTGCATCAGCTTAAAAAAAACTTTTTTATGGTGATATTTTTCTAAGTTTTACGATTTGGATACTATGAAGCTTCTCAAAATTGGTTGCAAATACAATTATGAAATTTTGAGCATACGTGCTTGTAGGTATTTATTGTCTATCACTTGACATAATTAGTTTCTCGAAATATCAACTTTTGAGAAAAATAACAAATTCTCAATTTAATTGAAAATTGAGTTATTTTTTTAAAGAAATTATTTTCGAAAATATTTTTTTTCAAATTGGTTATTTTGAGAAACTAATTATGTCAAGTGATAGACAATACCTTCAAGCACGTATGCTCAAAATTTCATAATTGTATTTGCAACCAATTTTGAGATTGATTTCCCCGAAAGTTTCTACTTTAGACGCCCATATCTCAAAAACTAATGAACAAGAAAGAAAATTTTCCTCTAAAAAGTATTTCATTTTGATAGCTTGATAGTATCCAAATCGTAAAACTTGGAAAAATATCACCATAAAAAAGTTTTTTTTTAAGCTGATGCACAGCCTGAACCTGACGTTGAGAACTGGACCAGTTGAACACGAATGTCTGGTGGTAGCCGTAAGAGTGTGCTCGTTATCTGGACTTGTCATGTTTTGGAGGTTATGGACCATACTGTTGGAGTGGATTGTCCACCCGCACCTCTCTAGCCTACTACTGCTCGTGACTTGGAGCACACTCTCTCCTCTAACAGTAATCTGGGTCGTGCCGGCAGTCTCTGGACTTTATGAGTGACTGCGACCAAGCCTTCAACGAAATCGAAACTTGTTCTTACACGTTTGCCAACGACGTAATGGAAAGTGAAAAATGAATTGATGGGAACTAGAAGTGTTCGATAATGTATCGTAATCCTGAGTCGTGGGAGATGGATCAGGAGCGCTTGGAAGCTCTCCTGAGTGCTCCGGAGAGCTCCGATATGCAGCTAGTGATTGGTTTGTGGGAAAATAAAATTGACAAAAATTATTGGAATAGGACGTTGTCTGGATTGATTTAAACTTGGAGAGATTCGATATGCAGCTGTGATTAGTTTGTGGGAAAATAAAATTAACAAAAATTACTGAAATAGAACGTTTTTCTGGATGGATTTGAATTTGCAGAGCTTCGATTTGCAGCTGTGATTGACTTTTTGGTGGAATAAATAATTAACAAAAAGTATTGGATAAGGACGTTTTTCCTGGATAGATTGAAATTTGGATCTTGAGGAACTTGATCTAGATCTTGAAACGTGAATAATTCAATTATTACACCCTTGTAGATAGGCTGGAGTGAGAGTTGATGTAAGAAACCTAGAAAATGGAGATGCATGGAGTAGTAAGTTACTGTTTCGCAGCGTTAGTTCAGACTTTAGACTTTGTATCGCAGGATCCCAGCATTATTGGCTGAATTTAGGGAGTTCCAAAAATGTAAGTTGAAAAGGGTGAGGTGACGAAGTTCATTGAACGTGACGTCATTTAAATATAGATTTCGAGGTCACCAGATAGAATGTCTAATTGGATGTCAACTACCTAACGAACCAATGCAATGATAACCAATCAATGAATCGGATGTTTGTTCAATGACGTCATTATACGGCGGTCAAATTCAATTTAATTTGTATTAGCATTAATATTTTCGTATTAGTTTATCACGTCTTAGAAATTGCAAAGCTATTTCAAGACAGTTATTTTGAAATATTATGAATAGAGTTATAGAGCAATGATAATCTGATGAACTAACAAAACTTCAATCAATAATACCTTCTTGACAAAAATTCCGACATCGAAAACTATTTTCTTTGGAAAGTAGGTTAATTAAGAAATGTGATTAATGTTGATTAAGGAAATAATTAGGAAATTTCCCTCATTACCCACGCACAAGTAAAACAATTATGTGGGCATCATCCGCAAAAAAAAATAATAAAAAAGTAGATTGGATTAGCAGTAGAGTAAATGTAGAACGTGGACGTTATATTCTATCGTGAGAATATAGAAGTATTGATAAAGAAATCGGAAGTTTATAGTGTGCTTAAATAATAATACATTAAGAAATAATACATCAAACTCTATCTATCAACAAAAAAAAAGAAAAACAAGTAGGCTAGTACTATGCTTGACTTCCATTGGCTAGCTCCACCCAGTGTTAAAAGTGGGAGTGACAGGCCTCGTCCAATCACAGAGCTCCATCGCAGCGTACAATTTCAGCCATTTTGTTCTGAGACTCTGCCATTTTCTAAGCCAAGCTTGGCGCTATGCTTTCTCTATGATATTATCAACCGATGCAGTTTTCGATGAACTATTCAAATTACTTAATTGAAATTAAGTATAATTACCTTATCAAGTGAAATAGTTTACAAAGAAAAAGTTACCATTGTGAAGAATCTCAAGAAATATACATTCATTTCTTATACATAGTATTATCGACCTTTTTCTCCTTCTCCTTCTCCTTTTAATTTCAAAATAAGGGGGACTTTTCATTCATTTTTTCTAATACTGTACTTTTGAAAGGGGCTGGTGCGTCATGAGGCTTGAGGGTGGTGGGCAGCCCTGTTTATATACCGGTGCTGTTTTACAAACATTATAATATCTCAGTTTTCTCTCGCTCAAAACCACATTGTGCATTGGAGTTGACTTTGAAATTCAGTAAGGATTTATAAATCATTCAAAATTTGTGAATAGAGTGTTATTATTATTGCACTATTATACTTTATAGTTTATCTATTATCTACTGCTTTATATCTGATATTTATTATCTACTACTTCCAATCTTATATCTATTATCAACTTCTACTATTGTACTTCCAATTATTTAAAGCCAATTTGCAAGGCACTAATAGGCTTAGTTACTTCCAAGCAACCGACCCTGACTGATCAATCTCCATCGACCAGAGCTCAAACCGTTAACGAGCTCGAAAACCCCGGACTAGGCCTGCGGTATCGCACCGACCTGGCAATTAAATTCAGCAAAGCCTTCTTTTCGGTGCCTTCTCTAGATATGTGTTCAGCCATCCGTCGCCAATTGACCCTCAAAATCACAACCGTTATGAGAACACTGTTGACTTAATATCGGGTTTGATAGGCTCACTCGGTACTCTATTGTTGGTGCTCTATTATCTTCCTAAAGACGCCGCTAATACGCCTTGTTGTTAGTGACGGTCTAATTTGTAGGTTAGGATGGCTGAGAACGTACATTATCGAGCGGATTACTAAAAGTTCTGTTAGTTTTCATTCATACTGACACTGAAATATGTGTGTTTTACTTTTCTCAGGCAGTTTGTTTGATGTTAGTTTCCTTTATCTCTTCCCATTTAACTCTCTTCTTGTATGGTCGGTGTTTTCCAGTTATAGGCTGCATAATGTTTCAATAACAATATTGCGTATTGTTATACATTATATAATTTATTCAGAAAATATTGTTCTAACAATATTTTTTACTTCTTACTTCTTCAGTATGTGCATAGAGAAAGCATAGAAGTATGCTTGACGTATCCTTTTTCTATGTTACTGTATTTGGTTCCCATCGAGATAAAACTCTCAAGAATTTTGTAAAGTTTTTTCATGTTATACCAAATTCTCATCCAGATAATACCAGAGTGATAATCTGTTAAAATTCGTACTTGGTCCATCCACTCGTATTCTTGATCCATTTTTGGTTAGACATGATAATACAATCAATTCAAGCATTATCCAAAGATTGCAGATCTAAAGATATTTGTACAGAATCTAATTTCTCATTGTCTACCATCCGATAAGAAACTTGACTTGAACAGCTGACTTGTTAATAACATAAGGGACTCACACACTAGTAAGCGTCTCCACTGTTCTCATCCGTCGCTGTCTTAGTTAATTATTTAAATATTCACTTACTTGATTATTTTATTTTGATTGAATTAAAATTAATAAACTCTTCATTCGTAAAGCGATAATGAAATAAAATTGAATATGCTATAAGCATTACTACTTCTGGCTAGTAACGAATCAACAACTAGATCTCAACGAGAGAATCACGTTTCAAAGCGAAAATTGATTGAAAATATTGACTCGTTCATGTTCATGAACTTGGTGGTTGAGGTAGAGAGTATTATGAGGATGTAGCAGAAAAAATTTAGATTTCTGCAGTAAATACGCATTTTTTCATAGATAAGGAACGTGGAATATTCTATTTCAAGGTGAAGAGATTCACAACGAAAGTCTCTATTGAGACTTGTGGCGCCTGCCAACTAGCAAAGGTGCAATTTGTTGATTGACGACTGGAATGAGCATCATTTTTCCTGCATGTAGGCGTGCCTAAAAATATGCGCCGAATGAGTGGGTAGAGGCATAGGTTCTATTGTGTTGTTGAGGATATATAGTTATAATAGCTATAATGATGCTAACCGTTATGTACCGTGTAATTTGTGGCATCTCTATCAACTTTGACACGCTAAGGTAATTAGGACATTCTAGGCTCAAACTTGATCTACAGCCGTGAAAATGAGATCGAAATATTTGTCACAATATAAAATGAAAATGTCTGTCGTGTAATGGTGGAATAATGCAGGCAATATTCTTATGAAAAGGTTATTTTTAGTCTTGATTATAAATCTTCCTTAATCAACTTCGAATATATAAATTATGAAAAGAGCTTAAAGATCACGCTTGATTCAAACTAAAACATCGACTGAGTGAGGTATACTAAGACTAAAACTGTTCAAGGACTTCTAGATATGATATAGAATGATTAAAAAATCTCAAAATAAAGAAGAAATAAAATAAGTTGAATATTTGTTTCAAAACTGTTCAATTAGAACAAGTAGATGAAATTGAGTCACTTTTGATTCCATTGCTCTCAATAATATTGAGGAAAATGTAAAATTATCTGATTGATTTCGAACAATTCTTCAAAAGATTTTGAGAATGCATTTCAAGATCACTAGCAAAAGTGCACATAGATTATAAAGTGTGAGAATTATGAACTTCTTTAAAAATATTGAAGAGAATATTAATTGAGAAAAAATATCTGCCTCACAGATGAAAACAACGAGAATGTGATATCACATCATATAAAGTGACTGATAATATCCTTAATAATTAATAATAAATAATAGTAAATAATTCCAGTGAATAGAGTACACAAATTATGTCATACACAGATAATTAAATTATCATAATCGAAGAAGAAATATATTTTAACTTTCTAGAGATGAGAAGAGGGAACGATTTGGGAGAAAGAATCTAAAGAACGAAATAGCGTTGAAAGATTCTCGTCACTATTGAAGTTTCGAACATTAGTTTTAGAACCCATCTTTTTGATGTCTGACCTCCTGACTTCAGCAAAATCAGGAAGTACTTGTATACCACTTGACCTCCCAAGGTGTGAATCTCTCCAAACCCTAGACCCCGTCTCCTAGACCATCCAAACATCGTTTCTTGAGTAGAATAGCTGAGCACCCACCGGTGATGATCGAAGAAAACAAAACAACCGATACAATTGCCCTAGGACAGTGATTCACGATCTCAATGCGCCATTTCTTATCATTGAATGGGTAAGAGACTGTTCATTGTGCAAATAGACCTCTGTCCACTCCACTCCATTATAATCCAAAGGCTATAACTCAAAAGATGCGACCACAAAGGTCCCATTGTTCACTGTCGGGGTCCGCAGCCAACAAACCTCATAATAGGATGGACCTCTTATGGTGAGACTGAGGAGGCGAGAAGGTGTAATTCTTTTGTCTCTTGTTTTGTTTCTGTTTCTAGTCAATTACGTTATAGAGTCAGGGACGTTTTATGCCGCGGGACATAAGTATAGTGATGGGAACAAACACGTGTAGTGTGGAGAAGCTAAGGTGGAAGCCGACCTTCAAACGAAAGTAATTAGAAAAATGTCTGTTTTCGATTATTTATTCGTTCCAAGAATAGAAAAATTAAACCGAAAAGTTTCAAAGGAGAGACAGGTTAGGCTAGAGTTAGTGGCGAAGTTAGTTAGGGTCGCTTTCCCCAACGCTGATCAAGTAATAACAGCTGACGCTCAATTTTTTTCTATACTTTTCCTATTCTCCGAATGAGGCTTAAAAGCCAGATGTATTGCTTAAGCAGCGTTGGGGAAAGCGGCCCTAGTATATTTCCTATAGGAAATATACCCGGCGATGACCATCCTATAGGAAGTATACCACGCTTCGCCACGGGCTAGAGTACTGAAACTATCAACTACAAGATACAAAGTGTTTCGGGAATGAAAAATGGTTGCAGGATATGTTGGGCAAAATATGTATGGATATGTTTGTGAGCCCGGTCTTATAAGGTGTCAAATTATCCATTTGATAAACTGGAAAGACTTCAATAAATTACAACCAAACTTCGTTTCAGTTAGTTTCCGATTATTTTTTAGTTTAGATTACTGAAGAAATTAATGAAATAAAAATGTAGAAGGTGCCGGTTGAACTAGAGGACTGTAGCTATCAACTACAAGATATATTATAAAGCGCTTCAAGAACAGAAGTGTCAGGCAATATTATGAGAAAGTTGAAAAGGTTGGAAGTTGAAATTGTAGAATAGGATAACTACAAGCTTTGAAGCTTCAAAGAGCGGCAGGATGTTCACTAAGATTGAAACTACATAATAGACTGTGCTCTATGAGAGGAGAACTATTAAAGAATGAAAGTTCAAAAGGTGTAGAGGTGAAACTATCAATTATACAAGTGGCAGTTGGCTGTAACAGGTTTTAAACTAGAAAAGATCTAACAAGAAAAATTCACAAAAGGTATAAGATGCAGCTACAAGTTTGAAACTATCGAAAAATAACACATGAGTGTTCAAAATGCTGTTACAAGTTCAGAATAGTAGTTTGCTGCTACAGGATTGGAACTATCAAACTGGCATGGAAGAGTTGTTCACAAAAGATGCATTTATCTACTTGACAGTTGATATTTGGGATCGGTTGCTGTAAGTTATATTCTGCGTTTGAAATTTATCTCTCACTGTAGGCCTACCTTCCGGCGGATAGAATTTTGACAAGTTACATTCAGAGATGTTTGGGAGCTAGGAATCCAATTTATTGAACATCGGCCCCTGTTGGGTTTAATACTTACGATTGGATTTTGTGAATTAGTGGATGGGAAATATTTCATTAGTGGCAAACGCATTCATAAAAATAACAAATTTGAATGAATTGGAGGTTTTTTCTGATAATTTTGGTGATACGAATAGATATCCAGCAAATATAATATCTCATTGATGTCATCATCAAATAATGTTTTATATTTTTCAAGCTGGCTCATTATGGAATTCTGAACTTTTTACTCTAGAAGCGCATTCTATAGTAGACAAATGCGTTCTTTGTAATATACGAGTATACGAGATCGAGATTGTGGGGGACTAAACGACTAGAACTTCATGATATCAAGGGTGGATTGTCAATGATGATCATCATCTTTAATTTTTTTCAAGCTGCAATATTACAGAGTAATATCTGAGCTTTATTTTGGCAACCAATTTTTTCGTCATTATTGGTAGGCCTATATTATGAGAAAAAACACTTCAGTTATCTACATTATATCATCAGTGATACACACAAAAAAATCAACCCAAACTATATTAATCCTCGCAAAAAACCTTTAGTCCAAATCTGCTCTGCCCTGGATTGTTTGCAGCATCCACTCAATGTTTTGCTTTTGGTGAAAAAAAAACAGAATACACATTTGATAGACCCTCTTCCACGGCTTGAAAAAAATCCGTCATTAGAGAATTACAGGACCAGGTTCTGGGGTGAGACTTGGCTACTGTCGGCTGGTTCCTTTGAGCCGTGAAATTTCCAGATCTAAATTAGGCCTGGAGAGGACACAAAAATCTGCTCTTTTTCGTCCCGTAATGAGTGAATGTCGTGACGTGACGTGCCGGTGCTGACACGGAACTTGCTGCAGGTAGGTCCGTCCTCTCACCACAAAAGAATAATCGCCTTAAGATTGGAACTAGGGTCCTTCAATCACTGCTGGTCGAGTTGTTTACTCCCTAATGGCAGTGCTTAGAGCGTATATAAATTGGAATTTACACTGGGGGAAATAAGCGTAATTTTTCTCGGCTTCGTTTGATTTTATGTGATCTACCAACCAAAGTTTTCTGTATTCTGTTGACTATTAAATTTGTCACAGTCCTTCAATTTGTTGGTTTTCAGTTGTAGCCAATTTAAATTATTGTCAACAAATATAGTTATAATTGTATCCGGGGAACTATTTGGTAAACCAGGGATGTGTTTTTCAAGTTCAATTGACCTTGGTAGGGAGAAATTATAATATGACTATTATTTTATATTGATATAATTATACAACATAATAATTGTCAGGTGAAACTTACAATTGATCGTTTCCAATTTTTTATCCCAAAATATTATTTCGTTCGAAGTATTAAAAATGATGCTACATACCGCCAAAAATCGTGAATATTCAATTGATAATTTTGCAAATTATGAATAGGGGAATTTGAAATGTGTGATTTTGATAAATTTACTTTATGTTATGATTTCTAAAACGTCTCATCATTTTTTTATCGGATATGGATTTGTTATTCAAAGTAGATAAATAATTTGTCAGTCAGTATAAAAATAATCAATACGTGACAAAAAGTACACTCTTATTCAATGTCAAGACAGCTATTTCCTTTCAATCATGAAATCGATGATAACTCCCTTGTCTATAAATGGACCATCAAATTAGGAGACTTGCAGTGACTGCATGCTGTCTCGTCTACAAGGTCACCCAGTGAGATGTTGAACTTAAAATGGAAACATGAATAAAGTCCAAGGTCGAACTTGGGAAAATAAATGAAAATCGTCGTGAATCTTGTTGGATCTGGAGGAAATTTATGGCACAGATGGTCATTTTGTTTATTTTTGTAACATTTACCACTTTCCTCATCAGTTATTGGTCACTCCCTCCTTCACGACGACCTACATGAGAAAAAGGATAGAAGTTATATCTATTTTTGAGTGCATTCTATATAATCTCAAAGCAGTTCTACCCAATATTCTAAAGGTGTCTTGCTTCAGACCTATTTTCTTTTTATTGTATCTTATTTTATTTGGAAATAACAGGACAAGTTTACCTTGAATGTCACTCTGATCCTGATAATTTAACAAACCAAATCTCCATTACCAATCTTCCACCAAATAAATATGCTCACGGGCAATCTAAAATTTGTCCTACTCAATGCTTATGCTTGCTAATGGAGCGGGATAATTCAGATTCTACCAAATGGACGTCTATTTATACGCCTACAACTTCAATTATACATTCTCTACAGTTTTCAAAACTAAAACGTTTTGTTTTGGAGAAAAATGTCAGAACTGTGCAATTTGTAGTGCGGATGTCTAATCAAGCTTGGAAATAATGGCTTAATTTGGCTGAATTTTGTCAACCACAGCTATTCAAATGTTGGTTATCGAAGCATTTGATTGGCTGAAAATTTGCCCAACCAGATGGATAAGCAAATGGCTGTTGCATTTGATAGGCTGAAAATTTGCAAATTAGTAATAACATTACTAACCCAAGTTAGAAATTACCTAAGGTGAACTGGAATTTTTAGAATTTTCCATAATAATCGATTACTTTGTTCAAACAGTTGGTCTGCTACCCAAGTTCAAGTCCTTGTTCTCTATATTGATGTTTTTCGTAGCTGCTTGAGCAACTCACAAAATGTTAACACAAATATGTTTTAAATCATCGTGAAAATAATTGGCTCAGCGGAATCATTGTAATATTTATACTTGTGTAACTGGTATCAAATTATTTTAACCAGATGTAGTAGGTTTTTTGCACCTTGTATTAAGAATTGCAGTAGAAATAGAGACGACAAATGATTCCACTGACTGACTCAACGATAGTAAAAATAATCCAGAGCTTTTAGGAATTCCAGCGAGATCAAATGATCATTGTAATTAATGTGGACAAATGATCGTAAAAATTTGGAGTCTGCCATCTTCCGCTATTTCCATTAAATAGTAGAATCTACTTAGAAGATATTAGATCTATTCATTAGTATAGAATGAATATGACAAATAGAAGATTCTAATGACTTTCATCAAAGTAATTATTTCAGAACATATTGAAATTTCAATAGAACCCAAAGGTTAAATGGGTGATAATCGGTTATTACGGCTAGGTCATAATCTCCCAGGTTTTCTGGTCAGCAGACCATGCAGAGAAATATTCACGGACATAGGCAAGGTCATTGCAAACCTTGGAAAAAGACGAATAGGCCTACCGCATCCTGTAATGTGTTATTTTTCATTAGCTATTCTTTTTCCTTCCTTATAATCCTCTTACTGGCTCAGTCTGCATTATAATGGTCCACTTTGCACGATATGAGGATTTCCTAGAGGAAAAGACTACCAAGGTTTAGATTACCAAACTTGAATGCAGGTTCGTGTATTATTATGGAAATAGTTTTATCAAGTTCACACATTTCAAAACTAGAATCCTATTGAAAAGTCCTATAGAAAATAAAAAATCCTATTTTTTATTGAAAAGAAATCCTTATACTTATTTCACCTTGGAATAAGTAGTTCAAAAGTCATAATAATATCGTGTGAAGATTAAGGAATAATCCTGAATCCTTGAAATTTTTGCATCAGACAATTTAAATCAGTCCAACTTGAGTAAGTACCCTATCCTAAATCAAGATAAATGGATAGATCAGAGATTGGTCTATGTTTTGTTATTGAAAATAAAGTTTCAGTCTTACTTTATAGGTGTAATATATTTCATTTCCAAAGTGTATCTAAATTCCTCATACTTTATGGATTCTTTATAATTTTTTTTATGAATTAGCCGTCTATCAATCAACAGTTTTCTATTAAACGTGATTGGTGAGGATGAATATTCGGAGTGTCGTCAAAAATGTTTCCATGTGGATCAGGAATACTTTGGGAATTAGCAAAACTTCACATCGTTTTAATGCTAGATGCTAGACTTATTTAAGTTTTTTTCATTGATTTTGGAGCATTCTTACTTTCATGGATTCACACCCAATACCTTTATCTGTATATCTCTATATTCATCTGTTATCTGTTAACTGTTATATATTTGTCTGTTATCTGTATATCTTTATCTGTATATATGTTACATCTTTATAACGCAGTCTCCATAACTATTAGTAAACTTTTTTATTTTCTTAAGTATCAAAATTATTGTTTCGAGGGACGAGCATGTCTCAGTGATCGATCAGAAACTATCTACAATTTTTATCAACTCGAAATATCACTTTCGGTTTCGAAAACTGCTTCAAAATGTTGTAAAACATAAAATAACGATCAAATCTCAAAAATGCGACAACAATAAATTATTTCCAATACCGCAGGCCAGCAGAAAGAAACTTGATCGCGAAGTTGTGATTGTTCAAATGTCATATGATAGCGAAGGTCACCCCCAAGCGTCTGGAAAACTAATCTACCTTGAAGCTTTAACGGCATTTGAGAAAGTAATATTTCATCAAATACCAACCAAGTGCAAAAGAAGTGTGCTGTGTCTTCTACTTGGATAAGTTCCAACTGACCGTTGGATAGCTCTCAATCATCCAACTCCCTCGCTTGTACTCGTAATATAGAACTGTTGTAATAAGAACTGTTAACCAAAGTACGCCCCGAGGTCTTGTACTGACAAGTGTTGATTTTTACGGCGCGAAATAAATTACTGTCTACACCTTGACTAGAGCATGAGTGGAAAAAATGGGTGACAGAAAATACGTAAGAGCTTTTTCTGATTTAATTTTTAAAATAATAAATCAGTAGAGGCTTCAGTGAAAGTGATAAGTGATTAGGTACATGGGGCGCTTGAACATCATAAAACTTAGTTTTTAGTCATTGATTTGTTGTTTGAAGTAAAGTTGAGGGAGGTGTAGTATCTAATGGAAAATACTATGAAGATTTGAATGCTTTTGGGATAAAATAGGGTCCGTAGATGAAGGAAAAAATATTCTCTTACAATAAAGGGAGATTACTTAAACAAAATAATGAACATAAAATTTTTATTCTATCATCCTAGTTAGAAGAAATCTACATAACTCCTTTCTCGAAATTATCAGCTAACCTGAAAATCGTAAGCTTATCTAGAACCAGAACTTGTCATGTGTAGGCTTGATATGATGAAACACGGATTCAAGTAATGGTTTTCCAGTTCAAGGAGTAATGTAAGAATGAATAGAATAAAAATTTATTATTGTATCGCAACAGTACAAAGTAAAATTACAACTGATATTACTTTATATTACGTAACTGCCATTCTATAACATCCCAATTTCCAAATTGAATAATAAAAAATCAGCACATTATTAATAATATTAAAACATAAATTAAGATGGAGAATATATTAATCAAAAACTGAGTTAATGCTCATTACGACTCGACACATTACCATCAAAGCACTTGAAACTTTGGAAGAGAGAACGCTTCCTTTTCTCGCAAACAGTTACCATTCTGGAAGGTGGCACCTCTTGCTTCCCGGTTGTTTTGAAATGAAAAATTCACCTATTGATTGGTTATTTAGCGAATGCTTTTGTTTCTCAAGTGATGATTGGTGAGCTTTCATTGATTGCTTTGCTCCTAAGACAACTAGAAGCTAGGATTCGATAATTAATTACAAACAGAAGCATTCAGTTGATACAATTGTCTAGCGATTTGATTGATGAAGGTGTTTCAAAGCATCTGGTGGATGCAAAATATTATGAAGAGATTTTTCGTCTTTTGAATATGATTTCGTAACCTTTTTTTTGTAGAAACAAAGGAGCCAACCATTCAGAGAAACAGCATTATTCCATTTCACAGGCGATGATTACGTCTAATGGATTCGGTCAGTGCATTGTGATGGCAAGGAAAAACGCCAACAGCACGGTAGTCCAGTCCAGTCGAAAAGATAGTCTTATTTTATGGCCAATGGTGGGTCATTTGAAATGCAAAATGGTAGTTCACTTTACGTTCGACTGCATTTTCCCAGTATAATGTTCTGTTCTCCTCTTTTTCTGGGAAAACTTATGCAATAAATAAAATCTCCTACGCTTCGCTAGCTTAACCAATCTTCGAAGAAATGATACCAAATAAGTGACAGAATGTGTAGGAAATTTTATTATGTAAAATATACTTTCTGAACTTAGACTGCAATGGAAGTTGCTTACGTTCACTATATTTGTGAACGTTTTGAGGCGTTTTTTCATCGACAAATCGATGTCTTTTTCGTTATATGGTGAGCGCCAAGCGCTTACTATGCCAATGGGGTGAAGCCCCTTGGTGAGCGCGGAGCGAAGTACCCATAAATTTGTTTATGGGTACATGTATTATTCAGTGAACAATGCATAAGCCTGAGGTGGATTCCTACTTCTTGAGGAATATCAATACCAGAATTTTAACATTCCTTAGAAGTTACATTATGCAAAATATGAGATCCCAGGAGAACATTCATCAAGAACTAACTCCTCGACCATTCTTTCTCTAGATGTTCAAGAAGAATCCTACTACTACTACTACTCATTCATAATCATTCATGTGAGGGTTAAGTGTAAGAGAGGGACGACTGCGCCCCAACTACGCCCTCCTAGATCAAAATAAAGGCAGTAATTCTATTCTATGTGCGGGTATCTTGCATAGTTCTGTAGTGAAGAGGAGATGAATCTCATTCATGAATTGTTTCCAGCATCCAGCACCGAGCTCCAATTCTTTGTCCCCATTCCTCCGCTTCCTCTTCGACTGTTTCCATCAGTTTCGTTGACCCTGAACTCAGTTGCTAGTTTTTCTAGCCGGCAGAGCTCCCGAAAGGTGATTGGTTCAACTAAGAAGTGTCGGAAGACAATGGAGTTTTCGTCACTTTTTCAACCGCTATATTTATCTGCGCCAGCTCTTCTCTCTCTGTTGCATTTCATTCTCGTCTTCATCTTCCCTTCAACTTTTCTTTTCAACATCCGCGTCATCTACGTTCTGTCTGTCACTTTTACTTCGCCTTCTTTTAAATTTCAGTTTCGCCTCGTTTAACGAAAACAGGTTCAAGGTTGATAGGCTGTCGGAAAGAAATTTAATTTTTTAGGACAAGTTAGATGGATTTGGATATTGCTGCTGTTAATGTACTTACTAAACGTTCACATCCTTTAAAAACAGATTGGTAGGATAATTGTTGTCGGAGTATTTTATTCACGCCTCAGCTATCACTCAGTAGAAATCGAGAAATAAAAAAGATGATGTGGTGATGCTTTTAAATCAAGTTCTACTTGAATTTCCATTATTTTAAATCTAAGTCCTTTAGTTATAAATTTTATCATGCATGAGTATAGATAATGGTTGTCATGAACCTTCAGGTATTCGAAATGAATACTAATTATTGAAATGTTGGGTAATAATTATTGGGTTTTGTCTTGTAGAATGCGTAGATTGGTTAATCTGCATGCATTCTTAAATTATGTTGTATTATCAGTATTGTAGATCACTGTACTGCAAGGTATTGAATAAAACCGTTGTTAAACTTGCTATTTCTGTGAAAATTTGACCAGCTACTCCTCAGATTGTTATTATGAGAATAAGAATCTTAAATCGAGATGTAGTAATTTATCGGGGATTGTCCGTCTAATATTAAAAATACGATTGATTGCCGAATATTCGCTGAGACTGTAAAGGTCATATTAATGTCACGGTTAGGCTACAGATGGAATCGATAACATGATGATGGATTCAGCAATAAACATTCGGTTGGTCTCTTCATCTTGATTTGGTCATCGCGAAAATGTGACATTAAGATCTTGCAAAATTTATGTTGATAAGAAACGTTCAAATTTTCATGTTGATGATTTATCATTGTCAATACATCGCATAAATGCTGGCTTTTAAAAGCTTTTTCTGTGCTGAGAAAAGTGTGCATGCTGTGATAGATGTGAAGTACCACAAGTCGAATTATTTTTTATAATGTGTGTGCTTTTAACTTAGTTACAGTTATTATTATTTATAGATTTAGCGAATAATATCTGAACAGTATTTATTCAGCCATTTATTCAGGACAAATTTCCAAGAAAAAATTTCAAATGCAGGTAGCTTGTAAATGGATTAAGCTGTTATATAAGTCGATATTGTAGTATTCGTCCTGTTATCGTATTATAAAATATGGGTTCACAAATATTCATAAGCAATATTTATCTAGACTGGAATTATATCGAACATTACATAACGATAGTCGGCTAGCTAAAAGAGAACCCTCATGAGTTGAAAGATAACATCTGTCTTTATTTCGCAACTGATAACGCAAATAGCTCGGTCCTTATGAATTTTAAATTCGTTACCGGTCTACTTCAAATGAGAAATGTGCGAATCGAGTTTGTAAAGAAAGGTCCTCGAATGACCTCTGTAGCATTAAATGCTAACTACATTCTGCTTGAAATTGTTTCGACATTCACATAATATCAAGTTTTTTAGGACCTGTTTTTTGTGTTGGAGGAAAGAAAAATTGCCGTTCTTTCCAATTGGTATCGAGATGCTGTTAATTGGATTGTTGAGCGGTTGCAATTGGAAACAAGCACCCTGGTAAGAACGTGTTGGGATTTCGGATCAAATCGTAAATCATGTTCACCGTTATATTTCATTTCAACCAGTAGGACCGATTTATTGCAGTAACTTCCGGTCATATGGAGGATATTGAAGATTGCATGGATGGACCAATGCATTTCTCTCTATAGATCATTTTTATCGGTTTGCTTTTTTTTAAATTAATTTGTAATTTCAACTAGTGCTTGATTTTTTTCCTGTTATTATTGATGTACATCGATATTTCAATCGATAGATCGACTATCATCACTGATTTTCAATGTTTCCGATCATAACAAACTTCAATCCTACTACCTTTTCAATTTACTTTAGCTCCATCGGTTTATCGAACGATTGTTTCTCTATTTTCTTAAATCTTTTTTTCTCCTTCTTTTATGAGCTGCTAGAATATAGAATAGAATGGCTGCCTTCATATTTTGTTTCCTGGTAGGGTGAAGTTAGGGGGCAGCCGGCCCTCTCTTACACTTAACCCCAATGTGATATTGCATGACATATTGTACTTTGCTAACTCAATTGAGATGGAGATGTTGAATTAATAAAAAAAAATGAAAGCAAATTTTATTCTTTAGATAGGAACACACATTACATCACATCAGCAAATATGAAATCAGATAGGCCTTATAACGGAAAAATGGTTCTAATAGGTTAAATTTGAGTGATAAATTTTTGATGTAACTTGAATAATAATATTGACTTTCAAATTATATTATTCTGTGTAGTAGTGAAGGTGATGTTGTGGTAGTTATCCATACCGAATGGGGATTCTAATTTTGCTGAGCATTTGATCACAAACTATCATAAGTTCAAGGCTGAGGAGAATGTTGAGTTTCTGCATTTGAATAACAAAGGTATAATATAGACAATTATAGATAGATATATCTATAGACGAATTTATTTAAACCTATTTATATAGACAAATACAGACTGAGAATATAGACAATTGATTGAATGACTCAATTGACTAGGAATGATCCAAATTACAGTTTAAATGAGCAGATTCATTTCAACCAGTACAATACCACAAATCTAGTTTTATCAAAAGTCTAAGTTTGTTTGTCATTGAATTTTCTTGCTATTTTTATTCCACATTGTTCTTTTCAAGCATTCCTATTTATTTAATCTGTTTTTGTAAATAACAATCACCTTTCTGTACTATGTTAATTGTTTGAACTGCCATTGCTGTGATGTATGTAGAAACCGCCCATTGTGGGAGGAGCTTATCTAGGCCAATGGCAGTCGTTCGCCATGATAGGCCAATCACAGCGCTCGGTCACAAGTATAAATTCTGCTACACTGGCTTAAGTTTACCAGAAATTGAGAATGATGTAACAACCGAAACTGCAGTATCTCGTTGTTTCATTAAATATGTGGTTCTGACAACATGAAGTCTTCGTATTCAGTTTCAAATAATAATTATTAATTTTGAACAAATGGACAGGAAAGATGTCGTATCTTAATTTAAATATCTTGAATTTAAATAGTTATTTTGAATTTCTATTTAATATGGTAGAGAAGGAGAGGACGGTACGTCGTACTTCTTTGAAGCAATTTTATCATTTTCAAGTTTTTAAGAATTAGTTATCTGTACGTACTGATCAGACCTAGTCTACTTATCTCGAAAATTTCAATCAACTTACCAACATCTTCTGTGCTTGAACATGCGTTTTCACTTTAGTAGTAACTTTATAATGCAATGAAAAGTTCATTCGAAGATATAAAAATCAAACCTGTTTGTTTTGTACTTTCTACTTCAATTTCACTTGCAATGATGCAAAATTTACCAAGAATGAGGCCGACTAGTTATATGAAACTGAAACTGTATAAAATCAAGCATACTTGTATCTAGTTACAAGGTGTTGATCTAGTATAACTTTCTACATTAATCAAGTTGGATTATAGACTAGTTGCGCTACTTATAAATTTGAGGAGTGAGCATTTAGGTTTAAGAGCAGCGTAAAGAATTTGAAAGTTTTTGAAAATTGTTATAAATCCATAGAAATGAGTTTCATCTGCATACGTTATTACTATACTTATTAATTTGATAAGTATAATTTTTATACTTATTAGTTACTAATATTCATCAATGTAGCAATAAGCTACAATGGAGGATGGATAGGAAACATACATTAGAAAATGAGCTAGGATAAATTGCTGAATGCAAATTGGAGTTTGGATCAAAGTTATTAAAATCAACAAATTTTCATTGCTCAGTATCTCTGTATTTGTATTCAGTATCTCCATTGCTCATCAAAATAGAAGTACTGTAGTGGTAAAGTTGATGAAATGAGAAAACACTTGATGAATCTTATAAAAATTATATACAACGACATTATAGTCTACATTAATGAAGAAGTTCTCATTTATTATAAGAAAAAGAAAAGATATTCCAGATCAGGTTTCACAATTTCTGAAAGGATGATCTCCAACAGATCTAATTTTCAGCTGTGTAAATATTCCTCTTGAACTCAACATAACCTTTCCATTTGAACTGTTGTCTAAAAGAGTTCAGGTGGCCGCTCCATCATCCTCTAATAATACAGTACCGCTATTTCTATTGGAGAGATTCCTACACCATCCACCAATTGAATCACGATTACAGCTGTTGAGAAATCAAGTGGATAATCGCTACCTGCAAAACACTCAATTTTGTTATTTACAATGCGCACTGTGGTGCATTTCAAATGTCACACGCGGAGATTATAAATTTCGCTTGTTTTAACAAACCTTGCAAGTTGAGAATCGCATTCGTAACTGTGTTGATTATAATAATTGTTGATTATTATAATAGTAAATTACGACAAGTGCAACAGATTGCCTATAATTATCGATTATTGATCATACTGTATTTATTTTTGATTACTAACTTATAGTTATTTAATCTTGATTGATGAAGTGTTGAAATGAAGGTTTAAGTTATTTGGATTCAGCAAATCAATTGAATACCACTCACAAACTAAAAATGTATGTGATGTACTTTGAAAACGAATGAGAATCATAAACTAAGTTCATTGTATGACGATTCTGTTGACACAAATATACCAGCGGTAACATCAAATCACATTAATATGTGTTGAAGTTTTCAACTCCTTAAAACTTCTTTAGAAACCCACTTCGAGGAAATTTAGAAGTCTTTTATTACAGTAAGACAACCGGACACATATTTCGTGTATAAATTCAAAGTTAGTTCAGGAAGTTTTCTTACTTTTCTATTATCTGCAATGTAACGCAACAAAACCTATTTGCAATAATTCCCAACAAATAATGTTAATGTTGCGTTTGTTTGTGTGTTGCAGGCTAGCTCACAAGGCGGTATAGGTTTCGGTATAAAACGGGAGATCTTCTTCCTGAACCTGGAGGATGGCTACTTCGGCTGTCAGGTCAACGAAAGCACAGATGTCCTACAACTGTACGAACTATCCAGGTTATGTGATGGCCGAAACGACTGCTATCGGGGATCCGACGAGCTTCGACGAGAGCTGAAATGTACAAGTAAGTGAAGGAAACTTTTCCATTTGATAAATACCTATAAAAACAATTAGGCCTATTCATTTATTTGATTAAAAACAAATGCAATAACAAGGAAAGAAAAATCAGGCGGTTCGTAATGAAATAAATAACTGGGAAAGATCTCATCTGAATTCTATCAATCAAATACAACTATTATAGCTTCACAAGCTTCCAAGGCGATAGGAAAACTTCTTAAATACTGAAAAGTTTCTGGCTTGAAATCCAATACAAACCAATTTATAGCTTCACAGGCTTCCAAGGTGATGAAAATCTTCTAATATATTGGTTTAATAACCAATAATACTTTCCTAAATATTCTTACTAGTTCAATTGAGTTGATCGCTGAACTTTTTAGAAAAATTCTACATTCTTACAGATCATAACTTTTCCCTCTTATGACTATGTCATTCCATGACACATGACTATTTCTATCTAATATTACTTTATACTATACTACTCTAATATTACTATATACTTTACTCTAATATTACTATATAGTAATATTACTATTACTAGGGCGGGCCTAGTATTGTTCATGAGTTTTCCTTCCAATTTTTATCCACTGGATTCTTCTTCAAAACCATCACTCTCCCTTATAGCTCAGTTTCACGATGCTAAATGTTGTTTTCCATGATTTTTGTTTTGAATAGAATAATATAGAATGACTTCTTTATTTATGTGACTTGGCAAAGTTTGGACAGTAATGTCCACTCTACCACTTAACCACAGCTCATAATTTTTGCTCATAACAATATTCAAATCATGTTTCCCAAAAACAGGATTGCCTTACCAATTTTAGAATGTTAATCGTTATTTTTGTTGATATTCTTTCCCTTAACATGGTTGAACATACTTCGTAATGTTTAATGTGCAAACAACGTACCTAACTTGAAACTAATGTGTCTTTCAACCGATCTTCAATCTCCCCACACTTCAATCCCTCCATCTATGGGTGACATGTCTTATGGCGAAATTATACACTATTCAGCAACATGGGTGCGGAGTATTGACTCTTGGCAATGGTCATTGCCAATGCTGGTATTCTGGTTGCATCGCAATCGCAGTTCTTGTCCTCCTGTGGTGATGAGTCACCCGATCCACGATTGTCAACTCACAGAGCCTGCGAGACCCCAGAGGGAGAAGAAGCAGGTCTGTCAGACCTCATCTGTATTCATTCCTTCCATCGGACACATCACGATTTCGCCTGGTCGGGTGAATAAGGCGAGCCTCTAACTTCTCCTTTCAACTCAGCCACAACTAAACGAAGACCTGCCGCCTACGTCCATAGTATACAAACGGATATCCGTTTATAACTTTACCGAGAATAATAAATAATTATTCCACAAGTCGTTGGTTGTGAATGCTTTCCTTTGTGGAACTTTTAAGGCGATTGCGTCCATTAACCTCAGGTTGAGAGAAAGGCTGCGAATGCAGTACCCATTGATTAAACTTTTTTCTATATTCTTAACAAATTGAGAAGGCTTTTCACCTGAGGTTCTCTACATGCTACCTTCTTAAAAGAATTTTCTCGATTCCTTGTGATCATGCTTTCCTTTTTTCTCAATTCTATTAGACTAACTACTATTTCATCTACATTTTTAAAAATTGTCGTTCCTAGTTAAAAATCTTGTTTTCTTGCATAGCTAATCTTTTTTCTGAGCATCTCGTTTCTGTTTTATTAATTATTCTTGGTTTCTGTACAGCCAGCCTTGTTGTTGTTCCATACTTCTACCATACTTCAATACTTCGTCTACTTTTTCCTAATCAGAATAACACTATATTTTCATCATCTCCCTTTCATTATCCTTGTTCAATCTATTACGCCAAAATTATTCTTAATCAGTTTAATAAGTTGTTATTCTCTACTCTACGCCAACCTCCAACATAACGTTCTCCCATAACTGATCACCTACTAATCGTCTCCATACTGATTGATCCATCATTTATTATTTTTCTAGTTGATTCTCAACAAAAGAGGTCGAAAAGAAAGTTAACAAAATTGTTAAAATCAATCTAACTAGCAAGCAATTGGTCCTAGAAAACCGTAATGAAAACTAGTTTTCTACCCTGATTTTTCCATTTTGCCATTTTCGTTTTCGTTTTTTCTTTACTCTCACTCATTCTTTCTCTCTCGTGCTCTCTCTCTCTATTCTTACTATATCCTTAACCACTTATCTTATAAAAATGAAAGAAAGAATTCAAATAAAATAAAGAATTTATCTTATAAAAGATTTCCACTACCTAAATCTTCTTTTTATTATTTATATGATTATTTTCTTTCTCCTTCGCTATTTTTGACTCTGCTCCCATCTAGAATCACTTATCAATGAATAAGAACCATTAATAATATATAGAGATACATACACATACAACTCATGTTGAGAAATAAAAATGGAGGAATCCAAAAAATAAATCTTCTAGCAATTGCAGTAACCTTGAAATCTATATGAATATTCATCCAATCACACTCGCACATTCTAATCTACATACGTTCATTACCTATGGAAAGTACTGTCGATAGAAGATGCATCAAGTCTAGCAGCAGAAGATGATGGATAACTCACGACATGAAGTTATGATGACATTGAGATGTACATGACCTTCAGGATAACATTGTACAACCTTCATTCACAGCACTGGAAGCATATACCGTTAAAACTGACGGTTTGTGGCTATAAGAGCAGGAAAATAGTTGCTTCAATTTTTTATAGCAAACGGTATAAGTTTACGCTTGTAGCAGAAACTATTTCATTCGTGATGTCAGTAGAGCATTGATTGGTTCAAATAGTGTTTTCTATTCACTTGGAATTATCAACATTCAATTTTACAGCTTTTAATGGGATTACTTGGATTGATCATGGTAATTAATCTCCCGAGATTATCTGGAAACCTATTAACTTGGAAATTGATGTATTGCTTAATCAATTGATGAGAAGCAGCCAAATAGACATAAGACATTGAAAGTTAATATAGATTAGTAACATTCCTGGATTATCGACTATAAATAGAAATGGCGGCTTTCCTTTATCTCAAGGTTTTGGATTCCTTTACTGTACTTTCTTATAGTTATAGTCAATATAGTTTGAACTTGATAGATAAATTTTCAATTCAATTGTTTCTAACGGGTCTTTTCATTTGTTTCTTGGTTTACAAACTCTCTTAATAACTCTCCGGGTTCGAGCTATCAAGGGAAACTATTATTTATAAGGGAATAAAGCATTTAATTCTCGTTACTCTCACAACTTGCAAACATGTTATTGAGTGGTGGGCGTTGTCATAAATAATGGCTTCATCTTCCTCGATTTTCTTCGTACCAGCCAATCTTTTTCGGGCTCAAAAAAGACTAGCGAATCTGATGTAACGGTCTTTGCATCGCTACATATTTAATATGCAAAGTGGTATTTGTATGCTGGTGAGGAGAATGTGGAGAGAGAAAGAGGGTGAATAGGGTTGCACACGAGTGAAAGAGAGAGGAAACATGGATGTGGATAAGATACTGCGGTAACCGGTTCTGTAACAAGGCTATAAATTTCGGTGTTGGTTTTGTATTAGGGAAACGGGATCTCACGCTCGGTTGGGGATTATAAATGTTGACGTATAGGTTGCAGTTTGCTTTGATTTTTCGAAATTATATTAGAATTACATTATCAATTATTATTAGCAATACATTTTTTTAATATTCTTCTGTGAAAGGTTAATGTAAGTTACACAGGAGATGGCGTCTAGCTTGAACTTTTCAAAATTTTATCAAGACTTTTATCAAATTTTATCGGTCTTTGGTGATTTGGAGCTCAATTACTTCCCATTCTCCTTATAATCAGACGTTTATAGTTCTTGAAACTAATAATCTAGTAGAAAAATAAGTTTAAGTACCCTCTAACTAGATAATTTAAGATTGATAAAATTTGTAGAACAAATGTTGATGTTGCGGAATCTTTCCATAATAGAAAAAAACTTTTTTGAAATTGTCAAACAATCCTAATATTCAAGATTCTTGTAAATAATTCTCACGGTCAGTTGCACAGAAAACCAATCGAATTCAACAACCACAAAATGACGTCAGGTAACTAAAAAATTGCAATGAGACCTCTATTGAGCTCCATAAACGTGATCTTGTCGCGATTAAATTCAATTGGATTGTCCTGAAATTTATTGGAATAAATTCCCAATTTATTCATAAAGTCTCAATTAATTAATTTCGTTGAAATAAATTGGCTCTCGCTGTATTCATTATTGGCTAGGCCTACTACTAAACATTTAGTTGGGATTTACTCATAATGCCTCCTTGATAGAAAATAGTGATTTCCTACCATTCTTCATGGAATTTCAATATAGGAAATGATTAATTACAATCTAGGAAATGATTAGAGATAAGATAACCTATAGTGTATGATCTCATACACATAATGACACGTATCTTTCCATAAAACAGAGGAGGTATTTTTGAAATGTCACGGACTTTTAGTAGGTCATATAGTCAGTCGCCCATCAATAAATATAACATATCCTGTACTGGACAATACAGCCTCACTCTACAATAAATTAGGACATCCAACCTTCTGTAAAGTTTGATAAGAGGGTAGCATTCAGTTAGAGATTTGGCATAGGTCGAAAAAACTTGTTGCTAAAATTTGAACAAGTTGGCCTTGATATTTAAATGGACCGAATAATTTTGAGCCGTCATATTGAATTACAACTTATCGCACTCAATGACAGATTATGAATATTTCATGAATGATTGGTTGTTCTAGTTCAGGTAGAAGAAAAATAATATAAATATATATACAAGAATAGAACTCGGTAGTTTATAGAGTAAATCTAAACCGGTTGATTACGTGAATTATATTTCAAGTATTAGAATATTATTATTATATGTCGAGGGAGGTTTCAGTTTCAGAATTATGAATGAGGAAATAGAGAAATGCTTTAATTGATCAGTGTAATGGAAAGATGGGAATTTCGAAGAGAGACATGAAAATTGGGAATAATTGTGCAACATTATCAAATGAAATCAAAAGTCTTTGTCCTAGTGTCAGTGACTCATGTTGGTTTGCAACAACCGGGATCAACTATATTGAATCAGCTGTTCCCATTTTGATAAGCATTGTACTGATCCTGGATCAAAATTGATCTCACTTGGTGCAACCCATTATTAGTGAAGCTGATAATTTCACAAATTTGGGTAACTTCAACTCCTCCAAGTCCTTTTAAATATATTGTGCACTCTATCATTTTACGAAAACTACAAATATTTTTCTTATTTTCTGTTGTATCTTGTTCAGAATTGAGTTCAAACTCAAGATAATCACACATACCACTTCAAGTTAGTTCCAGTTAACGTAATTAGTTCTCATTCCAAGCTAATAAAGCGGCCTTTGCTGGCTTTTTTGTAGGTTGATCACCCCCAGGCGAGTAAAACATGTTACAATGTCAATTCCTCCACTTTCATATCACCCTCTCAGCTGAAATAACCCGTCCAACCTGTTTCTTATCCTGTATGCAACTTCCTCTGCATATTACTTGCTGTTTCAGTTTCACTTCAGATGTACGGAGAAAATTATTACCTTTTGCAATTGAATCGGTTTCGCCAGTAATTCATTTCTTAACATTTTGATATCCTTGGAAATACTGCTTGACGTGCAAATTAACGCCGAAGGAAGGTGCTACTCACTTTTTATGTTGATTTACATTTGAGGAGTGCTGATGAGATGCTTTTATAGCTTTTGATTGCTACAATGGAGGCAGGGAAGCTAATTCAATATAACTTGATGGCAGTTTATTACAACGGGAGTGGTAAATTGACGTGAATGGCATCATTATAAGTACACAATATTCCTTCCTTCGCTTGTTTCTTGCTCAATCTTATTCATCTATTTCAACTTATTCTTACTCATTCTGGTTCGAATGTTATCCATTCGCATGAATTACTTCTCCCAATGAATTATAAGATTTTTTAATATTTTAATTCTTTTTCAAACGAATCTCATACGAAATGTGGAAAGATAATGTTACTCCAAAGTAACATTCAAAGTAGGCTTCATCAAAGATATGAAATAAAGTAGCCTAGGTGCACTAAAAACTTGCGGAAATTTTAAGTAGCTCAAGTGTCAATTTCATGTTCGTAGGTCACATATATGTTAGTTCATACTAAATTGAAATAAAATGACAAATGTTTCAAAATTTTTATACGAATTGGAGAGCTCCGATAGTTGAAAATTATTCCGTACTATCAATCTTGTTCACTCCTAAGCAATCCCTGAATTTTGACCCATACACTAACATCTATGATTTGCAAGGTGAATAATAAGATTTTTAAGTATCGACTGTAATAGATAGAAAGGTTCACTGGAAAGCTGTCTTGGGCTGCCCTGCAAACAGTTTCACTCCATGACCTACATTCTCTATGATTTAAACATTGCTGATTCCATGGTTCATTGTTAATGAGATTTTTTAAAAAATAACAATTTTGACTTGCCAATATTATAATCTTATACAATCTATGCTAATTCATGACTCATTATTATTGTTGAAGCATTTGAAAAACGTTTTAACAGTCCAAATCTCGTGCACATATAGGACACTCGCTTATAACTGTTGCATCAGCATTCAAGGTCATCCAAGTCCAATTCCGAATGCTTTCCTGTTATTGCAACTGCCATTAAATTACTGTTCCTGTTACGGAAGTGAAGTGCACTAATAAGTGAAGGTCATTCGAAACAAAGGTGGTGGGGGAAGGGATAATAATAATGAATAAAAAATAGAACAAAACAACTCGACCTGCAGTGATTGAAGTGCATTCAGTTGCTCCAACCTTCGTTTAAAACGGTCAGGATGCATTTTGTTGAAGTGCATCTGGATGCAACTCGTTATCCACACGTTACGGTGCACTGGCTGCATATCAGGAAGTGCATAGGATGCATCTATCATCTTCTCCTATCACCCACTTCACGAGAATATCTTTTATGGCTGTAGTGTCTCGTAAATTTTCACCTGTATTGTTGAACTACACCTGGAAGCCCATACGTCTTGTTATAAGCCAACGGTAAAAGTATCCTCCCACCAACAGACAATACTCTATTGTAGCGGACAACAATGGTCCCTTGAATAATTCAAGGGACAACCTATCTTATCAATTATTGATAAGATAAGGAGGATTGTTGATGTGAGACTTCAATAGATGGCATTTCGAATTGAGGATTGTGCTCTACTCGTAAAATAATAGAAAGTAGACGTTGTTTTATGTTTTATGAATTACAAATCAAATTTTATCAAGCAGGCTGGTTATTCCATGAAAGTAGCTGCTGTTTTATGAATTACAAATCAAATTCTAACCAGCAGGCTAGTTACTTCATGGCAATATTTCCAAGAAACGAGTGTTTGACATTTGAAGAAAATATTGCCTAGTCAGCTATGTTTCTCCTTTATTCTTGCAATAACGTTTAGCAAGCTTAAAATTAGCTAAGCTACTTACAATGGGTAGTTTCTATTATCGTAAAATTTCAAAATTAAGAATTTGATTAGTATAGGCGAAGATGTCAATCATTGTACGTACATTACCTGTATTCTCTTTGTGTACTCCATTCAATTATTCTCTGTATTTAAGTTTTACTAGACACTGGAGAGAGTTGGCTACATCAGATTATCAACGATTACTCTCGACGAATGTTTACAATGTTGTAGACTTTTATGATGAATTTATCAACTATACAATAGATTTAATTCACGGTGTATGGTCTTCATAGACAATGTTTTCACTTTTATGTTTATGTATTGAATGGTTACAGAGGCCTAAACTTGTAAGGTCTCTCATGTTCAAACTATCTAAAAGATTTATTTCCAACGTATAAGTTGATTTCTATTACAGAGAAACTATTCTTCCAAGATCAGTTATCTCTCTGAAATATCAATTAATTATCTATTATACGATTGTCACTTGGAATAGTCAAATAATATGGTTAGTCTTGAAATAATAATGAGAATAGTCTTGAAATGTTAGTAGCATCATGAGTAGAGCCCGGATGTTAGGCAAAATGCCTTAATTTTGCCTATTCTGCCTTTTTTGGGTGTTAGTGCCTATTTCAATATAAATAGCTTATTTCATCCTATTTTATATGTTTTGCCTATATGATTAGCATTTTTTCAATTTTTAATATTCAAAAAAGTATTAGATTACTGGAAGAAGAAAATCCTGCGTGCATATAAGAATTTGAACATGAGAAAAAGTCTATGATCTCTAGAGAAGATATACATTGTGATTACATTTGTGAATTCCCTAATGCAGGCTACAAATATCCTTGAGCCTATAAAATGATATAAAGTGTGCTACAGGCTACGAGAACCTTAAAAATGAATAAATAATGTTTATTTCAATCCATGAATTAACATAATTGATTTTGTTTAACATAAGTTTTGCAAGAATAAACCTTAATATTCAATATTTTATCATTTGGAGGTAACCCTTTTATAGAATCTAGCTTCAGTTCAAATACAACAATAGTGTGCTTCAAATATAATATGCAACAGTAACAAAAGTTGATGTAGAAAGGTCTTCCTTCATACTGGAAAATATTCTTTCAGAAATAGAACCAAATTTAGAGTAAAAAAAACTTGGAAGGAAAACATATTAATCATGTTCAACCAGTAGAATATCACATAAATATATAAAATATACTATTTCAAGTATTATAAATGCCTGAACATCCGGGCTCTAATCATGAGCAAGCTATTTCCTAGGTTCTGCCATTCATGATGTTATTTCAACACTGTATGGTAACTGCAACACCATCATGATGGTAACTACTGTTGAATGTAATAACTGATGTCGCTTGAAATAATAGAATGATACAAATAGTATGAGATTTTAGTAGAAGTTACACAAACTACGCAGACTACTGTAGTTATTTTTATCTAGTTTGTGGTAGTATAGGCTAGCATGAACAAGCCATTTCCTAGGTTCGACTATCCATGCTGATAGTTCAACACCAGATCTGTCACAGCGGTTGTAACTCAATTTGAATCCTTTGTGAAGTTGGTTCTGTGTAATAGTGTGCGATTCCCAACATTTTTCCACAAACTAGGGCCGAAATCGGACGGTAGTTGACGTTTGGTGACTAATTTTCAAAGGCAGTCGCCACCAAATTATAGTGAGTCGGCGGACAATTTCGTGATCAGGATAACAGACGGTCACCAGCACGGCGAATCTCTTGGAAAGAGTAATTTGGTACAGTTATCTGTTAAATCATTCAACAAATTGGGAACAGGTGACTTGCGGTGTAGTACTTTGCCGTCGCTTCCACCACCATTCTAAGTCACCATTTCTAATTTAATTTCTGATGAGAGCAGTTACAATGTTATCGCTCTTCCATAAAACGGAGCGCTGTGATTACCGGTCTGTTCATGACGTCTTCGTTTTAGTCTGCTTCTTCGGTGTGATAATCTCTTTCCATGTATCAACCTCTTCCGTATTCTTCACTTTATCTTTTATCTGTTTTACCTACCTATCACTTCTTATCTTATAATATCTCTCATCATCTCAATTCAACACCTATTCTTTTTCGCATTTCCTATTATCTGTCTTCTTCAGCTTTCTATCTTCTTCCTCCTCATCCTTCTCCTCGTCGTTCTTCTTTTCCTTCTTCCTCTTTTTTCTTCTTATTCTTCTTCCTCTCTTCATTTTTCCTTTTTTTATTCTTTGTCTTCTTCTCAATTTCTCATCCTTTTCCTCTCTTTTCCTTCCACATCCACTTCTCCACTCTCTTCTCTTCTATTTATCTTCTCCCCTCAATTGAAAGCTTCTCTCAATTTCCTCCTCTACCTCCTTTCCCTCTTTCTTTCTACGTCACCTTCTCATTATTCTTACTTTTTCATCATTTTATACTCCTTTTCGTCTATATGTCCTTGTCCTTTCCTCTCTTTTTCTCCCATCTCTGTTCCTTCTCATCCTCGCCTCCGATTCCACTGCATCAAGTCCTACCGTACGATAGTAACCAGTTATTAACCGGTGAATGTTACAGAATTTTACGGTAACATCTGTTATTCGCGAAATAGCATTGCAGCTGTAATCCAGATGATGGTAATTGTTATTACTGTTGCACTGTTATGGGCTGCGATAAATTTCGTAATTGTCAATAAAATTGCACGATGTTCTGATGAAGATCTCATCCACTATTAAAATCTGAAGGTACAACTGTTACCACTAGAATTCCAGCAATCAAGTTAGTGTTGGGGTAAATTGAGCGCCTGTGTAGTAGTACAGCTGTGTATTGCCTGTAGCCTATATAAACGCCTTGAACTCACCAGATCAAAATTTTCTTAAAAATTTTTACCTCCTCAGGACATTGAGGAAGGACTTTCATAATTTTGACATAGTGATTTTATTGTAATACTGATGAAAAATGTAAAGTAGCCAAACTTCAATATTTATATTCATTCCAAGGTGCCCCGAGAATTTAGAGTTTCAGGATATGGTATGGTCATTCTAAATAATTATAGTTCAATGAATAATTCCATCATCAGCCCATCATTGGTGACAAATGTCTCTGGAAAGTATACAAATTCATGAATCTGAACACAGAAAATGAAGAGGATTACTTGGGAATTATCTATAGCCGGAGCCAAGAATTTCGTATTCTAACGTTTTGTGATTCCTTTTCTTTATCGTATATGGCTTTTTATCGGTGGGGGGGTTTGAATTTTTACGGGTAGGTTCCACCTCGCCTAATTGCACAATTTTTTGTGTCGGTGATAATCTTCAGTGATTAATCGTTGAGAAAGAGGTGCTATATAGGCTTTTATATCAAGGCAGTGGTTATAATATTATCGGAATTGCAATAACCGCTAAAGTGTCTATCGGGAATAAAATTAAGCATGAACTATGTAATCGGCAAGTTATTGCTGCGCTCCCGCTAGAATCCTCTGGAAGCTGCAATTTGAGTTTATCCTACCGTGAATTTGTGAAGTTCAGTTCTCACGTATTGGATGAGTAGTGTTGGCGTCACCTTTGGTCGTTTACTTTTATTCGCTTTTATTCTCTGCGTTCGTGTCTAGTGAGCTGAAAAAGCGGAAGAAGATGGTGCGGAAATTATCATAAAACGAGAGGAAAGATAGACACGTAGGATAAGTCGAAAAGGGAGAAAGATAGTAGGCGACTCGAAGAATTCCGCGCGTTAAATTAAGCGCGACAATGCATAGACGACTGATCTTTTCTTGGAAGCTGCTGCAGAATTACCACTGCAATTGTAGAAGAATAGAAGGAAATACAGAAAAACGCCGGAATGAAATAGAAAGGACGATTTCGGACTGACAATAAAAGAGAATGCTTGGAAATAATATAATATTACATTTCTTTCAGCTTCCTATACCAAGAACTGTTTTGTCGCTCTTCAAACATAGCTTACTGTAATAACTGCCAATTTACTTTTGACATTCGCTCTGACAATTTGTAACTTGTCAACTTATTTTACAAATAACATCTCTTTCTACGGCAAGAAAACTTCAATAATATTTATGAGAAGCTTCGAAAGATTCGTTTTTATGTGTAACAGCAAGAAGTTTTAGAAAAGATGATCCAAACTCCTTCGAATATTGATCCTATTAATGACATTTTTGAGAACTTTACATAGGAGTATAGACAATTAAATTGAAATACATTTCAAATTATAAAAACGGAAGTCTTGGTGAGTCTTCTTCAAGCACTGTACCAATTTGGATATTGTAGCTAACTCTAATGAAAAATTTTAATTTGTTTTCTTCTCCTACCTGTTACTCTCATCATTTGTATTTGTATTTTCAACCAAAATACTCTTCCTTTATACCATTCCAATCAGCTTTCAACGCTCTGTCTTCACGATAGAAAAAAATAAATTTTCAAAGATCTCAAGTTTCAAGTTTGAGTTTTAGACATAGGAGAGGAACTCCTTAAGTTTTGTGTTGATCAATGGTATATTACAACTATGATTAGAAAGCTTGTTATATTTCATTTTTCTGTGAATTAAATCCCGGATATCCTTGGTCTCCTGCGGTAGCTTGAAGCATTAGATTTTACGCAGCTAAGCGCCTACGTTACTGCCAATTTTTTCTCAGCCATTCAACTTACATAAGCGCTCATTTCACTTGTAGGCTCAAAAACGTAAGAACTAAGTTCTAAACAATGAAAGTGAAGTCACAACTTAATTATTTGTGAACTTTATGTACCTACATCGTTATACAAAGGTTACTTTACTTCAGAAACTATTTTAATTGGATGTAATGCTATCAAGTTATCAAAATTCTCAAGCTAATTGAAGGATGTAATGCGTCGTTTAAGCCGGAGAGGTGAAAGTTGTATTAGACAAGAGTGGGAAATTTTTCTTCACTTATTAAAATATTGAAGGCTTGACTCTCCTTGACAGTTTATTATTGAGTGATTTTCCGCTAACATGATTTGTTAAGAAAGTTTTACTCACAAAAACGCTTTGGATACTTTCTACTCAATCAGAAAAGATTGTTGTTATGATAGGAATTCGAATGACAAGTTGATTACACAACTAACTTAATTTTAAGCAATTTGTTTGTAAAATGATTCCCATAACCGATTCAAATAGAGATCATTTTGTCATTTCATTAGAGGAGTATTCCTATTCAATTACCCATTAAATTTGAATCAAATACCCACTCTACACCCAAGGACTCAAGCATCCTCGCTCGATAATCCATTTAATTGGAGCTTTACTGCAACCGGTTTTTCAGTTACAGTTACTTGTTACTTGTAATTCTTCTTGTAACTGCGTGCTTGTAATTTGCATCCATCGATAGTTATCAGACATGTTGGCTAGCTCGTGAATGTGGTCTTACTAATAGGCATTTCTTTCTGAACCGAATCTTTTTGCATATGGAGCAGAACTCTTCTTGGTTGGGGCTGCATTAATTCAGGGTCAATGATCGTCGTTCACTGTTAGTTCCTACCGCTCCGACCAATCCACTTTTAAAAGGGTAGTTATCATTTTAAATGGGCTCTAATATGCACATCAATTATCCCGAGCTTTCAATTGTTTGAATACATTGCATTTCCAGGTATGTCACTCATAGGACCAATCCCTACACTTGAATCATGAATATTAATGTGAGTTTTGTTCTGGAATTGTAACATTTTGTGAATTTATTTACTAATTTTGACTTGTTTGACTCATTTTTATCATTATTTTGCAGCGGACTGTGGGATTGAAGACGGCACAAAATGTCAAAATGGTGCCTGCCTTGATCACCAGTGCCATTGTAATGACGGCTTTGGTGGATGCTCCTGCGAAGTACCTGGTAAGTTTTATTTTCTCTTCCAATCTCAATTTTTTATTAAATAATAAAGCTTGGAAAATTTGTGAATTGTAAATAAATACAATAACAAACTTCAAGAGAAGAATATCATCGTGTCCAGCAAATCAAGAGATTTTATTACAAATTAAAATAATCATTTTGGATTCAATTATTCGGATAAAGCATCTCATGAGTGAAAAGAATCTTTTTCCTACTTGTGAAATAATAACAAAATTGAAAGAAGAATTTCCATTTGAAAATTGAAATTTGCTGTGAATTCTCACATATTGAGGCAATTTCGTTGTCAAGGGAGAATATTGAATACTGAAGAAGCAACAATTGAACATAATACTATTGCACTAATTTCAATATGAAACTAAATACAGGATGATGATCATAAAGTCTATCCGCTGTAGATGCATGGTGGTTTATTGTTTTCTGGTTACAAACGGTATACAAATTAAATGGCAACAAAGACAATTCTACTACTTTAACTCTATAGATTGAATTGTCATTGTTAATTAATACTGAACAACAATGAAGGTGCATCCAATGTAACTCTAATGACTATTGATATTTATCACTAGAATTTACGACACACAGTCAATATTTTACTGTGAATACATTGAAATGAAAAATAAAAAATTCCACTCTAATGAATTTTCAGGTAAATTTCAGTAACTTTTTTTGCTTTTTATGATGATGATGATGATGATGATGATGATGATTATCATGATGAGAGATGAGTGGACCTACAGCTTTAGGTGGGTTTTCAAACCACCGGGAATGTTTTATAATAAATAACTTATGATTTCGTTGTATATTTCACTGCGCTGGGACTTTTTAACAACCCTGTAGAATAAAACCAAACACAAGCTGTTCAACGCCAGTGAAATGAATACGTTCTCAATGATATTGGAATAACAATAATTGAACATTATCAATGTTTTGTTTTTGTTTCAGACGAAAACGAATGTAAATATCGACCATGCGACGTTTTTGCCCACTGTACAAATTCCCTAGGAGGATTCCACTGTACTTGTTTCCCGGGTTATTCGGGGGACGGATTTCACTGCCAAGGTAAGCTAAATTCCTCCAAAAATTATTTGTCATTTTTAAGTAGTCTTTTATTAAGATTGCTCGCTCTACATGATCGATCAAAAGAAACTATCGCCTGAAAAAAAAACTATTCGTGAAAATATAAGTATTAGAGATTCAACTCTAGAATCTAGAATCAACTCTAGTTCTAGATTTAATTCTAGTTCTAGCTGTAGATTTTACTCTAGATCTTTATTATTTTCTGCTCTTTTTATTACTTTTCCATTCTATTTTACTTATTTTTATCTTTCCATCTCTCATTGTTTTTTCTATTTCTGTAACCCTCGTGTTTGCTCCAATGTTTTGCTAGAGTTCGATAATTCATTCTCCTCGTGGTCTCTTCCTTACATAAAACCAGTCCAAGTTATCTGACATCCGACATAAACAAAGATTCCCAACGCAAGTTCACAATGAGGCCTATAGAGTAGTCATTGTTATCTATTATTACAAAAATATGATAATATACAGTGTTGAGCAACTATACCCTAAAATAAGTACTAGAGATTCAACTCTTGATTTATTAAACATCTGGAAGTTTGTTATCTTCTCCTTCCCGCGCTTATTCTTTGATAACTCTCACTTTTTCTTCCCTCTTTCTTCTCATTTTTCTCTCATCTTCCTTCTTACTCTCCTTGGTCATTTCTTTCTCACTTTCTCAACACTTTATTGTTGACTTAAGCCAATCCCATGTTTGTGGTACGTAGGCTATTGTCGTTTTCTATTCATCCCAACAAGCTCTGTGTGGTTATTCTCGCCCATCCTTTCAGTTCTCATCTCCAATGAAATTTATTATTGATTCAGGGCTTACTAGGCATTTGGTTAAATCACATTAACCAAACATTATGATCTTCTCTAGTGTAACAAATAGAAAAGAGCTGATCTCTTTCATGAATGCTTTACATTTACTGAAAGGTATTCTCTCTCCAGTAAAGAAGAGAGAGAGAGTGAGAACGTCTTTTCTCTCTTCCATTTATCTCTTAACAAAATCACAACCGACTCATACGCTCATACCTCTAATCTATTTACAAAGTGTAGAGATTAAAGATTTGAGCTCCATATAAATCTTTGTAACAGGCACTTAAACGTAAAGTCTGTTCAAGCTTATTATACAGAACTGCTTGAAATTGTTTGTTCAATCTCTGATTTATACAGTAATTCTTTCAGTTGTACGCTAAGAAGTGGAGTTATTTTCTCGTGTCCTGGAGAATTATAATAGAAACTTTTTCAATTCACTTACCTACACCCACTACTATGTGCTAAACCAAACTAGTTATCTTCGTCTCAATGAAGACTTAGTAATAAAGCCTCAATGTATTTCCTATTTATTTTCTCCACAAGTAATCTCCCTCTAGAATTGAATGAAAAATTACTATACTAATTGACTATGTAAGAACAAACTTGACCGTTTTTTAGTGGAGTATGATTTGTAATCTTCTAAATCTATTCCAGTATTTTAAATAGTTTATAGCGATAGGCTAGGCCTATTTTGTCCTCCTGATTGACTGCTGATAGTCTAGTGAAGAATTATTATTGTGAAGGAGAATAAATCATTCTAATTGGAACTGTATGAGGATGGAAGTATTGGCCAAAAGATGTAACGTTTTGAAGGTAGATTTTTTTTAAATAGAATAGTAGGAACCTATTTTATCTTCTCATTAATGAAAGTAATTGTGAATAACTACCGTACATACCGTAAATAACTGCCATATTTGTTTGAGAAATTAAAGTATTTGCCAAGAAATGTAACTTTTTTAAAGGAGGAACTTTCTCATCTCATCTCCTCATCAATGAAGACAGCTCCCAATATTATTATCAAATTCCATCAGAAGAGTTGAACCGTTTACGACTTTTGAGTAAACTTTTCAACTTTTCAGATTTGAACGCGGAATTCATTAATCTCTGAACTAATAAGTGGGCTCCGGTTTATCCCACGCTCTTGGTTCCCGAAAATAAGCATGACCACACAGTAATTGTTTTATGGTTCACGGGTTTTTTCAAAGTAGCATTTCTGACGTGGATTATTGGGTTGTAAAAATTTAATGGTCACTAGTGCGGTCGAGATGAATGTGGAATCTCGAGTCCATGATACGAGAAACTTGAAAAAGAGGAAGAAGAAGAAGAAGCAGGAGAAAAAATGAAGAAAGAGAAAAAGAAGAAGAGATGGGTAGAACAGGAATTGTCTGTTTTCATGTCGAGTAGCAATTCAGTATGGAATAGGTAGTTGTAATGTTTTTCTACAACTCTGGTATTATTGCCCACTCTCCTAGTAATAAAGCTTACTCCACTCAATGTTCTTTAGTAGTCTTACAAGAGAGTTCATTGCTGCAAGAACAACATACAGTACAAGGTCAGCAATAGCAACAGCACTTGTTCTACGTAAAATAATATTACAGTACAAGTACAATATTAGTACAAGTCGTTATCAAGGTGGATTATAATATTACCATAAACATTCGTATTGAACCTGAAAACCTTATTTAATCATATCCTCAAAGCTCTGCAAGTAACAGATTTGCAAAAGTGATTGAAATATTTTACTGATCATTAAAATATAGACAGACATTTATTACAGGAGTAATGGCAATCTTTGCAGTAAATGGGAAACATATATTATTTATTCACAGACTATAATATATTGCTGGTGAATATATTGATGGGATATGAATTAATTATCATAGGGAGTAACATTCTTGGTCACTGAATTTAACACCGACTTAAAGCCATATAAATTGATTTAAATTGAAATAACAATAGGATGAGAGAAAAACAAGGAAGGGAAATGAAAAGGAGAAAGAGAAAACTGGAGGAGAGAACAGTAGGATGAGAGGAAAACGAGAAAGGAAGGAACGAAAGAGGAGGAAGAGAGAAATTTAAGATAGGAATAGTTTGCTTACAATAAGGGGAAGTAGCGGTGCGGACTGCTAACTGGGGAGGGACTAAAGGGTAAGATTAACGTTCACGTTAAGGTCAAAATGTGAAAAAGGATTTTATCGGGAACAGTAATAGGTATTAGACTAGTTCGTGACCAACGCTACCCATGCACTGATCTTCATCCTTTGCTGAGGTCCCTTGAGTTCAGATTCTCACAGCAGCAAAACTATGCACACAATCTTCTACTATACATGCATTTGATGCTGTTTTGTCTTACTGTACGGTATCCTTATTCATGCACATTCCACTTGAAAGAAAAGACAAAGATGTTGTCAAACCATTCATAAAAAATTCACAACATCATATCACACACAACAAATTTCTTTTCATTCTCCACTTCTCATTGTGTTAAAAGATACTTCCTTCGTACTTGATATTGTTGAATTATAAGTATCAATTTATAAAGAGCCATGTAATTTGCAAACCTTGTTGTGCTTGACCTTGTTGTGCTTACCCTATCGTGGTCTTTCTTAAAAATACTATCTATTTAAACTCTCAATTTTTCTTACACAATACCATTTCTTTCAATAGCTGAACACACTTAGGATTCAGGGGCAATATTTATCATTAGGTGTTTCGCTCCTATGCATTCAAAATCCTTTAATTTTTTTTAATTTATTTAAAAAATTATTGTACGGGATTGATTTGAGTTTTGATGTTGCAAAGAACCAATTAATGACAAAGTTCTTGTTCTATAAAAATTTCAATTATCATGGATGACTCTTCCACATTCTCTTGAAATTTAGGGTGGAAATCCTTTTCATCTGAATGGAGAATCGTTCTAACCACAATAACAAGAGCTATCTTCTTATCTTTCTCATTCTAATGAAATTGAGGGTGGAAATCCTTTTCAGCTGAATTGCGAATCGTTCTAACCACAATCACAATACCGAGAGCAATCTTATTAAACCGTTAGAAACACACGATAAATCTCCATCCTTTTACTGTTGGCCATTTCTTGTTTATCTCCATCATTACTTGTTTGATGATCAACTCTGACCGCCTCTCTATCAATACTTGTTCGATGGCTAACGTTACAATCATCATTATCATCAAATCCATTATTTGTCTTCAAACAGAGGAAAACATCGATGTGATTGATCGGTTATTGAACTATGACCAACCAATCAATGAAAGGAAATGCGAAACATTAAATTCAATCGGGATGATATTCTGAAGTTGATGATTTTTCACCGTGTTCCTTGATGTTTGATTCATTTCTCTCTCATTATCTGGATGCACCGCTATTGAGAATTATCATTTCTCTTCAATTTCCTTTCTTTCCAATTCCTCTGTGGTATTTTCTTTCTGGTCACGCAAAACCTTGTTTTCATCTAATTGTCTCAACTCGCATACCGCTTTGCGTGATAGATTATCTATAGCCGTGGCTGTACTATACCTACAGCTTCAGTCGCTTTAAGCATTCCAGAGCCCATTTCAACCAATAATCCGGAAGCTTGAAACTCAAAGACCACCCAAGGTAGCATATTGGTTCTCATGTTTCTTGAGATTCTATAAACATTTATCATCCTATCAAAAGTTTCAAAAATAACAATATGTTATAATCAATCCCACGTAAAAATTAATGTTTCCTTCCATTTGTAACTATATGATATAATTGAAGTTTCAACTTCATAATTAATTTTAATATAACTATTATCATAGACTAACTACTCTTGTATAGTTAGTCTATGCTATTGAATATTTGAATGCGAAGTTTTATTCTCAATAAAACTTCAAATTCAGGAGCTTTGTAGGTGTTTCAACAAATCTGAATACTCACTGAAGTACTTTGAAGTTCAATGATACTGTATTATTGTAGATGAGGGATGAGTGAGATATCCTAACTCCATCAATAATAGTAATTATTTTTCATAAGCAAAGGCAATTCAATTTTAATCTCAACTATTTTTTCTAATAATAGCAGAGTTGAATGTAATTGAATATTTTTCACTCGGTTAATTCTTCTTTAATATTCCTCCTTGTCTACCTCAAATTCATAAATATCCTACCAAAATATCTCCACCTCCTCCTCCAAAATATATCCTCCTTTCCTAAAATAATTATATTCCGCCTCTTAATACTTCTAATTGATTTTATCATCTCTGACTTTTTCTCTTCTAAATACTCAAATCCCACTTACGATAATTATAGAAAACACAATAATTCAAAATTGTGATTGTTACTGTCTCTCAACTTTCCATACTTTCCACAATATTACTTGAGGTTTCACATTCTCACATGCTTTAGAAAGAGTTACCTTCAAGACATCTCAATCATTTCAAATTATGACATACGTTTCAGAAGCATTCTTATATCACATTGGACCAACTCAATAGTAAGTAGCCTTCAAAGCTGTTTCATAAAAGCATTCAATGTTCAATAAAAGTCATGCCCATCCTGTTTTTCTATGCCGTGTCGAGTTAATGACGGTTGTAATCATGTTTTGAAGATGAAGAGCGCTTAAGAAAGGAATTTGATTCTTGAACATGACAGCAAACGTTTCTTGTCGGATTAAGGTGTAGTCTTCAATAATTACAGAAGATTCACCGTAACTGATATTTCAAGTCGTGTATAAATGCTAGCATTAATTTGAAGTAGAATTTTTGAACGTTTGGAACACTATGTTTCGTATCATGTAGAACTTTACAACGTTTTGAACCTCACTAGGTGTTGAGGAGTAATTTTATTTTTATCTACTTTTTACGTAATTTACATGTGATACAGTCATGAGTAGTATTTGGCTTCCGTTATTCCATAATTGAAATGCTAGTGTACATATTTATGTACAAGGTAGTCCATATAGCTTACACCTTCACAAAAACTATAGTAGTAACAATAATGTTGCTGTGAGGTGGTAGAAAGCTCATTGTTTTTTCTTGATTTTTTACCTCTTCAAAGAAGTTGAAAAATAGAAAGAAGAAGAGAGTGGAACAAAGTTTGACTTCTTCCTGCGTAGAGAAAGAAGACGGAAAATACGAAGGAAGATGCTTGAACAGTATGAAGAGAAGGAAAGAATTTCGTAGTAAAGGCCTGCTAGTCGTCCCAATGCTCGCCCATTGGTCCACTTGCTCGAAATTCTATCATAGCGCCTCTGGATTCAACGACCTCAATCATCACGCTTTTATTATCCATATTTTATGGTTTATTGTGCCTCATCTATTCATACCTGACTACACGGTCCCTCCTCACTCCGAAAGCCAGCCCGACAGTAATTTATTAAATAATTCTGAATGGACCATTTTAGAGTGGCTGCCCCTTTCAGGAGGGGGGCACCATCTCAGTGCTCTTTTAGTTTCTTCCTCCAACTCTTCATTAGGATGATAATGATCATTCACGTTGTCACTATTATCTTTTACTGTTCGTATTTAGTGGGATGGAGTAACGAGAAAGGAGAGATAAACGTGAAGATTGAAGATATTTTCGTTTTGAAATTGGTCTGGCAATAATCTTTCGTCATTAAGTCCGCAGTCGAAGCTTCGGAAGTGTTCACTCATTTCGAGCAGATATACCCGTAATGAAGCAACTACTCGCGCAAATAGCTTCTACATACTAATAACATGCGCACCTCTGAAAATTAAAGTAGAGATTTCTTTTGAAAATAAGCGCCAATTATTCCAGCATGCCTACTTATTCCATATCCCTTTTGTTTTGTATTCCGTATCCTTTGTAAGACTTGCCTATTGCTATTGTAGCCTGATGATTAATGAAATGAGACTTGAACCTTTGATTTAAACACTATTTATGAAAGCAACTATTGGCGCAAATAATACGTAGACTCCATATACTCGAAACAAGGAAACATGGACAACGATTGAAAATGAGCGTTGAGGTTAAATTTATTTTCAAAATAAGAACCATCTCTTTCAATATTTATATTTTTCCTCATCTTTCTTTGCATTTCATATCCTTAATTCCTTCTTCTATCAATTCTTGAATTCTTTTTTCTCATTTTCTTTCATCGTCAGCATCTTCTCATTCTACCTACTCTTTCTATGTCTTTCTTTCCTCGCTTCAACTTTCTTCTTTAATTTTTTGTTTTCAATTGATCGCTTTGAAGATAATTTCATGAACTTTTTCAGATATAAACGAATGCGAAGACCCAACGATAGCTGCCAGGTGTGTTCCTAACTCCGAATGCTGTAATCTACCGGCGAACTTCCTTTGTAAATGTCTTCCCGGATTCCAAGGAGATGGTGAAGTCGAGTGCAGAGGTAAATTATTCGTCCTTGATTTCCATGTAATTAATAATTGTTAATGAATAATAAATAATTAATAATTGAATAATTATTTTAAAAAATAATTAAAAATAATAAATAAATGTTCTTGTGAAATCATGTTCCTTGTAAATAATTTTAAAATACAATAGTAGAAATATTTGCAATAAAGTTATGTTTGAACATCTATCTATTCCTTTGCTCTCTGTGCATCTCTCAACTTCATTCTGCCCATCCGTTTTTTATGCATCTATAACAATGTTGCCTACTTAGTTCTTCAAATTTTCTTAAATGGATATTATTCTTACAATTTTTAGTTGAAAGTTTTTCATGAATTCTATGTTGAATTGGTAAATGTTTCAGTACGTCGTTTCGTTTTCCAGATACTTGAATAGTTAAAACTGGACATTGCAAATCGAAATCCTTATGAGTTTTATTGTTGGATATCATACTATCTCATTCTTATCATTTTATTAACAGATATTGACGAATGCTCAACGATACCAAACGCGTGTGGCCACAACGCAGTCTGTCACAACACGCCTGGAAATTACACTTGCGACTGTCTCGAAGGTTTCCAAGGCAACCCATTCCACGGGGTGAGTATTTGCGCCCCTTTTCCAGTTCAAGAACTGTCAACTAATTGAGAGATCAACTGTTGATGAAATTTTCTATAGAGTTAATAATTGTTAACTTGGTATTGAAGTTCAATTTATTGAACTGTCAACTAATAAAGAAATCAACTGTTAATAGAGTTTTTCGTGGTATTAATAAAAATTATTGTTCATTAGAAAAATGAAAGTTCATAATACTTCTTTGTTGAAGTTTGCTGGATTTTTATGTAGTTTAATGGCATAGTCATCGATTTGATTATCAATATAATACAGTATATTATTATTTATGTTTTGTACAATCTAAATTTTTTATATATAGAAAAGACTCTCTATACTATATCACTAGACTATCTGACTATATTACTATAGTCACTATAGTGAATAGAAGATACATATGAAGATGTTTTTTCGCCTCTTTGATCAGAAAACCAGAAATATTCATTTGAAGTATTAATGTAATCGTTTTTAGAGAAACTTTAATTATAATCAAATCAATGTAACCAGAGATAACAAAAATATTCATTCATATTCCTTGCAGATGCAAATTCAAATTTCTTCATTTACATATTTTGTACAAAGAAAACTGTAATGTAGTGTAAAATATTAGTGAAAAAATGTACTGTAATGTGAAACAATGGTGTAATGTCGTGACAGGTCAAAAAGGATAGAATGATGCCCGGTTTCTCATTCGTTCAATAAAAAAAAATGCAAAAAAAAATATTGATTCAATAGTTTATTGAACAACTGAGAAACCGGCATTATCAAAACAGTACATTATTTACTGAAAATATGGTACTGTATAAAATTACAAACTTAAAATCTATCAGCAAAATACGAGTATGCATATTATTTTTATTTAATCGGTAGATTCTCAAAAAAATATTAGTAGCAAGTTGATAATATCAAGGTGAAGTGGTTGAATGAACAATTTAAAATATTTTATTTGTAATCATTCCATATTTTCATGACAAATCATGATTTAATTTACGTTTTCGCAGTGTGCGGATGTCGACGAATGCCAATACGACAACGCATGCGCGCCGAACGCCATTTGCCAGAATATTGTGGGCGGCCGGGAGTGCTCGTGTCCTGGCGGATACGAGGGCGATGCCTACCAAGGCGGCTGCTTCGATGTGGACGAGTGCGCCCGAAATCCGTGTGGTCTGAACGCCAACTGTGCCAATCTTCCCGGTAGCTTTAAGTGCTCCTGTCCCCCCGGGTCGGTGGGCAACCCTCTTGAATCTTGCTCAGGTAAATCGTTTTGTAAAAAGGAACCACACAAGTCAATACTCTGCATGCATCATCATTTGCAGCTTTGTGATTTATTGTGATTCATGTGTTTGTGTTTATGTTGCTTCACTTATATTATAATTATGAAAAATTGATTTTTGCTTTTGTGGATGAACTACTTCTGTTATTAATATGTGCAATTATCTTATCATAAATCATTTATATTTGTTTTATTGTACAAAACGTTACTTATCATTTATAATGTTCAATATTTTTGATGAACGTGATTTATTGCTACATGTGCTGACCACATTATCAGTGATTTTGAGACGTTCAAATTCATATATTTTATTAAAAATTTAATTTTAATTGAATGAAATGATTGATGTATGTAGGTAATAACTATAAAACTATCTTCCTTATTCTCAGTTTCTATAGTTTCATCTATTCATATTTATTTGATCAAAAATACATTATTAAGGAAAAACATGCAAAATAACAAAACTTTATATGTAACCAATATTTATAACCATATATCGAACGAGGTAGAATTTTATAATTTATTAACTGATGTTAACAGTATTCTTCTTTCAATAGATTCGTTGATAAAAGACGCTCAAAATCACTGACAATCTTATTGATGAATTTTAATTATGAAAACTATTGATACAATGTGATATTTTCATAAGTTGACATTTTACATAACAATATTATTAACAATTTATAACAATTATATATTATAACAATTTCAATATAAAAATTCCAATTATAGGGCCTATAGGCTTTCTCAATCTTAAGTATCATGGAGTGAGAGCTTCATTATTGAAAATTCCGACATTATTTTTCTAAAATATACAATGAAGTGGGTGACACTCTACTAGAGTACTTTTTCAATTTAATTTAATTTTTAAAAAAATTGTCAATCTTTGTATCACCATCATGAATTTCCCCCATTCTTCATGAAATATCATCAACAAAAAATTGTAGACTCGAACTATTGCTACCATTGTATCAACAGTTGATTGTACATATTGTAATTACTTTATGTCCGCTAATGAATTGTGTGCTGATTACTGGCATGAACTCGTAACTTGGCTAATCGAAGGGGGTTTTGGAAACGAATAATTTCAACAGATGTAGACGAATGTGAGACGTCGCCTTGTGGAAAGAACGCAGACTGTGTGAACACATTCGGCGGATACGAATGCCGGTGTCCGGAAGGCTTCACCGGACCGGCCAAGTCTGAGTGTCTCGATATCAACGAATGCGGACGTCCGAACGCATGCGGGATCAACGCCAAGTGCATCAACTTGCCCGGATCGTACAAGTGTCTCTGTCCGGACGGCTTTTCCGGACAGGGCGACACGTTCTGCCAAAGTTAGTTGAAACGCTTCTTAACACGCACCGTAGTTAAGCTGACTATATGAGTATCAAAATATTTTATAAAGACCGTCTAAATATTTTATAAATATCATCTTGACCGTCTCACAAATATTGAACTTACTTGTTGAATAGACCGCGTATTTCTTAATATTTTGTCTAGTTTCAGTTTTGTTGTTCAAAACTTATTGTACTTTTATCTCACATGAACAAATCAGAATTTAAATGTTACAAATCTGAACTTTCTCACAATTATTGAGCTTACTTGTTGAATAGACCACGTAATGTTTAATTACAGGAATATATTGTCGAGTTCCAGTTTTATTGCTCCAATATTATTGTACTTTCATCACACTTGAATATCGACAACATGTAAAATATATTCTCCATTAGGTGGTCAGATGTCTAAAAAGTCATCCTGTCACAATGAAACCAAAAATAGTCTCTACCAAAAGAGTTTACCGTAATGGCAGTCTGACATTAGACATTATGTAGTTCATCTGACAATCTGTATTTCTTCAAGTAAATATTATACGATACGATACATGAAATTACTTCAGAATGATGAAGCATTTGAGCTAGAAGTTGAATTCGGTTGAAAGTCAGCAAGAAATTATTCAAAAGTTCCTTATCAAATTGAGATAGTCCTTTCTTTCTCATTCTCATATTTTCTGGATTATTTTGATGCTCTTCACTAACAAAATTAACATAAGTACGTATGCCGTAGTGGAGCAGAGAGAATACTTGATTGCTATAGCTGAACTTCATCATAAATATTGAGATTTTTGCAATCACTAGCTGTGGATAACTGCAATATTAAGCAGTTGAAGTGTTGTGGTTAGTTATCTACCCATAACCAAACTTCATTAGTTGTTAATAAGTTTTGATTTCCTCTTAACTAATTTATTATTTATTGCATTTTTGCATTCATGAAAGCAATCAAGAATTTTTGAGGTGATGGTTACTTTGATCTTTTTCCCCAATCAATATCCCAAAAATCATATATTGTATATGATTTTATTATTTGCTTTTCAAAAAATTATAGCTGTTGTTTTTCTGATGAATATCAAATCTATAATGATGTTTTCAAGCTTTATATGTTGTTCAATTTTTTTGCCAGCAGCATTGTTTATTTTTGGAATATACTGGGCTCAAATTAACTATTTGCAAATTATCATCAAATCATTGAGAGAATAAATTGCTTGGGAAAATTGAACTCTGTAACCATTGTCTTCTGCTATTTGTAAAACTTTTCGCTTCCATAGTTGCACAATCGCTTTAGTGTGTGCATGCAATGCTTTTGCTTCTCTTTTCTCTTTATTCAAATCCAAACTATCTTTGTCACTTATATTTCTGCTCTTATTTCTTTTCCAGCTTTTTATGTGTTCACTTTTCTTACTCTGTTTCAGCTTTCTCTTTTCTACATTATTTTATCCTCTGTTTTTCTTCCAAGTACATTTCCACTTGTTTTCATTCAATTCATGAGGCAACAGAAAGTTTAACTGATTTGGTTTTCAATCTTGTTTTCATTATACTATTGATTCATTATTGTTTATTGACCATCCTTGTAAATATCATTGATTTTATATAAAATAGTTGTTATAATCACTTCAGTTAATTATTCTGAGTCTCCATGATATTGAGTGTCTTCAAGTGTTTGTGAAAATATTTGTGTTGATTATTATATTATTGTAAATACGTGTTCTTAAATATTTGTACCGCTTTTGAAAGCTGTAAATAATACCTGTTAGATTTGTTCAACACATTTATAATTCACAAAAGTGTATTTTCTTTTTCAAAGTTCTATCCTGTTTGTAAGTTTCAGGATGTGTCTATTTTGTGTTTTGGCTGTTCTATTTTATGTGTGCTTCTGTTTTTGTGTGCGATCTTTCACAAAAATTTATTACTACACTCAATCACTAGTACTTTCAGCAGCTTCTGTTGCAAATCTCTTCTCTCAGCTGTTGACTTTGGATAAATGCTGTGGCTTCCTCTGTGACTTCTTGGAGAATAAACTCCCTCTCCTCCTTACCCTGTCCTTTCTCAAATATTTATGACTTGTTTGTCTTTCCTCGTCTCTATCCGTGTCTAATTCGCAACTGGAAAGTTACAGTCTGCTTTCTGATTGGAATAAGGTAAAACATTTTCTTTTTTCTCTCATACTAACAATAGAACATTAAAATGTATTATTACTTCTAGTGTTCTTATTTAATTAGATATTTTTACTTGAAAATGAAACATAGATTCGTTGAAAATCATGAATACTTCATCAAAATGTATCTTTCGATATAATGGAAGATAATATTCTGAGAGAGTTCCGACGACCTGGCTCCAAAAGTCAGTATAGAAAGCTACAAGAGATACAAGAGAATATTCTAAGGAAGATTCTTAGAAATAGATCTCATCCTGAAAGTTTCTCAGACAAACCAAGAATCAAAAGGAACCGAGAAACACCTTTTAGTTTGAAAAATAATAGAAGCCAACTATCCCACTTTTTTATATCTCGTGTTATTTTGGAGAAAAAATATTGTTATGTTTATTGGTCATAATGCAGTAATTACAACAGTTTTAATATAGGTACTCACTGTATAAGCCCTTTATCAGGGATCTATTTGATTAGTTATTTTGGAATAATGGACTGAAAGTTGATTATTAATTATATTATGAAACAGTCATGATACTTTCATGTATTTGGAAAGGGACTTTTTAATTGGATGATCTAATGAATCAAATTTTTTCATTGCTAGTGTTAGAATAAAGTGTAATTATCGTAATTCAATCAAGAACATATTTTTTCTATAATAAAAATAAACTTTACCTGTTGAATCGAGGGAAGAAATCAATTCCCTACTGTATAAAAGTTTAATACTTTTGTATCATCGTGCAGAAGAACTGCTGTATTTCTGAAAGGAGCCTGATGAAAAAATTCATACCTCTTGACCTATTTGAAAAAATAATATGACGAAGTGACGTGATTGATTAATTTTATATTTATTTTTTGTATGAAAACTTTTCGATCTACACAGAAATCATAGAATAATTATTATTTATCAGTTTAGATCCAATGTTTCTCATTATAGTTGAATCTTCAAACCAGATATTTGTATTTCCTTTAGATATAAACGAATGCCAGTTGAATCCTTGTGGAGCGAATGCTGTATGCACTGATACCGTGGGAAGCTTCACTTGTACGTGCAAAGACGATTACACAGGAGATCCTTTCAAAGGATGTGTTGGTAAGTAACTTGAAGGAGGAATTCCTGCTTATTATTGTAGTTTTTAATTTCAATTATTGATTATTCATTAAACCTTGTTTCTGATCGTCTACAACCTACAAGCATCAGAATATCTATTAAAGTTAATTAATTTATAATTCATTGTCTCATCTCATTTTAATATTATCATTAATTTCGAGTTTCACTCATTCGAATGCTTGGTGACTTGTCAATCACTGAATCCAAGCCTATTACCAAATTAATACTAATTACAGTACAACATACAATAACAAGTATTATAAAACTGAATAATATTATTATTACTTGTTTAGGTCTACCATTAAATGCCGTATTAGTATTAGTATACAATAACTAATTTATTAGTTTACAATATTATCTGCAAATCTTCCCTCTATTTATACATTTGATAAATTCATTATTTTTTAATTTTATAATAGAATATTCTTTATTTAATTATTATAGTTATTCATTTATTTTATTATTAGCTATTGGCGGTACTAATGCCAGTAGCCTAAAATATTAATGAAAAACTTATCTTCCATACCGATAATGGAAATTGATGAGTTCTGAACTTAATATAATGAGATTCAATTCGATTTACATAATATATGTCTTGGTGCATAATAATTATCAACTTATTAATATAATCAATATGTATGGAATCTAGATCTCATGATCATTTGAATCAGTCTTCATTCATAGATGGTCCAAGAAATTTGTTATTTGAAATAATTTTCAAATTAGATGATCCAAGTAATTCATCTGACTTTTATTCCTGTTACTCTATTAGTTTTTCACGAATTAATGTATTTTTTCAGATATAAACGAGTGTGAAGTACTGGATAAGCCCTGCGGTCTGAACGCTGTCTGTGAGAACGCCGTACCAGGCTACAATTGCCTATGTCCCCAGGGCTACACAGGCAAACCAGATCCCAGCGTTGCATGCGAACAGGTAATCATACAACGATTCATCATTCTCCAACTCTGCTTCAAATAAGATTTGTACTGCAGCGATTATTCTAATTTCATAAACACATGTAATAATAGAAATTACAAGGTTGATCCAGGCATGGAACATTGGTTTATCTGTTTTACTTTCTAAAATTCCAAGAAAGTAGCCTTGGTTTAATTTACATTTGTTTATGAGTGCATGGATAAACTGATGTAGGTGATTATATTGTCATGCAAATAATTTTAATGACTCAATTTAAAAAGCGTGTAAGAGAAGTGGTCCTCTGATTGGAGAAGCTGAATAAGATGTTTCATACACGAACCATTCTAATTAGTGTGTCATTCAAGCAATGGACCCCCAATTTTCACTAGTTTTAACGATATTTCATCAGATAATTGAAATTGAAATGAAATTTATTCGACAAAAAACAAACATACACAGTATACATAAATTCAATTGATAGTATCTAGAACAGGGTAAACCATAATTATAATTAAACAATTCAAGTCCTAAAGATTCAAATCTTACGTGAAATAAAACAATTATCCATACTTACAACCTTTATATTTTATGTATTCATGTAAATATTTATATATATTTCTGTTATAATTAATATGTAACTATAAAATCTTCTATTATACTCCAATCTCTCAAGTAAATTGAATCAATTACTTATCGTTTTTCAATAAATTGATTCTTATTTCAGAAGACATTAGCCAATGTTTGATGACTGCAGCATTAGAACACAGACTTGTCTGTTGAAGCTTTATAAATGTGCCTTGTTCTCAAAGTTTCCGTCAGTTTGAAAAATATAAATGAGAAATTATTTATATAGGTACTAAAGATTATATTTTATTCCTCCACAGATCGATGTAAATATTCTCTGTAAAAGCAACTTTGACTGCGTGAACAATGCGGAATGTTTGGATGGTCAGTGCTTCTGTCAGAATGGATTCAAAGCTCAGGGATCGATTTGTATTGATCTTGATGAATGTCTTGCAAATCCGTGTGGAAAATTCTCTGTATGCAGCAACACTCCTGGGGGCTATCACTGTGATTGTCAACCAGGATTTGTTGGAGCGCCACCAAGAGTACCTTGTAAAGGTAGGAATTAAAATTGTATTTTACGTCAATAAAAATACCGTAAAACAAAATGATAAGCAGTTTATTACAATACTATGAATTATATAATTATTACAATATTATAACAGCGATTGGCCTTTAATACAATAGACCAGCAAAGTCTCACGAATTCAAATTCATGACTTGGAATTGGAAATTTGTAGATTGAAAACCCGTAATCATTAAAACAAATTTTTGAACTTTGAATATTCGCGCCATCGATGTCTTGCAGAAAAGCACCGTGCATTCAAAACAGCTGGACATAGTACAACAACAGCTGTTGATAGTACAACGTCATTGAAGATTTGAATCTGCGACTGCGAAGCGACAAGCGAACTGTCAAAGTTGTATTCTTGTCTTGTTGTTTGGTGTTGTTTAGCTTCCAAAAATACTTTCTATTTTAAGTTATGTGATATTATAATTCACATTTATTTTATAATTCAATCATTCTATAGATTTATTTCATCATCCGACATAGTCTATTTTTGCATCGAATCTAGATGAAGACGATTTCATTCATTGCTGATAAGGATAACCTGCAAAACTCCATGCGTTTCGATTCCTACTTTGCTTTGTTGATTACTGTTGTGCTATCGATGATATTCTTTATTACACAGTTGTAAATAATATACGGTACTGCAATAATTTCTGTACTATTATAGTAAACAGATTAAAAGCAGAAATCTACATGTTTCTGGGCTGTTTACGAAATGCTTGCTATCACGAAATTAACTTATATTCACACTATCTTTAGTACGTTTAGGCACAATTTTTTCATTGTTTCAATGCTTTTGAAATTTTTAGTAGTAGGCCTAGTGAAGTTCTTGATTAACACTTGAGAGCCTAACACTAATAATTTACAATGGTTTATAGGTCTGCGGTAAGACATTTTTCAAAATTGCATCGTAAGTTAGAACGTAGTAGCCTATGTTCTTCATAAGTAATAATAATAATAATTCCGTGTAACCTGGCTGGCTGGTTCTTCATAAGTAAGAAGTAGAGTGATAAGAATTTTTTTTTCTGAGTTGGTCATAAGCCTATTATCTCAACTAACTATTTCCTTTTTGGTATTTCAGCCCCTTGCGAAGATGTGAAATGCGGTGATCATGCATTCTGCAAACCAGATGGCCAAGAAGCGTACTGTATTTGCGAGGAAGGATGGATGTACAATCCGGATGATATTTCTGCTGGGTGTGTTGGTGAGTAGCTCATTTCCTGGATATTTTTTTATTAGGTACCTACAGTTTTTAGTGTAAACATATCTTGAAATTTCATTTGCAATTTCAAAATAATAGCTATAATCACTGTCTAAAGTTTCTCTCTGTTATCAACGAAAAACTATTCATTTTGAATTCTATCGTTCCACAACTTTATTTGCCAATCATTTTCCAGATATCAATGAGTGTGACAAAAATAATGGGCCGTTTGGACAGTGTGGTGCTAATGCAGTCTGTGTGAATCATCCAGGAAGTTTCACCTGCGAATGTCCTCCAGGATTCACTGGAAATGCTTTGAAACAATGTTCAGGTAAGCTTCTATGGAAATTATGTTTTTTTTTAAATAGTATTGCAGAGTACTACCAGAGATAAACATACGGTATATGGTTGGTATATATTAGTCTATTAAGAACTGTGATTCGATTAGTTCAAGTGCCAAGTGTCCGAATGTGTAGAGCTATGTCTAAATTGTACTTTTTACTCCGAAAATATCTATTAAGTCATGAGTTCCAGAACTAGTCATTGTATTCTCAATAAGAATTATTATCTTATTATAAGAATTATTTCTCTTTATAATATTGTGGGTTTCTTATTTTACTCATTCTTTTGGTATCATATTTTGTCCAACAAAAACAAATTTACAACACATAGAATAGAATGCCTTCTTTATTTTACTGACGTGAAGTCAAAGTTTGGACATTAATGTCCTTTTTTTCCACGAATACGTTTGCTGGTTTAAGAAATACTGTGAAATATTTTCTTATTCAATTCATTTGATTTGTTTCGTATTTTTGTTCCAGACATCAACGAATGCACAACATCAGAAGTTTGCGGCATAGGTGCGGAATGTGTGAACGAAGCTGGCTCGTTCTCATGCGTTTGTCCCGAAGGCTCTCTGCCTGACCCAGACCCTCAGACGCGGTGTGTGAACATAGTCAAGTGCAAGGCGGATAACGACTGTCCTGGAAATGCCGTTTGTGATGCTGAAAACCATTGTCTCTGTCCGGATCCAAACATTGGCAATGATTGTCGACGTGAGTATTAATAGTTTTCGGTTTTTGCTTATTCGATTCTTTGCTATTCTATAATTCATTTTTATTTTTCATTTTGAATTATTGTATTTTTGTCTTATTACTAATAGGAAAAGTTCTCATTCGCTTTTCAACTACTGTAACTTATATTGCCATTTTTATGATGTTTAAATGAGGGAACATATTCATTAATCCATTTGCATTAAAATTTTCTGGGAGCTCTTTCTGCAAATAACAGATACTTTTCATGATTCTATTACTTGATTATTGCAACCATTAATATCACAAATTTCTGGGAGCTCTTTTCGCAAACAGCAGATGATTCTATTATAATAAATAATTGAACAATCTTCAAGTTTGAAGTTACTCGCATGTCGTATTTCCTTTAAGATTCAATTAATTCATTCAGAAGATGAACTACATAATTCTCCATAAGATTCATGCATTTCTTCAAGTTATATTGAGTGTTCTACTGTAGCGAAAACGTCACAACAACAATACAAAGTATCGGCCTACAGTACTTAATACAATGCAAATTAATGACACAATATACTGTACAAGTATTAGTAGGCTATAAGTATAAGTATTTTTCCCCAACCACAAGTAGTTTATCAGTTTAAAACTTAATAGGTTGATTTGTCTGTATTTGTTAGTATTTTTCCCTAAATATATTTTCAACCTAATGTTTTCGTCTCATTTTTCAGACCCCTGCGAAGGAGTATTCTGTTCACCGAACTCCCAGTGCATGCTTCTCAACAAGGAAGCCAAGTGCCTGTGCAAACCAGGCTACACAGGTTCATCGGATAGTTGTGTGGATGTGAACGAATGCCTGGGCAATCCTTGTGCCACGGGAGCCATATGCTACAACGAACCGGGAAGCTATTCGTGTCAGTGTCCGCGCGGATCCAGCGGCGACCCGTTCCGGGTGGGATGCGCTCAGTTGAAAACACCGGACACTTGCAGTCCGTCCGTTCCTTGTCCGGGGTCCGAGATTTGTGTAACGGACGAGTATGTCGGACATAGTGTGTGCATATGTCAGCGAGGATATGTCAGAGACGGGAATACTGGAAAGTGTCGGGATCTTAACGAGTGTTCAGAGTCGGATGACAAGCCGCCCTGTGGACTGAACGCTGTGTGCAAGAATCTGCCCGGCAGTTACGAATGCCAGTGCCCGCCTGGGTTCAATGGAAATCCGTTCACACTCTGTGAAGGTGAGTTGCTTACTCCTCTATCCACTTCTATCGTTTACTCCATTCCCACAAACAATACACATCCCAGTATTAATAATCAATTCCTAATAATCATTTCATTAATAATCAATTATTCATCTTACGATGAATCAATTGAACAACTCAATTTTTCGAGGATCTGTTCAAATTAATAATTTCGTTCAAGGTAGTTTAGTAGTTAGGTAGTTTAGAGTACAGCTAAATTGTTCATAATTTCAAAATTATTGAATTTCATTGCTTTGAGTTTATTAAATGGTTCTGTTTTCTCTTATCAAATAGAATCAGTATGAGTGAATCAACTCTTTTTATCCAACTCGAATTATTCTCTCATATTCAAATTTATTCCTCACACAGTTTACATAGAAAATCACACAATACAAACAGAAATTAAGATAAAAAAGAACATGAAGCTCACAAGACTGGTCTGATCCTGAGCTTTAGTATACCGTCATAATACCGTATACCTTAAAAATATTGATAAATCCATATGCCCCTCTTAAAGGCGGTCAAAGGATGCTAATAAATGAATGAATATAATATACCATGTACAATCTATTGTATTAATTTGGTCTTATTCTAGTCGGTTATTTCGTAATCACTTGTTTATATTAATAGATTATTCAGTATTCATGTATATTATTTTGTCATTTTTGTCGTTCATAATTTGAAATAATTTGCCTATAAATTTGAATATGAAAGAATAACACCAACAACACTCATAAATTTCTTCATTTATGACACAATCTTTTCTTTTATTCATTTTAACACAATCAGGTTTTAATTTAATTTAGATAGTTGCATCTCAAGTGTCAAGCTTTCTTATACCTTTGAGTGTGAATCAGAAGTATTGCATTGTAATTGAAAATTATTTCTGAATTATAAAGTTGATACTAGGAAAGTCAGTCTCAACCTTTCAAATCGCTCAAATTCAGGTCAACTCTTTATTATTGTGCTCAAATTCAGGTCAACTCTGTATTCTTGTATTGAAATTAAAGTTTTTGATTTTTTGTAACTCACAAGCCGTAATACATTCAATCAAATTCATCAGTTCAAAGTTGAAAATACTTGATGAGAGTATCAGAGTAGTGTCTCCTTTTATATTTATTAATTTTCAATTCAATTTTTTTCTGTTTTTCTTCAGAATGTAACACACTGCAGTGCCAGTGCCGAGCACCCTATCAAGTGGTGGGTAGCGAGTGTGTGTTGGCTGATTGCTCAAAGAACAGTACTTGTCCTCGAGGTGCTGAATGCATCACCATAGCTGGTGGCGTGAGCTATTGCGCATGCCCGAAAGGATTCCGACTTAATGATGATGGATCGTGTCAAGGTGAGCTGACTTCAATTCTGAATCTATGTGATTCTAAGTGATATGTGAATCTAACTACAATTCTTAGTGGTCAATTTGCAGTGTAAATAGTAAACACCGATAGCGGATCAGTGCTTTATTATTAAGTTCTCTGGATTTTTCATTCTGTCTATCAATCTCTCTATTAATTTGAAGTCCGGTAATTTGTCATTCAAATAGAAAGCTTCAATAGCTAATTCAAATAAAAATCAAATCAAATGACAATGTTGTTTTAGGCCTATTTCATAGTTCTCTGGATTTGTTATTCTATCTATCATCCTCTATCAATTTTAAGTAATTTGCAGTTTGAATACTTTTTTTTTGGATTTTCGTAGAACTAATTACTAAAATAATTACACTTTCCACCTTATTCAAAGACAAATTTGCATGATAGAATTTGAGTTTTTGATCGTAGCACGACGACTTATCATGAGGACACTTTCATGCATCTTGAATGCTTGCCATTGTTTTGATGGGCTCCTTCATATGAAAAAATCAATATCAATTATCCAAATTTTGTATTAATCCATTAATTAATATTTATTTTAGACGTGAACGAATGTGCGGAAGAAGGAAACGTGTGCGGTTACGGAGCGAACTGTGTAAATGAGAAAGGCGCCTACCAGTGCGTTTGCCCGCCCGGTTACAACGGCGATCCGTACCGAATTTGCTCGCCGAATCTCGTGCGCTGTATTGCCGACACCGATTGCAGCACCAATGAGAAATGTGTCCAGCCTGGCGAGTGTGTGTGTCCCCCGCCGTATTTTGTCGATGGAAATGAATGCAAAAGTGAGTAATCTTACTTTAATTTGTTGAAATTTAACTAATATTAACTTTCATAGATTAATCTAGATGACAACAATCGTAGAACACAGCACTTTATTCAATGAACTTTGCTATTGATTAGTTTTGTCGATGGAAATGAGTGCAAAAGTGAGTAATCTTACTTTAATTCGTTGAAATGAACTTATATTAACTCTCATAGATTAATTGATCTAGATGGCAACAATCGTAGAACACAGTAATTTATTCAATGAACTTTGCTATTAATTAGTTTTGCCGATGGAAATGAGTGCAAAAGTGAGTAATCTTACTTTAATTCGTTGAAATGAACTTATATTAACTTTCATAGATTAATTGATCTAGATGGCAACAATCGTAGAACACAGTAGGCCTAATTTATCCAATGAACTCTTATTAGTTATTAATTAGTTTTGCCGATGGAAATGACTGCAAAAGTGAGTAAAAACTTCAATTAATTCATTGGAATAATCCTACAAGAGCTTTCAAAAACTTTGATAGATTATTGGTTTAGATGAAAAAATCTATACTCTTCAAATCAAATAAAATACTTTATTCACTTCATATTACATTTCATATAAAAAATATATAGAGAAGAAAAAAATCAATACATTCCTTATTTGGCTAAGCCTGTGTGGAGGAATGGCTCCAAATTATGAATGTTATCTAAATTATGAATTCTAATTCATAAATTCTATTTTTGAATTTTATCCATTAATTATTAATCTATTAGTATCTATTTTTAATTATATCTATTATTATATTTTTATTTATATCTATTATTAATCTATTTTTGGATCTCATCCATTAATTAATTTATTTATGATGATTTCATGAAGAAACTTTCATTCTTTGGTTAGCAAGGTGGCTGATTTCATAGTTAATTTTGGGCCATTGAAGGGATAAAACCTAATATTTGTTATGTATAATATTTTTCGTATGGACAATGAAAACAAACCATCTAGTCTTGTTAGTCCTACATGAGTTCAAATCAAACAATTTTGTTGCCAAAAACCATTCCAACATAATAATGCATGGTTAAAACATTAGAATTTTGATTGAAATAATTTTTAAAGGCGACTACACTGCAAGGAAAATTCTGCCTACTGAGAGGGAGCAGCAGTTCTTATTAGTAATATTATCAATAAAAACATCAATAAATGAAAAAAATAAGTATTTAATTAATGAGTTGTATATCCATTCTGGAAATGGTATTAAGTGCAATGTAAGTTATACAGTAAGCTAATGTATTTTTATTTATACAGTACTTGAAAGTCCCTTTAAATGAATGTAATATTGATCGATCAAATTATTTTTTCAGGTCCTTGTGAGAGATTCCCGTGCGGCATGAATGCGAAATGCTCTCCCAGCGACCCTCCCAGATGCCTTTGCTTGTCTGGGTTCTCTGGAGACCCTCAAGTAGGCTGCGTCGATGTGGACGAATGCAAAGACCTGCCTTGCGCCTATGCTGCTCATTGCATCAACGAAAAAGGAGGCTTCAAATGTGTTTGCCCACATGGAATGACTGGCGATCCGTACAGATCAGGGTGTAAGTGTTGATTCTACTCCCAAATTATTGAAATAAGATTGCATTATTCAAAAATTAATAGCGAATCAGGTTTCGATTGTAGTCTGACAGTAATGACTCATTAGCATCTTGGTCCTGTTTCATAAAAATCTAGGAATGTTGTAATTCATGAAAAATTTGACACACTAGGAATGAATAGCACCGAGTAATATCAAAGACAATTCTATCTATAAGTAGTAGTAGATAAGTAATAGATGTAATAAGCAGTAGTAGTCTTACCTATAAGTAGTAGAATTGTCTTTGGTACTATGCTATGCAGTAAACTTATAATAATAATAATGGTTATTTTTTAATATAATAGTTAAATAAAAAAAAGACTGGAATAAATCTAATTGAATTATTTATAATATAATTTAGTTGTTATTAGACGTGTTCTAGTGTGCACTCACCTTCTTCCAATTTTACATGACTTCTAAATTTTTATTGAAATGGACCCTTGAGTTGTATAGATGCCTAGCTACTATTTTGTCGGATTATTGCTTAGATTTAATGATCATCGATCTAAAATTCTCCATCTTTCTTTCCTCCTGTATGGTAGAAGATATCTTGATGTTGAAGGTCTGATCATAATTCAGTTGAAATTATGGAGTATAACTCATTGTAAGATTATAAATTGGTAGGATTCAACTTGGTTTGTAAAACTTGTATAGTATATATTCTACGGTATGCATATATTCTATGTATTGTTTGTATGGCATTGGTTTTGGGAAAACTTTTTTTACAGTTTTGTCTAATTATTTTCTTGATTGACAATAACATTATTTGTTGTTGTGTTGAACAATACTTCGATGATGATGATTGAACATAATTATAAATTTGTATTTGAATCCAAAATGTAACAGATTTCAATTGGAATGCTTTGTTTTCAGGTATTGGAAGCCTCGCTCCCAAGGGCGAGTGCTCATCAGACAGAGACTGTGCGGGGCAGTTGGCGTGTGTGAATGGTGCTTGTATCAACCCATGCAACAGTCTGCCATGTGGACCCAACGCTTACTGTGAACCCGATGGTAACCATGCGGCATGGTGCGTTTGTCAAGTGGGATTCGCCAAGAGTGCTACTGGAGAATGTGTTTCAAGTGAGTTATATTTTTTTCTACTTTGCTAAGGAATGCAAATGATCATTCATTATTATAAAGCTTATGGTTTTTTTGGCGGAGAGACCCTTTCGGGTGTTCCGCCTCGCCGAATCATTGCAGTGGAATCATTGTCCAATCATTGCCAAATATCAGCGGAGGTTGATATTATAAAAATTTCATTTTTTGAGTAGGCTAGTTTACTTTAAAGACCCATCTCAATTCCTCTTCAATCTTATAACATGAGAATTATACGTAATAAGTAGGCCTATACCATGTATTAAAGAAAGCATACCGACGACTCTAATTGATTACGGTGCAACCTAACACTACACCTTTTCCAACTGTATTTGAGAAAGTGTCAATTCAATTTGAGAAAGTATCAGTTGTAATTGAGAATAGTGATTTGTAATTGAGAAAACATCAGTTGTAAATTAGAACGGTCAATTGTATTTGAGAAGATATCACATGTAATTGAGAATGGTGAATTGTAAATGAGAAATCGTCACATGTATAGCAGGATTCATTCAACTTGACATAAGTCAGCTGTTTTGGTAATAATTAAACAGTGACTTTGACACAATAATCAAAAGGCTTAAAAGTCTTAAAGACCTTTAAAGTCTTTAAAAGACCTTTTTAAAAGACCTTTTCAATAATCTGCGAGATTCAGCATTTGTAGGTTAAGTATTGTGATATTGCTCTTTGAAACAGCTGATTTCTGACAAGTTGAATTGGATTCTGCTATAAATGAGAAGTTAAAAACGTGAAAAAGCGCAGCTGGTTCTTTAAGGCTGAGCATCAGCTTAAAAAAAACTTTTTTATGGTGATATTTTTTTAAGTTTTACGATTTGGATACTATCAAGCTATCAAAATGAAATACTTTTTAGAGGAAAAAATTTTTTTCTTGTTCATTAGTTTTTGAGATATGGGCGTCTAAAGCAGAAATTAATCTCAAAATTGGTTGCAAATACAATTATGAAATTTTGAGCATACGTGCTTGAAGGTATTGTCTATCACTTGACATAATTAGTTTCTCAAAATAACCAATTTGAAAAAAAATATTTTCGAAAATAATTTCTTTAAAAAAATAACTCAATTTTCAATTAAATTGAGAATTAGTTATTTTTCTCAAAAGTTGATATTTCGATTTTGATTTCTCAATTACAACTGACATCTTCTCAATTTCAAATGATACTTTCTCAATTACAATTTACCATTCCCAATTACATGTGATATTTTCTCAAATACAATTGACCGTTCTCATTTACAACTGATGTTTTCTCAATTACAAATGACAATTCTGTATTACAATTGATACTTTCTCAAATTGAATTGACACTTTGTCAAATACAGTTGGAAAAGGTGTAGTGTTAGGTTGCACCGTAATCAATTAGAGTCGTCGGTATGCTTTCTTTAATACATGGTATATGCCTACTTATTACGTATAATTCTCATGTTATAAGATTGAAGAGGAATTAAGATGGGTCTTTAAAGTAAACTAGCCTACTCAAAAAATAAAATTTTTTACTTCATTATTATCTTTTATATTTTTATATATATTTTTTAACTGTATTTTCTAATTCCACTTCACTTATTCTGTTGCAGGATGTGACGGAGTGCTGTGCGGTCGCGGTGCCCAGTGCATAGCCACCCCGGCGGGTGCGACGTGCAAGTGCGTGGAGGGCTTTCGCGGCAACCCGTTTGCGGGCGGCGGCTGCGTGCCGGACGTGTGTTCGGCGGCGGTGCCGTGCGCCGAGCCGGATGTGTGCCTTGGCGGCCGCTGTAAGCAGAGGTGCGAGGGAGTGGTGTGCGGTGTGGGCGCAGTCTGCGATCCCGCCTCCAACCAGTGTGTGTGCGACAAGTTTTTCGTCGGCAATCCTGACCTGCTGTGTATGCCGCGTGAGTAGATTGATTAATTTTTTAAAAATTTGGTTCATTTTTGTATTATTAAGGAACCGATATCTTTTGTTGGTCACATTCTAAGGACACCAGAAACCAGGTTATCGAGAATAATAATAGAGAAATATTATATAAGCAGGATGGATCATAGTTAAAGAAATCTCGAACTTATAACCTGTATGATCTGAAAAGCAAAACCGAAAAACTAAACAAACTAAAAGACATAAAAACAAGGTTCAAACCAAAAATAGACAAACGACATACTGTACAAAGGGTATTTACAGATGAAGAACGAATGAAGAAGTACTGGATAATGCGAAAGAAAAATTCAAGAAAGACCAGGAAATGATTGATTTAAGTGGTCCTCCGTAAAAGCTAATAATAATAACTCGATAGGTGGTTATTTCATATATATAACTGAAATTAGAAATAGTATATATATATAGATATAGGTGAATATTGTACTGTATATATCAATCCCCCCTCGATCTATGTTTTTTCAAAATCTCATTATTAATCTTAGTAGCATGACTATCCGGAAATCTCTCACGAAAAGAACCTTTACTAACCTAGATTCAGAAATGATTGATATTGTAGCTTTAAAACTTCATTACAATTTAAGCAAGAAAGTATTTGTATTAATACTATAATCTTTCAAATGACTATCCGGAAATCTAGTACGAAAAAACCTAGATTCAGAAATGATTGATATTGTAGCTTTTAAACTTCATTGCAATTCAAGCAAGAAAGTATTTGTATTACAATTTTATTGATACAAAAATTGTAATTCAAAGTGTAATTGATTTATGTTTGTTGTTTACAGCCATCCTCATGCCAGTCTGTATGCCAGCGTGTGGTATGAATGCTCATTGTGAATATGGCATAACGAACAAATGTGTGTGCAATCCAAGTACCACTGGTAATCCTTACGACCAATGCGGACCTCAAGAGAAACGTTCGTGCACCAGTACATCATGTGGAGCGGGAGCTGTTTGCCGAGAGAGTCTCAACAACATCGAATGTCTTTGTCAATCGGGATTCACCGGCAATCCTTATGTTCAGTGCTATGGTGAGTATTTATATCCGTATTATTTCATTAAACATTCATATCAATGAACTATTAAAATAATAGATTGATTGAAGTTTATTGATACTGTGTTCATCAACGGGAGTGACTTCTTCAAAGCCACTACCTGCAGCATACAAGAATATTTTTATAAATAAATAAATTCATTTATTGTCAAAAACCATGCGTACAAAATTACATTCTATTAAAATGCTAATTCTGTTAATTGAACAATATCATTTATTAAAACAATATCAGCAACAAAAAATCATTAATTTCATATAAGATGCATTTTGACAATAATTTCTCTCATGGAAGGGAAAACATCCCTGTTTATAATCTTGAATGTCTCCACTTTTATATGAATTGTTATTATCCTACAATGAGAGCCGCTTTTATTAGATATTTCTAATGTTTGTTTAGTAATTCAGACCAGAAAGACTTCCTTATTAGTCTCAAGACAGCAATTTATCGTTAGAAAATTTTAATCTTGAATACCTCAACCATAGACTAACTATGTGCCTCAACTTTTATATGGATTTTCAATTATTCTACTCTAAGAACCGCTTTCATTATAATTATTTCTAATTGAATGCCCTCACTTTTATTGGGATTGGTCATTCAATGATGAGAGCTGGGTTTCAAACCAATTCCAACCCAAATATGATTTCAACAAATTGTTGGAATTGTGACTATCAAACCATAATTGGAATAAGATTATTGAATTTAAGAACATGGAATTTTTGAGCTTGAGATCTGTCTCTTTTCTACTGATTAAATTAAATTGATTTTAAAACTTTAAAAATATGTTTCGTGTACTTTAAAACCTCTAGGATCAGTGAAATTGAATAAAGGGAATACTGTATAAACTATGATGAATGACTTCTGAATATGAATAGGCCTACGTATTTCTATTTTTCATTATTTCATCTGTAAATGAAGTATTAATATATTTAACTAAAAATAAATAAACATCACAAATATTTATATAATAATTAATCATCAATTCTTCTCAATTTCACAGATATTGATGAGTGTAGCAGTGGAAACGCATGCGGACCGAACGCAATTTGTCTGAATAGTCCTGGCAACTATGATTGCCACTGCGCCGATCAGTACGTGGGAAATCCATTCACAGGCTGCTCACCGGAGCCACGCCAAGTCTGCAAGGATCCAGCCACATGTCAATGTAGCAAGGATGTTCCGTGTCCTCCAGAGTGAGTAGAATTATATAACTTATTCCACTCAAATAAAACCTGATACATGTATATTAACATTATGGGAGGTCCAATCTCACTAGACGTCAAACCTGCGACTCAAGTAGAAATCAATCTAAAAAAAATTATTAAAAAAAATAACATTATGTAACACTATGTATAGTTACGCATCTGTATTGTTACGTTCAATCTGTATCAAATTCGTGTCTTAGATTTATCTATCTGTGTAAAAATATTTTAATTTGCTAGTCAATAATCTAATTAATTTTCTGTTTTCAGTTTCACCTGCAAGAGAGGAAGATGCAAGAACAAGTGCGACTCAGTGAAGTGTGGTCCAAGAGCAGTTTGTGTCAATGGAAAATGTGTATGTCCTCCCGGCTTGTCAGGAAATCCAGTAGATCTTGTAAAAGGCTGTCAACTACAAGGACAGTGCAGTAACGACCTCGATTGCAAATCAACAGAAATCTGTTTCCAGCTTAGCAAAGGTGTGAGAAAATGTGTGGATGCTTGCAGCAGGGTCCAATGTGGACCAAACGCATTGTGTGTCTCAGACAATCACAGGTCATCGTGTATTTGCGCTGATGGATATTTGGGCAAACCAAGCGATTTGAACATCGGATGTCAACCGGAAAGAATATTACCTAAGGGGGTTTGTAACAAAGATGCTGATTGCCCCAAAGGATTGATATGTTCCATCAATATTGATGGTGTCAGCAACTGTATCAATCCATGCACGAATCTAGCCTGCGGTTTGAATGAGGTGTGCAATGTTGACAACTCCGGCCATCCTTCCTGCGATTGTCAACCAGGATTCGCATGGAACCCTGTTACATCTGTTTGTGAGAAACCATCAACACCCGATTGTCACACTGATAAAGATTGCCAGTTGATAGCCGCTTGCCGACAAGATGCACTGGGAATACTCAAGTGTGTGCCAGTGTGTGAAGAATTCAACTGTCCCCAGAACGCTGCTTGTGTAGCAAGTAACCATGTGGGTCAATGTGAGTGTGTGCCAGGATTCACTGGCAACCCGAACGACAGAAACGGTTGTACGCCAGCTTTGAAGAACCAGTGCACTCAAGACAACCAGTGCTCTGAATCCGACACTTGCAGATTGGATAGTAACACTGGTACACTTGTTTGTAGACCAGCTTGTGATATGATCAACTGCGGACCTCATGCCGTTTGTATCGCCAATAACCATGTGGCTCAATGTCAGTGTCCCCCCGGACTCTACACCGGAGATCCCAACGACCCCAATTCAGGGTGTAAAACTGTTCCTTGTGTTTACAACATCGACTGTCCGGAACACCAACTGTGTGACCGCCTTTCCCATTCTTGTCAGAACGTTTGTGCTGAAGATTCCTGTGGAGACAATGCTGTATGTATTGCTGAAGACCACAAGCCCATATGTCAGTGTCCGTCGGGATTTAGAGCCAACCCTCTCCCCGACATAGAATGTGTCCAGCTGGACGTATGTCAGCCAGGAACATGTCATCCGACCGCCATCTGTGAAGCTAACCCGACATCTGGACACACATGTCGTTGCCCACCGGGACATGTTGGGGATCCTGTGACTTCCGGTTGTATACCTGAAGGAAATTGTCCCGGTGGTGACTCGGATTGCCCAGCTAACTCGTTGTGTGTTGGAGGGAAATGCGTTGATCCGTGTGATGGAGCGTGTGGACCGAACACGTTCTGTACCATTGAGAACAAGAAGCCAGTTTGCCAGTGCCCTGCCAGATTCGAGCCAATGTCTTCAGGAGCCGCCACCGGTTGTGTGCGATCTGCTAGTCGGTGTACTTCGGACTCGGATTGTTCAGGAGATGTCTGCATCAATGGGCAATGTAAAGGTGTGTATAAATTCTCCAGACTCTCTCTTTACTGTTTAAGGATAGTTCTATTACACTTTAGTTCTACTATTTCACTTTTGAAGGTTAAGTGTGAGAGAGGGTCGACTATGCCCTAACTTCGCCCTCCTAGGCAAAAAATAAAGGCAGTCAGTCACTGGGAGTGGTAAATATCAGTCACAGTCAAATGTACTATCACAACCCATAACCGAAGAACACACCTAATTCGTTAATTTACTCTTGTAGTGCTCATAATTATATTATAATTATGAAATTACTAGAATTATGGATTGAATCAAATCTCAATCATTCAAAAATTTCCTATTCAATATTGAAATCTCAATTTCTTCAACTTGTCAATAAATAGATGTGAACATGCATGTGTAACATTCTGTACAAAGCAGTACAGTCATGAAAAGTAGGTACTTTAAAATCGTAGTAATCGTCTTTCAGAAGAAAATTGTTGTGAGAGCTAGGAATTAGACATTTTATGTAGACTGCACCGAGTACTTTTGACATAAGGAAATCTTTCAGTTGAGCTTTTATAATCAACAGTGTGATTGATAAATAATTAATTTATTGTTTATTTGATTTTTGGAGTAAGTGGTATTTGTATAACAAAATACTGTATTCAAGGAACATGGAAGATGGGAAAATAGAAAGAATAGGAAGATAGAATGAACAAAGCATATGACTTTATATAATTTTTTGTTCCATTTTTTGATAATATACTTCACAATTTGATAAGGATTTACCCAAGTCTAAAGGCTATGTTCATGATTGAGTTTGTTTACAGAGAATCTCAGTCCAAGAAAACTATTAACCAACAATGTCTCAATCCAACATAATCTGCGTTTTATCAAGTTCTTTTCTATCATTTGAAGTAGGTACTTACTTTCCGTATTAGATGGACCCTTTCCAGAATTCAGCAGCTAAAATAGCCTATTAAGTTATTGTATATTGATTTATTGTTTTGTAAGGCTATTGTAAATAGGTCAATTGTTTAATAATGGATCTTTTTTCTGATATTTGTAGCTGTTTGTCGTAAGAACGAAGACTGTTCTGAGGGAGAGAGGTGTGTTGGCAATAAGTGCGAACTGCCATGCGTGGGACACGCCCAGTGCAGCCAGGGCAAGGCGTGTGTGGAAGGCATATGTGTGATTGGATGTAGAAGCAACAAGGACTGCGAATCCTCTTCTGCCTGTATTGCAAATAGGTGTCAAGGTAAATACATACCACTTTCTGCTACCATGATGTTTTACTATTCTCGTTATTCTTTCTCATCCATTTTCTCTCTTTTTGTAAGCTGCGTCTTCTACAGATTGCATATTTCATTGGTTTTTAATACTCATTCATTCATTCTTAAGATTTTGTTTGATGCTTACATGAGTGTATTTCTCACAAAAAGTTAGGTCTTGTCTGTGAAACATAATAAAACATATAAATAGACCATTTGCTAAGCATTGGTATAAAATGTGTGAACATTAAGTAATTCTTTGAGTGACTCTCCACAATACTATTCTGAGCTGCATCAACCAATCAATAGCTTTATCTGTGGTTCAACTTCTGTTTCTTGTTTGACTCTAAACATTGAAATTTTCATGTCAAAACATGAAAACATCAATTTTAATATCATCATTCAATATTATTTCAAGCATTCAATTGCTAAAATGTGTAAATCAATTTCACATTTTTCAATTAAACATTGAATTAAAATTTAAATCGGAATCTCTAAACAATCAGACGAATTTTTTGTATGATTTTGTTTCACACACTGATTCACCTGAATAAGGTGTTTGCGGTTCGAATACCAAGCATTGAATTGAAAATAAATTAATTTCACATTTTAAACTAAACAACAGGTGTTTTATTTGTGTGATTCTGTTTGCAGATCCATGTAAAGAGGAAGGAGTGTGCGGATCGAATGCTCAATGCCGCACCTCAAACCACACAACCATTTGCAAATGTCCATCGGGCTTCCAGGGCAGTCCCAATCCACAGAAAGGTTGCGTCAGAGTTGTCATATCGTGTCTCACAAAACAACAATGTCCAAGCGGACAGGTAATTTATTTTTAATAATCATATTGCTTGTGTATTTTAAAATTAGGAACAGATCGTAATATTGGAACCACTCATTTCATTGACAATATTGTTTCTCTTGAAGAGTTTCAAAATCATGAAGCTTTACTGTTTAAAATCTAGTGGCACTCTTGTTAATACAGTTTCGAAATTAATATTGTACTCGAATATACATCCTAGTCTTGTGTATTTTATAATAGTCTTCCACAAAACTACTATATAATGGTCTTATTGATAAGAAAATGGTCCATCAATTGAAAGTATTTAAGACGTATTGTATGTTGGGTGGGTCACTGACTTTCAGGCCACGCAACAGTATCAATGATTGAATAATAAGTAAATAAAATGCAATTACCAAGTACATTCAGAACAATGATTATAAATTCAGGATTATATTCAAGTTTATTATTATTAATGATTGAGAAAATTAATTGAAATATTGTTAATTCCACTATATTGAATTGAAGGACCATGGTTTCTTATTAGAACCAACACATCTTTGGCTGTACTATTTGAAAGCGGGCGGCTTCTTAAGGCTTCTATTAAAGACAATTTTAACAAGTTTTCTCAATTTTGGAGAGTTTCCACAACATCGAAATTTGTCTTGTTTCAAATGTTTCTTTTGAAACTTGTCTCAAATTTTATTATTGATAACTTGGGATTATAAGGAGTAAATGGAAAATCTAGAGAAATTGTCTCCAGTTTCACAATAGTTTTATGTACTCTTTTTCAATTAGTTTCTTTGACTCCTTTTCCCAGGTTTGCGACCAGAACGTTTGCAGAGAGCCATGCAAAACTGGTAGTGATTGTGCCAGTGGTGAACGTTGCGACAAGGGACTGTGTATCAAAGTGTGCTTTGGAGACAGCAATTGCCTCGTTGGAGAGGTGTGTATTGGCGGTGCGTGTAAACCCGGCTGTGCTGTCGATGCCGACTGCGATAGTAGTCAAGTGTGTGTGCGCAAAAAGTGCAAGTAAGTGCAATTAAGCAATTAATTTACTTATTTAGAAAAGTATAATTCATCATATGAGACATTGTAACGCCCAAAACGTTGCTGTTAAATCATAATAATTAATTGAAATAATTCAAGAAATAAATTTTGGGCGTAATGTCAATATTTGCAAATGAATAAGTCTTCAGAATATTATATGGCATTACTTAGAATTTCGTTCAATTAATTATTATAAGTTGAACTGAAAATATTTAGAAATGTAATATTGTATACCGTTTATAAAATTGAATTCCAATTCATCAAAAACAGTTCAAATAAATGTAGAAATAAATAAAATTTATTTAGAAATGAATAACTATCTTATTAAACCATGAAACAAATACAGAAAACTTAAAAATATAAAAAGTTGAACTGAAAAATAATAATAGAATTAATAATATTGTATAATATACAATTTTATATAGTATATAAAATTGAATAGTACTAAATCAAAATATACAATAAGGAAGGTTAAAAAGCCTATGCGCAGACGAAAGCTGCGTTTCAAAGCATTAAATTAAGGAAGAAGTGAAGATGGGAATCCTAATTTCAAGTTAATTTCTAATTGCGTTGGTTCTAATTGAAATATTTTCCTCCAGGTGTGCCTTGGGCTTCAAACTGACACCATCCGGCTGCCAGGATGTGGACGAATGTTTCGAATCGCCGTGCCACCGCACCGCTCTCTGTGTAAACGACGTGGGCTCCTACAAGTGCACGTGTAAACCGGGCACGGTGGGCGATCCCTATGTCGACCCGGGATGCGTGAGACCGCACCAGTGTGTCGGTGACAATAACTGCAGCGACAGTCTGGTCTGCGTCAAAGGAAAGTGCACCGATCCTTGCTCGTCGTCCGGAAATCTGTGCGGTCCGAACGCTGTCTGCTCGGTGTTCGATCATATACCGACTTGCGCATGTACCGCGGGCCACCTGGGAGATCCTTACAATCTGAATGTGGGATGCTTCAAGGTTGAGTGTTTGGATGATGAGGATTGCCAGAAAGACAAGTACTGCGATGTGCAAAGCAACAAGTGTATGAGTGAGTATCAGTTGAGAAAATTTATTCATTAAAATCAATTTTTGTTTTGGTTGACTGTGTATAACAATTTGAAGTCGGGATAAAAAAATGTGAAATTGGTATATCCAATTATATTGGAATCCAATAGTCATTTATTGGATTTCTCAACCATACTTGTTATTTTTATTTGCTTCGGATGATGCCCACATAAGTGTTTTACTTGTACGTGGGTAATGAGGTGAAGGATGATACTGTGAAAAAGTGCCAGACGGAACGGGAATTGAACCCGAGACCAGTGAAGCGATAGCAGACTGAAGGTGTGACGCTCCAGCCAACTAAGCTACACCGGCTCGCCTAATCATAGTAGTTCTCTATAATCGTGTAAAATGTATTATTTGTTTAATTTCTTTTTCCACGACACATAACAAGAATTATTATACTAATAATTATCATTTGTGGATAATTAAATAGAGATATCAAGCCTGTGATGTCGAGATAGACAAAATTATTGATAAATAAGTCTTCATTGATGAAAAATTTGTATTATTTAATCCTGATTTATGGATTCAATACAATAAATTACTATTTGATACGACTTTAGGAAATTCATTGTACAACTGCAATATGCTTTTCCCTTTTCAACAAAGGTATCATTGTTTTCCTTCACAGATCCTTGTGACAACCTCAAGTGCGGCCGTGGAAAATGCAAAGTGCAAAGTCACCGAGGCGTGTGCTCCTGTTTCCAAGGCTACACGAATGTCGACGACAAGTGTGTCGATGTGAACGAGTGCGAAGACAACCCTTGCCACAAAACAGCCGCTTGCAAGAATACACCCGGAGGCTACCAGTGTACTTGTGCCGAGGGTCTGGTCGGTGACCCCGTTGAAGGCGGATGCAGGCGACCTGGCGACTGTCTGTCTGACAACGATTGCCCGCTCAGTGCTGCCTGTGTGGACAACACCTGCAAGAATCCTTGCGAATCGACCAGCGCCTGTGGAGCCAATGCTGAATGCTATGCGACCGATCATGCTGCCGTGTGTAAATGTCCTGCGCAGACTAGGGGTGATGCTAAGGTGAATATCTTGAAATAGTTTTATATTCACACCAATGTCATGATAAATAATCAGAATCGATCTTGAGAACTGAGAAATCAATAGAAGTTCATTTCCAAGACCTGCTAATGCTGTAGCAATATTCTTATTGCGCTTCATATCATTGAATTAAATTGTGAGTTTTTGAGTTCATATGAATTTTGAAATAAAATTTTGAAGTAAGTTATCAGAAGAAGGAAATCTAATAAATTTCTAACAGTGGAGAAACAATTTTTGAAATACTTTATTGAAGAAGCATAACTAATGGAAAACAAATACATCTAGCCTACTCATTGAAGTATTTTTATTAATATAATGAATTCTGAATTAAACTATCGGGGTAAGTTGTAATGAATTCTACGTCCTTATTTCTCAATTAACCATCAACTTTCTTTAGATTAAACTACTATCCGATTCATCCACATAATGGAATAGCTTTCATTGGAGGATATCAAATGATTAATGAGCCATCTAGACATCCACAATCTACTAACAAAAATTCATTTCAAATTTTGCAGTGAAAGTAATGAAATATCCAAAAGCGATCTCCATCATTGACTTTGTTATTTACCAAAGCAGAATCACGTGGTACCATCTTGGTCTCTTTCATAAAAGTTTAAAGAACGTGTAATACAGAAAGAAGACCTTTCATACTAGGCATGAATGTTACGGTGTTCTATGCACAAATCTTACTTCCAATGTGTGACGGATTTTTCCTTCATTACAGGACTTTCAAATTTCTATGAAACATGCCCGAAACCCCCAAGTATGTTTTTTATGTACAAATCTTACTTCTAATGTGTGACGGGTTTTCCTTCATTACAGGGCTTTCAAATTTCTATAGAACATGCCCCAAGTATGTTTTTTGTCTTTGTGTATTTGTTTCACGTTTACATTGTTCTCTAGGTTGAATGCGTGCGACTGGAGTGTGTGGACAGCATAGACTGTTCGAACGCACAGGTGTGTCTGAACGGAGTCTGCGCCGACCCGTGCAGTCTGGGTAACGTCTGCGGACTGCAGGCAGAGTGTGCGGCGGCCAATCACGAGGCTGTCTGCACGTGTCGTCCGGGCCACACGGGAGATCCGCATCTCGGCTGTATTGCGCTGCAGTACTGTGCAACCGACAGTCAGTGTTCGTCGGGTACCAAATGCTCGAATGGCATTTGTGCGACCCTGTGTAGCAGTGGCAGGCAGTGCATCAGCGAACAGCTGTGTATTAATGGGGTCTGCCAGGCCACCTGTAAGCGGAATGCCACCTGTCCTGAGCTGCAGTACTGCGAGAAGGGTATCTGCATACAGGAGTTGCAGTGTCAGCGGGATGGTGACTGTGAGACGTCGCAGAATTGTGTGGAGAATAGTTATGGACAGGTAAGAAACCGGTTTAATTTCAGAGAGACCTTTTCATTTAATTTATTTATTTAGCGTATGGCTTTTAATAGTGGGGAGACCCGAGTAGGGTTGTTCCACTTCAACCAATTATCCCTTGATAGGGAACATGGTGAAAGTTTGTTTTCACTTAGAAAACAGACATCATTTAATAATAAACTTTTATTTTCCAATGCTAGTATTGTAATAAACGATTTATGTAATTCAGTTTTAATAATTGAGAACTTTCGAGCGAAAAGAAATTGCCTTCCAACAGACAAAGACTTACACGATGAAGTCCATTTGAATTTTTTTTTGTCATACTAATAGGTTTCCTTTAATGAAGTTAGATTAGTAGTACTAATTAGATTCGTACTAGTTTTAGTACTAAATACAGCAGTACTACTAATCTAACTTCATTCAAGTAGTTAATTCACGAGATACACAAGTAGTTACAATCAAGAGATTGTAAATATATAAAAATGTACAGAACTTTCACATGGAGAGAAATAAAATACTTAACTTTAAAGTAAATTTCAACCGCATGGTGACCTTCATTAGAAGTGATAAGAAAGAATATTTTTTATTCGATGTGTTGAACTGATTGTCTATATTCAATCTACATGATAAATTGAACAAACATTTTTATTCTTCTCTCTCCAGGTTGAATGTAGAAATGTGTGTGAAGGCTCGATACTATGCGGACGTAACGCTGAATGTTCAGGAGTGGATCACAAGCCAATTTGCACGTGCAAGAAAGGCTATCACGGCAATCCGAAGATCGCTTGTCACCCGATTGAGTGCAACTCTCATAACGACTGTTCGAACGACAAAATGTGTGAAGATCATATGTGCAAAATTTCATGTTTGGCGAGAAATCCTTGCGGTGCCAATACACTTTGTTCTGCTAAGAATCACAAACAGGTATGTACCAGTACTCTTCATTCTGATCTATCTCACTTAGATTTTAATAGATATTAATCTCTTAATATAGATAATAGAATACTTTAAGTTAGCATTAATTTGGTGGTTTTAATTGAAAATCCCTGTTTTTTCCAAAATTTCTGCTATTGTACCCACCATTTCTCTGTAAATATTTGAATTAAATCAATTATCTTACTGACATATCAAATCAGTTTTGAATCCCTAATAGATCCAATAAAGTACAGCAATTTACCTTGGTATAATATCTGCCTCAAAAAAATTCAATCAGTTAAATGTATGCCTTCTGCTTTTTTGTATTACAGTACAAAAATTAAAATTTCTGTTGAACAGGCCTCAGATTATATTGGCTTATGAGATTTATGAATTGATTTACGAAAACTATTTATTGCTTTATGAAAGATATCGGTTCTCATTCAACATTCCTCTTTTTTCACTATTAAGATTCTCTCTATCTAAAATTGTGAATGTGAACATAACCTCTATTTGAAATATTCATGAAAGTTAAGAAGATGAAGTGTGCTGTGGTTTTGGACTGTGTGTCTGTGTTTTCAAATTAACTGTAATCGTTCAACTTCTTTTACGAGTCTGGTGAAATGTTATGATATTTAAACATAATTAAAAACACTTGAATATGGTCAACTGTCACATATTTAAATAAATTCACATATATAATTTTTTTTATCGTATGGCTTATTATCGGTGGGGAGACCCTTACGGGTAGGTTCCACCTCGCCTAATTGCACAATTTTTTGTGTCGGTCATATAATAATATGAAAACTCTTGAATATTGTCAACTATCACATATTTAAATAATATTCGCATAAAATAATATGAAAACTCTTGAATATGGTCAACTTTCACTCATTTAAATCACTGATAGTATTCTCATTATTTGTACTTGCTTGAATATTTTCGCATACAATACAAATAATTATTCTTCATTTCACTTTGTAGGTTTGTTCGTGTCAACCCGGCTACACAGGCGATCCGTACGTCGGCTGTAACCTGATCGACTTCTGCATGGAATCGCCGTGCGGCGAGGGAGCCCACTGTGACAACTCGAGAGGCACCTACAAGTGTCTGTGTCCGCTGGGTACTGTCGGCGATCCCTACAAAGAGGGCTGTCACGCTCCTGTCGAGTGTCAGACTGACGACGATTGTCCAACAGCTGCCAAATGTATTCAGGACAATGGCATACCCAAATGCAAAGGTAAATATTCAAACTCAGAATGCAAATATTCTAAAATTCAATGATCAAAACTTGTCTTGGGATCACTACATTGTTCAGCTGTGCAGTAAAATTTGTTCAGGAGTATTTGCACACAGACAGATATCATGATTGAGTACAGGTTACACTAAATTGACAAGTGCAGTGTAACATGCACTCGTAATGTCGTATATTCGATACATGCAATATTGGTATGGGCAAGCTTAAGGCCCGTACTAGACGATCATATGTTTTATAATAAATCTTTGACGAACATCTTTGATAGTCTTTTAGGGCACCTTTTATAAAATATTAAATACAAGTAAAACATATGATCGTCTAATACGGGCCTAAGAATTTAGAGAGAGTTTTCAGAATGCAAAAGAAAGCTGTGAGGGCAATGAAAGGTCTCAAGCCACTAGAGTCCTGCAGATGATATTTTAAAGATCTAGGACTTCTAACTGTGCCTGCCCAGTACTTATTTAAAGTGATTATGAACCATATTAGGCATAGTTACCCATTTTGTTGCTTCAAATCGTATGTTATTTTTCCAAGACCCGTATGCACCATCTTCATTTAAAACAAGTGTTACGAATTGAAGTTTAAACTGTGGATTTTCAGTTGAAACCGTGGTTTTAAAGTTCGAACAAAGTTAAGAATATGTTTTTTCTTCATTGTTTAAACGAAGATTCGGTAAAATTCGTGCCTAAATCGTAGTTTAACTATAGTAGGCTATTGATAAAAAATGATCATTCTCACAAATAATTTAATATCGCTTGTAGTTTTTATCACTTCAAACTCAGCTTTGGTAATTTTCACTTCCATTTTACCATTTTTAGTGGCAATATTCTAAAAAGACTCAAAGTACCTAGTAAGTTGTGTTGTGATGAACAAAAATGTGATATGTTCTAATATTGTTGAAGGTTTTTGATTTTTCATTGTGTAAAGAGTATTGTTATCGGTAATTGATTAATAGAACAAAAAATTTACTAATTTTATGAACTTTGTTATGTTTTCTAGGTGCTTGTGAAAATCACGTATGTGGACCCAATGCGGAGTGCTTTGCTAGTGAGCATGTGAGTGCGTGCGTTTGCAATACGGGCTACGTTGGAAATCCGAACGATCTGACTGTGGGCTGTAGACCCAAGCCAGTTCCGTGTAAAGCTTCGTCTGAATGTCCTGCCAATACTTACTGCTATGGAGATTTCTGTAAACGTAAGTAACTTTAAACAGATACATTTTTAACAGCTCTCATACTGAATAGTAAATAGTACAGATCTGAATGAGAATGCTTGTTTAGGTAATATAATATTCTGTATCAGCAGCACGATTATTCTATATCCTTCGTAAATCCGAATCCCTATGTCCATATTGGTCGATTTTGTATACTGCATAGCATGCTACCAATGCTCAAAGATAATTATGCAGCATGCTGTACAGCTCATTAAAATCGACGAAGTGTGGACATAGGCTACGGAATAACGCATTCCGGGACAACTCATTTTATTGTTCAAAAACTGGAAGAGTTCAATGTCTTGAGACTATGAAATTGATTGAAATATGTTTTCCAATATTCAGAATTTTAAAAATATATTGGTCGTTGTATTTTTACTGACTTCTTATTGTTTTGAACAAATGCTAAGGCCCGATTACACCAAAGTCGCTACAAACGTAGTACTAGAAGTAAGCCCATTTTAAACGGGTGTGGTGATAATGATTTTGTCATTTTTTGTTCGTTTAGAACTAATTGTCGCTCAAACCTGCTTTTCGTTTTTGGTGAAATCAAGCCTGAAGTAAATATTTGTATTTGACTCCTATTCAACGCATTCTATGTGTTTTTCATTTTTCGCCGCCCCATTTCTTGATAAACTTCGTATTGAATTTTGTACAATCCTGTTTTTAATCCCAACATTTTATTACAGCTCTTTGTGAGGCGACCAGTGAATGCAGTCTGTCGGAGTACTGTGTGAAGGGCCAGTGCTTGAATCCATGCGATGAGCCAACCGCCTGTGGAATGAATGCTGAGTGTAGAGTGCTGTCCCACCAGAAACACTGTTCCTGTCCACCTGGATTCACTGGCAATCAGAGTGTTGAGTGCATAAGAAGTAAGTTTCCTAATTATTTTAAAAGATTTTTAGACTAATTTCAATTCTTGTTTATTTCAGTACCGATTGCTCGCGAAGAAATGCTATTCTTCATTTTTCGTAACTATCATCAATTTTGTGTGCTAATTTATTTTCAAAGATTTCCAATATAATTAATTTGAATTTTTGTTTATTTCAGTACCGATAGCTTGCGAAACGAATGCTGATTGTGCATTGGGAAGTACCTGCAAGGAAGGAGTGTGTCGAGCTGAATGCCGTAATGATAACGAGTGTGCCTTCAACGAGAAATGTCTGAAAAATACCTGCATATGTGAGTATTGATTTACTATCTCATGATTTGATTTGATAAATGAACCATAAATTGGATGTATGCAACCCAAGTTACACATATTACATTACAAATTTATTCGTAGATTTCTGATGAAATTTGTGGAACACTATTATGAAATAATATAATACAGTTTGAAGTTGTTTACTCTTTACTTTAAAGACTAAAAAAGTTATCTTTATTATATCCAAATGAAATAAAACACTAAAGGATATTGTCAATTCCACTTTCTTATTATTTTCAGCACTGGACCGCGGTTTCGTGGCTACATCAGTCACATTCTCAAAGTATTGCTAATATGTAGCCAGCATAAAAACCAAGTTGAATTGAAATCATATTCTCGTTTCACATTCATAGGACTATCTTGCTTTTTGATCGTGTTAAATGTTCCATTTTCAATCCGTTCTATTTATTTGTTACAAGGAATTTAGAAAGAAATATAGGAGAAACAGAGTAGTACTTTGGTAATATAGTAGTACTGTGTAGTTTTTGACATTAAAAATTTGTGATTGTTCAGTGACATGCCGACTGGACAACGACTGTTTCCTGGGCCACATCTGCCTGCACAACATGTGCATATTCGGCTGTCACTCGGACGAGGACTGTGCGGCGAGCGAGGCGTGTCGTGACAACCGCTGCTTGCGGCCGTGTCAGCCGTCGCCGTGCGGCGCCAACGCCGTCTGCTCCGTCTCCAATCAGCGGGCTAGCTGCTCGTGTCGCGACGGCCTTGTGCCCAGTCCCACCGCTCAGGTTGGTCTCGAGTTTATTCATTTATCTATATGAACTGGAGTCACCAAAAGCCTTCAAAAACAATTATTTAATTTAAACACAAATTACAGTACCTACATTATCAACTTAGAAGAGTTAAGTCCATTGCTCATATTAGTCTCGGGTTTATTTATTTATCTATATAAACTGGAGTCACCAAAATCCTTTGAAAAACAATCAAGTTATTTAATTTAAACACAATTTCAGTATCTACATTATCAACTTAGAGGAGCCAAGTCCACTGCTCAGATTAGTCTCGAGTTTATTTATTTATTATGAGCAGGAGTTAAGGAACTAGAGTCACTAAAAGCCTTTACAAAACAATTATTCAATTTGAACACAAATCGCTGTACATCATCAACACAGAGGAACCAAGTGTCTTTACTGAATCTGGCAGAAGACTGGCTAAAAACTATTGAGACATTGAGATCAAGTACCACAATAGAATTCTAAATCAGCACTATCTAAGGGGTTACCAGATGTAACTTCGGTTAGATGAAAACTTAATTCCTAAGTTGCTTTTTAATAGCAACTTAAAAAGTTACATCGAAACTTCGGATTTCGACAATGAGTTTTTTATTAGAATATTTCTTATTATTTTTGTTTATGTTGGCCTATTAATTCAGCGATTTAAAATCGTTACTTGAGGGGATGTACAACAGGCTTTTGCCCAAATCTATTTCTCTTTCAATTATTGAAATTGAAATACTTGAGTCTCCAAAATAAACATAGAAGAAATTACTAGAATAGAATAGAAAAATGCTTTAATGTCCATTTTTGTTTTGTACAGTACAATAATATCAAAGAACATTTACGACTTGATTTGAAAATCGTCAGCCGGAAAGTCGGGAAACCAAATTGTTATCCGAAGCTCTCAGTGACTTAATTTTCTGATGCCATCTTGCAATCCTTTTTAGAAAAAATTAAGCCTATTTTCATCCGTATTATCCTTGTAAAACGATTCAATTTCATAAGTTACATAATTGAGCACAGTGACAACCATCAAATTCATATTTAAAATTGTTTGTTGTTTGAATAGGTTGCCTGTGTGCGTGCGCCTGCCGCACCATGCTCAACAAACAGAGATTGTCAGCAAGGAATGACCTGTCACGAATCGTCGTGTCGACCCGTGTGCTCCTCGGACTCGGGCTGTCTGCGCAACGAGCATTGCGACCTCTCATCGGGCGTCTGCAAACCGCTCTGCCGTCGCGACGACGACTGTCTCAACGGAGAGATCTGCGAGAACCTGATTTGCGTAGCCGGATGTCGCAGCGATTTCGGTTGTTTGAACGACAAAACGTGCGTTAACAACAAATGCATTGATTTGTGTGAATCGCCTACAGCCTGCGGAACTAACGCTAAATGTACGATGGTTGGTCACCAGAAACAGTGTGTTTGTCCGAGACCTCTCACGGGAGATCCTAACATCGGCTGTCGTCATCAGATAATCGCCTGTCAAACTGATAAGCAGTGCGGGAAGGGGAAGACCTGTTACGGAAATACGTGTGCTGGCAAATGTCAGACGGATCTGAACTGTCTTTCGGACGAGAGGTGTGTGGCGGCAGTTTGCAAGTCGGTTTGTAACTCGGACTCGAAATGCAGCACCGGACAGATATGTGAGAACAGACTGTGTGTGGCGGGTTGCAGGAGTGACACCGTTTGTCCTGATCATCAAGCCTGTATTGATAAACAGTGTAGAGGTGAGTGGAAATTTAATTCAAATTTATTTTCACAAAAAATGCGCTGAATATAAAAATTTAAACATTCTCAGAATTCAGAGTGAATGAATAATTGAAAAATGTATTTTCTAACTAATCAAAACTCTTCAATTAACATTGTACTAAATGTTTTAGTCTATTCCTCCCTCAAAGAAAGAAAGTTGGAAAAAGTGGACAGAGATCTAAGATGGTGTTTGCTTTAATCCTCCTAACATTTAGTATGAAAATAGGCCTACTCCCAACTTATACGGGGTGTTTAAAAAAGGACTTTACAACTTTGAAATTGCATATAAATTTTCTAAATAAAGGTATACATAACTGGATTTGGTGTTGTTTTAAAGGAAAACACATTTTCTGCATAAATGTAACTACGAATAGTAAACTCGCGAAACATGGTTGTAAAGAATGAAACTTACGTGACCTATTAACTTGCGTAGTAACATTTCTCTCCTTATTAATTTATTTATACATTTATTGGCAAGATACATTACAATGTGAGATGAATCAACAGACATTTGTCCAAAACTGCTTCTTTCCCAAATTTTGATAAATAGTCCAGAGGTTATGTTGTTGATTCATCTTATGCTACTGATCAACCAATTTTGTTCTCTTTGTTGGAGCACTATACACAGTTTTGTAATGTCTTCACTCTTCTACGATAATGTTTCCATTTTCAAATAAAAATCAAATTTATTGCCATTTATTATTAAATTAGATCTCCTTGCTACTTGTAGTCTGTACTCAATCTTTTCATTTCTTCAGTTTCGTACTTTTGTGGTTTCATGCAATTAATTATCGCTTTTTTGTTGTTTCTTCATCAGACCCATGCGACGGAGCAACAACGTGCGGCGCATGCGCTGTGTGTCGCGTGATCAACCACAGCGTGCAGTGCAGTTGTCCGATGGGTGCGGTTGGCAACCCTGCGGTCGCCTGTCTCAAGCCGGCGCTGCGCTGTGACGGTGCGTGCGAGTGCGATGACGACACTGGCATGTGTATTGGTCGCTGCTCGACCAATAAGGATTGCGCCTGTGGCGAGTCGTGTCTTAACGGGATGTGCGCATCTAAGTGCTCGGCTAATTTCGGATGTCCACCGGTGGGTGCTAGTTATTAACTTATTTTTTTTTGGATTTATTTATTTATATATTCTCGTTCATTTCAGCAAATAACAGTTTTTTTCTGAGGGAGATGCCTCATTAGTTCTACAGAGACTGTATAATAACAGTGTGGCCATTTTATTTCACACTTTTGATTGGTTATTTCAAATCAAATCAAATCATTTATTTATCCTTGAAACAAAATACAGCAAACTTAAAAAGTACAATAAAAAATAATAGAATTAACAATACAATAGATATAACATAAAATAGTATTAATATACTGTATTAATAACAAGGAAGGTCCCTGCAAAGGCAACAGCCTGAGGTTAGCTCGGTAAAATCCAGCCAGCCATACTATTGCCGATTCCCATAAGATTTGCGTTGAGATAAGTGAATCATATGTTGAATGATACATTTCCAACCTATAATTTGCCTTTGCCAGTGTTAATTTTCATCATTTTTAAAGCAATACCAAGAGTAGAAAGACTATTTTTAATGTTATAAGTTATCTTCGATGTTTTTTCTCTCAAAATAAGTTTGATAAATGAGTGAATGTGTTCAAGTTTGCCTATAATGTATATCAAAATTCGAAGGTTAAAAATGGCTTGTGTTCTATTGAAAAAATAATGAATGTCATTATTTTATTATTACAGGGACACATTTGCATCAACGGAATTTGTCATAAGGGATGTAAATTCAACAGTGACTGCAGTTCAGAGAGAGCCTGCTACAATGGCCAGTGCTTGAATCCTTGTTCGAGGGAACCGTGTGGCACCAATGCTATATGTCGTGTATCCGAACACCGGCCTGTTTGCCTATGTCCCGAGGGGTGAGTTCACATTCTTTTTCTATTTTTTAACAAATAACAATTGAAATAATATGTTTACTCATTCAATACAACAATGTCTTAGTTTTATGAAAATATAATTTCGCTTCAATACTGAAATTAACTGCTCTTATCGATTTTATTATTAATTTACTCTTTTATCCATTATACCTGCTCTTGAAAATATTATTTCTCTATGACCATACATTCTCCAGTTGCCTTGTATTGGTTTCAATCTTATTTTATGTTTGTTGCCAGGCATCAAGGTGAACCAAGCCTAGCCTGCATACCATCCAAGTGCAGCAAAGACTCGGAATGCGCCCTGAACCAGAAATGCGAGGCAGATGGTTCGTGCCGGATTCCCTGTTTGAAGCACGGTGTCTGCGGCCTGAATGCCCAGTGCCAGGTTGTGGATCGCAAAGCACAGTGCTCATGTCCGCCGGGATATTTCGGAAATCCGAAATCCGAATGCAAACAAGGTGTGTATAATTTCCTATCATCGGTATAATTTCCTGTCAAGGTGTGTATAATTATCTCTATTGGAACCAATGATTGAATTTAAATTTTTCAAACACACTCAAATCAAAATGAAAATCACACTACAAAGTACATTACACTATATTGTATAATATATTAGACTTATGTCAAAGTATTAGTCTAATCTAATTCTAAAGCTAGGCGTACACCGGTTAGTCAAGACAAGACAAGACGAGATTAGTCACGTTTAGTCACAGCACACACCGATGCAATGATGTCCGATGCACACACCTGTTGACTAACCGGTGTACGCCTAGCCTAAGAGCTCCAACAAACAAAAAATTGGATGGGAAAATTTCCACTTTCAAAAGCCACTAATGATGCCTGAGAAACTTGCAGCTGATTTAATGTGATCAGCATTCTGAGTTATGATAGAAATACAGGCAAATTGATAATAATTTATATCAATGGCATTTTTATATGCTTTATCAGACCGAGAAGAAACGTTCAGTAGCCTTTGATGTACTTCATTAATTGTGAAGAAAAAGTTCATCTTTTAAACTTTAACTCATTTGTAGAATTTCTATCGATATTGACATTTTTACATGTTTAGCATACGGACCAAAGAGAAGCGTTGCAGCAATGCAGTTTATTTATTGTGAAGAAAATCTTCATATATTATTTCAATATTATTTTACTTGTTTGTAGAATTTATATTTATATTGTGGAACTCCATAATAAACGACAATGCCTTATACTTTCAAATTCTCCAATTATTTTAAGAGACTTTCAAGTAGTAAACTAACATAACTTACGTTACATATCAATCATTTTTTTACTTCAGGTATCGAAAGCTGTGCAAGAAATCCATGCGGTGAGAATACGAGATGCCGTGACCTGGCCGGAGGTTTCGAGTGTACGTGCATTCCAGGATGCACCGGCGATCCTTACAGAGGCTGCCTATGTCAGGGACCCATGCTTGACCTGTGTCGCGGGTTCCAGTGTGGAGTGAATGCTGTGTGCAAGTCGGATAATCAGAATCAGCCCCAGTGTCATTGTCCCGATAACTTCCCGATTGGAGATCCATTCATAAGATGTGAGTTGCTGCTTGCTTTCATTTACTTCTCGTTTGAAAACAAGAAAATTCTCAATCCTTATGTCCACACTTGGCCGATTTTTGTGGGCCGCATATAATGCTTGAGATAGATAGATAGATAAATGACTTCATTTTTTCACTTTTTACATTACAAAGTTTTTGAGCATTGATAGCATGCTGTGCAGCACACAAAAATCGACCAAGTGTGGACATAGGGATAGAATGGGTATCCAATAATTATATTTGAAGAGTAATTTTTCGAACTTGCAAAGAATAGGCGAGATTTAGTTGAAGGTGAAGTCTCATTAAAAGAACTGAATCTTGTCTTCTGATTTTAAACATTTAAAAAAGTTTCATTTGACCAATATAAAGACAATAAATACATTTTAGAAGCACAAAGCCAACCTTATAAAATAAATAAAATAAAGATAAAAAGTTTCATTTGGCCAATATAATACATTTTAGAAGCACAAAACAAAGCAAACTTGAAATAATAATTATGCAGAAAAAGTTAATTAAAATTTCAATTCAAATTGGTACATCCCTCTTCAAGCGAACTTTTGATGAGGGATGAGTCTTCTTTAGACAAAACAAAATATTGGCCTACGTAATGACTTATTCAATAAATGTAGCTTACAGCATACCTAGTCCCATCATACACTCTTGATAGAATTCTTTAATCAAACGTCCTTTCTCTAAAATTCGTTTCTCAACGTCATCAAATCTTAGTTTACAAGATTACTGATTAAGTTGTGCAGTTCAAATTAGATTTCATGCTCTTGCTTTCTAAAACTTAATTGATGGTAATAATGAAGAAAACGTGTTTATATATTATTGTTTTTGGAACTCTAATTGTTTGTGCTTTAGAGGTGAAAAATAATATATATTATCTATGAGAGATTATAGGCATTTATTTGTTATGGATAGTATTATAAAAGTGGAGTTCAATTTTTATATTGTGTTGCTTTTTGACAGGCAAAGCAGTGAAAGGAGGAGATTGCCGTACTGCGGGATGTGGAAAAGGAGCTCAATGCGTCAAGGATGGTAACGGCTACCATTGCAAATGCTCTCCAGATTCTGGCGAGGAATGTCTGCGAGGTATTTATGCAATCTGTAAAATATTACAATCATTTAATAACATCATAACAATTGTGGTAAATTCGACCCCAAAATCGTATCACTTCCTAATTTATGTTGGAACCAATCATCTATCTTCAGTACAAGGAATTCAGTGGCTAGATCACTTGAAGAGCATTCTAAAATTCAAATTCTAATTTCTAATTCGCTCAAATTTAAAATCATGTGAACCAGTGTTTTCAGAGTTTAGGAGTATTGACGACTGTATCACTTCAGAAGCATTCTAATAAGTTATTCGTGATTCAAATTTAAAATCATGTCAACCAGACTTATTGAAGTTTAGGAGTGTTGAGAGTTTTAAAATTCAATAGAACTGGAAATTTTATATAATGCATGTTGCATGAACATTACCGGAACTAACTTCAATTCTCTTAGACTAGATCCTCCCAATAATCGTAATAATTGAGAAAATTTGAAATTGTGCAACTCTTTAGTGTTTTATTATTGTATCAGGATCTCAATAGAAATGTATTACTCAAAAATTTTTTTCGTCATCCATTTTCATAGCATAACTCCAAATGTATAGTATAGAAATATGGTATAGTTCATTAGGAAGCTCCTAATATCAATGAGTCCCCATACTAACATGAATTTGAACGAGTTAAAACTGTTATGTATTGAATTTCACAACAAATTTTGATAATCAGCTTCTATTATTTCTATAAACTGGTAAATTTACAACATGTACAAAATTTTGAGTTATAATATTTCACTACTATTATATTCATTATTCAAATGCATGCTGTTATTTATTACGGATATTTTGTATATTACTTGTACAGTAGGTAATGAAGGGAATGTACAATAAAACGTGTCAATATGTAATAAAATTATCTTTCATCCGTAGTAAGAAATTGGCAGGGTTGTAAATACCTAATTTATTGTAAATTATTTACTCTAAATTTTCTAATCTTCTCATCCAATTAGTAAATAAACTGTGCTGAATGTTCATTGAAGCAGTATCCAATCTGTCTTATCAGTAACTTTTTTCATTGTCTTATTTAATATTCAAAAATTTCATCAGTTTATGAAATTCTTACTCAGGTCAAATACTTTTTCAAACTCAGAATATTTTGAATACCATACACATTCATCATAATCTATTATATATCATATAATGCCATTCATCTGTCATTTATTAATTTTTAAATCTCATTGAACATGGCAATTCAGTTCAGTCATTCACTTTGGCCATGCTTCTTATAATGTTAGCTATCATTCTTCAATAGCAATTCTTCAAAATTCCATTGAAAATTGGTTTGTTGGACGATTTCAACTTACAGTTTAAGAATATTGATCCAATTATTTTATTGATACTGCTTACTGAAATAGGTTCAGTCAAGATATCACCTCCACCTTCAATATTCGAAATATTATATTGCAATAACTATTGAAAAATCCCTCAAATTCATATTGAAATATTATTGTCTCCCAATTTTCTATTTTCTCCTTACAACTAATGCACCTCTTTTCACTTATTTATAAGAAGATATTTATTGATAAAGAGAGATAGAGAGAATATTTAGTCAATACCAGTTATTGACAAGTCAGATTGGGAACTGTGAAAGGTAACATTCTCACAATAGCTTTGATAATATATTTTCAATATTAATCAATTAATTATCAATTCAATCAAAATTGAAATCACAATTTTGTCCATTATCAGAGAGTTTCAGCTACAATCAGTAGACAGAATTTTAGCCACAACCAATTCAATAGAATTCATTTTTGTTGCATTACTTTTTTGAACATTGATATCAAAATTTCTATCTATTTCACAGTTTTGGTTTGTGCGTTAAGCGTTGTATGGCGCATGCGCACCTGTTGATAATTCTAATGTCTTGCTTCTCTGTCTCTCAACTTAACACTACCACGTGTTGTGTAAATAGCATGTACATCTATTTGTGAGAAGTATCTCTACCTTTTACAGTTCTTACAGTCACTCTCTCTCTCACTCTCCTATCTCTGTCTCTATCTCTCTTCAAAACGGTTGTTGTTTTCATTTGGTGTCTCATATACATTCTTTTGGACTTTGTTCTGTTTTGTTCATATCTCCTTCTCATTGCGGTTGCATCCTCAGAACACGAATGCAGCGATGATGACGAATGCCCAAACGAAAAGGCTTGTGTTGAAAGAAAGTGCGTCGAAGTATGCAGTGTGCGGGGCGTCTGTGGCGAGAATGCCCTTTGTCAGCCCGTCAATCACAAGCCCATGTGCTACTGTCCCCAGTGCTATGTAGGTGACCCGAAAACCGTCTGCATCCCAGATCCCGATCTCAAGTGTAGATCAGCACCAATACCCGAATCACAAACCGACTGCCAACACAATTCAGAATGCTCCGACAAACACGTTTGCATTGATAACCGTTGCTCAGATCCTTGTCAGACTGGTTTATTCAAATGCAACCCGCCCAAAAAGTGTGAGACCAAAAATCACAGTCCAGTATGCATCTGTAAATCAGGATTTGTTATCAATGAGCTTGGTGAACTGAGCTGTGCACCAGACAAAATAGAATGCACCAAAGATGAAGATTGTAGCTCCAATACAGCTTGCATCAACTCAAGATGTCAAAGCCCTTGCTCCCTATCACTGTGTCCTGTTAACAAAACGTGTGCCGTACTAAACCACCGTCCCGTATGTCTGTGCACTGAAGAGTGTCACCCTTCACTGACCATTTGCCTCCGTGATAACGGCTGTCCTCCCCACCTCGCCTGCTCCAACTTCCAATGTGTCGATCCCTGTCGTAATATCACCTGTCCACAAGACGCTCCCTGCACTGCTGAAGACCACAAACCTGTCTGCAAATTCTGTCCAAAGGGCTATACCTCGGACAATAGATACGGATGTCTTAAAGGTAAACTATTATTCTCAAACGTACTTTCCATACATTATTTTTGCATTCAAGCTGCAAGCATAGAGACTGATCAATTGTGATTTACTCTTCAATAGCAATCAATCAATGGAAAATTAGTTCAATCAATACTTTTCAAGTTTCCGTTTCTTTCCACCTTATTAATACTGTGTAGAACTCTTCTGTTGTTTAATTTTGCATCCTATGTGGAAATAACAGTGTAGATAGTTTATTGCCTAATGGTATTCTGCTGAATGTCAAACGTCTATCACAATATTTATGTTGTTCATCTTTGTAATATACAGTACATATTCATGTTTAAATTATAAGTTTCCTCGAAATATTTTAATATTAGTTCTCATTTTAATATCATTTCACCTTGCAAATTTTTGATTTCCTATTGAAAAGTTTCATTTCCACTGTAGAATATTAAACATATTTTCATAGTCAATTCCTATTGTAATTTCTTATAGTATGAGAAAGTAAAATCACTATCAAGTTTATTCTTGTTCCAATAATAGAATTGGTTTTTGAGAACCGTCCTTGGGATTGTAGTACTTGTGTAGCCTATTTGAAAATAATTGTATGAAAGTTGAGTGCATGAGAATGAATTTCCTTCAAAGTTGAGTTAAACAATTTTACTTTTTTATAGTTTTACTTAATGAAATGCATGATATTTATGATTGAAAATGAAATATATTTTATCTATTAGTTTGACATTCAGCGAATGGGTTCGTGTAAGAATTTAACAACTTTATGTAAATTAAAATGTTTAGGAAAAAGTATCTTCTAATTTCGAAAATTATCTTTCTTTTCTGTTAATAATGATTTATTAACATGTTCTAAGTTTCCAACTAACAAGAGTAATTAACAATTGGTTATTAATAATGTACATAATAAATGTGTGTTGGATAAAATGGTTTCACAGAAGATAAGCGCTGCACACAGGACATGGATTGCACAGATAATCTAGCCTGCATAGATGGACAATGCACAGATCCATGCACCAATGAAACCTGCGGCACAAATGCATGGTGCATCGCAAAGGCACACAGGCCAATATGTTCATGTCTTCCAAATTTTGAGGGAGATCCGACTAAACGATGCTTCCAACTCATACATATTATAGCTAATACTAGTGTTATATCCAAAGATCAAAATTCTGATGGTAGTCCAACGAATATTTCAACAACCACACCCATATCTGAGAAAATATCAGATAGGGATGGAGACAATACAGAAAGAACCTCTGGTTACCCAGAAACCCAGTCCACTGTTCCAAGCCATACCATTACTTCCGAACTACCTTCCTCCCCTCATATAATTACTAACGAATCTGATGAAACACAACAAACACAAACAATCCCAACAGATTATAGCATAACTAAGATGCCCAAAGTCACAGACAACCATGTAACATACCCATCTACCACTGACAACGATTCTAAAACATCAGATTATTCACAAGAGACTACAACCACAATGCCAGTGACCAAACAAGAATCACAAAATTCTATTGGAACTGGCGCAACAAGTGATTACACAACAGTGACAGGGATAGAAGCAAATACAACAGATGAATCTATGACCACTGATAGGGTCCAGTACACAACCATAGGAATTGACATTACTCCAGATGGTAGGAAACTTACTCCAGTCTCATTACAAAATGATAGCAAAACAACTGAACTGCCAAGTAGTGAGTATACAACATGTAGCTCAGTGACTGAATATAAGAGCACAAGTGAACCATCAACTATTCAATTTGATACAACTAGGATCCCAGAAAGCACATTGTCCACCTTTGTCACAAAAGGTGATGTTGTTTCAACCACATATTCGAAGACATCAGATTATTCACAAGAGACTACAACCACAATGCCATTGACCGAGCAAGAATCACAAACTTCAATTGGAACTGGCAAAATGCAACAGATGAATATACAACTGATAGCTCAGTGACTGAATATCAGAGCACAAGTGAACCATCAACTATTCAATTTGCAACTAGTGATTACACAACAGTGACAATTATAGAAGCAAATGCAACAGATGAATCCATGACCACTGATAGGGTCCAGTACACAACTGCAGGCTCTGACATTACTCCAGACAGAAGGAAACTTACTCCAGACTCATTACAAAATGATAGCAAAACAACTGAACTGCCAAGTAGTGAGTATACAACATATAGCTATGTGACTGAATATCAGAGCACAAGTGAACCATCAACTATTCAATTTGATACAAGTAGGATCCCAGAAAGCACATTGTCCTACCTTTGTCACAAAGGTGATTTGTTTTCAACCACATATTCTAAGACATCAGATTATTCTGAGACTACAACCACAATGCCAGTGACCGAGCAAGTCACAAAGTTCAATTGGAACTGGCGTAAGTAGTGATTACACGACAGTGACAGGTGGAGAAGCGAATGCGACAGATGAATCCATGACTACTGATAGGGTCCAGTAGACAACTGCAGGCTCTGAGATTCCTTCAGACAGAAGGAAACTCACTCCAGACTCATTAATAAAATGATAGCAAAACAACAACTGAACTGCCAAGTAGTGAAAATACAACTGATAGCTATGTGACTGAATATCAGAGCACAAATGAACCATCAACTATTCAATTTGATACAACTAGGATCCCAGAAAGCACATTGTCCACCTTTGTCACAGTGATGTTGTTTCAACCATAAGACATCAGATTATTCACAGAGACTACAACCACAATGCCAGTGACTGAGCAAGAACTTCAATTGAACTGGCAACTAGTGATTACACAACAGTGACAGGTATAGAAGCAAATGCAACAGATGAATCCATGACCACTGATAGGGTCCAGTACACAACTGCAGGCTCTGACATTACTCCAGACAGAAGGAAACTTACTCCAGACTCATTACAAAATGATAGCAAAACAACTGAACTGCCAAGTAGTGAGTATACAACATATAGCTCAGCGACTGAATATCAGAGCACAAGTGAACCATCAACTATTCAATTTGATACAACTAGGATCCCAGAAAGCACATTGTCCACCTTTGTCACAAAAGGTGATGTTGTTTCAACCACATATTCTAAGACATCAGATTATTCACAAGAGACTACAACCACAATGCCAGTGACCGAGCAAGAATCACAAACTTCAATTGGAACTGGCGCAACTAGTGATTACACAACAGTGACAGGTATAGAAGCAAATGCAACAGATGAATCCATGACCACTGATAGGGTCCAGTACACAACTGCAGGCTCTGACATTACTCCAGACAGAAGGAAACTTACTCCAGACTCATTAATAAATGATAGCAAAACAACAACTGAACTGCCAAGTAGTGAAAATACAACATATAGCTTTGTGACTGAATATCACAGCACAAGTGAACCATCAACTATTCAATTTGATACAACTAGGATCCCAGAAAGCACATTGTCCACCTTTGTCACAAAAGGTGATGTTGTTTCAACCACATATTCTAAGACATCAGATTATTCACAAGAGACTACAACCACAATGCCAGTGACCGAGCAAGAATCACAAAGTTCAATTGGAACTGGCGCAACTAGTGATTACACAACAGTGACAGGTATAGAAGCAAATGCAACAGATGAATCCATGACCACTGATAGGGTCCAGTACACAACTGCAGGCTCTGACATTACTCCAGACAGAAGGAAACTTACTCCAGACTCATTAATCAATGATAGCAAAACAACTGAACTGCCTAGTAGTGATTATAGAACATATAGCTCAGTGACTGAATATCACAGCACAAATGAACCATCAACTATTCAATTTGATACAACCAGGATCCCAGAAAGCACAATGTCCACCTCTCCACAACTGAAACTGTGATTACACAACTATAGAAGCAAATGCAACAGATCACAATTGGAACTGGAAGCAACTACTGATTACACAACAGTGACAGGTATAGAAGCAAATGCAACAGATGAATCCATGTCCACTGATAGGGTCCAGTACACAACTGCAGGCTCCGACATTACTCCAGACAGAAGGAAACTTACTCCAGACTCATTACAAAATGATAGCAAAACAACTGAACTGCCAAGTAGTGATTATACAACATATAGCCCTGTGACTGAATATCAGAGCACAAATGAACCATCAACTATTCAATTTGATACAACTAGGATCCCAGAAAGCACATTGCCTACCATTTTCACAAAAGGTGATGTTGTTTCAACCACATATTCTAAGACATCAGATTATTCACAAGAGACTACAACCACAATGCCAGTGACCAAGCAAGAATCACAAACTTCAATTGGAACTGGCGCAACTAGTGATTACACAACAGTGACAGGTATAGAAGCAAATGCAACAGATGAATCTATTACCACTGATAGGGTCCAGTACACAACTGCAGGCTCCGACATTACTCCAGACAGAAGGAAACTTACTCCAGACTCATTACAAAATGATAGCAAAACAACTGAACTGCCAAGTAGTGAATATACAACATATAGCTCAGTGACTGAATATCAGAGCACAAATGAACCATCAACTATTCAATTTGATTCAACCAGGATCCCAGAAAGCACATTGTCCACCTTTGTCACGAAAGGTGATGTTGTTTCAACAACAGTGACGGGTATAGAAGCAAATGCAACAGATGAATCCATGACCACTGATAGGGTCCAGTACACAACTGCAGGCTCTGACATTACTCCAGACAGAAGGAAACTCACTCCAGACTCATTACAAAATGATAGCAAAACAACTGAACTGCCAAGTAGTGAATATTTAACATATAGCTCAGTGACTGAATATCAGAGCACAAATGAACCATCAACTATCCAATTTGATACAACCATTATCCCAGAAAGCACATTGCCAAACATTGTCACAAAAGGTGATGTTGTTTCAACCACATATTCTAAGACATCAGATTATTCACAAGAGACTACAATCACAATGCCAGTGACCAAGCAAGAATCACTAACTTCAATTGGAACTGGCGCAACTAGTGATTACACAACAGTGACAGGTATAGAAGCAAATGCAACAGATGAAACCATGACCACTGATAGGGTCCAGTACACAACTGCAGGCTCTGACATTACTCCAGACAGAAGGAAACTCACTCCAGACTCATTAATAAATGATAGCAAAACAACTGAACTGCCAAGTAGTGAAAATACAACATATAGCTAAGTGACTGAATATCAGAGCACAAGTGAACCATCAGCTATTCAATTTGATACAACTAGGATCCCAGAAAGCACATTGTCCACCTTTGTCACAAAAGGTGATGTTGTTTCAACCACATATTCGAAGACATCAGATTATTCACAAGAGACTACAACCACAATGCCAGTGACCGAGCAAGAATCACAAACTTCAATTGGAACTGGCACAACTAGCGATTACACAACACTGACAGGTATAGAAGCAAATGCAACAGATGAATCCATGACCACTGATAGGGTCCAGTACACAACTGCAGGCTCCGACATTACTCCAGACAGAAGGAAACTTACTCCAGACTCATTACAAAATGATAGCAAAACAACTGAACTGCCAAGTAGTGATTATACAACATATAGCTCAGTGACTGAATATCAGAGCACAAATGAACCATCAACTATTCAATTTGATACAACCAGGATCCCAGAAAGCACAATGTCTTCCCTCTCCACAACTGAAACTGAAGCAACTACTGATTACACAACAGTGACAGGTATAGAAGCAAATGCAACAGATGAATCTATTACCACTGATAGGGTCCAGTACACAACTGCAGGCTCCGACATTACTCCAGACAGAAGGAAACTTACTCCAGACTCATTACAAAATGATAGCAAAACAACTGAACTGCCAAGTAGTGATTATACAACATATAGCTCAGTGACTGAATATCAGAGCACAAATGAACCATCAACTATTCAATTTGATACAACTAGGATCCCAGAAAGCACATTGTCCACCTTTGTCACAAAAGGTGATGTTGTTTCAACCACATATTCTAAGACATCAGATTATTCACAAGAGACTACAACCACAATGCCAGTGACCAAGCAAGAATCACAAACTTCAATTGGAACTGGCACAACTAGTGATTACACAACAGTGACAATTATAGAAGCAAATGCAACAGATGAATCCATGACCACTGATAGGGTCCAGTACACAACTGCAGGCTCTGACATTACTCCAGACAGAAGGAAACTTACTCCAGACTCATTACAAAATGATAGCAAAACAACTGAACTGCCAAGTAGTGAGTATACAACATATAGCTCAGCAACTGAATATCAGAGCACAAGTGAACCATCAACTATTCAATTTGATACAACTAGGATCCCAGAAAGCACATTGTCCACCTTTGTCACAAAAGGTGATGTTGTTTCAACCACATATTCTAAGACATCAGATTATTCACAAGAGACTACAACCACAATGCCAGTGACTGAGCAAGAATCACAAACTTCAATTGGAACTGGCGCAACTAGTGATTACACAACAGTGACAGGTATAGAAGCAAATGCAACAGATGAATCCATGACCACTGATAGGGTCCAGTACACAACTGCAGGCTCCGACATTACTCCAGACAGAAGGAAACTTACTCCAGACTCATTACAAAATGATAGCAAAACAACTGAACTGCCAAGTAGTGATTATACAACATATAGCTCAGTGACTGAATATCAGAGCACAAATGAACCATCAACTATTCAATTTGATACAACCAGGATCCCAGAAAGCACAATGTCTTCCCTCTCCACAACTGAAACTGAAGCAACTACTGATTACACAACAGTGACAGGTATAGAAGCAAATGCAACGTAGTGATTATACAACATCAGTGACTGAAGCACAAATGAACCATCAACTATTCAATTTGATACAACCAGGATCCCAGAAAGCACAATGTCTTCCCTCTCCACAACTGAAACTGAAGCAACTAGTGATTACACAACAGTGACAGGTATAGAAGCAAATGCAACAGATGAATCTATTACCACTGATAGGGTCCAGTACACAACTGCAGGCTCCGACATTACTCCAGACAGAAGGAAACTTACTCCAGACTCATTACAAAATGATAGCAAAACAACTGAACTGCCAAGTAGTGAATATACAACATATAGCCCTGTGACTGAATATCAGAGCACAAGTGAACCATCAACTATTCAATTTGATACAACTAGGATCCCAGAAAGCACATTGTCTTCCTCTCCACTGATTACACAACAGTGACAGGTATAGAAGCAAATGCAACAGATGAGTGATTATACAACATATAGCTCAGTGACTGAATATCAGAGCACAAATGAACCATCAACTATTCAATTTGATACAACCAGGATCCCAGAAAGCACAATGTCTTCCCTCTCCACAACTGAAACTGAAGCAACTAGTGATTACACAACAGTGACAGGTATAGAAGCAAATGCAACAGATGAATCCATGACCACTGATAGGGTCCAGTACACAACTGCAGGCTCTGACATTACTCCAGACAGAAGGAAACTTACTCCAGACTCATTACAAAATGATAGCAAAACAACTGAACTGCCAAGTAGTGAGTATACAACATATAGCTCAGTGACTGAATATCAGAGCACAAGTGAACCATCAACTATTCAATTTGATACAACTAGGATCCCAGAAAGCACATTGTCCACCTTTGTCACAAAAGGTGATGTTGTTTCAACCACATATTCTAAGACATCAGATTATTCACAAGAGACTACAACCACAATGCCAGTGACCGAGCAAGAATCACAAACTTCAATTGGAACTGGCGCAACTAGTGATTACACAACAGTGACAGGTATAGAAGCAAATGCAACAGATGAATCCATGACCACTGATAGGGTCCAGTACACAACTGCAGGCTCTGACATTACTCCAGACAGAAGGAAACTTACTCCAGACTCATTACAAAATGATAGCAAAACAACTGAACTGCCAAGTAGTGAAAATACAACATATGGCTATGTGACTGAATATCAGAGCACAAGTGAACCATCAACTATTCAATTTGATACAACTAGGATCCCAGAAAGCACATTGTCCACCTTTGTCACAAAAGGTGATGTTGTTTCAACCACATATTCTAAGACATCAGATTATTCACAAGAGACTACAACCACAATGCCAGTGACCGAGCAAGAATCACAAACTTCAATTGGAACTGGCGCAACTAGTGATTACACAACAGTGACAGGTATAGAAGCAAATGCAACAGATGAATCCATGACCACTGATAGGGTCCAGTACACAACTGCAGGCTCTGACATTACTCCAGACAGAAGGAAACTTACTCCAGACTCATTACAAAATGATAGCAAAACAACTGAACTGCCAAGTAGTGAGTATACAACATATAGCTCAGCGACTGAATATCAGAGCACAAGTGAACCATCAACTATTCAATTTGATACAACTAGGATCCCAGAAAGCACATTGTCCACCTTTGTCACAAAAGGTGATGTTGTTTCAACCACATATTCTAAGACATCAGATTATTCACAAGAGACTACAACCACAATGCCAGTGACCGAGCAAGAATCACAAACTTCAATTGGAACTGGCGCAACTAGTGATTACACAACAGTGACAGGTATAGAAGCAAATGCAACAGATGAATCCATGACCACTGATAGGGTCCAGTACACAACTGCAGGCTCTGACATTACTCCAGACAGAAGGAAACTTACTCCAGACTCATTACAAAATGATAGCAAAACAACAACTGAACTGCCAAGTAGTGAAAATACAACTGATGGCTATGTGACTGAATATCAGAGCACAAGTGAACCATCAACTATTCAATTTGATACAACTAGGATCCCAGAAAGCACATTGTCCACCTTTGTCACAAAAGGTGATGTTGTTTCAACCACATATTCTAAGACATCAGATTATTCACAAGAGACTACAACCACAATGCCAGTGACCGAGCAAGAATCACAAACTTCAATTGGAACTGGCGCAACTAGTGATTACACAACAGTGACAGGTATAGAAGCAAATGCAACAGATGAATCCATGACCACTGATAGGGTCCAGTACACAACTGCAGGCTCTGACATTACTCCAGACAGAAGGAAACTTACTCCAGACTCATTACAAAATGATAGCAAAACAACAACTGAACTGCCAAGTAGTGAGTATACAACATATAGCTCAGCGACTGAATATCAGAGCACAAGTGAACCATCAACTATTCAATTTGATACAACTAGGATCCCAGAAAGCACATTGTCCACCTTTGTCACAAAAGGTGATGTTGTTTCAACCACATATTCTAAGACATCAGATTATTCACAAGAGACTACAACCACAATGCCAGTGACCGAGCAAGAATCACAAACTTCAATTGGAACTGGCGCAACTAGTGATTACACAACAGTGACAGGTATAGAAGCAAATGCAACAGATGAATCCATGACCACTGATAGGGTCCAGTACACAACTGCAGGCTCTGACATTACTCCAGACAGAAGGAAACTTACTCCAGACTCATTACAAAATGATAGCAAAACAACTGAACTGCCAAGTAGTGAGTATACAACATATAGCTCAGCGACTGAATATCAGAGCACAAGTGAACCATCAACTATTCAATTTGATACAACTAGGATCCCAGAAAGCACATTGTCCACCTTTGTCACAAAAGGTGATGTTGTTTCAACCACATATTCTAAGACATCAGATTATTCACAAGAGACTACAACCACAATGCCAGTGACCGAGCAAGAATCACAAACTTCAATTGGAACTGGCGCAACTAGTGATTACACAACAGTGACAGGTATAGAAGCAAATGCAACAGATGAATCCATGACCACTGATAGGGTCCAGTACACAACTGCAGGCTCTGACATTACTCCAGACATAAGGAAACTCACTCCAGACTCATTAGAAAATGATAGCAAAACAACTGAACTGCCAAGTAGTGAAAATACAACTGATGGCTATGTGACTGAATATCAGAGCACAAGTGAACCATCAACTATTCAATTTGATACAACTAGGATCCCAGAAAGCACATTGTCCACCTTTGTCACAAAAGGTGATGTTGTTTCAACCACATATTCTAAGACATCAGATTATTCACAAGAGACTACAACCACAATGCCAGTGACCGAGCAAGAATCACAAACTTCAATTGGAACTGGCGCAACTAGTGATTACACAACAGTGACAGGTATAGAAGCAAATGCAACAGATGAATCCATGACCACTGATAGGGTCCAGTACACAACTGCAGGCTCTGACATTACTCCAGACAGAAGGAAACTTACTCCAGACTCATTACAAAATGATAGCAAAACAACTGAACTGCCAAGTAGTGAGTATACAACATATAGCTCAGCGACTGAATATCAGAGCACAAGTGAACCATCAACTATTCAATTTGATACAACTAGGATCCCAGAAAGCACATTGTCCACCTTTGTCACAAAAGGTGATGTTGTTTCAACCACATATTCTAAGACATCAGATTATTCACAAGAGACTACAACCACAATGCCAGTGACCGAGCAAGAATCACAAACTTCAATTGGAACTGGCGCAACTAGTGATTACACAACAGTGACAGGTATAGAAGCAAATGCAACAGATGAATCCATGACCACTGATAGGGTCCAGTACACAACTGCAGGCTCTGACATTACTCCAGACAGAAGGAAACTTACTCCAGACTCATTAATAAATGATAGCAAAACAACAACTGAACTGCCAAGTAGAGAAAATACAACTGATGGCTATGTGACTGAATATCAGAGCACAAGTGAACCATCAACTATTCAATTTGATACAACTAGGATCCCAGAAAGCACATTGTCCACCTTTGTCACAAAAGGTGATGTTGTTTCAACCACATATTCGAAGACATCAGATTATTCACAAGAGACTACAACCACAATGCCAGTGACCGAGCAAGAATCACAAACTTCAATTGGAACTGGCACAACTAGTGATTACACAACAGTGACAATTATAGAAGCAAATGCAACAGATGAATCCATGACCACTGATAGGGTCCAGTACACAACTGCAGGCTCTGACATTACTCCAGACAGAAGGAAACTTACTCCAGACTCATTACAAAATGATAGCAAAACAACTGAACTGCCAAGTAGTGAGTATACAACATATAGCCCTGTGACTGAATATCAGAGCACAAGTGAACCATCAACTATTCAATTTGATACAACTAGGATCCCAGAAAGCACATTGTCCACCTTTGTCACAAAAGGTGATGTTGTTTCAACCACATATTCTAAGACATCAGATTATTCACAAGAGACTACAACCACAATGCCAGTGACCGAGCAAGAATCACAAACTTCAATTGGAACTGGCGCAACTAGTGATTACACAACAGTGACAGGTATAGAAGCAAATGCAACAGATGAATCCATGACCACTGATAGGGTCCAGTACACAACTGCAGGCTCTGACATTACTCCAGACAGAAGGAAACTTACTCCAGACTCATTACAAAATGATAGCAAAACAACTGAACTGCCAAGTAGTGAAAATACAACTGATGGCTATGTGACTGAATATCAGAGCACAAGTGAACCATCAACTATTCAATTTGATACAACTAGGATCCCAGAAAGCACATTGTCCACCTTTGTCACAAAAGGTGATGTTGTTTCAACCACATATTCTAAGACATCAGATTATTCACAAGAGACTACAACTACAATGCCAGTGACCGAGCAAGAATCACAAACTTTAATTGGAACTGGCGCAACTAGTGATTACACAACAGTGACAGGTATAGAAGCAAATGCAACAGATGAATCCATGACCACTGATAGGGTCCAGTACACAACTGCAGGCTCTGACATTACTCCAGACAGAAGGAAACTTACTCCAGACTCATTAATAAATGATAGCAAAACAACTGAACTGCCAAGTAGTGAAAATACAACTGATGGCTATGTGACTGAATATCAGAGCACAAGTGAACCATCAACTATTCAATTTGATACAACTAGGATCCCAGAAAGCACATTGTCCACCTTTGTCACAAAAGGTGATGTTGTTTCAACCACATATTCGAAGACATCAGATTATTCAAGAGACTACAACCACAATGCCAGTGACCGAGCAAGAATCACAAACTTCAATTGGAACTGGCGCAACTAGTGATTACACAACACTGACAGGTATAGAAGCAAATGCAACAGATGAATCCATGACCACTGATAGGGTCCAGTACACAACTGCAGGCTCTGACATTACTCCAGACAGAAGGAAACTTACTCCAGACTCATTAATAAATGATAGCAAAACAACTGAACTGCCAAGTAGAGAAAATACAACTGATGGCTATGTGACTGAATATCAGAGCACAAGTGAACCATCAACTATTCAATTTGATACAACTAGGATCCCAGAAAGCACATTGTCCACCTTTGTCACAAAAGGTGATGTTGTTTCAACCACATATTTGAAGACATCAGATTATTCACAAGAGACTACAACCACAATGCCAGTGACCAAGCAAGAATCACAAACTTCAATTGGAACTGGCACAACTAGTGATTACACAACAGTGACAATTATAGAAGCAAATGCAACAGATGAATCCATGACCACTGATAGGGTCCAGTACACAACTGCAGGCTCTGACATTACTCCAGACAGAAGGAAACTTACTCCAGACTCATTAATAAATGATACCAAAACAACTGAACTGCCAAGTAGAGAAAATACAACTGATGGCTATGTGACTGAATATCAGAGCACAAGTGAACCATCAGCTATTCAATTTGATACAACTAGGATCCCAGAAAGCACATTGTCCACCTTTGTCACAAAAGGTGATGTTGTTTCAACCACATATTCGAAGACATCAGATTATTCACAAGAGACTACAACCACAATGCCAGTGACCGAGCAAGAATCACAAACTTCAATTGGAACTGGCACAACTAGCGATTACACAACACTGACAGGTATAGAAGCAAATGCAACAGATGAATCCATGACCACTGATAGGGTCCAGTACACAACTGCAGGCTCTGACATTACTCCAGACAGAAGGAAACTTACTCCAGACTCATTACAAAATGATAGCAAAACAACTGAACTGCCAAGTAGTGAGTATACAACATATAGCTCAGAAACTGAATATCAGAGCACAAGTGAACCATCAACTATTCAATTTGATACAACTAGGATCCCAGAAAGCACATTGTCCACCTTTGTCACAAAAGGTGATGTTGTTTCAACCACATATTCTAAGACATCAGATTATTCACAAGAGACTACAACCACAATGCCAGTGACCGAGCAAGAATCACAAACTTCAATTGGAACTGGCACAACTAGTGATTACACAACAGTGACAATTATAGAAGCAAATGCAACAGATGAATCCATGACCACTGATAGGGTCCAGTACACAACTGCAGGCTCTGACATTACTCCAGACAGAAGGAAACTTACTCCAGACTCATTAATAAATGATAGCAAAACAACAACTGAACTGCCAAGTAGAGAAAATACAACTGATGGCTATGTGACTGAATATCAGAGCACAAGTGAACCATCAACTATTCAATTTGATACAACTAGGATCCCAGAAAGCACATTGTCCACCTTTGTCACAAAAGGTGATGTTGTTTCAACCACATATTCTAAGACATCAGATTATTCACAAGAGACTACAACCACAATGCCAGTGACCGAGCAAGAATCACAAACTTCAATTGGAACTGGCGCAACTAGTGATTACACAACAGTGACAGGTATAGAAGCAAATGCAACAGATGAATCCATGACCACTGATAGGGTCCAGTACACAACTGCAGGCTCTGACATTACTCCAGACATAAGGAAACTCACTCCAGACTCATTAATAAATGATAGCAAAACAACAACTGAACTGCCAAGTAGTGAAAATACAACTGATGGCTATGTGACTGAATATCAGAGCACAAGTGAACCATCAACTATTCAATTTGATACAACTAGGATCCCAGAAAGCACATTGTCCACCTTTGTCACAAAAGGTGATGTTGTTTCAACCACATATTCTAAGACATCAGATTATTCACAAGAGACTACAACCACAATGCCAGTGACCAAGCAAGAATCACAAACTTCAATTGGAACTGGCGCAACTAGTGATTACACAACAGTGACAGGTATAGAAGCAAATGCAACAGATGAATCCATGACCACTGATAGGGTCCAGTACACAACTGCAGGCTCTGACATTACTCCAGACAGAAGGAAACTTACTCCAGACTCATTACAAAATGATAGCAAAACAACTGAACTGCCAAGTAGTGAGTATACAACTGATGCCTATGTGACTGAATATCAGAGCACAAATGAACCATCAACTATTCAATTTGATACAACTAGGATCCCAGAAAGCACATTGTCCACCTTTGTCACAAAAGGTGATGTTGTTTCAACCACATATTCTAAGACATCAGATTATTCACAAGAGACTACAACCACAATGCCAGTGACCGAGCAAGAATCACAAACTTCAATTGGAACTGGCGCAACTAGTGATTACACAACAGTGACAGGTATAGAAGCAAATGCAACAGATGAATCCATGACCACTGATAGGGTCCAGTACACAACTGCAGGCTCTGACATTACTCCAGACAGAAGGAAACTTACTCCAGACTCATTACAAAATGATAGCAAAACAACTGAACTGCCAAGTAGTGAGTATACAACATATAGCTCAGCGACTGAATATCAGAGCACAAGTGAACCATCAACTATTCAATTTGATACAACTAGGATCCCAGAAAGCACATTGTCCACCTTTGTCACAAAAGGTGATGTTGTTTCAACCACATATTCTAAGACATCAGATTATTCACAAGAGACTACAACCACAATGCCAGTGACCGAGCAAGAATCACAAACTTCAATTGGAACTGGCGCAACTAGTGATTACACAACAGTGACAGGTATAGAAGCAAATGCAACAGATGAATCCATGACCACTGATAGGGTCCAGTACACAACTGCAGGCTCTGACATTACTCCAGACAGAAGGAAACTTACTCCAGACTCATTACAAAATGATAGCAAAACAACAACTGAACTGCCAAGTAGTGAAAATACAACTGATGGCTATGTGACTGAATATCAGAGCACAAGTGAACCATCAACTATTCAATTTGATACAACTAGGATCCCAGAAAGCACATTGTCCACCTTTGTCACAAAAGGTGATGTTGTTTCAACCACATATTCTAAGACATCAGATTATTCACAAGAGACTACAACCACAATGCCAGTGACTGAGCAAGAATTACAAACTTCAATTGGAACTGGCGCAACTAGTGATTACACAACACTGACAGGTATAGAAGCAAATGCAACAGATGAATCCATGACCACTGATAGTGTCCAGTACACAACTGCAGGCTCTGACATTACTCCAGACAGAAGGAAACTTACTCCAGACTCATTAATAAATGATACCAAAACAACTGAACTGCCAAGTAGTGAAAATACAACTGATGGCTATGTGACTGAATATCAGAGCACAAGTGAACCATCAGCTATTCAATTTGATACAACTAGGATCCCAGAAAGCACATTGTCCACCTTTGTCACAAAAGGTGATGTTGTTTCAACCACATATTCGAAGACATCAGATTATTCACAAGAGACTACAACCACAATGCCAGTGACCGAGCAAGAATCACAAACTTCAATTGGAACTGGCGCAACTAGTGATTACACAACACTGACAGGTATAGAAGCAAATGCAACAGATGAATCCATGACCACTGATAGGGTCCAGTACACAACTGCAGGCTCTGACATTACTCCAGACAGAAGGAAACTTACTCCAGACTCATTACAAAATGATAGCAAAACAACTGAACTGCCAAGTAGTGAGTATACAACATATAGCTCTGTGACTGAATATCAGAGCACAAGTGAACCATCAACTATTCAATTTGATACAACTAGGATCCCAGAAAGCACATTGTCCACCTTTGTCACAAAAGGTGATGTTGTTTCAACCACATATTCTAAGACATCAGATTATTCACAAGAGACTACAACCACAATGCCAGTGACCGAGCAAGAATCACAAACTTCAATTGGAACTGGCGCAACTAGTGATTACACAACAGTGACAGGTATAGAAGCAAATGCAACAGATGAATCCATGACCACTGATAGGGTCCAGTACACAACTGCAGGCTCTGACATTACTCCAGACAGAAGGAAACTTACTCCAGACTCATTACAAAATGATAGCAAAACAACTGAACTGCCAAGTAGTGAAAATACAACTGATGGCTATGTGACTGAATATCAGAGCACAAGTGAACCATCAACTATTCAATTTGATACAACTAGGATCCCAGAAAGCACATTGTCCACCTTTGTCACAAAAGGTGATGTTGTTTCAACCACATATTCTAAGACATCAGATTATTCACAAGAGACTACAACTACAATGCCAGTGACCGAGAATCACAAACTTCAATTGGAACTGGCAACTAGTGATTACACAACAGTGACAGGTATAGAAGCAAATGCAACAGATGAATCCATGACCACTGATAGGGTCCAGTACACAACTGCAGGCTCTGACATTACTCCAGACAGAAGGAAACTCACTCCAGACTCATTAATAAATGATAGCAAAACAACTGAACTGCCAAGTAGTGAGTATACAACTGATGGCTATGTGACTGAATATCAGAGCACAAGTGAACCATCAACTATTCAATTTGATACAACTAGGATCCCAGAAAGCACATTGTCCACCTTTGTCACAAAAGGTGATGTTGTTTCAACCACATATTCTAAGACATCAGATTATTCACAAGAGACTACAACCACAATGCCAGTGACCGAGCAAGAATCACAAACTTCAATTGGAACTGGCACAACTAGTGATTACACAACAGTGACAGGTATAGAAGCAAATGCAACAGATGAATCCATGACCACTGATAGGGTCCAGTACACAACTGCAGGCTCTGACATTACTCCAGACAGAAGGAAACTTACTCCAGACTCATTACAGAATGATAGCAAAACAACTGAACTGCCAAGTAGTGAGTATACAACATATAGCTCAGTGACTGAATATCAGAGAACAAGTGAACCATCAACTATTCAATTTGATACAACTAGGATCCCAGAAAGCACATTGTCCACCTTTGTCACAAAAGGTGATGTTGTTTCAACCACATATTCTAAGACATCAGATTATTCACAAGAGACTACAACCACAATGCCAGTGACCAAGCAAGAATCACAAACTTCAATTGGAACTGGCGCAACTAGTGATTACACAACAGTGACAGGTATAGAAGCAAATGCAACAGATGAATCCATGACCACTGATAGGGTCCAGTACACAACTGCAGGCTCTGACATTACTCCAGACAGAAGGAAACTTACTCCAGACTCATTACAAAATGATAGCAAAACAACTGAACTGCCAAGTAGTGAGTATACAACATATAGCTCAGCGACTGAATATCAGAGCACAAGTGAACCATCAACTATTCAATTTGATACAACTAGGATCCCAGAAAGCACATTGTCCACCTTTGTCACAAAAGGTGATGTTGTTTCAACCACATATTCTAAGACATCAGATTATTCACAAGAGACTACAACCACAATGCCAGTGACCGAGCAAGAATCACAAACTTCAATTGGAACTGGCGCAACTAGTGATTACACAACAGTGACAGGTATAGAAGCAAATGCAACAGATGAATCCATGACCACTGATAGGGTCCAGTACACAACTGCAGGCTCTGACATTACTCCAGACAGAAGGAAACTTACTCCAGACTCATTACAAAATGATAGCAAAACAACTGAACTGCCAAGTAGTGAGTATACAACATATAGCTCGACTGAATATCAGAGCACAAGTGAACCATCAACTATTCAATTTGATACAACTAGGATCCCAGAAAGCACATTGTCCACCTTTGTCACAAAAGGTGATGTTGTTTCAACCACATATTCTAAGACATCAGATTATTCACAAGAGACTACAACCACAATGCCAGTGACCGAGCAAGAATCACAAACTTCAATTGGAACTGGCGCAACTAGTGATTACACAACAGTGACAGGTATAGAAGCAAATGCAACAGATGAATCCATGACCACTGATAGGGTCCAGTACACAACTGCAGGCTCTGACATTACTCCAGACAGAAGGAAACTTACTCCAGACTCATTACAAAATGATAGCAAAACAACTGAACTCCCAAGTAGTGAGTATACAACATATAGCTCAGTGACTGAATATCAGAGCACAAGTGAACCATCAACTATTCAATTTGATACAACTAGGATGCCAGAAAGCACATTGTCTACCCTTGTCACAAAAGGTGATTTGGGTTCAACCACATATTCAAAGACATCAGATTATCCACAAGAGACCACAACCACAATGCCAGTGACTGAGCAAGAATCACAAACTTCAATTGGAACTGGTGCAACTAGTGATTACACAACAGTGACAGGTATAGAAGCAAATACAACAGATGAATCTATGACCACTGATAGGGTCCAGTTCACAACTGTAGGCTCTGACACTACTTCAGACAAACGGAAACTCTCCCCAGACTCACTAAAAAATGATAGCAAAACAACAACTGAACTGCCAAGTAGTGAGTATACAACATATAGCTCAGTGCCTGAATATCAGAGCACAAGTGAACCATCAGCTATTCAATTAGATACAACTAGGATGCCAGAAAGCACATTAGACTCACTAAAAGATGATAGCAAAACAACTGAACTGCCAAGTAGTGAGTATACAACATATAGCTCAGTGCCTGAATATCAGAGCACAAGTGAACCATCAACTATTCAATTTGATACAACTAGGATGCCAGAAAGCACATTGCCTACCCTTGTCACAGAAGGTGATGTGGGTTCAACCACATATTCAAAGACATCAGATTATTCACAAGAGACCACAACCACAATGCCAGTGACCGAGCAAGAATCACAAACTTCAATTGGAACTGGCACATCTAGTGATTACACAACAGTGACAGGTATAGAAGCAAATGCAACAGATGAATCAATGATTATTGATAGAATTCAGCATTATACAACTAACGGCATTTTTATCAATGATAGTACTGATTCTACTCCACATTTTGAAACTACTATCTCATTCACCACAGACAGTTTCAGTGATCTTACTACAGTAAGGTATCTCTCACATTCTCGATCAAATACTACTAGGCAAGTTATCCCATCTCATGACTCTAATCCAACTACTCTTACAAATTTGCTGACTGAAAGTTATTCCTCTACAACAGAAGAGGCAGACTCAACAACTCTCTCTCTCAATGATAGTGTTTCAATGATTGATATTCTTCCAACCATCAATAGTTTCCTCCCTTCAGCTACCTCCTTCAATATAATCAATATCTCTGCAGAAGATGCTTCTCAATCTGTTCCTAATCACACCTTCTCTCCCATACTCACAATGCCAACTGTCATTCCATTGAACCTTTCCAGTGATGACCTGTTGTCGATATCTGGTAGAAAAGTTCCCTGCCTCTCATCAAAGTCTTGTGCAAGCAATGAAATCTGTTTGAAAAAATCCTGTGTTGATCTCTGCATGACAAAAGCTATGTGTAGTAATGGTACTCTGTGTGTGACTATTGATCATAAGCCTAGCTGCCTTTGCGATGCACCTGTGGACCAGCAGTCTCTGTTCAACAACACAATTCAATGTAAAACACATCCAGGTAAAAACATGTTAATGCTCTGTTGCATTTCTGCTCGGCTCGAAAGACAGTGATGTCTGTGAAGTGACTGAATGCAATCTGAACATCGTTGTGATGGACCTGAATAAACTGCAATTCGTTAGACTTCTGGATCCATCATGACACAACCACACACAAAAACATGACACTCGTGTGTATACTTTGAGTTATTGATTACTTCATTTGAAATAAAACTCTACCAATGCCTCTTGTAAGTGGTATATCATGCAAGAATCATTCAGCCGATCATTCTAATACGTTTCAGGATTTAACATTCATTTGTGCTTGATTTATCTCTTTCCAGACGTGCATTATCACGATTCAAATTATTGAGTTATTTAATCTATTCTGTAATGAACAAATTATACTTAATGGATTGTAAGTTGTAATTGTCCTTCAGGCATGCTTGATTACATGAGCATTCTTGGAATATAAGCTACCATACTGAATTGTAAGCTTGATAAATTGAATTGCAAATTATATTTTTGTGGTGTTTAATAACTAGATTGTTTTTCGTTAGTTGCCACAAATTAACAACAATTCTATTTGAATTTTATGGATATTTTTATTAGTTATTTCAAAGTTTCCAAATACTTTCTTATTTTGTCAGATGTTTCAATTTGAACAACAGTAGTATTCAAGAATCATCACATTATATTTCTATCCAGTTTAAGATTTTTCATTATTTTGAAACATCACTTTGAAGTATCTAAAGTGATTCATAACTTCAAACACCATATACAATTGAGCGCAGCAAAAAATATTTTTCAAAACCTCACGACTTACAAACAATATTCATTTTTTACTGAGAATGATTCACTTTCACACTCAGGCTTTTCGAAACTGCAAATTATACGAAAGTGCTTATCTCTTGACCAATATATGTGGTTTAGGCTTCCACATTTTACTTTTCCTGTTCTTTGCAATTAGGACTACATATTACTGCTCATCTTCTATTTGCTATTGCTCTCTTTGTCATATCTATCTGTTTGTGCTTCTTTCTTTGTCAAACCTGATTACTTCTCTCCATGTTGAAATCTTTCTACTCAATTTGTTTTGCTTATTTTATTTCAGCACCCATCTTCTCTGGATCTTGCTTTTGTTTTCAACTTCTACAGCTGCATTCTTCTCCAGTACTTTCAGGAACTGACTTTGCTTCTTTCTGCCTCCTCTCTGTGTTCAATCTTCATCAGCTGTTGAAACTTGAGATTTTCTACAAAAAACTTCACTATCAATAATTCTTTTGCTCATTCAATGTGTCTTTTTCATGGAATGTGGTGATGGGGAAATCAAATTGTCTTTTTTTGTGGTACCTACTCTATTTTGAATGTTATTTCAATAGAATATTTTTCTATGATGCATGTCTTCTTGTTGAAGTAGTAAATGTCAACAATTGTTATTCACCAATAACATTGTCCACATTTACTACTGTCAGCTATTGTTATGCTTATGTTCTTTTTAATTGTGCATCTTGATTTCAATAATAATAATCTCCATTCTTTTCAGATCTAGTCTAATGAAATCATTTCTTCCACAGCGAATCTTCATTTATTACTTTTTCAATTAAATAGATTATTTTCAGTCTCTCTAATAACTTGAATATAATTATGATAATCAAATATATGATTTTTTTATGTATCTATAATTATATTTGTATATTTTATCGATTATTTGGTAAATATCTCAAGGAATTTTATTTAGCAATAGAAACTTCTCAAATTACGAGTTATAGCCTTATTTATAAATTTTCTCCAATAGAATATTTCACATTGAATATTATTATTACACAGGATTTTTCGATAACGTATGAGAGTTGAAAAGATGGTTGTAAAATATAAATATTCAATGATTTATGTAAAGCTTCTAATTTCCTGGCTTTCAGAAGCCTTGTATGGAAGGAACATTATCGTCAACCTTTATTGAAGTGGGCTACAAAATTTGGAGAATTTTTACGTACTATTCTATAACAGTAGACTCATCTGTTTTATTGAAGTATGTGATTAAATTTTTTTCGAGAAATAATGCAAAAGAATTGCGAGAATTAATATAATAATGTGAACATGATTGAATTATGCTAATCGATGAAACTAAGAACATATCTTTTTTAGCCGGTTTTGACTGTCAGAATTTCTAAATTGCATTTTCAATTTGCAGTATTAGGATGCGTGGAGCATGATGACTGTCCATCTGAACACGCATGCTATGAAGGCTCATGCTCAAGTCCGTGCGAAGTTGCCAACCCATGTCACCAAAAACAAGATTGCCATGTTGATAATCATCAACCAATGTGTGTCAAAGGTGAGCAATTATTCCCTAATAAATTAATTTCAATTTTAAACTATTGCGAACAATTGCTGCAAACAATGTACAGTATAAAAATAAATCTAGCAGAATTTTGACAAGCTTTCCTGCTGTATCTATCATCAGCTTCACAAGCAACCCTGCTATAAATGAATATAATTAGCCTCACAGTCATACAAGTTCCAAGAGAAACCCTATAAATAGTTCATCATTGGAGTTCTATTCTATTATCATGCACATTCCATCATTGTATGAAAAACTTTCAATTTTATTTTTAAATCATATTTTAATCGCTATTTTACAAGCAATGCTCTACATAAAGTTTTGTTTATACTTTTATGCTGTTTAAAATACATTATATATAATATTATGAGCACTTTCGAAGAGAATTGATTATTCTGAATATAAAAATGTAATGTGTTGTATTTTTGTTACAGTTTGTGAATGCCAGCGAAACTCAGAATGCAGATTTGGATATATTTGTGACGGATGCAATTGTGTCCCATCAGGTGAGAGTCTATCCCAATTATTAAATTTAATTTAAATTAATAATTAATTTGAATCGTTTCTGTACGGTACTTATCGATCTCTATCTATCTTTATCACTTTCATATTCTCTATTTTACTGGCTACTTTTGGACTCCTTTCATATACTCGTAAAACATGTATTAATGAATTGAACACAGATATAATGTGACTTCATTTTACATATTTATACTTTATCAAATTCATATTATATGTTACCGAACCAGCACAAATAATCACAGAGTGAATTTTCATGAATTCAACTATTTGAATTTAAACAAAAGAATAAAATGTTTAACAACTTACTGTAGGCAATTTTGTAGATTTCATCATCTTAATTCAAAGGTATGTTAGAAGAAACAATGCAATATTTGAAAATCTGCATTGGTACGAAAATTTCTTCATTACTGTAGGCCTATTTTAATCATCGTACCGTAACTTATGTATGAATGAATGTTTATTCATTTCTCCCATTGCAGAGCATACACCAGGACCAGTTCCTGGCTGTGAACATTGTCCCCCAGGTATACCGTGCGATCCATTGACTGGTGCCTGCGCAAAAGGTAGGACAGACGGCTTTTATTTCAAAAACATCTCAGGAGCTCTGTGATGAGCTAGATTTTTTTTTTAATTTCATTCATCATCAAATGTGTAAGGTGTGTTGCTGTTTTGATTTCTTTCCCAATCCCTATCCCTCCACCCTTTTACCTTTGACCCTGTATACTCGAGCAGAAGCTGGATGGAGACATGATGAAGACCTTCCAAGAAGTCATCTTTCAACAAAGTTCATCAACAAAGGTAGTATTCTACGAAGATCTTGGTGCTCGTAGACATTTCCTGTACATAAACATCCTTTTCTTCTCAATCCACTGTTCTTATCCTTCCTGTCTCTCTTCTACATTATCTATTTTAACTCAGAGAAAATCAATGTTTTTCATCTTTGTTAACTTTATGATGTAAATTTCACTGTTCTTTTGTGCTCAGCTCAGCCATTTGTAATTTTGTTTTCAAAATGTTCTCTAAATATCACATCGGGAAGCAATTTTCTTACTACAGCTTTACTATGTTTCTAAATTTTCAATCAACTATTTCGATTCTTGTTTCATGTAAATATATTGTATGGAAAAATTTATAATCTCCACGTGCATATTCTTCCGAGTTTCCTACACAATGTAAGGAATAGCTCAACTCTCTAAATTTACTTGATCAAAACTTTCAATTTTTGACTCACAGAGCACATTTCTATTAATTTATTACAGTTTATAAATCAGCAATCTCTATTGCTCAAAGTGTTAAACTTTCAGATTATTTATTGTACATAAAATGGCTAAAGGTTTCGAAATTCTCTCCACATTGACTTGACTTCTCTGTGCAATTGAAAGCAAAATAGCAACACACTTTTCTTTCAAACTGTGTTTAATCTGAATTTTTACCATGTTGTATATAATATTTCCTATTTTACGTATGTCTTTCTCTGATGTCTTTCTCATTCTATTATTTGTACATACATATTCTAAGTATTCATTGATCTTGTTTCTCCAAATTCAGTTTAAATTTATTCATTATTTATGATGAATATCAATGGTTAAATCTTTTGAAATACTGATGATATATGAATTATTTAAAAAAAGTAGACTATATTGAAACAATTTAGCAAATATCATTTGTTATAGTTTTCTATCCATATTATAGCTATTTATTTTTTAATATGAATACATAGAATATTTGCTGTTGAACAGTTTCAGTGCTGTAATAAATGACTATTAAGTGAGTTCATCTTATTTGGAGCTTATTTAGGTTGATAAAAATTATTTGCTTTATTTTCGGTTTGTGTTGAAATTGATGTAATCAGTCTCAAATACATCCTCATCAAGAAAAATTGAATTCAATAGTTATCAATGGCAAAAAATTATAAGTGACTTGTGAGGAGTAGGTAATATTTTTTTGAGCTGGCACAGACTGCAGCATGGGGATAGCTCCACGCATGTAGAAAGCGAGTACCGTAATTAATTATTATCTCAACATAAACAAAACTTAACAACAAAGTATGTTGATGATTTGAGTTGATAGTTGTGCGTATCAAGGTACACAAAACCTTTCTTGAAAGATTGGGTTATCCGTTCAGCATTAGAACCCCTCCCGTTTAAAATGTAAGAAATGAGTAAGGAGAAACAACTGTTCAAGATGACTGCAAGACTGGTATTTTAAAAAGCACACAATCTGCCAATAAATACCTGTCGCTTGTCTTCACTGTCCAGCTCTCTTTCACGATTTCAACTTTTACTTGAATCTCCAGCGTTTGGGTGGTTTTGTCTCTGTGAACCTTGATGTTTTAATTCACACGGTTTTTTCTTCTTTTTGCAATCTACAATGTTTTGATCACCCTTGAGCCTGCCTGAACTCGATGTTTATCTGGTTTTATGTTTTGTGCAGTGTGATTTCTGAGTATAAGTCATCAAAAACGTTTTTCTTAAACTAGAAAGTTTTTGCTTTATGAATGTTTGTGTGTGTGATTGTTTGTTTGTGCCTTCCTAAACTGTCATTCTGCATCCTAATCATATTATTTTCTCTATGCATGGGGAGCAGCACGATATTGTAAAAAATAACACTGTAAATTTGCAAGAACTGTGGCGGTATTAATGCTTGATAAAAACCCTTCTCCTCAAGTCTATAAACTATTTGTCTTTACTTTTGAAAATTTATATTTCAAATTAAAGAAACTTTTCCATTTTCATGAAGTTTCCTAATGAAAAGAAAATCATTTCAATTCTATAATTCCTGTATGTATATAATTCTATTTTGAAACAGAAGCCTCTGTGATAATGTTTTGTATTATATTTCATTTTGTGTTGAAATCAGTTATGCTTGGCACTCGTTTCTTTTTACTAACTCTGGCGTTTCTGTGTGATTTTTTCTCTGTGTTCCTTCGTTATGGTCTGGCTGATATGAAGCTGGCGTCATTACAACTACAACATCATACACTGACTACACAACACTGGAAGGTGACACTACTGTTACAGATTCCACAGAAGGTTCAACCACTGAACAAAACGTAGATAGGGAAACCACAACTGTATCCTCCACAGAAAGTACAGAGTCCTCATTCACAACATCAACACTGAAATCAGAAGAGGACACCACTGTTGAAATTACAACACAGGCACAAAGTTCCACAGAAATGAATGAAGAACAGACCACTGTTGATGGCTTACAAAGCACTACCAGCTTCCCAGATGGCGATTCAACACAAACTGAAAGTGTACCAGGCACTGAGTCGACTCCCTTCACTACAGAAGTCAGTAAAGAGCAAACAGAAGCAGATACTGTCACTCCTCCTCCTGAAACAGAAAGTACATTGAAAAAACATCAGACTTCCAAGTCCATAGATGAAGAAGGTCCTACAACCATAGAAAGAGTAGCAACCACAACACTTACTAGTGTTGAAGAGCTTACTGAACTCACACCAGGTGATGGATCAGCTACTAAGCCACCTAGTCTTTCTCAAATCACCCCTTCAACAACATCAAAAGATGAAAGTTCATCAGCTTCTGGTGAAGAGGGAACCACCCCCAGACCATCTACAACTGATACTGGCTATGATGGAGAAAGTGTCGCCTCCTCAACAACTAAAGAATCCAATGAAGAAGATAAAACCACCACTGTAACAAGTGAAAGACTGCCTGAAATAACAACTCAAGCACAAACTACCATGACTGAAAGTTTAGGAGACTTTACAGAGAAAGCTGCCACCATATCTCCTGAAACTGAAATGTCTGACTCAAAAAGTGCTACAACTGAGTTATCCAAAGTAACAGATACTACAACTGTGGAGGAATCCACAACAATTCTAGTCAATGAAACTCCTGTGATATCAGAAGTAACCACCTCATCAAATGAAATACAGACTGATGAACTAACAACCCCATTAACCACTACTAAAGAAACTTTCCAAACTACTGAAATGTTACCCAAACTAACAGAAGGTACTACACAATCTCAATTTGTTACAACTGAAAATCTACCTGAGATAACTACTTCCGCGACTGAATCATCCCAAGAAACAGAATCAAATACCCAATCAGAATCTGAAACAACTCAATCATTACCTGAAGTAACTACAGCCCAATTATTACCTGAAGTAACTACTACTGGAACTGAATCTCCTCAAGTGACAGAATCAAGTACTCAATCTCAATCTAGTACAACTGAGATACTACCAGAAATCACTACTGGTGGAACTGAATCACCCTCAAGTACTGAATCTCCCTTAGAAACTACCACTCAGAGTGGTGTACAGTCCACATCAACATCTGGTAGCACAACTATTGAAAGTGCTACTGAAAGCACAACTGAAGAACAACAATCTCTCACAATTTCTCAAACCACTGAAGGGTCTGCTAAGACCACAACTTTGAGATTTGATACTACCAGATTTGGGACTGATGAATCAACTTTCAAAAGTTCAAAATCTGATGATGAATCATCTACATTGTCAGCAGAAGAAACAACAACTGAGGAAGCAAAGACTACAGAGACTCCTTCCCAGTCAACTGTGAGACAAGATGATGAAACCACTGAAGGAAGAGAGGTAACTACAACTACTAATCAACAAAGATCTGAAAGTTCAACAAAAAGTGGGGAGGAATCATCAGAACCTCCTTCAACTGATAGAACTGATGAAACCACTGTATCAACTACTCCTTTATCCTCTCCTGAACAGACTACTGAAATATTGGCAGAAACTACTACTGAAACTGGAACTTCAATTCCTGAACAACAAACTACTGATGTGAAATCAGTTGAGTCAACTACTCCCAAAATGTCTGAGCAAACAACATTCTCCACACAAATGCCTGAAATAACAACAGGTGCTTTTACAGAAAGAACCACACTTTCAAGAGAATCAACAGAAATAACAACAAATGCAAACACAGTTTCATCTGAAACTACAGAAAGCATTTCTGAAACCACAAGTCTCCCAGAAATAACAACTAGTGGAGAGATTGATGTGACAACTACTACTAGAACAAGTTCTATGACAACTGAACAGGACAAGTTGACTACTACATTGTCTGGTCAAACTGAAAGTTCTGAGAGTACAACATTCAGACCTACAGTTTCTTCAGAAACTACCATTTTACCAGAGATAACAACCTCAAAATCTGATGCAAGTACATTGGTTGATGAAACAACTACTGAAATTGGATCTACCAGATCAAGTTCCATGGAAACTACAACTTCAATTGAAGATCAAAAAACTGAGTTACCAATAATTACAACTTCTGGGAGCATAGAATCAACAACAGTTGAATCTCAGCCTACAACCGCTGGTCTACCTGAAATCACTACAATTGAAGGAGATTCAATGGTCAGTACTGAGCAAACTACAATAGAATCTTCCACTTTGAGTTCTTCTAGCTCAACAATTTCTGGTGGTGGTGATATGACTGAACAGACAACTGAAATTGGTGATAGAGAAACTACAACCATGACTAGTCAGTCTGCTACAATACCTATCACTTCTTCTACTGAAGAATCAGTTTCAACGTTTGCTCCAGATACAACAATTGTTAACGGTGAAGGCTCAACCACCACACCTTCTTCCTTTGAAAGTACAACTGAAAAATTGATAGAAAGTACAACTAGTAGTGGAGTTGGAAGTACTGATAGTGCAGGAGTTGTCTCAAGGGATGATGCCACAACAAGTGGGGAAGTTGATGGAGAAACAACAACAGTGTTCCCGGGAACGACTGTTGAAATGACTACAATGGAAACTACCACTGAATCTGATGTTTCAAAAGTGACAGGGTCTGTAAAAATGCCAAAGACTGATGAAGAAACCACATCATTTGAAAGCACTTCAACAATTGATCCTTCAGGTGGTGACTTGACCACTACTGTTTCTCCCACTGAAACAACAGAAGGTTCAGGAATAACCACTTCCAATCCTGAAGTAAGAGGCGAAGAGGTAACTACTATAGGGTCCCAAACAACAACTTTAGATGACTCTACTTATAGTTCTACCACTGAAAGTTTCACAAATCTCCCCAGTACATTTGAACCCAATTCAGAATCAACTCCAACAACAACTGAAATAGGTGTGACTGACACAACAGACATGACCACTGAAACAATGACGACAACTGTGACCGATATTGAGACTGACAGAAATTGCACAGACGATTCTGGTTGCTCTGTGGAGGAGGTTTGCCGGAACGGACTGTGTCAGTCAGCTTGCGAGGGAAATCAATGCATTAGGACGAACGCCACAAGAAATGGACTCTGTCCATCCGGCGAGGACTGTCCAAGAGGTATACATCAGTTACCTACATCAATAGAACAAGAAAAAGACGCAAACCGTTCCATTACGATACACTCACACACAATACTAAGATTTGATGTGCTCTTACTATAAGAAACTGGAAAAATGTTTTACAGCCTCCCTTAATTTGTCTCAGTTTTTCTTCTCATTAATTTTCATTTCTATGCACAAATTTCTGTATCATAGAATGTTTATGTAAATACTTTTGTGTTCATTCTGGTGTGAATTCTTTCTAATTAATATACTTGAACATAATTATATATTTTCTAAATGTATCCTAGATAGTGCTTTCACGTTTCTTAATTGAATCACGTTTTCTTAATTGGGCTTAGAAGCAATGAATAGAGGTTGGATGTTCGTCTTTAATCTTGCTCTTAATCATTGTTTGATTGTGATTTTTCATGAGATTTTCTTGATAACAGACGTTGCACAATACGAACCACAAAAAACGAAATTATTCTTTATTTTTAATTGATATTCTATTGGTAATAAAATGAATTATCAGATTTTTCCAATGGGGAATCATGATTGCAATATTCCACTTAATAATTACTTCAATATATGGCTTCACACTCTCTTGCATTTAAATCGGTATCTCCAATTCACTATTTGGGTTCTTTTAAAAAACAATCTCTACTTCGTTGAGTAAAACTGATAATATATGATTCAATAATTCTATAATTCAATAATTCTGATATAAGATTCAATTTTCTTCCTATTATTCGAATTGGTTTCTAGAGCAAGTGAAAAAGATCTTCTATTCTCAAGAATTTCACTGAGTATGAATGCAAGGCTTCCAGTTCCAATTTTGTAATTTTATAATTTTGAGCTCCAAATATAATTATATTAGGGCAGTGTATTCCTCCATTTCCCTTCAATGAGGAAAGTGCGATCACTATCTAGGTACTATTTTACGAATGTACAAACATTTTTCCACTTTTAGAATTATTGCATGATATTCCTTCAGTTATCTTCTCTTATCTTTACTAGCTCGTATTATTTTCTGCCTTTATGTGCCAATTTCATTAGACCTATCAATTTTTCGTCTGAACTATCCAAACATTTTGAAAATTATTCAATATTTTCTCCTATCTCGCAAGTACTATTTCTTGAACTATGTAAGCTCTATTACCTCAGCCGTTCCAATGAAAACACGAGCACATCCTCTATTGTTTAATGATTATGAAGATGATGATTATAAAATGTTTTCAAAAAGACACGAGGAAGGTTTTTAATAGCTAGGCTACTTCATGCTTATTTTTAAAATTTTAAAATCTACACAATTTTATGTTGAAATTATTAGCTACCATACTAAAATATAGCAGCTTGCTAAAATTATAACAATTTTTATGTAAATCTAGGCCTAATTTGTTGCTTTCATTACCGATTAAATATGCTCCTCAAACATAGGCTTCATAGTTTTTTTTTCAAATTGACAGACCCTAACCGTATATAATCTTGAATATATTGACAGATTAAAATTAATAAAGAACAATAAATGTAGGCATAACTTAACTCAAAAACTTGAATATTTAATGCTTCCTATTTTGCTATAGTAAATTTTGCTTACTTGATTTACTATATTTTGCCAATCAAGCTTAGTGCTTTTTCTCTACATTTTACACTAATTTCCTACACTAAATTTCTTTTTCAATCGCTATGCCAATTTATAATCATCCTCTTCATCCCATTCATCAACTATAGAGAATGCATGTGTTTTCATTGGCCTTTTAATATTTCAAATGTGTGTCTATTAACCATTACTATGTTGGAACTTTCCACATCTTTCTGTATCTACCTACACCTTGTAAATAGTCTTTATCTATTTTTAGCATGGTTTGAAAAATTCTTCCTTCTCCAACATACCTGACGGCAGTTGTTAATGAACTTGGCAGATTTTCTCAATTATTATTCCGACTCTTGCTATATTTTTAATATAATATAGATTCATTACTATCACAATTTGGTAATCGGAATTTGATTTGATCAAACAGTAATTGATTTAATCTGATTTGAATCAAATCTCATACAATCCCTTGCTAATAGTTGATGTGAAATTATATTCACATAATTGAAACAGATGTCTGATTCTATTCTGACTATCTGTTGATAAACCAATTAAATTTTTATGTTTTTTTTTTACATTTTTGAATAATAACATTCCATCCGTATACCAATATCTTGTATATATAATACAAGATACAATGTACAATGTATAATACAATATCGTCTTGTTCTGAAAAGTAGAGTCGTTAGCTTTTGCAAAATGGAACAATATGTTTTCCCTATTGAACAATCATCATAATTTTTTTAAAGGGTCAAATTTCTTGGAATCTTAAACATTAAAGTAGGCTTTACATAAATTTCCTTTTTTCAATCCAAGTATCAAACTACTTGAATTCTCAAACATTCAAATATACAGAAATCTCCAATTATTCTTTTGATGTGGTACTCCCCCTTTCATAGCTTTCATAAAGTGATATGAAGTACGTATTACTTTTATTACTAACTAATGATACTTTTGTAAATTTGTGCATATATTTAATCCACCACATCTTTCTTCCTGTGTACATATTTAACTCTTGGTAATTGATATGGTATCAGCACCCGGACAAGCGAAGAACCCGCGCCCATGTGAGTGGGACAATGAGTGCCTCGATATGGAGGCTTGCTTCAACGGAATGTGTGAGGATCTGTGCGCCATTAAGAATGTGTGCGCATCAACTGCGCGTTGTCACGCGGTCAAGCACAGACCTGTGTGCACCTGTCCACCCGGCTACCAGGGCAATCCTGCCATTAAGTGCTTCCAACCACAAGCATGTAAGATCATACCAGAAAATAACTCTGCATACTGGCAGCTCCAATGTTGAACAAGTTGAACAATTTCAGTTTAAAACGGTCTAGTTGTAGGATTTTAGTTTGAAACTGTGTAGTTGGAAAGTTGTAAGATTTTAGTTTGAAACTGAGTATTTGAAAAGACGAGTTAACCCTCATGAGTTTGACAAGTTGAAAAATTGTACAATTTCATTTTGAAACTGTCTAGTTGAAAAAAAAACAAGTTAACTCAACCCACGTGTCACGTGACAAGTTGAAAAATTGTAGAATTTCATTTTGAGACTATCTAGTTGGAAAGCTGTAGAATTTCAGTTTGAAACTATCTATGGTTGAAAAACTCATGTTAACCCACATTAGTAGGAATGTTCTCGAGGATAAAGCATTGATGAAATTGAAGATGTTTTACAACTTTGTAGGCTACTTAAAAAGCTCAATCGAGTTTATTCAAGTGATATTTTTTTAATCTTTTGTCGATCTAAAAAATCAAACAACCGCTTATTCAATATCATTTGAATAATACATGGTTTAATCTCTATTTTCTATTTCCTGTGGGTTTTTTCATATAAATTCATGTTGTAATCATTAGTGGTCGATTGCACTATAGAAAAATGGCCTCACCATATTACTGGTTTAATTTTTTAACCATATTTTATTCTACAATAATTGTATCTATATGATGTAATGCTGGAAACAAAATAGATCAATTTTAATTTGACCAATAGGATAATGCTGTACGAAATTCATTTTCTCAAGATTCATGAAAAGTCTTTATAAAATCATTGTTCAACTTGGTGATAAATCATTGGAGCTGATAGTATGTTCCCATCAAAATATGTAATTATTATAATATTCATTCTCTGTAGTTTAAAACACTTGATTTAGTCTTTTCAGCATTTCAATAGCAGCCACCATGCTGCTTGTATAACACGTAACTAGTGGAAAGAACTTCGAACTTGTTGAATATCTGTTCTATTTTAACCAACATTATAACACAATGGTTTGAAAAAGTAACTAATGAAGTAATAAATTGAACTAATCAACAACTTACAAACTCTTTCTTTGTGTGTATATTACTATCATCCAGTAGTAGAATATCTTGAGCGTCTATAAAAGGTATTCATTAGCAAATCACATTATGCTTAGTTTAATTGTTATCACTTGTAAATTATTACTGAATGCATTGAATAAAAACATTGGACAATCCTATTTTCTATTTGATTCACATTGTCTGGTTATTCAGAAGAACAATATCTTTGTCTCATTACTTTTATCTTTTTTCATTGATATTTCTTATGATTTTCCCCGGAAATTATCTCCTGATTAACAGATTGAGTATTTTTATTCAATATCTACTCCAATGCATATTTTTTCCAATTAAATTTGTACTCAACTCAGTTGTTATAGTTCTTTTCCTTTCTTAGTAAATATATCTCCTGATTCATTGCCATATCAGTTTCAACGATTACTTTCCACACGATAATATTTAATTACTGTTCTTAGATTCCTTTGATAACTAACATTGGAAAGTAAATTTTCTCTTTTCAATCATCTTCACATTGTTCTTCTGAAACATAACGACATCTGTGTACAAAAATTCACAATTCACTGCATCAGATAATTTGTATCATACAATAATAAATTCAAAAATGAAAATATTCTCTACTGGTATAAATACACTCATTATAAATATCTATCTCTACATATTAATTAGATTATGTACAGTGTTTGAATGGTGATGTGTGCGTGAATTGTGTGAGTGTTCAGGATGAAAGCAATTATGAGAAATGTATTAGGTTTTACAAGGGGGATGCTAGGAAAGATATCCTTCAAATGTTGAACTATAGGCTATTATAATTTTCTTGTAAATACAAGTTTAGGCTCTTGATGAATCAAGCAAGTGTTCCTGCTAGATTCTTGAAAATCTTTGAATTCCACACTCTCTATGTTTTTGTAAATACAAGGACAGATTGTTGACAAATCCAGCAAATTTTTTGTAAATACAAGGACAGGTTATTGACGACCTGTATTAAGTGTTTCTGCTTGATTCTTGAAAATCTTCACACTCTATTTATGTTTTGTAGATAAAAGTTCAGGTTCTTGACGAGTCCTCCAAGCGTTCGCGGCAAAATTCTTCCTTAAGCTCTTAAGGTCACATGTAAATATGTCTCAATGATCACATTTCTTCTCTGTTCTCTGTCTGTTCACACTCTCTTCCTTTTCTGCTATCATTTTGTTTTTGACAAATGTTTTTAGTGAGTTGTATAAGCAACGACGAGTGCCCGTTGACTGAGGCCTGTATCAATGGAGCATGCCAGCAGCCGTGCGACTTGCACAACCCGTGCGCGCAGCATGCCATCTGCGTTAACACTAACCATGGCACCGAGTGCACCTGCGCCGACGGCTTCCAGGGCAATGGATTTGTTGGCTGTTTGCCAGGTAATTGCTGGTCTCGAATTACAAAATAATTGTCCTTATTCCAAACATGTTCCTTGGATTCATATTATTGTTTTATTTCATTACTCTTGGTTTCAATAATAATTTCCACTATTGGAATTTGAATACAGTACGGTAACTTTTAAGTGAAAAAACACCCACATTTTTTGATGTGACGACAATTGTTTCGTGTATTATAGTGAAAAGAAGTATTAATCAGTGAAAAGAAGATGGATAATCAACAACAAATAATTTCCATTTTATTCCATAATCTCCTTTATCATTAGTTACTTACTTACTGAAGTGGCCACTCGTACCCCAGTCGGTACTTAGCCTCATCAACATAGCCTTTATCATTAGTTAATCAATATAATTGGTTAATTGGTTACACAAGTTAAATTTCAATTGAATTGATCCATTAAGTTGTTTTATTAGTTATTGATTAATTAGATAATCATATCTTATAATTGGTTAATTGATTTATTTATTAAATAATCAATTGAATTGATCCATTAAGTTGTTTTATTGATATAACAATTAAATTTATCAATTAATTTGGTTAGTTTCAATTGAACTTCAATAACCAATCACTCAATTTAACGAATTAAAATGATAAATTTCAATTAAACTTTAATAGCAAATTAATTTAATGGAGATTTTATGAGTTAAATTTTAATTAAACTCTAAAATTAACTTGAATGTTTTAAAATGCGGCCTAGAAATTTAAAATCAATAAAAGATACCAATCTTCAGAATGAATCTGAAGGAATATCTGGTAATAATCTATATTAATTTCTTCTCCTCTTTTGTTGCTTTTCTCTATAACGTTCTCCACTCAGTGGATTCAGTATTTAAAATGGTTCATTGTTGCCTCAAATATTTATCATGCATTCAGGAAACTGACGATTAACAGGAAAGAAGTGCAAACTAATTTCAACAGAAATACTGATACTCATTTCAGATTATAAACTGAATATTGTAGAAAATTCTTGTTTTCTTATATTTCACTCATTACTCGCTTTTATTCCGTAATTATTTAAACTACAATTCCGATTTTTCATTCATCATTTTCCATTTACTGAAGAAGTCTATGAATTTTCAGCCTTGGCCCATCATCCGCAACCATGCCAATACAACGAAGATTGTCCTCCCGAAAAACTGTGTGACCGACTGAATCGCATCTGCATGAGTCCTTGCGAAGAGGATTCGTGTGGTAATAATGCATTATGCGTGGCCAAAAACCATGGAATTGAATGCCAGTGCTTGTCCAACTATCAAGGAAATCCGTACATCGAATGTCTACCAGGTATGCACTTCATAACTTATTTTATTCTAAACTGAGTAACTATCTTTGAATTCGAAACGTTATGGTGTCCCTTTCAGTAAAAATATTTAGTAAGCATTTTTTCCTTGAATAAATTTAGTAAGCAGTTTTAATTGAATCAAATGAGTACAGTACTTTACTTGTAAATTATTGCCATTGTTTCAACAATTGGTTGATTGTAAATATTGTAAGTCGTATGATGTTGTGTCTCAATGAAAAAAAGAGAGGAAAAAGAAAATTCCATTCCAAAATTTAATTTAATATATTTCTTAATATCAAGCATTTTTAATTTCAAATTGTGACTTAGAATATAACTCCGAACCAAATCATGGCCTTGATATTGAATTCATTCAACAATTTATTCACTGCAAATGATAAACACTTGATCCATGACGATCTGCTAAGTTAACACTTAATTTCCCCTCATGAACTACCACATGCAGTAATTTTTTACCATGTAAATAAACGTTTCTATATTTGAATAGATATAACTTCCGTATCGGCTTAGCACGTATAAGATAGGGAATACAATATATTCCGATATGGAAGTTACATCTATTCGAGTATAGTCACATTGACTGGAGTGCATTCGGTTACCTTGAACTCGTTGTCAACAAACAGTATTTGTATTTTTTTTTGTAATCGATGATGAAATTCATATTCCTTTATTCCTAAAATATTCCTTCGTTCCATATTTCATTATTTCATTATTGATAAGATAGTCATGCAGCTTGAAACCATTTTATCTATTTTAATATGTGTGAATAACCATTGAATGAAATTGAATTTCAGTTACCGGCTGTCACAATGACGGACAATGTTCGTCAGTGGAAGCTTGCATCAATGGAAAATGTGCCAGCCCTTGTCAGTGTGGTATCAATGCAGTTTGCGACGTCATCTACCATAAGGCCAGCTGCAAGTGTCCACCAGGCTATCATGGAAATCCAGCAATACAGTGCTCAGGTGAGATGCTCTGCTATTACTGATAAGGTGATAAAATTCCATTGATAATAAATAATTGTTCTTGTAATTGATAATTGTGTTCAATTTTGAAGGAGAATTATTTTGTAGCAATGACTTTTTTCTCAGTTCTAGTTTTACTGTTATTTTTGTCAACTTGTAATACGGCACAACTCGCATTTGCGTTCAGATTTTTCTCTTTGCGGATGCTGTCTTTTCCATGTTGATTTTCATCTGATTTATGATTTCTTGTTTATATGTCATTTTTGATTCTAGAAATTTCTTGATTGTGTGTGATTTATTGTAATTTGAAACTGGTTTGCAGCAAATTTGTGGTTGAAAATCATTGTCATATTTATTTATTTAGCGTATGGCTTTTAATAGTGGGGAGACCCGATGAGACCTGATCAATTTACAATAAATCACACACAATCAAGAAATTTCTAGAATCAAATTTATTTTCCATTCAGTAATACATATAAACGGTAAAAAATGATATACAAGAAATCATAAATCAGATGAAAATCAACATGGAAAAGACAGCATATTAAGAAGCTATTTTTCACATCTTCATCAGAATAGAAGTGACAGAATTCATAGATGAATTATTTACTCTGAAAATACATTATTCCAGTGTAATAGACCATCTCTTGTTATCGTTTGTTCTTGATTAACTACTCCATTAGAATTGATTCTCAATTGAAATTCGTGTTATTTATCTAATGTTTTTGTTTTTTGTTAATAGGTCCACAGAATCCATGCGATCCGAATCCTTGTGGAATCGGAGCACTGTGTGAAATTGACAACGGCAATCCCATCTGCTTCTGTCCTAAAGGAATGACTGGAAACCCTTTCAAGAATTGCAGTAAGTAGTTTTTTATAATCCACTTTATAAATTTTTATTCCAATAATGAATTATTCATAATAATTATCGATCTCACATTGATAATTTATTTTATAAATTGATTTCAACAAAAAAATTAACAAATAATGAATTATAAAAACCTATTAATTTTGCAATTTTCAGTACCATCAGTAATAAGTACGTTCTTAATTCCGGTTTCATAGTTTTTTCATAAGGGAAAGGTGATAGAAAATTGATCAAATGATCAATGAATTTCATGAACGTTAGGCTAGGCGTACACCGGTTAGTCAAGACAAGACAAGACGAGATTAGTCACGTTTAGTCACAGTACTTCACATAGTTGCTTATGAAGCAACACACACCGATTAGTCATTGCATCGGTGTGTGCTGCTTCATAAGCAACTATGTGAATTACTGTGACTAAACGTGACTAATCTCGTCTTGTCTTGTCTTGTCTTGACAAACCGTTGTACGCCTAGCCTTATGCTTCATATCTTGATGTTCACAACATTGGGTATGTCCACATTTGTTCCATTTGCTTAAGCATTGGCCGCATGTTGTGCAGCATACAAAATCGACCAAGTGTGGGCATAGGGATTAGTAGTTTCTTGAATGATCTTACAAAATGAATAATTCGGATATCAGTTGGAAACTCGAGAAAGAATTGATGAGTACAAAACAGATCAAATCAAATCAAATTTTATTTCTCACAATTTCAACAATAGACGAAATGCGATATGATATACCATATTTATATAATTAGACTACAATACTCAATATTCAAACCTTTCAACTTATCGCCTATAACATAATTATGTAATTCACATAACTTTATATCTTAGTATTCATATAAATATGTAGACCTTATACTTTTAATACTTGTGAGACTCACATGTAGGCTGAAGCCTGTGTTGTGAGTGGTCTGGCAATATCTTGGCATATCAATTTAGTGAGAAAAAATACTATAATAAGATGAAAAAAAAAGAGAAAAAAAAGATTTCGAACAACATTTCAAAGTGTGGTTTAGAAAGCAATTTACAAAGGTTTTTTCAGAAAGCGGTTCACAAGAGAATGATTGTTCATGATATCGTAGATGTTACCACAGACTTGGTATATCTATTATTTATTCATATTATTTATATTGATAATAACGTTACTAAAGATGTTTGCGTTCAATCCAGTTCCAGAAGGAGATGAGTGCCTGCCAAATCCCTGCGGCCCCAACTCTGGATGTCGAATAGTTCACGGCCGACCTCAATGCTTCTGTCTGCCAGAATACGAAGGCCTGCCGCCGCAAAAGCCCTGCACACTTCCGTCGCACCCTTGCGAGCCGTCTCCATGCGGACCCAACACCCAGTGCCAGATATTGGAGAACGGATTCGCCAAATGCACGTGTCTGCCCGGATTCATCGAGAGTCCGAACACGATCCGGGGTTGCGTCGAGAAGAAGAACCCGTGCCAGCCGTCGCCGTGTGGACCGCGGGCCGTTTGCGACCCGGGCCGGGAGCCGCCTTGCTTCTGTCCCGATCATCTTGTTGGAAATCCGTTCCGTGCTTGTGTTGGTGAGTCTTGGAGGTTTTTCATACAAATGCAATAACAGACAAGAAAGTACAACACGATATTATACAATACTTCTATGTTATGTAATTATGTTTATTAATCTATGTTATTTTGTTAGTATTTGAAAGTAGTAGTCCTAGTGAGAGCTGCTAAACTTATCAATTTGAAGAATATTAAATTAGAAAAAATTGCTCATTAGTCTTCTTAGACAAGATTGAAATATTAGGTATAAATTAAATACAAGACAAGTTAGTCACGTTTAGTTGCTCATGAAGCAGCACACACCGATGCAATGACTAATCGGTGAGTGTTGCTTCATAAGCAACTATGTGAAGTACTGTGACTAAACGTGACTAATCTCGTCTTGTCTTGTCTTCACTAACCGGTGTACGCCTAGCCTTAGGTGAGGAAAATTCAACACTTTAGAATAATTATAATCACGTATGTGTTCAGGGGTTGTAGTTGCTTCAAAATTACAACATAAAATATGAGTGCAATACCAAAGTGCTTTTTTAATCTTCAAAGACCCCTAGCCAGCTTGGTGCTTAATCAAATTATAATTACCGGCATTGTCCTCCTATTATGTGATGTTTAATCATACGTATTAGACCGAAATATCAGTCCTCTATCATGACTCGGTGTGTTAACTTGGATGATTTACAAGTAGAAGAGATGATCATAAATTTCACATCTGTTCATCACTATCAAAGAAGTGTTCGTTACTTATTTCATTTTAGTGACTGACTTTATTGGCAACACTGCAGGCGTGTGATTTGCTATCTCGGAAAGTGGAGGGAGACTGTCTCATGGGTATTAAAGGATAAGATAATCTATTTATTCAACACAGCATATTCACTGTCATTCTTCTTTTTACAAACAATTGAAACAAAAACATTCTTATAAACTAATTTGATCTTTTTGTAGAATTGAAAAACATAATCAAAGAAAGTTTTATATTTTTTCAATATTAAAGTAATGGGCTCTCCTAGTAAAGCTAATGCTTGCATATCGTACAATAAATTCAGTTGAATATCGTCATAGGCCATTCTTTAAAGAATTACATTGAGAATACACTCAAATCAATAAACATAAAATAAATACACAGAAAACGTGTACAAAAGTAGGTTTTAAATGTAGTGTAGCACAAATTAAGTCACACAATTATGAAAACATGTTCATAAGGACTGATGAAATGATTAATTTTTTGCAGAACCGCTGAAATCGCTTTGCCAACCGGGGCCTTGCGGGGTGAATGCCGACTGCTATGTGGCCGGCAACACGGAACAGTGCTACTGCAGACCCGGCTACCTGGGCGACCCTTACGCCGGCTGCCAACTTCAACCGGCTAGTCCTTGTCTGCCCAATCCGTGCGGCGCGCATGCTCTCTGCACTGTCACACCTGATGGTTCGTATTCGAACAATCATATACTGTACTAACTAGCTATTTATTCCAATTTGTTTGAAATGAGCAATTATTGCTATAGCAGGATCCTTTCAACTTGTCATAAATCAGCTGTTTCAAAGAGCAATATCACAATACTTAACCTACAAATGCTGAATCTCGCAGATTATTGAAAAGTTACTATTAAAATTTATTCTCTTGAAAGGTATTCTTTAAATGGTATTTGACTTTATTATTTCCTTGTTTTAGACTCATTGTAGTATACTGAATGACGATTGTTTCAACATTGTAATGTTTATGATAATAAATGATGATTGATTGATTGATCAATACACATAATACACATCAATAAAATTTCTGGAAGAAAGAAAAATTTCCAGCTATATTCAATTGAACAATTCATTGGGAGTTAACTAAAATAAACTAGAATATAATTGAATTTTTGAGTGAAAAATTTTCATTTCATGTACATGGCAATGACATTTTTGTATAAATGGCAAATAAATTTTAATTTTAATTTGAAATTTTAGAACCATTACATTTTTCTGCTAGATTTTAGATTCTAGATATCTGCTTGAATGTAGAGATTAGACTTCTAAAGTTGAATCAACCCCAATTAATTAATCCAACCCCAATATCAAGTATACAATAAAAAATTGAATGAAAAAACCTCCAATGAATCGTTCAATTCAATATGTCCTCGTGTTTCGGAGGACATGCTAAGCCGTCGGTCCCTGCTGCCTAAAAAACAGTCGTTAAGTCACGTCAGAGACCCTGAACTGATCAGGAGTGACCTGAAAACTCTGACACCAGACCTGAGCCAGCCAGGTTACACAGAATTATTATTATTAAAATAACTGGAGATTTATCTTTTATTTCTTAACATTATTTCCCATTGCTGTCTCTTTTTTCACTAATTTTTCCATTCCTTGTTGCAGGTCACCCGATGTGCCTGTGTCCTGATGGCATGGCCGGAGACCCGACCAGCGGATGCGTGGGCCACGAATGCACGCTTGACGACGACTGTGCCTGGGACAAGGCCTGCATCGGCTACAGGTGTCGCGATCCCTGCCCGGGCGCCTGCGGTGTGGCCGCTTCCTGTCGAGTGGAGAAACATCATCCGGTCTGCACCTGCAATGAAGGCCTTACTGGCAATCCGCTAGTCAGGTGTTCGCCGCTCATCGGTCAGTGATACTCTATAATGATGATACTCTATGATCTCAATTATCTTAATCAATTACTCTATGATCTTAATTAACTATATTTTCTTAATGATACTCTATAATGTTAATTTCAATGTTGAAAAATGTTAATGTTAAAATTTGAAACTCCTTATTGTGGACATTATTGCGGTACGCACGATACTTCTATCTGCACTTATACCTGTACGTACCCGATACAATTGTCTACACGATATATTATGTACGGATGACCATTCACTTTTGAAACTTGAAATATAGGATATTCATAGATCAAGTAACTAGCATACTCATGTATGCTAACAATTATATTCAAGCATATATTCATAGTTCAAGTAAATAGCGTATCGATTTTGAACATTGGGGGTTTAATTCAGAAATAGCTACAAGCAAAAAATATTCTTAACTCAACTGTGCTATTTTGACGATAGCCAGGTTGACATGGTGATGATGATCTAGAAAGCAGAAACCGAAAACATAGACAAATCTCACTTACAATGGAACTCATAAATAGCATTCATACTTGATAAATGAGGTCTTAATTTCATTTTTGTCAAAATCCTCAATATTCAACATTGTGTTTTGGTCCTTTAAATTAATTTTCAAAGTTGTTCGATGCTATTCAATATCAAAAACTGTAATTACAAATCAAATGAGATTGTCGAGTTAATAATATGAGATTAAATTGATTGATCACTTTATTTATTTATTCAAATTATACATTTGAGAGCACGAGGATCCCATAAAAGTACAAAAAATTTACTCAAAATGTACAAAAAATCACAGAAGACAAACAATTTTAAAGCGTTCTTCAGTAGGTTGAGCCTAAATTATACATATGAGAGCACAAGGATGATATCCCATAATCCCTATTTACACAAAATCTGCAAAAATTTACAGAATACAGAAACAATTTCAAAGCGTTCCTTATTTACAGAATAATTAGTTCCTAATTTAAAGAATACAGAAACAATTTCAAAGCGTTCCTTATTTACAGAATAATTAGTTCCTAATTTGAAGAATACAGAAACAATTTCAAAGCGTTCCTTATTATGTTGAGTCAGCTTGGAGGAAGTGTTCTTATCATAATAACAAAATTAATTGAAAGTGGAATTTTCGTTTGCAGTTCCAGTGCCAGTCGGAAACCCATGCATCCCAAGCCCGTGCGGCGCCAACACCCAGTGCGACATAATCGGTGGCCGACCGGTTTGCTCATGTTTGCCGAACTTCCTCGGCGATCCTCAGACCGGCTGCCGCCCCGAGTGCCTCACCAACGCCGATTGCTCGTCGAACAAGGCTTGCCTCAACTACAAGTGTGTCAACCCGTGTAAACTGGGCAGTATCTGTGGACTGGGTGCCGTCTGTACTTGCAGAGACCACACGCCTACATGCTCCTGCCGAGATGGATTCACTGGTGACCCGTTCATCCAGTGCATACCACAACGTGAGTAGAATCATCCATTTTTATTTCATTCATTCGTAATAAGTAATGATAATCCGTTTCTTTCACTGCATATTTTCACTACAGAACTGCAAACACTATTGCAGTTCAATATTGCTAACAATATTGGCACTGGAACTGCAAACGAAAATTCCACTTTCAATCAATTTTGTTATTATGATCATATATTGCTTGTTATTATTATAATTTCAATTATACTCAATGATACAGTGCGCGGATGGAAAATTATTTTCTTTGCGCCCAGTAAATTTGCCATATTATCAAATTGTTATTGTTTTGTAGCTTTTGGATCAATTAGTTTTAGTAGAAGTAGTTTGTTGGAAAATAGTCATTTTAGTGGAAAAAGACTCATAATATGAACATATGTACTTAACCTCTAGAACATGTAATCCAAATTTCGGATTAAATATAAGTAGTTTTGGGCTATGCCTGTTATTTCTTCCCACGTATTGTGCAGTATATAATTGTCAACAAATAAATGAATGAATATTTGTTTTCTAATGTTTTATTGTAGCATTGTGTGATTTATAAAGCACTTTTGTTTCAAATTGCACATTTAGTTTTGTTTTTATGGCACATAAAGTCTTCATCAATCTTCATCTATCTATATCAATTGTTTAGTGTAGATGTGTTGCATAGCAACAAATACAATTAAAATTAATAAATTCTACAAATGTGCAAATATAATATATTCTATAAGAGTAAATATAAAAATATAATAAATAGATTTAAAAAATCTTCAAATAATATATTCTTCAATGTACAAATATATAATTCATACATTTTTTTATTGGTTTCAGCCGTCATCCCAGTCGCCAACCAATCACTCGCTTGCCGACCTTCGCCGTGTGGACCCGACTCCGTGTGCAACGTGTACGGACCCCAGGTTGCCATGTGCGATCCATGCGGCAGCGCCGACGGAGCCTGGAACCCCGCCTGCCATCCCGAATGCCTGACCAACTCGGACTGTCCGTTCGACAAGATGTGTCTCGGACAGAAGTGTCGCGACCCGTGTCCGGGCTCGTGCGGCGTCAATGCACACTGCACGGTCGTCTATCACAATCCCGTGTGCGCGTGTCCGTATCCCATGGTTGGAAATCCGTTCGAGCATTGTTCGCTGCCTCCACCAGGTTAGCATTTGTTTTTCTTATGGCTATTTTTGTGTTTTCAAAGTAATTTCTTCAATTCAGTTAATAATTGATAATAATTCATTAATTTTCTTTATTAAAATTCAAATATACACCCATCAAATGAACCAAATAAATATATTTTTACTAAAATAACAATACAACAATAAATTACTTTAACTATAAAAGCAATACAAAAGTAATTGTACAATTGTAATTGTAAAGTAAATTGGTACAACACTAAAATACTAAATAAAATACAAAATAAATAATTACCTTGAGATTTGATAATGAATTTTAAACCATCATTTAACTATAAAAGGATCAACCTACCGAACAAAAATATTGTCCGGAGTACTATTAATATTTTGTAATGTGACACTACTGGCTAAAGATCAAGTTGATATGATTTTGAAAACATAATATAATATTAATAATATTCATGTACATATAAATATATCAATAATAATAAAAATATAATTTACATTTAGTACATTGATGATTAACTACAATGGCATCATGACATCCTGCTATATCTTCACAATGTTAACTGATGATAACTGATCTCACTCCAATAATTGTCATAAGCTATTATCCCAAGTTTACCATGGTTTACTCAACCTACTTGGTCCAACATGTTTCCCATCAAGGGAAAATTGAGTTATACGGCGAGGTGGAACTTCCTACGGGTTTCCGCACCGATAAAAGCATACGCTAACAATAATAACAACCATGATTTATTGAAAATGACATATTCTTTCTTATTAATGCCATATAATATTAATAGGCCTATTAATGCCTATTACATAACAGGAATTTCGTTCAATTAATTATTATGATTTAACAGCAACTGTATAGTTCATTTCCTTCCATCTACATATTCTTTCATTGAATGAAGCTTACCCTCGTTCTATTTTTCCTTTGTAGAAATGGACATAAACCAGACTACTACATACCGTTCCTAATTATACCACTATTCATTGATAATGGTGTAACAACCGAAACTGCAGTATCTCGTTGTTTTATTAAATATATCAGGATCCTTTTAATTTGTCAGAAAACATATGTTTCAGTATGAATAATATCACAACATCACCTTCACCTACAAATGCTGAATCTCGCAGATTATTGAAAAGGATCTTTAGAACGTTATTCTTTGAAAGGTCTTCTTTAAAAAGGTATTTTAAAGACTTTAAAGGTCTTTAAGACTTTCAAGCCTTTTGATTATTGTGTCGAAATCACTGTTTAATATTATTACCGAAACAGCTGATTCATGACAAGTTAAAAGGTTTCCTGCTATATGTGGTTTTGACAATTTCAAGTCTTCTTATTGAGTATATTGAGTATGAATAACTACCACAACATCACCTTCACTACTACACAGAAAACATTATTCCATCATTGAATGAAGCTTACCATCATCCTCTTTTGTATTTGTGTGTAGAAATGGACAACAAACCAGACTCATGCAACCGACAGCAATGCGGTGCCAACGCTTACTGCAAAGAAGACCAGGGCCGAGTGACATGTCACTGCTTGCCCGATTACTACGGCAACCCGTACCTGGCCTGCCGACCCGAGTGTGTGGTGAACACCGACTGTCCCCAGAATCAGTGCTGCGTGAATAACAAGTGCACCAATCCGTGTGCGGGCGCTTGCGGTGTGAACGCACTCTGTCATCCCGTCAACCACATTCCCATCTGCTTCTGTCCGCAAGATCACACCGGAGATCCGTTCACGTCTTGCTACCCGTTCAGAGAGTGTGAGTGCGAGATTACGTTACTATTTTGAATATTGATGAGAAAAATAACATCTCATTTTAGAGATTAACAGTACTAATCACATCTAATTGGAGGATTCTTGAACAATAATATAATGGGAATAGATTCAAACCTACTTTTTCCTTTTCGGTAACATTTTACAATGTATTTTAAAATAAAATTCAATTAATTGACAATCATCTCATTGGAAGATTCTTGAACAATAATAATGATAATTGGAATAGACTCAAACCTAATTTAGAGATTATGAGTGCGGGATTACGTTACTATTTACATTAGAGAGAATAGTTCAATGCACACTGAAACAGCTGCTTTTGGTTGGCATTGAACTATTTGTTTCTATAGAGTAGATGATCATAATAATTATTATGATCCATATGTTGCTAGTTGCCTATTGCTTATTGCTTAATATTATTCATTGAATCTTAGGCGCACACTATTCAAATAGTTTACAAAATCACTGTCGAGTTTTTTCTTGCATGTAATTTTCCACTGAACAGTTTTATTCAACAGTTGTAATCAACGTGACTGTATTGAATGTTGGAATGTTTGGTACAAAGCATTAGCTTTAGCTCACAAGTACAATTGATCTTTGTTTTTGTGAATTCCCGTATTGCTTTCCTGACTATTGTCACTATTACTTTTCTCATTATTGTTAATCTTCAGTTGAAAATAATTCCTTACTTGCATTTGAGCCCTCAGACAACAATTATTGTTTTGTATTTCTCATAAGAAGTCTCAATGAATACTGTGTGTATAAAAATTACAACATAATTAACTCTTTTATAAATCTACTATGTATAGTACTACAATTTACTATTGTTGTAATCCAAAATCATCCGACTACATTCCTCTTATAGATTTTCAGTAAAAACCAGTTACTTTATATCTACTTCTAACCCACTAAAACATTCTTTGCAGTAACACAGACTAAAATCTAAAAATAGAAACCAGTTACTTTATATCTATTTCTAATCCTTTAAAACATTCTTTGCAGTAACACAGACTAAAATCTAAAAATAGAAACCAGTTACTTTATATCTACTTCTAACCCATTAAAACATTCTTTGCAGTAACACAGACTAAAATCGGAGCTTCATTCATCCTTTCAGCACATTTTCAGTTGAAAATTCTTATTACATTCACACATACACACCATCACTTGATCACTGTTCACAGTAGCCTACTAGCAGCCAAAAGGCAAATCAACGCTGATGAATTTCCACTTCAAAACATTGACTTCATTGCCATAACACTGTTTGCAGTACCAGCAACCGAAATGGGCGCGCCAGGCAACCCGTGCGATCCGTCGCCGTGCGGCCCGAACAGTCGTTGCCTAATCTCGCCGCAAGGCTACGCCGCATGCTCGTGTCTGCCCGGCTACCACGGTGCGCCGCCCGTCTGCAAGCCAGAGTGCGTGGTCAGTGCCGAGTGCGCCCAGACGCAGGCCTGTGTGAACCAGAAGTGTGTCGACCCCTGCCCTGGCACATGCGGCTTGGCCGCACAGTGTCTGGTCATCAATCACAATCCCATCTGCGGCTGTCCGCCAGGCTATCTCGGCGATCCGTTCCAGAACTGTTATCCTCAGCCAGGTCAGTGTTACAATATTCATGTTCAGTAGTCAGTATATTTAGGTTAAAGAATGAGACATGATTGTTGTTGAATGTATGAGACAATCGTAAATGAAACCAATGTTGTACAATCAATGAGACAATCATGAATGAGACAGTCTTTGTGCAATAGACAAAATTGGTCTCATTATTTTAGAATAGAATAGTTTATTAGCCCCAACCTCACTATGGAGACTACCATAACTTACTTTACCTTACTATAAAGAAATTCCACAACATCTCTGAATCAAGTGTAAATTTCTCAGTATATTTATTTGTCATGATTAGTAAGAAGACAATAATTGTCTTACAAAATTATCGAAATCAAAACGTATAATTATATTAGTATTCATTAAAGTTGGCGGATGGCATTAGATAGATAGAGAGATATTATTTCTTAACGTTACTGATGACCCCAGAGTCCGATGGCAAAGAAATAATATCTGTCCATCTATCTAATGCCACCCGCCAACTTTAATGAATACTACTATAATTATGCCTAAAGCCTGAGTTATACCAAGCTACTTTATTAGCTGCTAGCGAAACAGCTGATAAAAAGTAGCAAGTGTGACATCGGCAGCAGCTCCTAATAGCAGCTACTTCTAGAAGCTATGGAGAATCACCGTTATTATAATGTTATCTGTTTATTGGCTTATAGGCCATAATCAAAATATTATGCAGAAAAACAACAAATTTTTTCTTGGTTTTAACATTGCAATCTGAATCTACCCATTGTCGGTATAACTATTTATTTCGAATTTATAAAATTATCATACATCATTAATTGATAAACTACCATATCCATTGTGGATAAAACCTCTACTTTGAGTTGACAAATTGTCACATGAATTGTAAAACAGTACATTTTGATCTCATTTTATTTGGAAAGTATTTGAAGATACACAAAGCTAAAACCTAGGAGCTCCTTAGTGGAACAATCGTCATCGATTTCATTCTTGAATTTCGTATTTCAGAAGTAGAAGAGCCGAAAATACCATCGGGCGGAAACCCATGTCAGCCATCGCCGTGTGGACCGAACTCACTGTGTCAAGTGGTGCAGAAACGACCCGTGTGCTCGTGCAGTCCCAACTTCATCGGCAGTCCTCCCTACTGCCGGCCCGAGTGTGTCATGAGCCAGGAGTGTCCCTACGACCAGGCCTGCATCCAGGAGAAGTGCAAAGATCCCTGTTACCAGAGTTGTGGAGTGAACGCCAAGTGCGATGTTGTCAATCATACTCCGTTCTGCAGCTGTCAGCCAGGTTACCAAGGGGATGCGTTCATTGGATGCTCGAAGATACCGCAAGGTTAGTTTAGTTCACAAACCATTCCATTATATATACTTATATAACATTGTTCTACTTATTAATAGTTATATTAGTATACTTATATAGAATAGATATAACTTCCGTATCGGCGTATCACGTATAAGATTGGGAATACAATCAATAATAACTTATCTTTCATGAGAATTAACACATCTCCGGTATCAAATTAACTCAATTAACTTTAAATAGATTTTACTTCACTACTGACATGCAGTCATATTATTTTAAATGTAAACTGATTTGAATTACATTTAAAATAATATGACTGCATGTCGATAGTGAAATGAAATCTAGTCTATAGATCGTAATGAATCAAAATCATTAATGCCTTAAAATGGTTTGTATGAATTTCGATAAGTGAAAAAATCTATAGTCTATAGATCGTAATGAATCAAGAAATTATTATCTTCAACTAATTTACCAATGAGTTCCACACAGGCTTAGTCTAATGAGGAATGCACTTGATATTTTCTTTCCAAAATTTTTTGTATGAATTTACTATGAAGTGAAAAAAGTCTGTGGATCGTAATGGATCAAGAAATTATTATCTTCAACTAATTTACCAATGAGTTCCACACAGGCTTAGTCTAATGAGGAATGCACTTGATATTTTCTTTCCAATTTTTTTTTGTGAGATGTACTATGAAGTGAAAAACTATTTAATTTGAAGTAAGTTATACTCGAATTAATTCTTCTTTGATATCAAACTAATTTATGTTCATCTGAATTTGAGAATTATTCTTTATGAACTTTGTGTTTGTGTTTCAGCCGTAATAGTGGAACAAAAGGACCCGTGCGTGCCGTCTCCGTGCGGCGAGAACGCGCAGTGCACGAGCAAAGACGGAATGGCGCGTTGCACGTGCATTCCGCCGTACGTTGGCAACCCGTACGCGGGCGGATGTCGCCCGGAGTGTGTCATAAACGCCGACTGTGTCTCACAGCAAGCCTGCCTGACTAGTCGTTGCCGCGACCCTTGTCCAGGAGTTTGCGGCGTCAATGCTCAATGTATTGTGGTCAACCATGTGCCCGTCTGCTCCTGTATGCCTGGCTACATGGGCGATCCGTTCAAGGCGTGCCGTGCTGAGCCAATCAAACGTGAGTAGTACTAAACTTGTTTTGTTTCTAGTCGATTATGGAGTTTTATTTACAAATTTTAATGTTTCTTTACTTTTTTAATCATTTTTCATTTGTATTTTTCAATATTATTCATTTGAGCCACAACAACTGGTTAATATTGTTGATGGTTTAGAATTCATTCTCAAGGTAATTATTTATTTTGTATTTTAGTTCTAGTGTATTGTTAACCAATATTATTGTTGTATTGTTAACCAATTTACTTTTTGGCAATAAATATTGATTGATTGAAAAAAAAATGTGGCCAATAATTTATCTCTCAGTAACATAGGATCAATCAAACATAGTTTATTCAAAATTATTGTTTCACTCTTATTCACTCATTTTTGAAGCTTAGGTGTGTGACATAACTAAAGTAGTTATAAACTAGTTGCAGTAGTTAGTAAACTAGTGTTCAACTAAATGCAACTAGTATTTCTCCCCATCAATTCAATTTTTATCTGTCACAATTTTATACACAAGCAAATTAGGTCTAGACCAAATTCAACTAATTGTCAAAAAATGAAATCTATTATAACATGAAAGAGAATTAGCTAACCGAAAACAAGACTATACAACTTTACTATAACCAGAAATTGAAGGTCAGTCAAAATTAAAGCATGAATTTGTCAAAATTTCAAATAGAAAATAATAAATTATGAAAAACCTCACTAACCAGATCAATAAACTTTGAAGATCAGACGAAATTCAACCATCAAAATTTCAAATAACAACGAGAAAGAACTTTACCAACCAGAAATTAACGGCTAGAAATTCAAATACAGTTTTACCCAAGAAATGAAGAAATTAGCACAGTAAACTAACATAAATTAGAAATTTTCCAACAGAAATTGAAAAGTGTGGAACAATTTAATTAATATTTGATTGGGTAGCATAGTTTACTTACAGAAGTTTATAGTTACATAAATTAGTTTACCAACCAGAAATTGAAACTTGTGTAACAATTTGATTGTGTAGCATAGTTCACTTCCATAAATTGGTGTACCAACCAGAAATTAGAACGTGTGTAACAATTTGATGTTGTTTGTGTACAGCACTGCCACCGCAGAACCCGTGCGAGCCGTCTCCGTGCGGTCCGAACAGCCAGTGCCGTGTGCTGAACGGCAACGCAGTGTGCTCGTGTCAGCCGGGCTACACGGGCAGTCCGCCCGGATGCCGGCCGGAGTGCGTGGTCAGTGCCGAGTGCCCCCAACATCAGGCCTGCATCAACCAGAAGTGTCGCGATCCGTGTCCGGGCACCTGTGGCCTGCACGCGCTCTGTCAGGTGGTCAACCACAATCCCATCTGCAGTTGTCCGCCGCAGATGGTCGGTGATCCGTTTGTGCGGTGTACGCAAGAAAGTGAGTGCAAAATTGATTCTCCACAATAAAATTAAAGTTATTTTCATTCTCCTTCGCATACAATGTACAGAAAAATACTTTAATAATATGAAGAAGGCTCCTCACTTGGGCAAATGTTTACCCAAGGGGAGAAGCGAGAAAATTTTGACAGTTCCGAACCCAAAATATCCAAATTATTAATAATCATAATAATTAATTGGACGAAATTCCTAATTAATGCAATATAAATGCAGTATCTCATTTCCTTCCATCTTTATCAATAATCTAAATTCTTCGATAATTTTGATTCAACCTGAAAACAAACTCACTAGTAGCTACCACAACTGAATAAAATCACCTCATACAGCTTTTTACAATGATGAATGTGTCCATTCACTATAGTGAAGTACATTCCTGTTTTGTTGTAGAACTATTCTTTCCACCTTTATTATTCACAGGAATTGAAAACAAGTGCATAGATAGGTCAGATAACAATTTGTCAGTAGAAAATTGATGGATTACTCTGTAGACTTCTTGTCATTAGTAATTTCTTTTCAATACGGTAGTCAATCAATTTAAAGTTTTCGTGATAGTTGAAAAACTGGATCTTTTTAAAAAGGTTTAAGAGTTCTTCATTCTGTATTGTTGTTTTTGGCTGATGAATGTATCGATTGATTGTAGCAATCAATTAAAATCTTTACACTTATTATTTCTTATTCAATATTCGTTGATGAGTTGTTCTTGAAACAGAGTTTAATACTTCTCAATTAGCCCTCAATATCAATTGATCTCTTGCTACCATGTGGAACCAAACATGCGGCATATTCATGTTGAATATCATTTCATGTTCTATACTTTTTTCCTCAATATCAATCGATTCCTTGCTGTTGAACCAACCAAGCTGAATCTTCATTTTGTTTGTATCAAATATCAAATCAAATCAAATAACTTTTATTCAGATTTTCACATAATAATCGCAAAACAAATGTTCAAAATATTACAAATCTATTTACCTGCAAGGAAAAATCCTGTGCGCAGGTAAGAGTCGCTAATATAATAGATAAATAAAATCTTAATGAACTGTCAAGAAAAAGTAATAAATACCAATTCATCTTTCTTATGCTTCATGTGGTGCTTTATGTTTGCAGCTCAAAAAGTGCCATCTCTCCCCACCAACCCGTGTGTGCCATCCCCGTGTGGGTCGAATTCCGAGTGCCGTGTAGTGGACCACCGTCCGGTCTGCTCGTGTCAGCCGGGCATGCTGGGTGCCCCGCCCAACTGCCGTCCCGAGTGTCTCATTCACGCCGACTGTCCCACCAAACTCGCCTGCGTACGCAACAAGTGCCGAGACCCGTGCGCCGGCTCCTGCGGTTTCAACGCGCAGTGCACCGTTGTCAACCATCAGCCCGTGTGTGCTTGTAAACAGGGCTTCCAGGGCGATCCCTTCTCCGGTTGTAACCAGATTCCAGCTACAGGTAGGACTTCGGACACAGTTACTAGGCTTGGGTTGAGGGGTTGGTTTGCCGAATCGGGGTTTACTTCGATTGTTTCGGAAAATATGTTTGTTCTATTTCAGGTTTTGTTTACAGGAGTCGGTGAATCATTCTGCAGAAGACTTCAATCGTAGCGATAAATGTGTTTGTTTTATTTCAGATTTTTTGTAGGAGTTGATGGGTAGCCAATTAAATGGGTAGTTAATAGTAACCAAGTCGGTGAATCATTCTGTACTAGACTTGAGTTGTTTCGAACATTTTTTTTTGTTTTACTTCAGAATCAAATAATGATAGACTGTCTAGTGTCTACACTCCAGTTAGGCCTGTACATTATTATTTTTTGTTAAGGAAAGTAGGCCACATTTTATAAAGGTCGTATGTTTGATAGCAGGTACTCGATCAAACTTTTCAGAATAGCATTTAGTGTTATCCTCATTTATAAATATCCTCTTTCTATAAAATAACTCAAAAATTATTTATCTTTAAGTTAATTGATCATTCATCATTAAGTTGATAATTATCAAATTATCATTATCATTTATCATTAAATTGATAATTTATCATTAAGTTAATTGGATGGGATGGCTTTAAAAAGGGTCCAAACACCCGTGCAGTATCAATCATTCTTAGACAATTTACAACCAAAGATGATTACACCACCCGATCTCAGATCTGTGTACAGAATATATGTTTGTGTAGTTCATTGATGTCAGCGCTGTACAGAATATATATTTGTGTAGTTTTGTCGAGATAATTGACTAGTTTTGCTGGCTGTAGTGCCGCCTCCGACGGAAGGTGCCAAACACCCGTGCAACCCGTCGCCGTGCGGCGCGAACACAATGTGCCAAGAAAAGAAGGGCGCCGGCTCGTGCACGTGCCAGGCCAACTTCACCGGCGACCCGTACGTCGGCTGCCGGCCCGAGTGCGTGCTGAGCTCGGACTGTGCCAACTTCCGTGTCTGCAAGAACAACAAGTGCGTGGACCCTTGTCCGGGCACCTGTGGCGCCAAGGCCCAGTGCCAGGTCATCAACCACATTCCCAACTGCTTCTGTCCGCCGGGCCTCACCGGAAATGCTCTCATCGCTTGCAAGCCCCTACCGCCTCGTAAGCATGCTCTTCTCTCTAACATCTCTATCAAATGATTCTCTATCTTTTCAAATGATTTCTGTGTACGTGTTCGACTGGATTATGCTTTGTCCAATTAATTTGAACATTCCTTGTAATACTTTTTCTTGTCTCTATTGAAAATAAAAATTCAACACATTGAACAAACTAGGTATTTCCATACAAATGTTTGGTTTTGATTTTATAAGGAATTATTTTTCTTATTCAAATTCAAATTTAATTAAAAAAACCATAATAGTAAAATACAAATAAATGGAATTAAAATTATTGAAGATATAACTTTTGGATGTCATGTAGCCTTATTTGTTTTTGTTAGTAATAGTCGAAACTAAGTATCTCAGAAGTGGCTTATATTTTCTCATTGTTTTCCCTGTATATTTTGATATGAATATATTCAAGAAAAGCTGTAACAAGCTGTTACAGTTGAATAACTAGCTGTTGAAAATAAATTCTACTTTTTTCAAATGATATAATCTGAATAGAATATGAAATCTGACTTTTGGTTACTAGATAGCTGCAATCATTATTGAGAAACATACTACCTTCTATCAATATTATCAATCCATTATCAAAGTTGATTTGAATCTATGGTTAGTTTATTAACACAGCATTATCCAGATCGAACAGTACATACAATTTATTGCTAATTTTAACATGCTTCTTTCATGTGATTTTTCTTTTACTTGCTATACTATACATTAATGTTTCAGGTAGTAGGCTATCCTACCTTATTAATACTGTCTACTCTTTATTTTTACAACTTCTCTTCACTCATACTACCTTAACTATGTGCTTACTACCTAATAACTACAAAAGATCATCACATTAATGTGCTTATAATACCTTGTTACTACTGTCTTAACGTTATCACTATGTGCTTACTATTATTTATACTGTCTCAACTTTATAACTGTGCTTACTACCTTATTACTACTTTCTCAACTTATACTGCCTTATTAATACTGTCTCAACTTCATAACTATGTGCTTACTACCTTATTACTACTTTCTCAACTTATACTGCCTTATTAATACTGTCTCAACTTTATAACTGTGTGCTTACTACCTTATTACTACTTTCTCAACTTATACTGCCTTATTAATACTGTCTCAACTTTATAACTATGTGCTTACTTATTACTACTGCCTTAACTTTTTCTGCCTTATTAATACTGTCTCAACTTTATAACTATGTGCTTACTACCTTATTACTACTTTCTCAACTTATACTGTCTTATTAATACTGTCTCAACTTCATAACTATGTGCTTACTACTTTATTACTACTGCCTTAACTTATACTGCCTTATTAATACTGTCTCAACTTTATAACTATGTGCTTACTACCTTATTACTACTGCCTTAACTTATTCTGCCTTATTAATACTGTCTCAACTTCATAACTATGTGCTTACTACTTTATTACTACTGCCTTAACTTATTCTGCCTTATTAATACTGTCTCAACTTTATAACTATGTGCTTACTACCTTATTACTACTTTCTCAACTTATACTGCCTTATTAATACTGTCTCAACTTTATAACTATGTGCTTACTACCTTATTACTACTTTCTCAACTTATACTGCCTTATTAATACTGTCTCAACTTTATAACTATGTGCTTACTACCTTATTACTACTGCCTTAACTTATTCTGCCTTATTAATACTGTCTCAACTTCATAACTATGTGCTTACTACCTTATTACTACTGCCTTAACTTATTCTGCCTTATTAATACTGTCTCAACTTCATGTGCTTACTACCTTATCACTAAACTGTCTCACCACAATGTGCATGCCTCCCACTAACCCAGCGACCTCCGTTCGTTGTAGCGAGCCGGCCCAAGCGACCGATGAACCCGTGTGCGCGCAGCCCGTGCGGCCCGTTCAGCATGTGCCGTCTGAACCGGGACCTGGCCGTGTGCTCGTGTCAGCCGGGCTACGTGGGCGCCCCGCCGGCCTGCCGCCCTGAGTGCATGGTCAGCTCTGAGTGTCCGCTGAACCAGGCCTGTGTCAATCAGAAGTGCTCCGACCCTTGTCCCGGCACCTGTGGCCTCAATGCTCGCTGTCAGGTGGTCAATCACAATCCCATCTGCACCTGCAATCCCGGCCTGACCGGTGATCCGTTCACACGGTGTCTGTTGGTTGAAAGTAAGCATGTCTCTCTCTGCTTTTCATCTATCTCTTTTATTGATAAGACCTATTTTATTTATTGAATCAAACTGTTCTCATAGGAATTCCTCATGGTTTTAAATTAACTTAACCTTTATAATTTTCTTAATCTGTCAATCTTTATGCAGCACTTTCCAATCTACCTGTGCATCGCAGTGCTTTAATGAACAAAATTTCAAATTTATAACAAGCTATTAACATATTTTCTTGTAATAATTGTGTACTTTGCTGAATCAATTTTCAACATCATGACTATTTATAAACAATTCTTGTGAATGGGTTCTTTACTAAATCAACTCTCTTTCCAGCTTAATAACTAAAAATTAACAATTCTTGTGTCTGTGTTCTTTGCTCAACTAATTTTCAACATTATAACTAATAATTAACATTTCTTGTAATTGTGTTCTTTGCTCAACTAATTTCCAACATCATCACTCATAATTAACATTTCTTGTGTCTGTGTTCTTTGCTCAACTAATTTTCAACATTATAACTAATAATTAACATTTCTTGTAATTGTGTTCTTTGCTCGACTAACTTTCCATCATTTCATGTGTGTGTTTTCTAAAAGCATGACTGTGTGTTGCATGTGTGCTTTCGCCTTGTGTCCCGCAATGCAGAATGTCCGGTGATACCTCCCGGCGATCCCTGCATTCCCACACCTTGCGGACCCAACTCGCAGTGCCAGCCGCTGGGAGATCAGGCCGCTTGCTCTTGCCTGCCGAAATACGTCGGCACTCCCCCCAACTGTCGACCGGAATGCTCGATTAGTGCCGAGTGTCCTTCGAATCTGGCCTGTTTGAACGAACAGTGCAAGAATCCGTGTCCGGGCTCGTGTGGTCCGCAGGCGTTGTGTGCTGCCGTCAATCATAAGCCTGTTTGCTCGTGTCCGGCCGGTCTAACTGGCGACCCTTTTTCTACTTGTTCGCCTCAAAGTAAGAACCGGAGTTGATCCCAATTTGAATACTGTAATTCAGAAGTATTGTAGAAGATTTCCCTATTATTCACTTTGAAAATTAAGTCATAAGAACCGGAGTTGATCCAAATTTAAATACTGTAATTCAGAAGTATTGTAGAAGATTTTCTCTATTATTCACTTTGAAAATTAAGTCATAAGAACCGGAGTTGATCCCAATTCAAATACTGTAATTCAGAAGTATTGTAGAAGATTTCCCTTTTATTCACTTTGAAAATTAAGTCATAAGAACCGTAGTTGATCCCGATTTGAATAATTTGAAAGTGGAAGATTTCCGTTCTATTCACTTTAAACATTTCAACTTACATCGTAGAGGAAGCATGCCTCTATGATATACCTCATAATACATATATTATGTATTAGACTACTATGTATAGGTACATTTATTTAATTTGGTGGACTAACTTTCATTTTTAACATTTCTATGGTAACTGGTGATGTTCTGTTGAATGTTTTCCACATAAATTCTGTATTTAACATGAAATCAATATTAAATAAAATAAATCAACAGAACATCTCCCATTACCATAGAAAATGTTGAATGAAAGTTATTCGCCATTCATTTTATTTGTACCTCATAAAATTAGACTGCTATGCCGTTATTGAATCGAGTACCTATGTTTCTTTTATTTTTTAGGATAAGAATTTTCAAGCCCAGACTTGATAGGGTATATTTAGCCTAAAATAGTGTATTCCTTCCTCTGATCTCTTAGTTTGTTAGTTTAAATTGAATCGAGTACCTGAGTTTTTATACGTTGATCATTTTTATCCCTAGACTTGTTAAGTATAAGGGTTTACTAGTTAAAAATATCCGTCTGCATTTTTTCAAGCACTCCACTTGGAATTGAAGGTAAGTTTGCATGGTATACTATTATGTTTACAGTATGTATTCAATCCTTATGTCTATTTCATATCCCCTTCCAACAATCCTCATCTATTTTGTAATTTTTATTTTAAGGTCCAGTAACCAATTCCAGAATTCATCGATTTTCATTTTAACCCCTCCCATTCCTTTGGTAATATATGATTCTTCGTTCTCATCTACAGCATCAACTAATAAGGAAGAGCCCTTATATTGAATACCACTTTGCAATAAAAGTTCCCCAACCCTCAATAGATTCACAATATCTCCTAAAGTCTGAAGAGTGTCCCAATGTACTAACAGTGATCATATCTTCTTGTTCCATGAAGTGATTTTAGAATGTCCCACTCAAACCTCGCAACTGACCAAATCTCAACATCCAAAATCTAACGTGTTCCATGTAATCCATCTTCTAATTTTAGAATGTCTCACTCAATCCTGTCAACTGACCAAATCTCAACATCCAAAATCTAACGAGTGTCTAACGGTGATCATCTTCTCCAAAAAATTATTTCAGAATGTCCCACTCAAACACCTCAACTGACAACTGACCATCCATACAACAATTATTAATCCCAACATCCAAAATCTAACGTGTGCCACTAACGGTCATTATCTGTTTCTGAGATTGATATCAAACATGTGTTATCTTGCAAACTTGCAGTGGTCCAAGCACCCATAGATCCGTGCAATCCATCTCCCTGCGGCGCAAACGCGCTTTGCGCCGAATTGAACGGTGCGGGCTCGTGCAAATGTTCGCCCGGATATTTCGGAGACCCCTACCTCGGCTGCAGGCCGGAATGCGTGTTCAACACGGACTGTCGTCCGGACAAGACCTGTATCAACAACAAGTGCCAGGATCCGTGTGCGGGGGCCTGTGGGCTGAATGCCGAATGTCACGTGATGCATCACAATCCCATCTGCAGCTGTGCGCCCGGCTTCACCGGCAATCCGCTCTCGTCTTGCCGACCTGTAGTGCATGAGCCGAGTAAGAATGCTTCCTGGTATTTGTTGCATGTTGTTTGGGGCAAGGTTCGAAGCTGGCATTTGAGTGATGAATTGATGAATATGTTTTGAATATGTATGTAATATGTTTTGTTTTAAGTAGGCCAGATGTGGGCACTCTATCAAAATATAAAACTTATTTAACGTGTTGGTTAATGTCCCTAAATGACGGAGAGTGTTCGCGCCTTCTCCGGTCAGTGTACTCTGCCCTAGTTTTTTTTTTCTCTTTTTTTCTCATTTTCTTTTTTTTCTTCTCATTTTCATTCATTTTTCTCTGTGTGTGTGAGTAGGTGTGTGTGTGTGTGTGTGTGTGTGTGTGTGTGTGTGTGTGTGTGTGTGTGTGTGTGTGTGTGTGTGTGTGTGTGTGTGTGTGTGTGTGTGTGTGTGTGTGTGTGTGTGTGTGTGTGTGTGTGTGTGTGTGTGTGTGTGTGTGTGTGTGTGTGTGTGTGTGTGTGTGTGTGTGTGTGTGTGTGTGTGTGTGTGTGTGTGTGTGTGTGTGTGTGTGTGTGTGTGTGTGTGTGTGTGTGTGTGTGTGTGTGTGTGTGTGTGTGTGTGTGTGTGTGTGTGTGTGTGTGTGTGTGTGTATATGTGTATATATATATATATATATGTGTGTGTGTGTGTATGTGTGTGTGTGTGTGTGTGTGTGTGTGTGTGTGTGTGTGTGTGTGTGTGTGTGTGTGTGTGTGTGTGTGTGTGTGTGTGTGTGTGTGTGTGTGTGTGTGTGTGTGTGTGGTGAGCATCTAGACTCAAATCGACCCAACAACAGACCCTAGAGGTTCATTTGGGCGTTCTTTTCTTTGTTTATCTTCTATCACCTTTTTACCCATACAATTATTATGTCTATTTAAGTGATTTCTTGTTAATGTTATGTATGATATTACTTTATTTTACAATGGATTTTGTAAAGTGTTCTTTTTCTGAATAAATTCAAATTCAAATTCAATTCAATTCAAATTCAATTCAATTACAAACAGACTAGAATACAATATTGGGAGAGGAAAAACCACAAATTATTTCAGTTGAGGAAATAACATATTTACTTTTGTGACATGATTTGAAAACAGTTTTTTCTAGCTCCTCTTTCATACGCTATGGTAAATTAATAAATCGGTATTATTCCAGTTAGAATAATAGTCTACATAATTATTGGAAATACAGTAATACAATTTTCTATTGGAATTTCTGCAGTGCAGTCTGATTCCTAATAATTTCAATAAAGAAAACACTAAACCGGAGTTTAGGCGTTAGGAGTAACGCTGAAGGATATAAAGTTTTATTAAGTTCATAAATTTTTTGATCCCTTACTAGAGGGAGTTCAAAGTTACTTAGAAGTGATTGATGGCATTTTTATTACAATAGCTGGAAAGAACCAGCAAAAACTTCAAGTACTAAAGCGTTCTCTTGTTGTTTATTGTAAAAAAATACTTGATATTTAAATATTTTGTTGATTTTAATACTCTATCAATTCCCAAATGCTTGCTTCGAACTTACCTATTTTTTGTGTCATGACTTGTTTAGTTTATATGCTATTATCTGCATCACTCTTGGTGAAATTAGCTCATTATTCTTATTAGCTGGGAATTAAGAAAGCTTGTGTTGCTGCTTGAACTTTTTTGTATCTACTTTTTGCGGTTGGGAATTATTTTGAATGGGAATATTCAAGGTAGAAGCAGGGCTAGTTTATGTGGGTTAGAATTTTGTTCTGAAAAGTCCTATTTTTCTTCAATAAATATTTAATTCAATTTTATTTTGTTAATTTAAAATAATTCAAGCAATTAATACAACTTCCAGCGGTCCTTACAAATGAATTTGAATTTACCATAATAATGAAGATTAATTACTGTTTAGAAGTGTTCTTAAATTTGAAAAATCTTTCTTATTTCTCCTTCAACAATATTTCCATCTTCTCAAAATCCTTTCTTAAATCATACAAAAAGTCAATGTCAATATTTATGCTAGCCTGATTATTTATGTTATTGAGATGTTTATGATATTTATGTTAGCCTGCATTGAACACTGATTCATTTCTTCCAATGTCATTAGCAAATATTATTCTCTTGGTTAACAATATTCATTTCCTAGTAATGTTAATACGAGTATTTTCTCCTATTTTTAGTTCTTATCAGACTTCTTTCATTATAGAGAAATTCAAAACTAGTATTTTTCAATTATTCTATTTTCTTGCTCTTATTGTATCACTTGTTTTATGAATTACTATTGATAAATTTATCCATTAATACAAGTACAAAAACGAACAACACTCTTGACTTGTCTCAAAGTGATTCCCTTGACTGCCCCTATCAAGTTATTTATCTATCTCTATATCTATATTATGGCATACACTGTATTCGCTGCACTTTGCACGATTTGAATCGTTGGCTACAAATGTGTGCATGTTTGTGTGTTTGGTGTGTGCGAACAGTAGTGGTAGAGGAGCACCGTAACCCGTGCCATCCGTCGCCTTGCGGCCCGTACAGCCAGTGCCAGGAAGTGAACGGGCTGGCCGTTTGCTCGTGCCTGGTTGGGTGCGTGGGTACGCCACCCGCCTGCCGTCCCGAGTGTCTGGTGAGTGCCGAGTGCGCCCTGGACAAGGCCTGCATCAACCAGCGGTGTCGCGATCCATGTCCCGGCACTTGTGGCACGTTCGCCCGGTGTCAGGTGATCAACCACAATGCCATCTGTAGTTGTCCGCCTGGCTACAATGGCGATCCGTTTGTGCGGTGTGTTGTGGAAGAAAGTAAGCATGATTTAGAGTTTGGTTGAATCATAGAGAAAGCATTACACAAGTAGATGTTTCATTCCCTTGTTAAAGAGTGAAGACAGGTTTTTGAACCGTAGATGGTGGTGATATCTCTATGGTACTTGGTGTGAGGAACCGTCTGTTTAAATGGCAAGAGCTTTAGCGCCCCTAGTTTGTCTACAGGAACCACATTGCCTAGAGTCTTAACACCATACAGCTTAGGCTAGGCGTACAACGGTTAGTCAAGACAAGACAAGACGAGATTATTCACGTTTAGTCACAGTAATTCACATAGTTGCTTATGAAGCAGCACACACAGATGCAATGACTAATCGGTGTGTGTTATTGCTTCATAAGCAACTATGTGAAGTACTGTGACTAAACGTGATTAATCTCGTCTTGTCTTGTCTTGACTAACCGGTGTACGCCTAGCCTTAATTGCAACAATGTTTCCTATCTATGAGATATCTACTTGTGTAATGCTTTCTCCATGGTAGAATTATTTTTTTGCATTTGTTATGGGAGATACCTGTGGTGTATGTGTTGAACTTGTTTCTTGAGGCTTGTTCTCTTGTAATTTTTATTTTTTTGTCATAGTAGAATGAGTGTTTCTCTATACTTTCTCTCTTTCTCATGAATTACTATACAATACTAAGAATCTTGATGTACCAAATCTCCACTTTTCCACCAGAAAAATTTATTATTCATTGTTGATAATATTTTTTTTTTTAGAAATAAAGTGGCATCAATTTATGAACAATTCTCAAGAGACAAGTTTGAACCTTCTATGGGAATGAAGCACCAGCTAAAATAATGTAGATGAAATTAAAAGGATAGATATTCAGAGTACTTTCAATATTCAGTCTGATGGACATCGATTAGCATTAAATCACAAACTAGCTTAGGATGATGTTTCTTACTGTGTTTTGATTCTTTTTTTCCAAGAATGAAAAAATTCAACATTCAGAAAAAACAACATTATTTGGTATTAAACTAACAAAAATATTCCAAAACTCATTCCACTCTTGTAGCCTATACAAATTTTTATAAACCTGAAATATAAGTCAAAGTCAAATCAATTTATTGCCACAGACAAACACTTTACAATTTTGTATTGGCCACGTCAAATTACAATATTATATTAGACATATAATTCATCATACATCATATCAATTACCTAAAATCTATATAGAGTCCATCTTAACATTGAAATATTAAGGTATTGTTTGGCCTTCGGTGGCTTGTATGGCATTCATTATTTTGTTTGAAGCAGCTTGCGTCAATATCTTAGAATGCTGTAGGCTACTATACTTCTTTCTTTGTATATGCTTTATTCCACTGCTATGAAGTGTTTGGTCATTACTGCTTTTCATGAATATTTCTGTATGCTGCTGTATTGTTCGAGTATTTTTGTATGCTTCTCTCTCATTTTATTGTGGTTTGATTCTGCTTTTTAGGAATATTTTGTATGCTAGATACTCTTTTGTTTGAGTATTTTTGTATGCTTCTCTCTCATTTTATTGTGGTTTGATTCTGCTTTTTAGGAATATTTTGTATGCTAGATACTCTTTTGTTTGAGTATCTTTGTATGCTTTCTCAATTTGTGTGGCTTGCTTCGTGTGTACTGTATTTTGTGTTGGCTGTTGCACGTTTTCTGTGTTTTATTGCTGCATGTTTGTTTTTGTGGTGCTTGTAGAACGACCGGTGTTGGCGATTGAAAGCATCAATCCGTGTCAGCCCACACCCTGCGGTCCGAATTCGAATTGTCGCGCTCACGGATCAACTCCCATCTGTTCCTGTTTGCAAAACTACATTGGACGTCCTCCAAATTGCCGGCCTGAATGCACTATCAATGCGGAATGTTCTGGAAAACTGGCTTGCCAAAATGAACGTTGCAGGGATCCGTGTCCTGGGTCGTGTGGACCCCATGCCACGTGTGTGGTTATCACGCATTCTCCCGTGTGCTCTTGTATACCCGGGTACACCGGTGATCCGTTTGATGGATGTTCACCGTTCATTGAGTGTAAGATTGAAATGTTCTTGGATTGCCCTAACTCGACTAATGTTGTCTCCAAGGAGATGATACTGACATAGAAATAACCCCAACGATTTGTCCTATAACCCCTTCACATTTTTATCATGATTTGTCGACCTAATTCTTCCCGTGGTTTCTTTTTAAAATATATCATTGAGATATGACCTTCATTTGACTTTAATCCCAAATGGTATCTATTTAGTCCTAATTCGTCTAATATTGTCTAATGTTATCACTGATATTGAAACTCACAATTCCTTTCTAAAAACTTCTTTTAAAAATATATCATTGATATATGACCTTCATTTGACTTTAACCCTAAATGATATCTATTCAGTCCTAATTCGTCTAATATTGTCTAATGTTATCACTGCGATATTGAAACTCATCACCCCATTCTAAAAAACTTAACTTCTTTTTCAAATTACAGTAGTCCTGTAATTTTGCTGTATAAAATTTCTCGATTTTATCATTGTGTGTCTATTTTTAGGACTATATTTGAACTGACATAATCTTTGGAGAATCATGGACCTTAATCAATCCATAACCCAAATCTTTCCTAATCATTTAACCTTCCTCTAATACAGAGCTATCCTCTATTTCTCTTCCTCTATATAAGTTAATTTACCTAACTATTACTGTATTTTTTCTTTAGAGTGTGTTTATAATCTACTATCCTAGATTCGTTAAGTTAATCATTCATTTGCATAAGTTATTCTATTATTTAAGTTTTTCCATGAGTAAGCTTATTAGCAGAACGGTAAGTGTTTTCATTCATTATAAGTTGTCATGTCATCATAATAAAGTTACTCCAAATAAATATGAGCGAAAAAGAATTGAGAGAAAATGTAAGTATTGAATGATACCCAAAATTTTCATACTTCCTCAGCTATTTTCACTTTTTCCAAACTCTGAATCATGCATCAATGTTACAGTATGACATGATATGCAATATCTCTTCTCTTATTATATTCAAAGATTGTTTGAAAAATTTTCGCTGTACAACTACAGTATATTGCTACATGCATGATTCAACTTACATCAAGTCAAATTATTGCATTCCTTACTGCATTAAGACCCACAAAAAAATAGAAACGGCAAAGCTCAACTGTTTCTCACAATCTTTCTTCATTTCCTACAAGGACCCAACTTCTCAATTTGTATTTTTCCATATATTTTTATCGGTTATTTCTATTTCAATCATATCAAGTTTCAATTAACTTCTCTACATTGTTCAATTTCGTTCTCGATACTATTATTTTCCACGCTCTCTCTACGGTATTCTCTTTTCCCAATAAATTTCCATACTTCTATGTTTTCCTGCTAGAGTTTCTGTTATTTTCATGTTTGTGTTATGCATGCTTCATATTTCTGCATTGTTATATGTTATTCTTGAATGGTTTATTTCTCAATGTGTGTTTACTCTGCTCGCTATGATATTTCATAGTTTTCAACAATTTCATACCTGCTACTTTCAAATTTTCAAGTTGCTAGCTATTAAGCATGTCTTATTCTTGTTGAGTCTTTTTATCGATTTTCAACAATTTTCTATGGGATATTTTCGAATTTCCAAAGCAGCTATTAAGCATGTTTTTTCTCTGTTCATTGTTTTCAACAATTTTCTATGTGTTATTTTCCAATTTCTATGTTACTATTATGCATATCTCACTTTATTTTCTCTGTTTATCGATTTCCAACAATTTTCCATGTGTTATTTTCTAATTTCCATGTTGCTAGCTATTAAGCATGTTTTACTTTCCAATTTTCATGTTACTATTAAGCATGTTTTACACTTTTTTCTGTGTTTGTCGTTTCCTACAATTATCTATGTGTTATTTCGAATATTGTGCATGTTTCTCAATGTGTTTCTTTGCAACGGCTTGCAGTTACGCCGACCGAAGGGCCGAAAATGCCCTGCAACCCTTCTCCATGCGGTGCGAACGCGGTTTGCAAAGAAAAGAACGGTGCTGGATCTTGTACATGTTTACCTGAGTACACCGGCGATCCGTATACAGGGTGTCGTCCGGAATGCGTACTAAACACCGATTGTCCCCGCGACAGAGCATGCGTTAACAATAAGTGCCGCGACCCTTGTCCTGGCATGTGTGGTGTCAATGCTGAATGCCGTGTTGTCAATCATGCTCCAACATGTGCATGTTTACCGGGATATACTGGCAACCCTCTATCTGCATGTCAACAACCTCCACCCCCTCCACCACGTAAGAATCACTTATCTGTCCCTTTCTTTTGTAATATTTAGTCCATCTCATCTCATCTTTTGTAATATTAGTCTCCATCTTTCTTTTGTCCATCTTTAAAGTGATATTTCCCCCACAAACTGGATTAGAAATGTTGTGAAATATTATATATTAGATTTCTAGTTCATTCAAAGTAATACTTCCCCCACGAATTGGGGAAACTAAATTAAAAAAACTTTATTAGCTTCCCAATGATGAAAACATCTCATTTTTAAACTGGTAGAGTCGATTGTCTGCCCTTCCATTGAGAGTGCACATTGCATTTGTGCTCTTATGATATTGAGAAGAATAATTATGCAATAATTAATCTTATTAAATATTAGAACAAAATAAAAATAAATGTACATAATATTTTATTGTCATTCAACTTACAACGTAATCAGGTATCATAGGTAACCACATAATAAAATTAAGTGTCTAGTCAATGAAAATATAAAATATTATCAGTGTAGTATGTGAGACTACATACTTCAAGAGAAGTTCAAATTTGTATTATGTGGAATATGATAATTCAAATTAATCTATGTTGAACTGCAAGAATGATTGACCTTTCTATCAGAGATTAGGATTTTTTGTGAATTATAATAAATTATTATGGATTTGATGAAAAATTAAGATTCAGATGAAAAGTATTATATTAATTATTATTACTTATTCAATTTCATAAAACCTCTCTTGAACATGATAGAACAATAACATGAGGGCAGACTGTACTATGTATCTCACATTCAAGCTCCAGCACCTCACACAAATCAATCAAATTATATTAATTTCATAAAACTTCAAATTTCTCCACTTAAACCTCACCACCATTTAATTATCAACATTACTAGTCCCAATAGTACAATCTTGAATTAACACTCCATTCAACTTCTCTATATTTTCCCGTTCTCTGAAATTCTTCACTTAATATCAATGTAACTTCATAACTTTAATACTGTATAATCCCCGTCTATTTTTCTCGGGTTACTCCTGACTTTCGGAGGACAGCTGTCGGTCCCGGCTGTCTAAAAAGCAGTAGTTGAAGTAATCTCTCATTACCACCCTTTTTAATACCCAAAATGAAGGCATCTCCTTTCCAATGAGATGAAAAATGAAGGCATTCTATTCTATTTTATTCTATCCAAGCACAAGCCTAAATGCTCAAGTGGGTATCACTCTGAAAAATAATTTCTCATAGTACAGTCTCCCCTCAACCAACCTTCTATTTTCTAACGTTTCTGGAAATAAATCCTCTCACTCTATCATTACTCTCCATCATCTCCTTGTCTTTTTCTCTCTTCTCAGCTGCGCCAGAAAGACCTCGTAACCCCTGTGTGCCCTCGCCGTGCGGCTCGTACAGCATGTGTAGACCCGTGGACGGGCATGCCGTATGCTCGTGCCAACCTAACTATATTGGCTCGCCGCCATCTTGCCGACCAGAATGTATAGTCAGTGCCGACTGTGCCCAGGACAAGGCCTGTGTCAATCAGAAGTGCGCAGATCCTTGTCCCGGCACTTGTGGCCTCAATGCACGCTGTCAGGTGGTCAATCATAACCCAATTTGCAGTTGCACGCCTGGGTTCACCGGCGATCCTTTTGTTCGATGTCTAAAAGAGAGTAAGAGCCACTGTCAATTCAATCCTTTATTGTAGATTTCATAATCAAGTGAGCAAATCAATTTCATGATCAAAACCTAAAATAGAACCTCGATTGTAGATTTATGCCCGGTTTATCAATCGCTCAATAGACAGTTTATGGATCCAATAGCACTATTGAATCAATAACCATGTGTTTTCAAATACAAAAAAAGTTATTGATTCAATAAGTTTATTGAACGACTGAAAAAACGGTCATTAATGATACATTCAAAAGCGAGCCAATCAATTTCATTATCAAAACATAAAATGGGTCATGTTGCTCCTCTTTATAATTGATTTTTTAAATCTCCTTTAGTATGAATTCTCTTATTAATTCAAGTCAGAACTGAACTGTTCATTAGCCAATGTGCTAGATTGCAGTCAAACTTCATTACAAAAAAAATGTTGCTCCTCAATTGTAGATTTAATAAAACATTCAAAAACATAATGATTTGCAAAGCCTGTTTATGATATTATAACAGAGTAATACTGGATAAATTATCTGATTTTATTGGTACTGCATCATTCACAGTGATGATTAGCCAAATGCTTCAATCAATTGAGTTTGAACTAATTAAAAGAAAACAGAGCGTACAAATGGTTTATGAAATTCAGAATGATAATGAATATCGCAATAGATTATTAACTTATTGAAACTAATTTCTAATGAGCATCATGGATTGGTAGTTACTTTTGTTTCTATTTTTTATCTTATGAAATGACAGTAGTGGAGATTATCATATTATCAAATCATATATGAAAGACATTAATTCCATCCACCACTTGAAAGATTCAAATATTTAGATTTAGTTCCAATATAAAGAATCTGTTCAATTTCTTGTAGTAGGACAAATTCAAATCAGGAAAATTAAGTTTAGGACAGGCAAATTATTAATAATGTTTTTGATGGAAACTTGTATAAAAAATTGTTATCAATTTTTCCTTCAAAGTTAGTCAAGTATATTAGAATTATCAAAAAGTTTTTGTTAGGCTGATAAGTTTCATTTCTAGAAGTATTTCAAACTTTTTTTACTATAGTCCTTGCCTTTTTTAGAATAATTCAAAGCTCCTACGTCTTTGACAAAAATGTAGTTCTCATTAAGCCTAGTAGGCTCCCAAGTCAAGCACTGATGAATCGTGTTTAGATGTAGATAATTTTAGTGGAGGTCTTCAATCTGACTGTTGGTACTAACTGAACAGACTTCATGTTAGTAATCATAGCTACTCACTTTTCGATTTCCTCTTGTGGATGAAACTAAACCTTTATAATTGAACAGACCTCATGTTAGTAATCATACCTACTTTTTGATTGTATTGTGTATGAAACTAACCCTTGAGCATGTTACCAATTGCATCCTTTGCATGTTTGTGGTACAGAGAAGCCGGCTCCGCGACCTCCCAGTGGAAATCCGTGTGTGCCCATGCCATGTGGTCCCAACTCTCAGTGTCGAGTGGTGGGCAATACTCCAGCATGCTCATGCCAGGCAAACTATGTGGGCAGACCGCCCAACTGCCGACCAGAGTGTACCATTAATGCAGAATGTCCCGGCAACCTGGCATGCCAGAAGGAAAAGTGTACCGACCCTTGCCCAGGCTCTTGCGGGGCTCACACCACCTGCACTGTGGTCAAGCATGCGCCGCAGTGCGCCTGTGAGCCTGGGTACACCGGAGACCCTTTTGCGGGGTGTGCTATTGTGCAGCAGAGTAAGCAACGTTTTCTCTTGTCTTTCAACCAAGATTTCAGCAATTGAAAGAATTGAGAGATTGTTGTTATCCCAATCAGCCATATATGAGTTACAGGGTCATGCTTTTGTGAGAGTACACACTAATTATCAAATGATAATAATTATTCCCTATATCTAAACTTGGTCGATTTTGTGTGCAACTCAAGCATGCTGCATATGCCCAATCATTAGCTTGGGCAGCAAACAAAAATTGACCAAGGGTGGACATATGGATTGTATGCAAAATTACTAGTCATCAGTTGTGCTTCCTTCTGCTTAATAAAATTTGACAGTAGGCGACTTGTAATACAGAATCATCTATGAAATGTCTACAGAATAGATTGAATATACAGAAAGTCACTAGCCATCATAAAGCTTAGGTTACATAGGTGAATAGGTAGCCTACTTGAATATGAAACAAGGTAGTGAATAGCTGAATGAATTTAACACTTTATTAAAAGAATCTATTTTCATTCAGTTTTTCATATTAAAAACTAACAAAAAAGGCAGTAAATTAGAAATATAGCCATCAAATCAAACATGGCAAAACTATTAGATAAATTTACCTCATGGATAGTGACTTCTGAGTCACTGTATATATTGTCTAGTGTGTAGACAGCTTAAATCAATTGCTCCTGTATAAAAGGGATTTTTAAGTTTTATTAAACAGGCCCCAGAAGTTTGTCCAGAGATGAGTGTGTGTGTAGTAGTCACATGTAGTCATGGTCCTGTAACTCACATACCCAGTTGCTCAAACAATGATAAAAGTTTCACTTGAATTCATTCTATTACAGTTCAGTGATTTTTTATCTAAGTTGGCTACTGGTTGTTGTAGTTGATTCAGAGGTATTGACAATCTCTCAATTATTGATGAAAAATAGTTAAATTTGTTGGGTATTGTTTGTGAGACAAGAGAAACGTGTTTGACCCCTCCTTTCTGGCCTTTACAGTTGTGCCAACTGAGGGACCGAAAATGCCGTGCAACCCTTCGCCGTGCGGTGCAAATGCTGTTTGTAAAGAGCGTAATGGCGCCGGATCCTGTGTATGTTTGCCCGAGTACTTTGGCGACCCTTATACAGGGTGTCGTCCAGAGTGCGTCATAAACTCAGATTGCGACCGTAGCAAGGCGTGTGTGAACAACAAGTGCCGTGATCCTTGTCCGGGCACTTGTGGCCTGAATGCTGAATGCCGTGTCATCAACCATGCTCCATCCTGCTCTTGTCTGTCGGGATTCACTGGGGATCCCATAAGTGCATGCAGACCTCTGCCTGCCAGTAAGAACTTCTTCTTTCATTTCTGTCTTTCTTATTTCCATTTTCATTGTGTTTTTTCTTTATATATCATGAACTATTTCATATTTTCCTCATTTTCATGTTTCACTTAATCATATTGGTTAGCAGAACCAATCACAAATGTTAATCATTCTTCCATATAATTACATTTAATGAATGAAATTTAATTAATGACCCGGAACGCCGACCCCACCTGAGTGGGAAAAAGGCTAAGAAGAAGAATGAATGAAATTTAATAATGATTCAATTACTCATTTATAGAAAAAAATATTTTTCAAAAATCATTGTCCAACAGATAAAAAAACGATTCAATCATAAATATTCTCCTATTATTATGATATGTATTTATTTTTAAGTACATATTTTATCATTGCTGATTAATCAGTATTGACTACAGTAAATTTTATTAATGTAGTAGTAAAATAAGTTTTTTTTTATAAAGACAATTTATGTTGAAGTCAATTTTTCTCAATTCAAGTTTAAACTTGACTTAAGATTATTTGCTTCATATTGGCATTCTGAATTGTTAATAGAGCAAATGTAGGAGATCAATATTACTATTCATTTCATAATTCGATAATATTATTTAGAAACAATATGAATCTGTATTTACCAGAACCAATTCCAGTTATTCTTTGAGAAAGAAGCTACTCAATTTAAATTAGGCAACTTACAACTTTTTAAAGATAAGACATGTAGGCTACTTTTGTGAGGATATTTTCCAGCTTCACAATATTAAATAAATCATTACAATAAAGCTTATCTAGTTGTTATTCTGAATTTGTTCAAATAAAATTCTTATACAGATGTCAGTGTAATAATACTTAGAGACAGAACAAATTATACAATCTATCATTCTACTCAAATCTCTTATCTGACTTCTATACTTCTTGTGTCTATTTCTCTGTACATTGCATGCACTGTGTGTAAGCCTCTTCTCTCTTTTTTCCACAAACCAGTCGAACCAGAACGTCCAAAGAACCCATGCATACCATCACCCTGTGGACCTTACAGCCAGTGCCGTGTAGTAAACAATAACGCCGTGTGCTCCTGTCAGCCGAATTACATTGGCAGTCCGCCATCTTGCCGTCCTGAGTGTATGGTCAGTGCCGACTGTCCTCAGGACAAGGCCTGTATGAACCAGAAGTGCGCTGATCCTTGTCCCGGCACTTGTGGCCTCAATGCACGCTGTCAGGTGGTCAATCACAATCCCATATGCAGCTGTGCGTTGGGCTTCACTGGAGACCCGTTTGTCCGATGTATAAAAGAAAGTAAGATATTGTTGGGATTTTTGTTTTCTGTAGAGTTATATAAAAGTTGAAGATTGCTTGAAAAACGATCAATTCAATAATTTTGTTAAATGGGAAAAGATGTTGATCGAATTTTGTATCAAAGAAAGTAAGATATTGTGGGGATAATTATTGTTTTTGGTAGAAGTTGAAGATTGTCTGAAAAGTGATCAATTCAATGATTTTGGAGGAAATATGTTGATCCAATTCAAATTCATTCAATCGAAAACATTGAATCTTGTTTGATGAAGTAAAGATTGCAGATTTTTAAATAGAGCAAACCAATCTTTCACTGGAAAACCTACAATTTTACATTGGAATAATTTACTATGGGAATCTCATGATAGTGAAGGATTTACTATCTTAAATGAAAAAAATATGGGTTTAGTCTTGTATTGACTAAAACTCTTTGTGTATGTAGATTAGTCTAGAATTTAATAAGCAATATTCAAGAGGTAAACTGTGATAGTACAGTATTAGGAGTTCAGAAAAATATAGTGCAATGGAAATTGAGTGGAATTAATTGTTTGGTATTTAATAATTTAAATGTCGATATTTGATGTGTACATCCATTGACTTGAGAAAAACATATAATTATAAATTATGATAGTACACATTCCATAAAATACAAAAATTTTAATAGAACAAGAGAGTAGGCCTATCTGATAGGGAGGATTTCTATCACAAAAAAGTCGGTTCATCTCTATCTTATTCTCATGGACGTATTCACTACCTACATAGTTACTTATCTATATCTTTCAATACTTTTCAATGTTAACAGTTTCAATAACTGTTCAATCATTATCATACCTATACTCTCAAACTCTATTCAACTCAGATTGTACACATCATTGTCATGTCTTTCAATACTCTCAAACTCTTTTCAACTCTCAATGTACATCATTATTAAAATACCTTGTTCTTTGTCTGTCAACTTGAATGTACATCATTATCATGTGGATTGCTAATGACTGTAAATCATTATCATTGTTAATACTCTTAATCATTACTATCATGTGTCATACTTTTGGATATGGTGTCTATCTTCTGTGTACTCTTTTTTGTGTATGTGCTGCATGTTGATGTTGTAAGCATGATGGGCATGTTTTGTGTTTGACAGCCCCCCCACCAGCCCCCCAGCCACCCAGTGGCAACCCTTGTGTGCCATCCCCATGCGGACCCAACTCGCAGTGCCGAGTGGTGGGCAATACTCCAGCATGCTCATGCCTGGCCAGCTATGTGGGTCGACCTCCCAACTGCAGACCCGAGTGTACAATAAATGCAGAGTGTCCCGGCAACCTCGCCTGTCAGAAGGAACGCTGCACCGACCCGTGTCCGGGCTCGTGTGGCGCTCAGGCGACCTGTTCGGTTGTGAAGCATGCACCGCAGTGCGCTTGTCAGCCGGGCTACACCGGAGATCCGTTCGCCGGTTGTACTCAGATCCAGCAAAGTAAGCGAGCCGTTGATGAGAACCGAATTGTGTTTGCAGTATCTGCTTCAACTGTGGGTGTGCAATCGCCAAGTTAGATGTCAATTTTTATTTAAAAAAGCACAGACAACTTTGATTAGGAATCAACTTGTTTACTAAGAAATCAACAGAAAATACTATTACTAGTTTTGGGCTCTGCAAAGAAATTGAGATGGTAAATAAAAAATAGAACAATACAGGATTTAAATTTTAAAATTGAGTGTTTCAAACCAATTCAATTGGAACATTCAGTTTTAATAATAATTTACAGTACAAATCATCTAAATTTGTCAATACGGTATTGAATTTTATAGAGTAAAATATAATTCAGAAGACAAATTCTTATTGTAAAAGGTTATTAAATAACTCATTACATATGGTACGGGTAGAAAACAATTTGTTTACTTCAGGGTTAATTTTTCTGAATTGAATATGAGTTATCAAAGATTCAAATTAAATTCTCTTTTGTACAACTGGTACTTAGAATTTTGTAAAAATCTGTAATTAATCTGTAAAATAAGGTAATTCATTGTCAGTTGAATGAGACAAAATGAATTCGTTGATAAAGATTGCACGCCTACAGATGAACAACTAAGCCCTGACCTTCCAAACATAACCCACCCAAAACTAACCGGACCTCTTCAAGCCTTGCACTCTCTATCATGCTATTTCTTGACATTACAGTTGCACCAACCGAAGGACCAAAAATGCCTTGCAACCCTTCGCCGTGCGGTGCCAACGCCGTTTGCAAGGAACGTAACGGTGCCGGCTCGTGCACGTGCTTACCGGAGTACTTTGGCGACCCTTATACAGGGTGTCGTCCAGAGTGCGTCATAAACTCAGATTGCGACCGTAGCAAGGCATGTGTTAACAACAAGTGCCGTGATCCTTGTCCGGGCACTTGTGGCCTGAATGCTGAATGCCGTGTCATCAATCACGCTCCGTCTTGCTCTTGTCTGTCCGGTTTCACTGGAGATCCAATAAGTGCATGTCATCCAAATCCTGCCAGTAAGCACTCTTTTTCTCTACTTTCCTATTACTTTGTACTTCTATGATATTCTATCTATTTATTCTACACTATTATAAATCCAGTAGATTTTCTGGATTAGCTTTACTGATCTATCAAATACTGTGTTACTTCATATTGCGCTATTGAATATCCAGATTGCTTTCTGGATTTGCTTTACTGTACTTTTACATACTGTGTTACTTTATCTTGCTTCACGTGACTTGACTTTTCACTGTCACAGAATTACTATTACACTGTTGCTGCAGAAGTTTTTGCATGTTGCTACACAGTTATACTTTGCTCTATGATACTTTTATGCAATCAGTGATTCTTATTGAACTTTTATTTTTGTGGCTTGTCTCATTCACTCGTTCTACTTTATGAGACTGCTATGCATTCATTCATACTTTTTAAACTTTGCTTTGAGTCATTTGTCTTATTCACTCTTTATACTTAGTTTGTTACTGTTCTTTACTATATGAGACTATTGCACACGCATTCATACATAAACTTCTCATAAACAATTCATAAACTTTGCTTCATGTGATTTGTTGTGTTAATTCTCTACACTCTATGTTACTCTTATCCATTCATTCATATCTTTTGAACTCTGCATTGTGTGATTTGTCTTGTCTACTCTTTAAACTTTTCTCTGTAAGAATGTTGGTCATTCTGTCTTACTTTTTAAACTCTTCCTCTTATACTATGTTTTTATATCAATGTTAATCTTCACCTCTCAAAATGAACATTTTTTATATTTTTTTATCATACTTCCCCATCTTACTTTTCTTATTTTACAATATTTTTATTCTTTCTTTCAAGAATAAATTTTCTTTGGTACCTTTATCTTACATAACTTTACAAACTTTCTATTGAAAATGAATATTAATTCATTATTTTTATTTATACTTCTTTACTATCATACTTCTCCATTTTATAACTCCACTATATTTTTCCCCTCATTTATTCTGCCTTAAATTTCTTACTATAAGTACTATCTATTTTGAAAACATTGTTTACTTCTGTGCTTTCGCCTTCTCTTCACTCTGTCTCTGTCACTCTTCTCTCAACAGTTGAGCCCGAAAAGCCGCGCAATCCGTGCGAGCCGTCGCCGTGCGGCCCGTACAGCCAGTGTCGCGTGGTCAACGGCCACGCGGTGTGCTCGTGCCAGGCCAACTACATTGGCACGCCACCTTCGTGCCGGCCCGAGTGCATGATCAGTGCCGATTGTGCCCAGGACAAGGCCTGCATCAACCAGCGGTGTGCCGACCCTTGTCCCGGCACTTGTGGCCTCAATGCACGCTGTCAGGTGGTCAATCACAACCCGATCTGTAGCTGCTCGCCCGGATTCACCGGCGATCCTTTTGTGCAGTGTGTTAGAGAAAGTAAGACTTCTGCTCTTCTATCTGCTTTGAATTGTCACTGTAATTGCAAAAGGTTGTATGTAGAATGAGTAGGACAAAAATATTTAGCATGACATGGACAAAGGGAATGCTAAAATAGGGCTAATATTTAGCATAAGACATGGGTTCTTATTAGTGAAATTATTGGTAGAGTTTACTAGACAAGTAATAACCATTTCAGGCTATTGCCTTTGCAAGAGTTGTTGTTAAAACAGTATATTAAAAATATTTTATATGACATATATTGTATTATTAAATATATAATATTTTCATTGTACTCTACTTATTAGTTTCCTTATTTTGAAAGGATAAATATACGATTTGACCATTTATTATCTCGACATTTGCTATAGTTCAGAACTCATAGGTATTGTTTTTCTAGAATATGTAAAATTAAGGTATCTTTGACACATAAATGTTTGCAATTACAGTGACAAGATGTCTTCTCTATGCAATATGCTTTCAAGTAATACTTTTCTTTGCTTTATTATGAATGTTCTCTATTCAATCATTTTTGAATTTCCTATCTTTATTCAAGTATTTCTCATTACTTTTATTTGGAGTTAGACTTTTCCTTTGATCTGTTTAAAGTTATATAATGTAGGCTACTCTTGGTTACTCCTTTCAATCTTATTTTCATTGTTCTTGTATTTCTTGTTTGCATTAGCTCCTCAATTGCAATACTCTGAATACAGTATCTGATTCCAAACATTCTTACTTTCATGTATGTGATATTATGAATTTATTCCTAAGCATATGCTCTCTTATTCATTGCTTTTATGGAGCTCCCTTAATCTATAATCTCTTAACCATTGTTATTACGCTTTTTTTATTCAACCACTATTGAGCATTTCTATTTCAATACATCTACTGTCAATGCATTCACTATCTTAGAAATCTTATGAATTCAACCTATTTTAAGAATTTCTACTACAATACACCTACTGTCATGCATTGTGTTCTTTATTCATGTTCTCTTACGCATTGTGTTCTGTATCAATGTACTCTTGTGTGCATTGTGTTCTTTATCCATTTACTCTTAGATATTTTGTTTTTCATCTTATGCATTTTGTTCTTTATCAATGTTCTCTTACGCATTATGTTCTGAGTCAATTTACCCTTGTGCATTGTGTTCTTTATCCATTTACTCTCACATATTGTGTTCTTTATCTTATGCACTGTGTTCTTTATCAATGTTCCCTTACGCATTACATGCTTTATCCATGTTCTCTTATGTATTGTGTTCTTTTCTTGCGCATGCAATCTTCTTTCCACTCTACTTGCAACTTGCACGTTCTGCCACAGTTGCAACCACGCCAGCACCGCCAAGCGGCAACCCGTGTGTGCCATCCCCATGCGGACCCAACTCGCAGTGCCGAGTGGTGGGCAATACTCCAGCATGCTCATGCCTGGCCAATTACGTGGGCCGACCTCCCAACTGCCGACCCGAGTGTACCATCAATGCCGAGTGTCCCGGCAACCTCGCCTGTCAGAAGGAGCGCTGCACCGACCCGTGTCCGGGCTCGTGCGGCGCGCATGCCACCTGCAACGTTGTCAAACACTTGCCGCAGTGCGTGTGTGAGCCCGGCTACACTGGAGATCCGTTTGCCGGATGTACGCTCGTGCAACAAAGTAAGGAAGCCGGATTCAGTCACACTAACACAAATAAGTGTTCCTTTTCACAGTATCGAGTACTTGACCCCGACTAGGCTAACCTTATGAATAATCGTTCCCTTGAAAAATCAATATCTATGATTTATCGTTCAAAAAAAAATATTCCATGGTGAAAAAATGTTATGTACTACCTATTAATTCATGATGGATTACTATCAATGTAAGGAAGAAATTATGTATTACTTTAATATTTTAATAAGTCTAATATCTATATGTATATTCACATTTCCCCACAGTATAACATGAAAAAACAATAAATCAAAACTTCATCCTCATGAAAAATGAATCAAAAGAGATGGAAAAAGTTTAGAAAATACTAATTTTCGTTTAGATTCTATCAATTTTATTCTTCAAACGAATTGTATCAAACGATAATACTATCAAAATTATGATCATTCTGCTTTGCTTTCAATAACTTTGTTCAATTCCTTCAATTTTGCATAAAGAAGTCTGCATTTGGGGGCGATAATTATTATCCAAAAGCTCTGGGATCAATCTTACTTGACAGAACGGATTTTAACCACAAAACGGCCACTCCCGACTGCCTGAAAAAGTAGTTGTCATCTCTCATTACCCACGCACAAGCCTAGGGCTCATGTGGGCATCACCCTCAGCAAAAAGTCTCAGCTCTTTTCTCAACTAGTCAAAAATTATCATAGAATAAATTTGATCAAGTTCAGTACCTAGGTAATGTTTCAAGTGACTGAAAGGCAATCCATATTAAATCATGCATAGATCCAAAACAGAATTGATACTGTGAAAAGGGACCCTTACAACCTACTCTCAATACTACTACTGAAAGAGTATACTACTTATGATACTCCCAGACAAACCGCTGATGTCCTTTATCGGTATTACAGTTGCTCCGACCGAAGGACCACGCATGCCTTGCAACCCGTCCCCGTGCGGTGCCAACGCCGTTTGCAAGGAACGCAACGGCGCTGGATCCTGTGTATGCTTGCCCGAGTACTTTGGCGACCCGTACACGGGATGCAGACCCGAGTGCGTTACTAACTCGGACTGCGATCGTAGCAAAGCGTGTGTGAACAATAAGTGCCGCGATCCATGTCCTGGCACTTGCGGCTTGAATGCTGAGTGCCGTGTCATCAATCACGCTCCGTCTTGCTCTTGTCTGCCTGGCTACTCTGGAGATCCACTCACTAACTGTCCGCCTATACCAATCAGTAAGCTATCTCTTTCTCTCTCTATCAATTCTACTCTATTTCTTGTGCTTATCTGTTCAATGATAAATAGAAGGATCTATATATATAGATCCTTTCTAATATAGATTTATTCTATGAATAGATCTCCTTCTATATACCGTGATCTGTTCTATGTCATTACTTCTATTGCTTTGATTCTTGTTTTTATCTGTTCTAAGTAATTTCTTGCACTTATCTGTTCAATGATAAACAGAAGGGTCTATATATTTAGATCCCTTCTAATATAGATTTATTCTATGAATAGATCTCCTTCTATATACCGTGATCTGTTCTATGTCATTACTTCTATTGCTTTGATTCTTGTGTTTAGCTGTTCTAAGTAATTTCTTGCATTTATCTGTATTACTTTAATTCTTGTGTTCATCTGTTCTATATCATTATTTGCATTTATTTGAATTACTTTAATTCTTGTGTTCATCTGTTCTATATCATTATTTGCATTTATCTGTATTACTTCAACTCTTGTGTTCATCTGTTCTATATCATTATTTGCATTTATCTGTATCACTTTAATTCTTGTAGTCATCTGTTCTATATCATTATTTGCATTCATCTTTATTACAACATTTGATCTATCCTGTTCAACTACATCTTGGTTCAATCTGTATCTGTACTGTTCTATATCTTGCATTACTGTACCCGTTCACTAATTTAAATGTTGTAATGATAGATTTCCAGTCATTACTATTTACCACATACTAGGTAGGCCTATCTGTAGTCTGTGGTAACTAGGTAGAGTATATCTAGTCTGTGCTATTATACAGTACTATTTTCCAGTCTCTGATGTACGTTTTAATTAGTATAATGCAGTGTATTCTCCTTAGCTATTCAATTTATATAATATCAATCTTCAAAGTTATAATATATCACAGAAAGTAGAAGATAAGTGCCTCAAGATCATCAAGTAATTTTAGGCATTAGTGGCAAATTATTTCAACTAATTGATCACTAAATATTAAATACAGTATTACCCAATTTTTGGTGGTCCATTTTGAAGCCCACGTTTTAACTTGGTTATTCAATATTCATACTTCTCTATAATTTCTTCCCCAAATCTGCAATCTACAGATTTCTCTTATAGTCATACAATACTAAAAGCTGATCAAAAATTACATACAATTTTCTGGGTGAACAATGGATCTACCTTATCTATTGCCTTTACATATGCATGTCAAACTTCATTCACCTTTATCATTACATACCTTTCTGCATGTTGTACACACTCTTCTCATACTGTTCTCTAACTCGATCCCATGCTGTTCTGTGACTCTTAGCACCGGTACCTCCGACGAACCCCTGCACTCCGTCACCGTGCGGTCCGAACAGCCAGTGCCGCGAAGTCAATGGCCACGCAGTCTGTTCGTGTCTGGCGAATTTCATTGGATCGCCGCCGGCCTGCCGGCCCGAGTGCGTGGTTAGTTCGGAGTGTGCGCAGGACAAGGCCTGTATCAACCAGAAGTGCGCAGATCCCTGTCCTGGCACCTGCGGCTCTAACGCGCGTTGCCAAGTTGTCAACCATAATCCGATTTGTAGCTGTGCGCCGGGATTCACCGGCGATCCTTTTGTGCGCTGTATCAAGCAAGAAAGTAAGACTTCTTTCGCTGTCTGTTTCTTTACTTTATCTGTCATTCATTTTTCTTCAACATAGTTCTTATCTTGTGTGTCTTTCTCATTGCTTCTCTTGAAAACTTACTTGTGTTTCTGATATTTATATATGTTCTCTCTCTTGCTTTGCTTGAGAATCGCTCGCTCACTCTGATGATGAAATTATAATGCATTGGTTTATTTACTTGTATAGGTATATTCATTTTGGCGGATGGCGAATAACTTTCACTCAACATTTCTATGTTAATGAGTGATGTTCTGTTGATTTCTTTTTTTAATTTTTGAATTGTGTATCCATAATTTTTTCTACTGGTAAATAACACTATTTCAAAAACACTTTTAAGTAGAAATAACTAGATTTTCACTTACATGGTGACGATCGTTTCATCCTGGTGTAAGACATCAACAGACTGAGCAGTTGAACAGTTCAACTCTGTCCAAATCAAGTATCAAGCTAGTAATCAAGAAATCAAGTTATTTCTATTTGAAAGTGTTTTCAAAATAGTGTTTTTTCAATTTGTTTTTTACATCTTATATACACTACATATGTGAGAGAAAATTAACAGAACACCCGTTACCATAGAAATGTTGAATGAAAGTTATTTGCCATGAAAGTCTAAACTTTGACATAACTCCAATGACACAATTATTATTATCAGAGTGAGCGTTCGAGTTTCATTGTACTGTTCTCTTGTTTTTCTATTTTCATGGATTTTTTCAATAATGATACATTTTTTTCTTATATTTTTTAAACTGTCTTTTCATTAGCTCTGAAATATTACAGAGCTTCAATTCTTTTCAACTTTGAATGAATATTTCTATCAGAAATTTAATTTGTAGAAAACGTAAATACTAGGTACATAATTATACCATAGTCTACTAACTGTATTGGTTGTCAGTAGCGAATGAGAGTAGTTTCTTATTATTTTTTCTAGTCATAATATAATATTGTCTAACACTTGGAAAAATATATAAGGAGTAGATTGAGGTTAACCAATTTCCTGTTCATTCAATCCTTCTGTTCTTATAATGTAGAGAGGTTCTAACTAATAGTTTATGTACATATAACAACTTTTCAACAATAAAGTTGAAAAGAAACAAAATATCCGTCCCTTGTAAAGCAATACTTTTCGGTGTATTCAGCATTTCAAGTCTATTTGAATGTGCTTTTCTATTCGAAAAAAAACTATTCTAGCTCTTTTCCTCTATCAAAACATTTACCTCCATCGAAACGTTTTCAAACAAGAAATTTCACTCAATACTATTTTATACTTTTCTCTACGGTTCCAAAGCTATAATGGTATCTTTTGTTCTCTTGAACTATCTACTATATCTGACATCAATCAAAATTTCTCCCTTCAGAATACTGTATTTCTCAATTTTCATGGTCTATAAGTGATATATTTTCTCTTGTTGATTTAATTATCTTGTTCACTTCGAGGATTCAGTCACAGCAGCCACATTAGCACCTTAATTCTTCATTATCCTTAATTTTCAATTTTTAAACAATTACTCTTTTCTCTTCCAATTTAATTTTACTCCTGTGATAATCAAAAGAAAATGATACCAAATCAGAAAAGTACAGGTTCATACACTGAATATTCACATCAAAATTGAAAGCTTTCATTGCTAGACAATTTTTTGAATAATAATTAAATTATCTAGATAATTTGTTTGAATTATTCAAAAAATTTGATAAATAACTGTATTTTGCTGTAAAATTATATCAGAGACAATTCTACTTCTCAATTCTATTGATAGAATTGTCAGTGATTATATGCTTCACTCATCTTTGTATATTCTATTACTGTATTTCCCATTCCAAAATTTTAATAGATACACTACTGTGACTGAATCCTCGAAATATGTTCCACTTTTCTTGTGTATTCTATTCTTGTCTACTGTACTCTTTGTATTATATTCTTGTCTACTCTATTCCATGTATTTTATACTGGTGTACTCTATTCTATTTTCTATGTTCGTTTTGTATTTAATTCTTGTGTACTCTATTTTATTTCTACTTTGCATTTAATTCTTGTATACTCTATACTATACTATAATACTATACTATACTATACTATACTATACTATACTATACTATACTATACTATACTATACTATACTATACTATGCTACTATACTATACTATACTATACTATACTATACTATATACTATACTATACTATACTATACTATACTATACTATACTATACTATGCTATACTATACTATACTATACTATACTATACTATACTATACTATACTATACTATACTATACTATACTATGCTATACTATACTATACTATACTATACTATACTATTCTAACACCAATTTCCGTGTTTGTGTTCTATCTATTCACCTCTTGTGCGACTGTTCTATGGGTGGTGTCTGTTATGGGTGTGTTGTCTGACCTTGTAGCCCCGACCACCCCCGCGCCCGCGCTCAACCCTTGCGATCCGTCGCCGTGCGGCCCCAACTCTCAGTGTCGCGTGGTCGGCGCCACTCCGGCCTGTTCTTGTTTGCCCAACTATGTGGGTCGTGCACCCAACTGCCGACCCGAGTGTACCATTAACGCAGAATGCGCCGGCAACCTGGCTTGCCGCAACGAACGGTGCGTTGACCCGTGTCCGGGCTCGTGTGGACAGGCGGCGCTGTGTCGCGTTGTCAATCACGGGCCCGTGTGCACCTGTCCGCAGGGCTTTATCGGCGATCCGGCCAGCTTTTGCAGTCCGGCACCGATTACAAGTAAGTTTTCTTCTGGATGCTGGTCACTTTTTTCTTGCACTATATCTTTCACCAACCTATACTTCGCCTTTATTTTATTCCATTCACCTCCACTTTCACCTTCATCTTCACTTTCAATTTACTAATCGTTACTTCATCTTTACTCAATTTACTAATTTTATATTATCATCATCATTTATCATAATTTCCTCATCCCCTGTTACCCTTGTTTGCTTGCTCCTTAACTTAGTATTAAATTTCATGTCTTTCACCTTCATTTTCGCCTTCATTTTATCAAATCTTGCTTTGTTCACTCATTTTCTATTTTATATTATTCATACCCCTTGATTTCCTTCTTTGCATACTTCTTGTTCACCATATGTTATTCCTTGTCCTTTACTCTTTATCTTTCTCTCTCTCGCACTATTCTTAGGAACAAGCAAAGTTCCTTGTTCTCCTATTTCATGTTATTGCTCGTCCTTTTCTTCCTCTCTCTCTCTTGCTCTTATCTTTTCTCATCAACTTCCTATTTTGCTCTGTTTTATGAAAATTTAGAAATGCAGGAAAAAGGCGAGCACACACTAGACAAGTTGCCGACACACACTGGACATCAATAGCAGGGCTTGTGTTATAAACTTGTTTAGTGTGTGATTGCCTTCTCCCTGTTTTACAGGACTTGTGAATTTTCATGAAACAGGCTCCTGACCTTATTTTTTATATACTCACCGATCACGTTAGTCTTCATCGACTGCCACAAAGCACTTCATTGAATGTACATCTCGAAAGCATATGTAATATAATCTTGATGAAGCATGTTTATAATCAAGCTACAACGTGTTCACGGTAAGTAAGGTAAATTAAGTAACTGTAGGTCTACTTTGACGTAGACACAATTATGATTTTGAAATAATATTAGTTAGAGGTAGTTGGTACTTGTTAAGATGGCTGGTTCTTACTGTACATATGGGTAAGTTTCGAGGAGTATAACATTCCTGTGTGTAAGAAGTACCGTTTTATCATAATCATTGGTTATGACTATTGTGTTGGAGTATTTTAGTAGTTGGGTTTTTTCAATGATAATCAGTTACCATAGATTGTTAGCTATTGATACTTAACAATATACTATGTATTTATTATTCTCATGATATCTTTTGTATTCATATTATTTATTTCTTTTTTCTTCTATATTCGCATGAGTGTTTCATTTTGTACATTATCATTTATTTGTTTGAATGTGTTTCTTATAATTATGGTATTGTAGTTCCTACCAATATTTATGTCCTGCCCTGAGAATAATAATAAAAGTAGTATATTGTAGTCTCTTGTTCTACAGTAATTTTACCATCAGAATCTCCTTATTAGTGGAATTTGAAAGTTTTATCCTGTGATTCACGATCTCAAGCTTTGGCAGATGCTTTTTCTCACAACAAATTATTGTTATGTTGCAATATTTTTTTACTCTTTCAGTCATCAAATTAGTTTTGCTTTAAGCGACTCATCCACTTCACAAGCATTGCATGTCGTGCCATTTTTATTTTGGCTTTTATATAAAATCTATATCTATAAATATGTAAAAGTCAGTATAAAGATGGCATGGCGTGAAATGCTTGTGTAGTGTAGGAGTTGCTTAATACGCTGTTTTTTAATATGTTTTTGTTATTATAAGAACAAATTATCGTTATGTTATCGCTTTGTCATCGCTTTTTTACTCATTTTTTCTATTTTATTCATTGTTGCCTTGCACCAAACACAATACCATTGAGTATTCGATTTGTCAATTCATTATCCATTTGTCTATGCTTTCACTGTTGCTAATGACGTTTTCCCTGCACATCTTTTGCTGATGCCACCTATCCTCCTCCCACAGCTTCCGAACGAACACCAATCCTGAGCGATCCGTGCAACCCGTCTCCGTGCGGGGCGAACGCCGACTGCCAGGATCGAAATGGCATTGGTGCGTGCACGTGTATGCCCGGCTTCCAGGGCGATCCGTACAGCGGCTGTCGCCGGGAATGCGAGAACAACCAGGACTGTGCCGCCGAGCTTGCATGCATCCGGTTCAAGTGCATCAATCCGTGTCCGGGCACTTGCGGTGTGGCAGCTGAGTGCACGGTTATCAATCATGTGCCCGTGTGCTCTTGTCCGGCCGGATTCACTGGCGATCCGTTCTCTATGTGTCGACTGGCGCCGCCAACACGTGAGTTATCTCACTGCACTTGCTTTTTCAACAAGATTTTGCTTTATTTTTTGTGTTATTCTTGTTCGTTCCAGGATCAGGCGTTCCTAATTTTTTCAGATTTGATGCTTACAAATACACAACATGCTTACAAACTTCTGACAAAGTGTCTGGTGGGATGTTGTGATATTTATAATACATAATAGAAACACTTAACAGTAGTCAAAGATATCACTGTATTTAGTAGAGAAATTCCAGGATCAGGGGTTCCTATTTTTTCAGATTTGATGCTTACAAATACACAACATGCTAACAAACTTCTGACAAAGTGTCTGGTAGGATTTTGTGATATTTATAATACATAATAGAAACACTTGGATGTAGTCAAAGATATCACTGTATTTAGTAGAGAAATTCCAGGATCAAGCGTTCCTAATTTTTTCAGATTTGATGCTTACAAATACACAACATGCTTACAAACTTCTGACAAAGTGTCTGGTGGGATGTTGTGATATTTATAATACATAATAGAAACACTTGGATGTAGTCAAAGATATCACTGTATTTAGTAGAGAAATTCACAAACATGTTTCGGCATCATTGTGCCATCTTCAGAGTACTAAGAAGTGTACTAAATACAGTGATATTTTTGACTGCATCCAAGTGTTTTTATTATGCTTACAAACTGTGCTTTCTAGTGGATTGTGTGGAGAAAGATGTTTATTATAATTATAATCAATGAAAACCAACTATAGTTCTTATGTTTGGTGATGTGAAAATCATAGAGATTAATTATAAGATGGGAAGAATAATCAGTTTGAGAAATTCAATTGCCCTGATGTCCAGTGGCATTTGATTATTAAATGGGAGGAATAATCGGATAAAGCAATATTATTTAATTTAAAAAATTAATTAAAAGACATCAATTCTTTATAATATGGGAGAAATAATCAGATTTAGAAATTATATAAATTCCCTTAGGTTTGGTGATTTGAGAAAGATAGCAAATTCATTAAAAGATCGGAGGAATAATGAATATTATATATTTTATTGTTAGTACAGCATTTAATGCATGGAGTTCAGTGAAACTTCTATCTATGAGGATTCAAGAACTGTTTAATTTAGTTGAATTCTAGTTTGTTCAAGTACTGTGTCAATCATATGAAATGAAAAAAATATATAGCCTACTTCTATTATACCGATCACAGTTATTGGAAAAATGATCAGTAAATTTTCAATACATAAAACAAAACTTGTGTGTTTTTATAATAATCTAATGTTAAATAATGATGAATTAATGATGTTTGGCCACAGTTTTTCTGGTACTAACAGACAAATGATAAATATTTCTATTTTAATTTATTACACTGACTTTGAAAAACGTTTAAGTAGAAATTGACTTGACGATCGTTTCGTCCTGATCTTGGACTTCTTCGGACACTGTAATTTATTACTATATTTCCTCCCTAACAGCACCACCAAGACCAGACGACCCATGCGTTCCGACGCCATGTGGACCGAACAGCCAGTGCCGTGTATTCAACCAGCAAGCCGTCTGCTCGTGCCTGTCCAACTACATTGGCTCGCCTCCCACTTGCAGGCCAGAGTGCATTGTCAGCTCCGAGTGTCCGCTGGACAAGGCCTGCATCAACCAGCGCTGCTCAGACCCTTGTCCCAACACCTGTGGACTTAGGGCTCAGTGCTCAACCAAAAACCACAATCCGATATGCGCTTGTCCGGTCGGCTTCACTGGTGACCCTTTCACTCAGTGCTCGCCTTTACGTGAGTATATTTTATTCAATTGTTTTCCACAAGCTATTTTGGTAGAATTAAAAACGTCAATAAAATGTCATAAACGTCATCCAGAATGTTATGCAAGAAAATTGCTATTTCTGTTATATCTGTTGAATTCGCTCAATCTCTGTTATATCTGGAAATTTTTGTAGAAGACATAAATTTTTTGCAGATATATGCAAATAATTTTTAAAGAAATCATCCAGAATATCAGAATTAAAAAAAATTTTATAATAATAAAAGTCAGATAATAATATACACCGAAGCAGTCAAGATAGTTTACGCTCATAAATAGAGATTCATATTCGAATGAAAACTGGTCACAGAGCAATAAATACAAATATAAAAAAACGCAAATTATACAAAACGCATATGAATATGGGTGAAAACTTGCTTCTCATGTAGAGAATCACATGTTTTTCTCCACATAAATTCACTTGCTTCACATAAGTTTATTATTGTTTATAAAAAATAAGCCAAAAGGTACCAAAAATAGAAGTAAAAATATTTGGTAATATCAAGTGACACTTGAAACTTACAAGCTCAAACTTTAGTGCCTGAGCCCCAAAACTGCTTTCTCCCGAATTTTGATGAATAATTTAGTCAATAAATAGGTCAAGTTTCACTTCAACATAGAGATTTCCATTCCTTAAAAATATAAATATATAGGCCTACTAATATTTTCAATTTAGAGACATTGCACAGTCTAACAAATACAGTCTTACAAATCTAATGTATTTATTAGACTGTGGACATTGGACTAGAAATCTAATGAAACAATACCCTTCATTGATGTCCTTTGAAAATATGAAAAATGTTTAATCATCTTGAACAATTTGAAGCCATAATTAACACACACACTCACCCACTGTCACTCCAGCTGTTAACCATGTAAATAGATAGATATTCATGATAGTCAATTATTGCTGATTGATAATGGTGCAAGACTGGTATCTTGATATATTTATGAATTTTCACTACTTACTCGGGATTACTGAATTGATTTTTTACAAACTTGGGAGTCTTTCTATTCAACATAGATAAAATATTGAAGAATATGAATGAAATATCACCTTCATTATGTGTTTTGACTGTGTTTGGTCGCTTGGTGAGAGCGGTTGCTGAGTGATCATGATGTTAAGTCACGAACACTCAAGACAGCTCTTGGATGGGTGATCGACACAAGAATAAGGTGAGGTGGAACCTACCCATAAGGGTCTCCCCATCGATAAAAAGCCATGTTAACATATGTTTAATACAATATCACCTTCACTATTACACAAAAAACATGTTTGTTGTTCGTACAGCACCACCGCAAGCAATCCCAACCGAACCGACTCCGTCCTGTATTCCGAACCCGTGCGGCCCGAACTCGCAATGCCAGCTGTTGAACGGAAACGTGGCCTGTTCGTGTCTGCCCGACTACATCGGATCTCCGCCCACCTGCCGACCCGAGTGTGTGCTGAGTGCCGAATGCCCCAGCCAGCAGGCCTGCATCAACCAGAAGTGTCGCGATCCGTGTCCTGGTAGCTGTGGAGCCAATGCCAACTGCCGTGTGCTCAACCATATTCCTGTGTGTACCTGTAATGATGGGTTCACTGGAGATCCCTTTACACAGTGCACACCGATACCGATCAGTGAGTAACTGGCATCACATCTCTTTCGTAGATAAATTTTATTAACCAATCAAATTCACAGAACTGCTCACAACTGTATAATTTACTGAGTATAATCTTAGAATAAAATCAGTTTTACTCTTTACCAAACAATCTTTTTAAAATCGATGATTATTCTCTATGTGAAGAGAAATCAATTTATCAAATTTTTCATGTTCAATCTCTGTATGTTATACATACACATAACATACAGTGCAGTGGTTATGTGCATGTTATTCACAGTATCATGGGTAGTGTACAGAGTAAATTTCAGTGGATTTTACCAAGAACTACAACAATTTCCCATCGAGGAACATTGAGGTTATTTTGCCGGTGGAACTTCCTTATGGGACTCCCCACCAGTTATGGCATACGCTAATAATAATAATATGTACAGAGTACAGTAAAGCAGGCAAATCAGGACAGTAGATACAAATCCGTATTATTTCCGGTCCGAATTATCAACGTTCTAATGTAGTTCAGCCTTAAATATTTTGTTTAGGCCTATGGAATTTGGAATTTTGACAAATTTAATAACAATTGAATTTGTAATAAAAAAGGTAGTACGTATAAGATACGGAATACAATGTATTTCGATACGAAAGCTATATCTATTCAACTATTCGTTCGATTACTATTCAAAAATGGTATGAACATGATTAAGGAATTGATATCAATATTTCAATATTATGCACAGATATTTTGTCATATATATTTCATTTATTAATATTTGAATTTTGTCATTAGCAACGCAAGCTCCAGCACCACTAGACCCGTGCAACCCATCGCCATGCGGTCCGAACGCCAACTGCAACGGAGGCCTGTGCGAGTGCATCCCAGAGTACACGGGCAACCCGTACGAGGCGTGCCGTCCCGAGTGCGTGCTCAGCCAGGAGTGTCCGCGCGACAAGGCCTGCATCCGCAACAAGTGTCGCGACCCGTGTCCCGGCACTTGTGGCCAGAACGCACAGTGTGACGTCATCAACCACATTCCCGTCTGCTCGTGTCCGCAAGGCTACACCGGCGATCCGTTCTCCAACTGCAGGATTATGCAAGCAGGTGGGGAGAAGTGGCATTTGTTAAACCTGTTGAAACATTGATGGGAACAATAAAGCCTGGTTTTCATTAGTAGAGTTAGTGGTAGAGTTCCCTGGGCGAGTACTAACTATCTTGTGAACTCTCCCAATGAAAACGTTCATAGTAGAGTAGAGTGATGGTAGAGTACTTGTTTTTAAGTACCAAGTAAGTAGAGTAGAGTTAGTACGGTAGAGTTAGTATGCTAGTTACTCTACCACTAACTCTACTAATGAAAACCAGGCTTAACGGATAAATGATTTTTTTACATTTGTAAAACTTGTTAAAATATTGAGAAGTAGATGGAAACATTAGTGGATGGATGAGTTTGTTTCAATTATAATAAATAATGAATTACTGTGTAGTTCAAAGACGTCTCAATAACTGAGAACTCATTAATTCTTAATAAATGTATTTCATTCTTAATTAATGATTAGTGAATCAGTGTAGCTCAAACTAGTTTCAATAACGAAGAGCCTTCCTCAGATATAGCAGGATTCTTTTAAATTATCATAAACAGCTGATTGATGTACGCTCGATTACTAACGTTAAATCAGTTGTTCTCTGACAAGTTAAATGGATCCTGCTATATATCGCCACCATTCAAGTGCAAAAACCGGCCTTCATTCTTCAACAAGGGCATGAACTATCTACTTGTGTAATGCTTCCTCTATGATATTGCAGAGTCCTTTCCAAATGATAACCCAGTGCTAATTTAGTTTCTTATTTTGTGTCATTCCAGCCCCAATCACACCACAAGACCCATGCTCTCCGTCGCCGTGCGGCCCCAACAGCCAATGCCGTGCCTCGGACAACCACGCCGTGTGCTCGTGTCTGCAAGGCTACAGCGGCAGTCCGCCCGGCTGCCGTCCCGAGTGCATTGTGAGCGCAGAGTGTCCGCAGACAAGGGCCTGTGTCAACCAGAAGTGCACCGACCCTTGTCTCGGCTCCTGCGGCCTCAACGCAAGATGTGAAGTTATTAATCACAGCCCGATCTGCAGTTGTCGTGCGGGACAGACCGGCGATCCTTTCAGGAGTTGCTATGATATTCCACGTGAGTATTTAGATTTTTCAAATATTTTTGTTGAATCAATTTGAGGGACTTTTCAGTCTTAAAAAATGACAACAGATTTCTTCAATTTTTATAATAGCTTGTCGATTACAGTAGAGTAATAAAATTAATTCAATTTGGAGTGGCCGTTAACTTGCTCCCGATCCAACAAAATCTCTCAAAACACTACAACTGAAACCTCACTTCTGTACATTTATTCCCACTCATTGAATCATGGAATACTTAAATATATACTTTTTTTAAATGCTGATGACTGTTTTCTAAGTGAAAAGAAAACAAACTTTCACCATGTTCCCTATCAAGGGATAATTGGTTATGTTGGTATAAAAATCCATATAAAAAGCCATACGCTAAATAAATAGATGAATAAAAATCATGAAATTATTATTATTTAGCTCTACAGCCCAGTGAAGGCTTTCGGTTCTTTCAAGCCTCTCTGTCAACCATACTTCTTCATCTTAAATGACCCATTTGGATATCAACTCTGACCTCGTCCCCATATCTTATTCTAGGCCTACCCTTTTTCTTCTCGAGTGAAGTTTCTCATTGAACACTAGTTTTGGCATTCTGTTTTCATTCGTTCTGTAAATATGTCCAAACCGACTGAATATCTGCGACTTTATAAATCGTACGGCCTCTTCTTGATGGTTCTAGCTCTGCATTAGTTTTTCTTCTCCTTTTTTAACGGGACCATAAATTTTTCTATCTTGAATCATGGAATAGTAAAATTGACAAAATCCTTGTGTTTTCATTTTAATTATGGAATACTCTTGATAAATTTTTTTTCAAGAATTGAAGATGAGCTGTCAAATTTTTTCTCTAATAATGGCACCTTACATATTTTGCTCAAAAATTTTCTCTTCATTTCAATGATTAATAATAGAATTGTTTTAAATTTTGCAGCTACTGTCAATTTAATACATAGATTATCATGTCACCTTATACATTTTCAAGTATATTTTTTCCTCAATTACAATCAATAATGAAATTATTTCAAATTTTCCTGGCTGAAGAAGCTCCTGTTCATTTAATATCTGAATACTCATGTAATATTACAAATTTTTATCAACAATTTTTGTATTTTCATGTTTTTAATTTCAAAAACACAAGCATCCCCTCAGAATAGAATAGTTTTAATTGATCAACAAATATAAATATACATGGTCTCGTCAAGTAATCTCGTCAAGTCATTTCATTCCGGTGATTTTTATCAATAATATTGTTGTATTTTCAAGTATACCGTGATTAATTCTAAAATCTTTTTTTTCAGCACCTCCACCACCCCCCCTGGAAGCCCCCCGCGACCCGTGCGCGCCGTCCCCCTGCGGTCCGAACGCTCAGTGCCAGTCGACGGGAAGCACTCCATCCTGTTCCTGTCTGCCATCCTACATCGGTTCCCCACCCAACTGCCGACCCGAGTGTGTTATTAACCCGGACTGTGCCACCAGCCAGGCCTGTGTCAACAACAAGTGCGTCGACCCTTGTCCGGGTAGCTGCGGTGTCAACGCACAGTGTCAGGTCATCAGTCACGCGGTCACCTGCACTTGTCTCGCTGGTTTCGTCGGCAATCCGTTCGTACAGTGTTTGCCGCAAAAACGTGAGTTGTACTCGTGATTATCAATAATTAAATAAATAATTATTATTGTGTATCCCGTGTTGAATATCAATTCCATCAAGTATCAACTAGACCATCCAACTATACATAACAAAATTGTAAAACAATATTTTTAGAATCCATAGATAATTGATATGTTGTGGAACCTCTTCACAATAATTATTGAGAACACTTGTTGAATATCAACTAGACTTTAACTATACTCCGTATTAAAATTTGTTACAAATATTGATGTTGTCATGTTCCACAACTTGTTGAAATTGTCAATTCCACTTTATTGAACACTACTGATACACAGTAGCATGGTTTCATGTTGCACTTAACATATATTCGATTGTACTGTTTAGAAGCAGACGGCTTCTAATTCAAGCAAATCAAAAATTGTATCCAGTAGCTACAGTGGGGATAGCAGATCATCTTATAAACCTATCTTGACTTTTATTCCCAACCTATTCTAAATTCTCAATAAAACCCACTCCTCAATATAAATTACTTTAGCTATGAGCATAATAATTTCTTAAATACTATTGATAATATTAATCTGAAATTTATGAAAAGTACTAGGCTATAAATTGTTGTGTTTTTATCCACATTTATAAATTAAATAAAACTATTTTGTTTTTATATTCTATTATTCTTTTTTGGAATTTATTCATGTTGTGAAAACAGACATGGAAGCTATCGCTATTATATTGAAAAATTATGTTTATACCGGATTCTGCAGCCACAACCATATAGGCACTATTAATAATCACAGTTCGCGATTACTATGACAGTTAATAAATGCAGTTAGCGATTATCTAACAAAATTCTAGTACTATATCATTCCTATTCTAATGGAATTGGTCTTTGTGTTTGCAGAGGAAGTCATCAACCCATGTCAGCCATCACCATGTGGAGCCAACGCTGAATGTAAAGAAAGGAATGGAGTTGGTGCCTGCAGTTGTATTACCGATTATCAAGGTAATTGTTGTTCATCCCAATACAAATCATTTCTCAAGATCTATTAAAAAAGCATTGATAAAATCAATTGAGATTGGATAATTTCGTATTTACATTAAACGTATTTATACACAATTTCTATTTTGAATCTTTGAGACTTATTTTTATCTCATGTTCATCTAGAATTCAGGCCAATAAATTTTGTAATCTACATGAATAAAGTAAATAATCTAATACCGAATATGTTTGTGTTATCAGGTAATCCATACGAAGGTTGCCGGCCAGAGTGTGTGCTGAGCTCAGATTGTCCGACGGATAGAGCATGTGTGAGAAACAAGTGCCAAGACCCATGTCCCGGTGTTTGCGGACAATTTGCTCAGTGCTCGGTCATCAACCACATTCCGACCTGCACGTGTGTACAGGGATATGTGGGTGATCCGTTCTCAGCATGCAGACTACCACCTCCAAGTAAGTCAATTATCAAATTTCAATATTTCTTTTTTCAAGTATTTTAAGCTCTTGCTAGCTTATGATAACACTTTTTATGAATATTGGTAGAATTCCACTGATAGCCTAAAAACTCTGAAACCATTATTTTAAATTCTGAATCATTTCTCATTTCCACCTTTCTTATTATAATCACTGTACGATACTCAGATCAAAAGAGAAAGTTACTAGCCTTGAAATATTAATTTTCAATTCTATTACTGATACATTTCGAACTGTAAACTAAATTGAATCAGAGAATTTAAGAAGAAAATAGTATCTATATCAAGGATATAATCTTGAAATTCATGTTAAATTTTAATAGAGATATGCTAAATAATTTTGTCTCATTATTGGTCTCAACTACCCATATTTTACCCATATACTGATCTTTCACTTGATATTTTACAAAGTCTAAATTTTATACTGCTACTGAATTTGTCTCATTATTGGTCTCATATTTTACCCATATACTGATCTTTCACTTGATATTTTACAAAGTCTAAATTTTATACAGCTACTGAATTTATGAATAATTTTGAATTTCATCCAGTAATAATGTTCATTGAAGGTCTTTTGAAAACTCATCCTTTCTTGAATGTTCTTTTTTCTTTTTATTACTTATAATTCAAGTACTGTAAAATTTATCCATAACATTGGTACCATTGGAATGGAAACTGAGTCTTCATTGTGGTCTTATTGAAGAATTATAATAAGATCCGCATGATTATTATAATTTGCAATATTATAATTAATTGTAATATTATTTAGTACTGTAAAATTTATCCATAACATTGGTACTATTGGAATGGAGTGGTCTTATTGATAAATAAAATAATTGAAGAATTATAATAAGATCCGCATGTTTATTATGATTTGCAATATTATAATTAATTGTAATATTATTCAATACTAGAAAATACCTGTGAACTGATCTAGTTTTAAAATAAATACCGTACATGTAATATTTTACTGTAGAATCTCAATTGCAAATACTTGTAAAATACTGTAGGCTACTATTGTAAACAATTTCAAAATTCTTTTTTTTTTTGTCCTTACCATAAACAATTTCAAACTATCATACGAAAAATATTTTCAAAACTTTGTGCATATATTTATTTATTTAGCGTATGGTTTTTAATAGTGGGGAGACCCTACTAGGGTTGTTCCACTTCACCAACATAACCAATTATCCCTTGTGTTTATATTAATCTCACATTTCTCTTTCCAGTAACAACCCAACCTACTGTGACGAACCCGTGCAGCCCGTCTCCGTGCGGCCCCAACAGCCAGTGCCGAGCCGTGAACGGGCAAGCGGTCTGCTCATGCGCAGTCGACTACATCGGCTCCCCGCCCAACTGCCGCCCTGAGTGTGTGGTCAACAACGAGTGTCCCACCAACCAGGCCTGCTACAAGTTCAAGTGCACCGACCCCTGCCCCGGCACCTGTGGCCTGGCAGCCCGCTGCCAAGTCATCAATCACAACCCCATCTGCAGTTGTCCTCCTGGAATGACTGGCGATCCGTTTGCTAGGTGCCAACCTATTCCGCGTAAGTTTTGAATAGAATTCCTCTATTTCCTCCTTAACGACACATTACAAAGATTTAGCAAAAATGTTATACGAAAAAAAGAATATTCTTCGTTTTATTATGTAATTGATACATAAATAAAATAATAATGAATAAATTATTTATTTTTAAAAAACTAAGGGCCGGTTCATGAGCTCGGGATTTAGCTAAGTCCTAGACTAAAACAGGTGGCCACCGTAGCATCGACAAACGTTTGAAAAGGTAGAGCAAATTACAAAATGCATTGAACAACGTGGAGGTCACCTAGAAGACATTATATTCAAAAAATAAGCTTGTAAGTGAACCAAACAAAACTTTAAATGCAGCATTTTGTGAAAATAAAAAAATTAAGTTGTTATCTTTAATACTTTTTGACTTATGGTTCTTTAAAATAAGTAAAATGCCGTGCCGCACCCTTTATGTACTAAGGGCTCTCTATGCTGCTAACCCACTAAGCTGTCGAGACAAACGTTTGTCGATGCTACGGTAGCCACCCGTTTTAGTCTGGGACTTGGCTAAATCCCGAGCTCATGAACCGGCCCTAATAGTGCTACAAATACAAATTTACAAACATTTAGGCTACAGTTATTAATACAGAATTGTGTTGATGACAAAGTAAAAAAATTTTCAAGTGTGTGAGTTTCTGTGTGGAAAATTGACCTACTCCACTATGGCAAGCCAAGTTCCATAGTAGGATTGAATTTTTATGAACAAATAAGTGATTTGTAAGGCTAGGCGTACACCGGTTAGTCAAGACAAGACAAGACGACATTAGTCACGTTTAGTCTCAGTAATTCACAAAGCTGGTTATGAAGCAGCACACACCGATGCAATGACTAATCGGTGTGTGTTGCTTCATAAGCAACTATGTTAAGTACTTATGCCACAAAAGATCGAATAGCGGTCGCGGTGGCTAAGGGTTACAAAGCCCAACCCAATTAAAAAAAAAAATGTAAAGTACTGAGACTAAACGTGACTTATTTCGTCTTGCGATAAGTGTCAAGTAAGTCAGTAGGTGGCTTGTGGGTAGGGTGTTGGGTTATACTATGATTTTTTTTAAATTAGTGTTTCTATTCTCTGTCTACCTTTGCTTATTAACCAGTATCAACATATTAATATTATCGGGTTTTTCTGTCCACAGCACCTCCAATCAACGCACCTATCGTACCAGTGAACCCTTGCGAACCGTCTCCGTGCGGCCCGAACGCCGAATGCCGTGTCTCGGGTCAGTCGCCATCCTGTTCGTGTCGTCCGAACTACATCGGTTCGCCTCCGAACTGCCGACCCGAGTGCGTTGTCAACACGGACTGTCCGTCCACACAGGCATGCATCACCGAAAAGTGTCGCGATCCGTGTCCGGGCTCGTGCGGACTGAATGCCGAATGCCGCGTGCAAAATCACATTCCGATCTGCACCTGTAGTCCGGGCAATACGGGCGATCCGTTCACTCAGTGCTCGCCCATTGTTGGTGAGTTGAACTGTTTATTCAATCGATTAACAAGGTATTCAGAAATTGTAGGAGATTGTATTTTAAATTGTATTCCTTATTTATCTTCATCAATTCTTTGTAGAATACATGGGACCTCAGCGGTTATAAATGTGAAATATGTTATATGTGACAAAGCTCTATGTTTGTTATATCAAGCTCTCGAGTAAATAAAAATCTATTTTATTCTATGTTCGTTGAGGTTTTAAAAAAGGAACTATTGCGGAGTATTCAGAGTTCTTCCAAGGCATCAAAGAATAGAGGACTCAGTTGCTTAGATTTGAAGCACTTAATACTTATTAATACTCGTATTTATTATTTATTTCAATTCGAATTGTAATTTTGGTTAAATGAAATGATTTATTTTTATTTCATTTATTTATTTCCTATAAAATTTCAAATAAAACTTTTCAAACAAACAGCAAAAATGAATCAATCACAATACAGTATTATACAGATAAAAACATAAGAAACTACTTCCCCAAAAGAGCAAGCTTGAGCTTGGGGAAGAAGCAGCCGTGCTACAACAGCAACTAAAAACTATATCCTTCTACGAAACATATACGAGTAAAATCAGTAATAATATAGTGAGCCATTCATTCAATTCTTAAATTCTTCATATAGTAATACATAAATATTATAAATGGTTCTATTTATTCGTTTTTTAATATAGATTTTAATGCAAACAGAACTTGGTTCATAAACAGACAAATTGAATAATTCATTCCACAATTATCGTGGAAGAAGTGTTCTATTATGAAAAAAGCTCCAGAAGATCCTAGATTTCTATTATCACTCATTGATCGGTAATTGAAGATGTATATTTTAAGTGTTGTTTGAATCTACAAGTAAATTATCAATTTTGAATTTTGAGAGGTTGACTTAACTTTCATATTTCACTTAATATTCATGATACAGTGGTTTATTAAATTTTAAATTTGCAGTGACACCGCCACCACTAGCCGTCGACCCTTGCAACCCGTCGCCGTGCGGCGCCAACACGCAGTGCAACAACGGCGCATGCACATGTCTGCCCAACTACTTCGGCGACCCGTACACGGGCTGTCGACCCGAGTGCACCATGAACTCGGACTGCGCCCGTAATCGCGCCTGCAGCAACCAGCGTTGCATCGACCCGTGCCCGGGTACGTGTGGACAGGGCGCACAGTGTGACGTCATCAATCACATTCCCACGTGCTCGTGTCCGGCCGGAACTGAGGGTGATCCGTTCGTGGCTTGCCGGCCGGTGCAGGCTATACCTGGTCAGTTTCACTTCCTATTTCTTGTTCCTTCCTATTATTAGTTTACTCTGAGATGTGTTTTATCTGATTATGTGATTTTTGTTTACTACTATTCATTACTCTGATGATTCTAGTTTGATGATTCTAGTGAAGCGGAATGATGATTCTAGTCTGATGATTCAGTTTCACTTCCTATTTCTTGTTTCTTCCTATTATTAGTTTACTCTGAAATGTATTTTATCTGATTATGTGCTTTTTGTTTACTACGATTCATTACTCTGATGATTCTAGTTTCTATAATCCGACCACTGACAAAAGAGCTTTCAAAATAAGAACTCTACTGCGCAGAGAGAGCGCACGTTATGCAATGCAGCAGTTTATCTCACTCGCTCACTAGAGTAGTGGTACTATGTGATACTGTATCACTTCAGTGATACGATGCGCGAAGGTTCTTTTGTCTGTTGCCAGACTATAGGACAAATACATTATAATAATATACATTATTATAAGTAAATAATCTCCTCTTGCATGTGTGGACAAGCTCTCTGCACTTTTCATATGCGTATTATTTGCAAAAATATGCATATAATACGCATATAAATAATATAAAAATTCAGTTACAGAGAATATATTGTAATAAATAAATAAATTATCATAGAGAAAGCATTATAATAAGTGAACTCGAAAGTGTGAATTAATTTTCAATTTCGAGTTTTTTTTATCAAAACACAGTTGTGTTTTGAATCACATTCTCAAAAAGAGTGCAATAAAAAAAGGTTTTACTTGTAAATCGAATTTATCATACTATAATTTTCATACTAATTCATACATTACTAACCATTCATACTTGAATACGAAAGAGAATATGATGAAGTAAGTTAGTTTTAACCCACCACATGCAGTCCATTTCCCTTTCAACTATTTCATCCAACTATTAGATAATTGCCCGGTTTTTCAGTCGTTCAATAAACTTATTGAATCAATAACTTTCTTTGCATTTGAAAACACATGTTTATTGATTCAATAGTGCTATTGGATCCATGAACTGTCTATTGAGCGACTGAAAAACCGGGCAAATAACTATTCATGTCTAAAACTATTTTATTCAAGTTCTTCATTAATTTTGTTTTATTTGTTCAATCCACAGCTGCTCCCAGAGACCCATGCAGTCCATCTCCCTGCGGTCCGAACAGCCAGTGTCGCGTGTCCAATGGTGTGGCCGTTTGCTCTTGCCTGCCAGGAAACATAGGCAATCCTCCCACGTGTCGTCCCGAGTGTGTGCTGAGTGCCGAATGTCCCCTCACTCAGGCATGTCTCAACAACAAGTGCCGAGACCCATGTCCCGGCACTTGTGGCCTCAACGCTCGATGCCAGGTGGTCAATCACAATCCGATTTGCAGTTGTGCAGCTGGCAACACTGGAGATCCATTCCGTCAATGCTATTCGACACCTGGTGAGTAACGGCTTCAGTTTGGATACCGACTATTTAATTCAACTCTAGGTACTTCACTGTTGCCAAGTTATTTGAAACCTATCATTTAGAGTTTTTTTGATTGCTTGCCTGTTTAGTACAACAAACCTATACATTATCAAAGTTGTGAATTTTTTTTATAGTTAAACAAAAAAAGCATCAACGAGCATTGTGATACCTAGGACCGTATTCATGAGCGTTCCTTCTGTAAGATTGAATTTCTTTAACCCTTGTAACAACCCTTAAATATTTCTTATTATTAATCCAGTCACTAAATAATTTAGTCATGAATTAATTAAAAAATATACAAGAATAATCATGTAAAAATAGGAACCATTCAGTGAATTCATTAATTCGAATTATTAATTAATATTAATACATTTTTAAATATTATTGTTAAAATATTACTTTGTGACTTAGCAGTTGTTATTTTTAATTTCATAATTTAAACTTGACTATTTATAAAACTATACTATTTGTATGAATATTTCATTAAACAGGTAAACCTATTTTAGAAAATATTTGCAAAAACTTCTTTATAATCATTTCAACGCTATTGTGTACCAGCAATATTATTTGCTGATAATGTTAGTATACTTCATAAGATAGTATTTCAACTCATGAGTTCTGACACATTGAAACTGAATTAGCACATTGTTTGCAGTTGCCCCGGCCTCACCACCAACCCCAGTGAACCCTTGCCAGCCGTCTCCGTGCGGTCCGAACGCCGAATGCCAGGTGCGCGGAGAGAGTCCCGCCTGCTCATGCCTGCCCAACTACATAGGCACCCCGCCCACGTGCCGGCCCGAGTGCACCATCAACCCAGAGTGCCCCAGCCAACAGGCCTGCATCAACCAGCGCTGCGCCGACCCGTGTCCGGGCTCCTGCGGCGCCAACGCCCAGTGCAACGTCATCAATCACACCCCGTCCTGCTCCTGTAACACCGGCTATGTCGGAGATCCATTCACCGGTTGCAGCCTCCAACAAGGTAGGAAGAGACGACATACCTTACATAGCTTGCTGCATGGCATGTTGGAGCTGACCGACTGATTTCTATCTGCGAGACGTTTCGCGCTCTCTTCAGCGGCAAACTACCGTCCCCTACAATAGAAACGCTTAGCGTAACGATTCAGCTTTATAATTGGATAGCTCTAGGAATTCAGTAATTAGTGTACCAGCATAACGATTCAGCTTTATAAGTGGATATCTCTAGAAATCCAATAATATTAGTGTAGTATTTTTGACCAGCTTTATAATTGGATAGCTCTAGGAATTCAGTAATTAGTGTACCAGCATAACGATTCAGCTTTATAAGTGGATATCTCTAGAAATCCAATAATATTAGTGTAGTATTTTTGACCAGCTTTATAATTGGATAGCTCTAGGAATTCACTTTTTCATTTTTCTGAGTAGCTTAATGATTCAGCTTTGAAACAGGATATTTTGTAATGTCACATTCAATCAATCAGATGAGTAATGTTCACTTAACTCATCTGATTCGATGTACCAGTACTAAAACTAAAAGTAGATATAAAATTAAAAGGAGTTTTATTGCAAGGTGTAGAAATTCAAGTAGGATTATTTTCTTGACCAGCATAACGATTCAATTTTGTTATTGGATAGCTGTAGGAATTTAGTAATTCAGTTTTAAATTTTTTGACCAGCATAACAATTCAGCTTCTATAATTATTGTTATTTCCTACAGATCTGATTATATTTCAAGATCAGCGTCTATGCTAGAAAATTTATTCAAATTCAGTAATAGAGTTTTGTGATATAATAGAGTAACGTATCATATTTCTTGATCAGCATAACGATTTAGCTTTTACAATACTTGGGTAGTCGTATGGATTCAGTGAGTTTGGTTTCTCACTATATGGGAAATTAGTTTCTTCCTAATTGGAAAACTATTCTTTTACAATGTAGATAGGGAAGGTGAATTATATGTTTTCTCAAGTACCTAGCGGAAAGAGGCTCACTTTCAAAAAAGATACCTAAACACTTATTTTTTATCCTTTATCATTTTTTCTTCGTCAGAATACATATTCTACTTTCAGAATACATATTCTACATAACAACTTTCATTTTTCAACTTCTTTCTTTTTCTATAAATTATTTCTATGTTCTCTCTAGAAAAAACAGATAGTCTTGAACAGTCTTATAAAAATGAGAGAAATAATTCCCCATGTGACTTAGTTGTAATAGTATTATTATCACGTTTGAAAGTAGGTTATGATGAATAGAGAAAGATTTATCCAGTTGAATTCTAGTTTTTGGAAAGTTGCTTTCTATTATGAGAGTTTTCTAACTGTATCTTATCTTTATTTTCTCCGAGATCAATTCTTGAACCTTTCAAATAGTAGGTACGATTTAGAAAAATTAGGATGAATATTTAGAATAAAGAAAACAAGAAGAAATGTTGTACATTTTCAACTTGAGTAATCTCCTATTACATTAATATTTGTTCCACGTGAATCTGTTTGGCAACATTCACAAGTATCTTCCTCTTTCTCAGTTATCTTTTGGAATTTCTATCTATAATTCTTTCTGGAATCATCCCTTACTAGTCCCTGTTGAAACTTATTCTCAAAATAAATCTCCTACAAAAAATATAATTGAAACTATCTCAAGTTCTCTAAATAATCTATATTATCAGAATAAACCTCAAAATAGAAAGCTTTTCCTTTGTTGCAGAAATTCGCTTATTCAATAATTTTTACGCTATTGTGTACTAACAATATTATTTGCTGATAACATAGTTCCTCCCTTCAATTTATATTGATCCGCAAATTGATATTTGTGAGGATCAGTGTGTTGCATTCTCTTTTTGAGTTGTTTTGGTCCTTTTATTTCCTATTTTCTAGTCTCTATATTTGTGGAAATATTGAAACACTACACAATCTGTTTTTTATACTATTCTTATTCTATTTCTAGTATTTTTCTGTGATTGGATAGTGTCACTATCGAAAACTTCTGTGATTTCTACTCTATAAGACTGATTCTTCTGTTTTTTTATTTATTCCTACTACTTTGTTAGTTACTCTACACAATGTTCCTGTACGTATTTTGTTAGGCTAAGTAGTTCATATTCCTAATTCTGTACTCTCTACATCTATTATTCTAAATTTCTCTCCAAACATAAATTTCAATTAGATGTATCAATTTTTCAAGTTCCTTTGAACAATTTTCCTATACATTTCTAGTTAGTTCCTATCTAAGTTACCGTACTGTGTACCATCGAATATTATACGTACCTTCTCTTCATGAATTCGAAATCTTATCGATTTTATTCACTGTAGTCCTTTTTTAACTTTTTTGTTTTTCTAGTTAAATCAGAGACTTTAAATTTCTAATAGCTCTTACTACTTCAGAAAAGTTTACAAAATACATATCGAAAATCATAAAAAGATACGTTTTTGTACTGTTGGAAGTGTTATCTTTAAATACTAATGAAAACCAAAGAATTTTTTATTATTTCCATACGGAAGACTTGACCAAAGTAAATATTTTGTATTAGTACTTTTATTCTTCTAGATTTTGAATAGATTTGAATTAATATTCTTCTAGATGTAGTAGGAGTTTTTATTTTTCTAAGTTTATGAATTTCTTTGTTCAATCAATTTTTCAAGCTCCTTTGCTCAATTTTCCTAGTTAGTTCCTATCTATGTTACTCTTTACGATTGAATAGTTCCTACTTCTCTTTATTATACCTTCTCGTCATGATATTCTAAATCTTTTCTCAATTTCATTCACTTTTTTTAGAAATATTGCTAATTACCGTTCTAAAATACTGTTAATAATGTATTTATTATTTTTTATATCCAATCAAGTTAATTTTATAAAATCAGTAGAAGAATTTTGAATCCTTAACATCATAATATAAAATTCTTAACAGTTCTCAGATAGAATAGGAGATAATTTTTTGTCAGTTAGGCCCTTTTCAGGCAAGAAGACAGCAGCACAGCCGCACTCAACCCGTCAGCTCCGTCTGTGTTTTGTGTCTTGACTGCATGAGACTTGTGTAGCACGACATGCAAACCTGTGTATATACATGTACTTCAATATACATAAACCAATATTGCATCATGTCTGTTCGTTCATCTCTATCATCTGTGTCTCTATAATCTATCCTATCGATGCATGATCTCTTTCCGGGGACCATGCAGGTAAGGTTGGGTCCCCCAACTCGACGAGACTTCAGCGTTACTATTAGTTTTTGTTTGTTATCTGCGTTGTCGTTTTGAATGCATTCTTGTCTGTTGTTCGCTCTTGCCCTCTCATTTTTACTCTTCTTTATCTACTCTACTTGTCTGTTCATTTTTCACTGCACATGCGCCGAATGTGCATGGGTTTTTACAAAATTGCATTTGGCATTTTTTAATTTGTGGACTGTTCCATACTCTTCTTGAATTTCGAAATATATTTTTTATTAATTTTGTCAATCAGCGTGTCACCCCTGATATAGAGTTACCTTGGTGACGCCCCAAGATACCGAGATAATGCTGTGAATATATTCTAAGTGTAGGATTAATTTTGGAAACTTCTATTTTATCAACTTGAACTTCTTTTTTAATTATTATTTCACAGTTAAATCGCAGCTACATGCTGCCATACTTTGAATACATGTTGCTAAAAATATTTTTGATATTGCATATTGTCATACTGTGTCATACATATTGCTATAAATATTTTTATATTGCTTGAAAAATCTATAAACAGCGACTTGAGTTCGCTGTTTTCTTTTACATTTTTTTCAAATAATTATTTATAGAATTCAAGTTTAACGTAAATGATTATTCCCAATTATTAAAATTCCAATTTTAAACTTGAATATTATCAAAAAAGTATGCGTAGTCTTTGTTTTTTTAATCTTATCTTTTAATTAATCTTTAATCTCATCTATCAACTCCGTCAATAAATATACTATTTATTGACTATGACATTAATTTATTGTTTTGTAATTTTCTCTATAATTATATGAACATATTATTTAAATGTTAAAATTGTTAAATTCGAATTTTTACTGTAGTTTTCAATTCAAGTAGAATCATTATTATCATTCGAAGAGATATGGAACAGTTACATAATATCTTAGTTTGTGAATAAGGATTTTACCCATGACTGGTTAACTCAACATACTATACTTACAGTAACATTACTAATTTAATTGCTGAATGTTACTTTTGTGTTTGTAAATATTATGCTAGATTTTATTGAACATATTTGCCAAATTTAATTATAGTCTTTAGTAGCAGTACCGTAGTCCCATCAAGGCTAGAAGAATTTAATTTTTTAAGAAATTCATTACTCCTGACATTGCAGCATTTTTTGGAGATGTGAAAAATTATTCTCATCTCCCTATATAATTATTAAGTAGTACTATTTCATTTGAACTCACAGTGGATTCTAGGAACTGCTCTGACATTGAAGAGCTATTACAAAATACTTGCCAATTGATCACAAATATAATGTGTGATTACGATTCCTCTCACATGGTATTATCACTTCCAAGCCTCCAAAATAAGAATTTGTTATTACTTGAAGTCATTATCAATCTATCTTCAACTTCTTTCGACTTTGGAGATCGCTTCTATATTTCACTTGGACGTGAAATATCTCTTTATTTGAACATTATTGTGTTTTATACATCAAATTTAATAGAATATTGCATTTATTTTTGAAAATCTTGTGTGACTTGAGATGAAAGAAATCGGCATTTTTTCACCAACTCAACTATTCCAGCCAACTTAATCTCCTATGAGTTTGACTCAAATTGGAAAATAATTAATCAATTCTTCCCAGAAATGTTCTTTAATGGGAGATTTAGTTGAAAATGATCACTCCCTTACTGTTAAGTATAGTATGTTGATGACCAGAGCTCTTTGCTCCTGGGAAATCCTGTAAGAATTGGATTCAATAATAAATTAAGAAGCCTTTTCCAGCTTTTTCTGTACAGTAATGTATTAGATGAATTTCAAATCAATTCCCCTTCTAACAATTCTCTGGTTCAGCTTGATACATCCTGATGTTGTTTCTATGACACTTTAATTAAACACTTATTTTTATCAATTATTATGACACTTATCATACTTTCCTGAACATCTAGGTTAGCACCTTAATACTTTTACCAAATGGAATAAATAATCAGTTTGTCTTAGGTTTTGAAAACTGATGTTTGTTAGTTCAAGCTGAAGTTGATGCTTAGCTCTGAGGAAAGTTGAATTCCAAAAGCATGGCGTGTTTTTAATTTACGTGTAGGTAAAGATGATCTTTAGTCTGATGTTTTGTAATGATGATTTACAAGTATTCATATCTAATAGCCACAATGTCATTACACACAATACTTTGCTAATATATCACATTAAATAAAATTAATCATTCCAAGAATGTCTAAATTCCCCCATATACAGTATCTATCATTTCTTCATACAAAATCCACATTGAGAATATCGTGGAGTATTTTAGTAATTTGGAAATCTCACATTCTCATCACTGTAATCACTATCAGATTCATTACTATGCAGTAGTACGGCCTCTAATTGAATTGTAAAAATAGGGAATGTCCACACTTGGTCGATTTTGTGTGCGACTCAAGCATGCTGCATATGCTTAAGCATTGGCGGCATGCTGTGCAGCACACATAAATCGACCAACTGTGGACGTAGGGATTGAATAATTCTGGCTACCATTGTAGCTTCACCGAGTTGTATCATCTATCACGAATTGTATGACTTTACAGTCATCAATCACAAATATGCTTTTGGTCTATAATGAACTTCTGGTTATAAGAACAAACACAAAATCAATCATTAGACCATTACCCAAGCAAGAGTCTTGAGTGACCCTTCTAAAAACATCTATCAGTTTATAAGTTTGGTATTTAGTAGGTTACTCAATATTGGTTTTAGTATCTGAAAAAGCTGGATTAAAGGCTTCTCATATAGGGATGCAATCAATTGATAATAGTTTATACAAATTTATGAATCCAAGTTAGTTGTTACGTATTTTAAATTGTTTTGTGTTTTTGTTCATGTGATGTTTGTGAATTTTGTTTGCATGAAGCATGATACATGTCCACTTATTCTTACTGTCATCTTCCATTCTCTCATGGAACACAATCTCATGTTTCTATTTCATTGAGATTTCAAAATTTATCTGCTCCTTTTGCGAATAACAGCCAAGAATGCATTTTCGTTGAAAGTTTTGTTCCTGTATAGCCAAGCTGTTAGTGGATATCATCGTTGAATTTTTTCCACATCGTTGCTTTATTTTGTTGTTTTAGCTCTCCACCAAAGGTTTACTTTGCTCTCAGCGTTGTTTTGTTCTGTTGCTAGTTCTCTACTTTGTTAGAAATATCTTTTCAAAAACTGTATTGTTTTAAAGAATTCAAGTATTGTAAAAATAAGTTGAAACTATGTAGTAATTGTAGTTTATTTAACAAGTTGTAAATTGATGTAAACTTACGTTATTGATTAACATTTTTGTTCTTGTAAACGAGTTAGTTTTACTAATACAAGTAAATTCTTTCTTTTAATTTGTTAGACATTCTGTAATTATAACTCTCATATCTCATCTATCAATTTTTTAAAGTTTGAATTTTTTCGCATATCAGAATATGATTGAAAATTAGATCTTCTCTGATACTCATAAAACTCTATGATGTTATGTTTCTCATTTTTATTCAAGCATATTTTTTCATCCATATAAAATACAATTCTCAAATGGAAATCTTTAGTTCTCATTCTTATGAATCATCAAAATTCACAAGTAAACAGATTTCATTCAAAGATTTATAGAATAAGAATAAATCTTACAGAGATGACTCGGAAGAGAAAAAAATATAATAATTTTTTAATTGTTTATCATGTGCCAAAAGGCTACCTATATTCTACCGATTTTATCCATCGACAAGAAAATTAAATTTATTGAATTACAGAAACTTCCATTTTCTCTGATTGAATACTAAAATTCATAGTGTCTCTCTTCTCTTATCCACTCGAAATATAGATTGATTTTTTATTATATTTTTGAATTATTAATGATTCAGTAGTTCTACTCTTGGCTTTTTAGTATTTTATCATCTTAACTGATAAATTCAATGGAGATTAGCATTAAAAATTAATCAAATTCTATGAATCACATTATTATTGTTTGTAAGTGAAATTATCTCAATTTGTTATTGTTATGTAATGTTACCATTATTTTTACCATTTCTATTACCATCACTATTAAGATTGAATGACATTCTATCAGATGTGAATGTATTAGTGTACTAAATTATTGTAAGAAGACAAGCTAAAATCAATGTTTGATTTCATATATTTCATTCATTATTATTTGTATTGTTTAATTGTTCAATTAACATTTTTCAAGAATAATAATATTTGCACAGTAGGCCTAATTATTTTCACAAAAAATAATATTTTAATGCACACAATAATAATTGAATAATCATTATTTAGTAGCAAATTATTGTATCCTATGAAATCAAACTTGTATTAGCTTGCATTCGTTATAAAATTATTTTGTAATTAAGTTTTAGTATGTACCATTGATGTAATGTTGTATCGGTTAAAAGCGATATTTTAATGTTTAAGCGATATTTAAACGGAACCAATCCGTTTCTGTTATATTATCAAGTAAACATGCATGTATTACCATAGAATAATTATCAAAATTCATATCAAATACAATATTACTTTCATATTTCTACAATGAAAATTTTTCTAGGCTACTCTTGTGAAACATATTTGTTTTCTTATTATAGAGAAAGATAGTTTCAAAATAAGACAATTTTCTAAGGGGATTAGTAGTTGATCCCCTATAGAAGTTATATCCTCATTTTAATTCACAATTTAATTAGTTGAAATCAATCAGATGAAATGGCAATCGAATTTTTATCTTATTGATGATATAATTCAATCATTTTCAAAATTCAGTTGAAAATATTCTTGAAGTAATCCATTACTTATTGAAGTTATTTTATCAATTTGTTCTATATTTCAGATACCAAAACAAATGAGCATAAAACTTGTTTGTTTGTTCATTTTGTTATCAATCACTCTGAGCAATGAGTCTCAATCATTTTAACCACACATCAAATTTTTATGCTGTTCTCAATAAAAATTCATAGTAATCTGTTCAAAAAGTGAATACATGTTGAATACACTGTATTCTCACAGTGCTTTACTCTACTTACATTACTAATGCTTATGCAGCTAAAGCTGACAAAACTAGCGTTTTAAGACAACATAATTCGAATAATACATAGTTGATAAGGCAAATAATTATTATTGTACCAAGCTGTTACTAATACCAGTTACCGTAATGGAGGTAAGGGGAAAATTTTACGATAATGTTCATTTTTCTCACACCGTGTTATAATCTGTTCTAGCCACTCCGTTACCACAGGAATTTTTATCGCCTTGTGATCCCTCTCCGTGCGGCATTAATGCCGTGTGTAGGGAACAGAACGGAGCGGGATCGTGTACGTGTTTACCGGATCATACCGGTAATCCGTACGAGGGATGCAGACCGGAGTGTATCCTTGACTCGGATTGTCCGGCGGACAGAGCATGTGTCCGCAACAAGTGTCAGGATCCATGTCCGGGCACTTGTGGACAGAATGCCGAGTGCAGAGTGGTGAATCATGTGCCGTCCTGTATGTGTCCTCCCGGATTTGTCGGAGATGCGTTTAGAATGTGCAGACCGGAGCCAATAAGACGTAAGACTATCCTTCACTACTCCTCCTTCAATTCTTTATTTTTTTGGTTACATCATAGAGAAAGCATTACACAAGTAGATAGTTCACACCTTTTTACTTACTCCTTGGCGATACAGCCCATTTAGGGCCTTGTCCTCCTTTAAAATGCCTCTCCATTCGTCTCTATCGGCAGCCTTAGCCTCTACTTACACTAGGAAACTCAAATCGCGTCGCTCGGCAACTGGAATAACAAAACATGTGTTTTCAAATGATGACGTTCAGACAACGCGGTTGCAAGATCGTCTGAGCGTCATCATTTGAAAACACATGTTTTGTTATTCCAGTCGCCGAGCGATGCGGTTTGAGTTTCCAAGTGTGAGTAGAGCCTTACGCCTTCATCCCCTAATACTCAGTTTCCTCAGGTTCAATATTAGATAGTTGTTTAGATTAGATGGTTGCATAGATGGTGGCAATATCTCTGAGGCCTCGTATGGTACTTGGTGTGAGTTAATGCTTTCTCTATGGTTACACTCATTTGAAACTTCAGAACCTGAACTGTTAAGCACGTTTGCAACATCTCCGTTTAAAAAACGTAGTTTAAAATGTGGATTTACAGCTTAAACCAAGTTTTAAACAGTGGATCCACAGTTTAAATAAGGATTCAATTAAGTTTTGTCAAGCTAAAAATATAAACGAAGATGGTACATACGGGCCTAAGTGTCTAATACAGTATCTGTAAGGCTAGGCGTACACCGGTTAGTCAAGACAAGACAAGACGAGATTAGTCACAGTATTTCACATAGTTGCTTATGAAGCAACACACACCGATTAGTCATTGCATCGGTGTGTACTGCTTCATAAGCAACTATGTGAATTACTGTGACTAAACGTGACTAATCTCGTCTTGTCTTGTCTTGACTAACCGGTGTACGCCTAGCCTTAGTTGTAATATCTATATGAAGCTGTAAAATATTTGAATTCGTTACTTTGTTTTGGAATGTCTATATGATGATAACGTACTCAAAAATGTTTCTAGATAAAAACACTGAAACAAATGTTTATTGATTAAACTAGCTTTCAATTGATTCATCTACAGTTGATAGCTAAATTTTGTGGCTATTTTATTAGTTTTTCAGTTGGAACACAATATGATCTTAACAGTAATTAAAAATATGTCATGAACATAATTTTCCTATATCAGTAAATTATCGTGTTCTGATTGAAATCGTTAGGTTTGAAGAGAAAATAGATGTTCCTTACAACACACAATCTATCCTTTGCAGCTCCCCAATCCGACCCCGTAAACCCATGCATTCCGTCACCGTGTGGAGCCAACAGCCAGTGCAGAGAGGTCAACGGACAAGCAGTCTGCTCATGTCTACCCAACTACATCGGAAGTCCACCGCAATGCAGACCCGAGTGCGTTGTCAGCTCCGAGTGTCCTCTGAACAGAGCCTGCATCAATCAGAAATGCGCCGATCCGTGTGTGGGCACATGCGGTATCAATACCGTCTGCCAAGTTATCAATCACAATCCCATTTGCAGCTGTAGACAAGGATTCACCGGCGATCCTTTCACTAGATGCTCGCCTATACCTCGTGAGTGGCTTTCAATATTGCGTAATAATTAGTAGGTGTATTTAGAAACTTTGCCTAGTCGTCCAATCTTCAATTCTTTACATAATTGATTCATTTTTATTACGTTAAATTCATAGTATGGTGTTGTATTTAGAATGAAAAATATCAGTATTCTGTATAGATTTGCTTAGAAGATAGCGATGAGCTTGAAGAGGTATTGTAAAATGAAATTTATTCTTAGGTTTATCAAGATGGCCGTGATCATTTTTTACATGTGCTATTATTATGGATGTTGGATGAGCAGTAGATAAACCATCTATCATCCAGGTAATAACCCAGCAGTGCGGCCTCAGCTTTGGAGCGTTGCTTATGAGTATCGTTTCTCGGTCTGAAATTAAATTAAATTAAATTCGGGTGGAGTGGTCCGTAGCCGAGGGCGATAAGAACCTGGTTCGAATACAAATTCGTTCTGTTTATATGAATTTATTCTATTGTATTTTTCGACTGAAGATAAAATCTAAAATTTTCCAATTTCTTCTCAGCTCCCCAGCCAGTTGCCGACCCAGAGCCAATCAACCCATGCCTACCCTCGCCATGCGGTCCCTACTCTCAATGCAGAGACAGCAATGGCTCGCCTTCCTGTTCCTGCCTACCTGAATACATAGGCCTACCGCCCAACTGCCGACCCGAGTGCGTTATCAGTGCAGAGTGCAGCAGCAACCTGGCCTGTATGAGGGAGAAGTGCCGAGACCCGTGTCCTGGATCCTGTGGAGCCGGTGCTGTGTGCACTGTCGTCAATCACACGCCCATCTGCACATGTCCTGAAGGAATGACTGGGGATCCGTTCACCAATTGCTTCCCCAAACCGCCACCATGTAAGGACCTTGAGAAATAAGAATGAATAGGATATCTCAATCTGTTGCCATTAAGCTTGTTTATCATTCACTTGACATTGAATTATACAAAAAATAAGAATGAATAGGATACCTAGTTTAATATTATATTATAAGGCTCCTTTGTCATTTGCTTTGTATTTGGAGTAACTATCATATTGTTCAGAGAAGGATACTCTTTGTAAGGAAAAATAGGATTTTACGGCAAGATGGAACCATCTACCTGTCTCCCCACCGATCAAAGCTATACGATGATAATGATAATATTTAAAATAATCATTATACAAAAACTACTAAATAATTCAATAAAAGAATGAATAAGATAGTTCAATCTGTTACTGTTAAGCTTCTTTATAATTTGCTGTATTTGGAGTAACTTTCAAGTTGTTTGAAGGAGGATCATCTTTATAAGGGAAAATTGAGTTTTACAGCAGGGTCTCCCAACTGATGAAAGCCATAGTAATCTTTGTAATATATTATTTCACTATTATCTATTTAGATACATGTATTGATTTGAAATATGTACCTCAATATATTTTTATATAGCTATATTATCAATTCAGATTTGATTAATTTTAGAAGAACTAGTATATAATGTCTCATGTAACAAGAGATGTGTTAATAGATGTTTTCTGTGGATATTTTGAATGTAATTACTCTTAGCTACCCTAACCTTACTCTTAGCTAACCTAACTAGTCAATCTTCCAAATAATTTAGTTATTAATTGGATAAATAAATATTACCTCTAACTTATAATGTTTTATACTATTCCAGTGAATGAACCAGTGGAAACAGACCCTTGCAATCCTTCACCATGTGGATCCAATGCTCAGTGCAACAATGGAATCTGCACTTGTCTACCTGAGTTCCAAGGAGATCCCTATGTTGGCTGCAGACCTGAGTGTGTGTTGAACAGTGACTGTTCCAGGCAGCAAGCTTGTATCAGAAACAAGTGCAAGGATCCTTGTCCCGGCACTTGTGGCGTGGGAGCTCAGTGCGAGGTCATCAATCATATACCAATGTGCTCTTGTCCTGCTGGCATGGCAGGCAATCCATTCATTGAATGTCGACCTCAGCAAGGTACTCAACACATTTCAAAGCTCTTGAGTTTTATTTGAATGTATTCAAGATTGGTAATTTGCATTTGACTGAACCTTTGATTTTTTCCAATGTACTACTATAGCTTTGCCTTAACGCTGATGTATTGAATAGCAGTACTTATCAAATAGCTCAACTATTACCTGGTTTAGTCTAAATTTTTGAATGCCCCTATTGAAGCTCAATTTAAATACTTGTAATGATATTTTTTCTTTCAATACTCTCTAAGTAATGATAGTCTTTGAAGAAGATGATGAATCATTATTTTTTCATGATGTTATCCATATTGTGGGCTTGGCTACCTCTTAATAATGTCTTAATCAATTTTTTTATTTCAGCTCCCATTGTGACACAGCCTTGCATACCATCACCATGTGGTCCCAACAGTCAATGCAGAGAAGTGAATGGTCAAGCAGTCTGCTCTTGTCTGCCCAATTTCATTGGATCACCGCCAGCCTGTAGGCCAGAATGTGTTGTCAACTCAGACTGTGACAGAAACAGAGCATGCAGCAACCAGAAGTGCAGAGATCCATGTCTGGGCACTTGTGGACTGGGCGCTACATGTCAAGTCATCAACCATAGTCCCATCTGCAGTTGTCCACCATCATTGACCGGGGATCCTTTTGTGAGGTGTCAACCAATCCCTCCCCCACTTGCGTCACCACCCTCAAACCCTTGTCAACCATCACCATGTGGACCCAACTCACAGTGCAGGGTTGCTGGGGAAAGTCCTTCATGTTCCTGTTTACCGGACTTCATTGGAGTACCACCAAACTGCCGACCAGAATGCATCAGCAACAGTGAATGTGCCAGTCACTTGGCCTGTATCAACCAGAAATGCAGAGATCCATGTCCTGGAACCTGTGGAGCTAATGCTGAATGTAGAGTTGTCAGCCATACTCCTCAATGCATCTGTATAGTGGGATACACAGGAGACCCATTCACACAATGTACCCTCCAACAAGCTGCACCAATCCCACAAGAAATACCAACTCCTTGCCAGCCATCCCCATGTGGAGCTAATGCAGTCTGTAGAGAACAAAACAATGCTGGCTCATGCACATGTCTCCCAGAGTATATTGGAAACCCATATGAAGGCTGTAGACCAGAGTGTGTCATCAATACAGATTGTGCACAGAATAGAGCCTGTATCAGAAACAAGTGTCAAGATCCTTGCCCTGGAACGTGTGGACAAAATGCTGACTGCCAAGTGGTCAATCATCTGCCTCTGTGTACTTGTCGACCTGGTTACACTGGGGATCCATTCAGATTCTGCAACATCATACCTCAACAAGCTCGTAAGTTTCCCTCAATTTATGTCACTATTTCACTATTATATATAAGGTTTAATTATTCTGAAAAACATATCCCAAAGATTATTCTTTTTATAAAATCTATTAGCTCAATTGACAGTTGAAAAATTGAAAAGTTCACTTCTAAATTAGTGTATTATCATAAAATTACTCTTCACTTTGAGCTGATGTAAAATGGACAGTCTTCACACATAATTTTACAACTATTTTCCAGTGACTATACGTTCAAGATTCATTTAATTATGTCATAATTGATCATTTTCAAGAGATCCATTTCAATTACATGATTGTTTTTCCATTTATATTACTAAACATCTAGTTCCTATTAGTTTTCCTTTCCTATGTTTTTTATTCAAATGTTTTTATAAAATTACTTTACATTTTTAATCACAAATTTAAAAAAGTACTTGATGAACTCCATATAGAACAACATTTAATCAATTGTAGATACTCTCCATGATTAAAGCATGGAATAACATCTATGATAATGTAGAATTCCATCAACTGTGACTAAAGACAAATAACTTTAACTTTACAGCTATTGAAGCTGCTCCAGTTGACCCCTGCAACCCATCACCGTGTGGACCCAACAGCCAGTGCAGAGAAGTCAATGGACAAGCAGTCTGCTCATGCCTTCCAACCTTCATTGGATCACCACCTGGATGCAGACCAGAGTGTGTTGTCAGCTCAGAATGTCCTCCAAACAGAGCCTGCATCAACCAGAAATGCGCCGATCCTTGCCCTGGAACTTGTGGACAGAATACTAATTGTCAAGTCATCAACCATAGTCCAATATGCAGTTGCAGATCTGGTTTCACTGGGGATCCATTTGTTAGATGCTTCCCAATACCTCCACGTAAGTTAACTTAATCATCTAAGATTTACATAACTTAAATCAACTTTATCGTGTAGAAACGATAGTCATTGTAAAACTGCATAAAACAAAATGATTGTGCACTTTAATATTGCATTTAAGTGAAAGTAAATCTTCTGATAATGCTGTTATTAACCTACTGTTATAATCAACTCCCCCTAATCTGGATTTCTCTATTAAATTTACAGCTCCCCCACCAGCAGCTGATCCAATTCCAGTCAACCCGTGCGTGCCATCTCCATGTGGTCCATACTCTCAGTGCAGAGACATTGGTGGCTCTCCATCTTGTTCCTGTCTACCAGAATACACGGGAACACCTCCTAACTGTCGACCAGAGTGTGTTATCAATTCAGAATGTCGCAGCAACCTGGCGTGTATGAGAGAAAAGTGCAGAGATCCTTGTCCTGGCTCTTGTGGATTTGGTGCCGTCTGCAATGTTATCAATCACACTCCAATCTGTATGTGTCCAGAAGGCATGACTGGAGATCCTTTCAACAACTGCTTCCCCAAACCACCTGAACGTAAGGAAAAATATTGATCACTACTGTATTGTATAAATTAGAATGGATTGTAATTATTTGAAATCTTATTAATTTATCAATTGAAATTAGTTATAATACTAGATTATTGATAATGTTATTAAGTGTAAATTTATTAGTTATTGATCAAAAATATTTCAAGTAAGATCAATTTTTTACTTCAATATTGATTCATTGTACCTTGGTCTTCAATAAGAATCATTCACATGACCTTGTTAATTTACAATCATTCAAACATATTTATCAATCTCAGCATGAAAATAGAATTCTAAGCCTTATCAAATAGAAACATTTCATATGAAATTATTCGTAACATTATAAATGATATTTTGTATTATTTTTTAAATAGTTATTCATAATCAGAATTATTGTATAGTTATAGGGTAATCATTCTATTCAACTTTGTTATAATGATTAACAGATGAAACTGGTGAAATATTTTCTTTTTTTCATAAATATCATGAAATATTGAGATCAATTAAAAACAAAAACACTATGACATTGTGTTTACTAATAATGTTAATGCAGTAGCCACTCTTTAAAAACATTGTTGTTATTATCTGATAATGATTACACTATAAAAAGCATTACAGCATAGTGTCACTTGCATTTTCAGCTGTTGAACCATTGGCAACCGATCCTTGCAACCCATCACCATGTGGACCAAATGCACAGTGTAACAATGGAATCTGTACATGTCTGCCTGAATACCAAGGAGACCCATACTCTGGCTGTCGACCAGAGTGTGTGATGAACACGGACTGTGCCCGTAACAGAGCCTGCATCCGCAACAAGTGTGTGGATCCTTGTCCAGGCACTTGTGGCCAGGGTGCTCAGTGTGAGGTCATCAATCACATACCCATGTGCACATGTCCAACAGGAATGGCTGGAAACCCCTTCATTGAATGTCGTCCACAGCAAGGTTTGTTTTATGTTTTGTGTATTCAATACTATTTCAAACTTCGATGAAACTGAGGAGAATATTGTGATACATTATCTTACTTATATTAAATGATGAGTGTTCCTGAGAACTATTATTAGTAAAAAATAGAAACTGGAAGGCATTGTGAGCAGATTTGAGTTTAGTTTCAACTGCACAACAATGATGTGAAAAAGAGAAATGATGTATAATTTGTAATGATATTCATATTTTATCAATTCCACTTTGTTTGGAATTCCTAGAACAATTGCTTGTGCTTCTGTTTCTAGTCAGGATCATTATAAATTCCGCTATTATGTATATGCTAACATACTTGATTTGTAGATATCATACTCTTTAAGTGCATTAAAATCAATATATGGGTTGTATAGAACAAGGTGGCATTGATGCAGCATCAAAGCTGATTGTATAAATGACCCTTTAAAATTAAACTCATGAAAAAGAGAATCACATCGAATTAAAAACGTATATTATGTATTATTGTCATATGGAAAGCAATGATTTTCTATTCATTTGCAGCTCCAATTGTCACACAACCATGCATACCGTCACCATGTGGCCCATACAGTCAATGCAGGGAAGTGAATCAGCAAGCTGTCTGCTCCTGTGTGCCTGGATTTATTGGCTCTCCACCCACCTGCCGTCCAGAATGTGTTGTCAACTCAGATTGTGGAATGAACCAGGCCTGCTCTAACCAAAAATGCAGGGATCCATGTCCCGGAACGTGTGGAGTTGGAGCCCGGTGTCAAGTGATCAACCACAATCCGATCTGCAGTTGTCCTCCAGGAATGACTGGAGATCCATTCTCCAGATGTCAACCAATACCACCACCCCTAGCAAGCCCACCAAGCAACCCATGTCAACCATCTCCTTGTGGACCCAACTCACAATGCAGAGAAGTTGGGGAGAGTCCATCATGCTCCTGCTTGCCAGACTTCATTGGAATTCCGCCCAATTGCAGACCAGAATGTGTCAGCAACAGTGAATGTGCCAGTCACTTGGCCTGTATCAACCAGAAGTGTAGGGATCCATGTCCTGGAACCTGTGGAGCTAATGCTGAATGTAGAGTTGTCAGCCATACTCCTCAATGCATCTGTATAGTGGGATACACAGGAGACCCATTCACACAATGTACCCTACAACAAGCGGATCCAATCCCTCAAGAACGTCCAACCCCTTGCCAGCCTTCCCCATGTGGAGCAAATGCTGTTTGTAGGGAGCAGAATGGTGCTGGCTCATGTACATGTTTGCCAGAGTATATTGGAAACCCGTATGAAGGCTGTAGACCAGAGTGTGTTATCAACACTGATTGTGCACCTAATAGAGCATGTATCAGGAATAAGTGTCAAGATCCTTGCCCTGGAACCTGTGGACAAAATGCTGATTGTCAAGTGGTGAATCATCTGCCGCTGTGTACTTGTCGACCTGGTTACACTGGGGATCCATTCAGATTCTGCAACATCATACCTCAACAAGCCCGTAAGTGAAAACTTTATAATGTATTTTCAAATATCCTTCAAAATTTCATTCCATATTCATAGCAAATATCTTATTATAATATCAAGTATTTAATGGATTATATCTCTATGTGAGCAGTGTCCTTCACTTCAGAAGACTTATTAAGTCATCATTAATATCATATACCAGATCATGTTGGATACAATGATCCCTGATACCAGTATACTTGCAAGTAACTCACAATACTCTCCGACCAAATTATAAAATTTACAATTCCTTTTTTTACTGAATCCTGCAATCGAAATTCAAGCATTACAATTGATCTCAAACAATTATTTCACATCAAGACTTGAGAATTATTCTCCAACAGAATGTAATAGCTGTATAATTTATCTTGCAAGAGTTCCGCTTTTTTCCAATTGGTTTTGAAAAGCTTTATAATATTGTTTATTCAAGTAGAATGTTTCTATTATTACATAGATGTAATATGAATTATAATATGTATCATTTGAACAGAAATTGATATTTTTGTCATTTTCAGCTATTGAAGCTCCACCTTCAAACCCATGCAACCCATCACCATGTGGACCAAACAGCCAGTGCAGAGAAGTCAACGGACAAGCTGTGTGCTCTTGCTTACCCAACTACATTGGATCACCTCCAGGATGCAGACCAGAGTGCGTTGTCAGCTCTGAGTGTCCTCTCAACCGAGCGTGTATCAATCAGAAATGTGCTGATCCTTGTCCTGGAACCTGTGGACAGAATGCCAACTGTCAAGTCATCAATCACAGTCCAATATGCAGCTGTAGGCCTGGATTCACTGGAGATCCATTCACCCGATGTATACCAATACCACCTCGTAAGTTGAGAGAAGAATATTTTGATTATAATAGTCCAAAGTAGTTTTTATAATAATTATTCTAAAGTGTTTTAAAATGAAATTTCTGAGACAATAGCCCATTGAAAAAGTTTGTAGCCTACAGAGACTTTTATACTATGTAAATGATGTTTTTAATGTTCTACATATTGAAATTATGTATAAAATATTGAAGTTATGTACATTTTTCATGTATTTACAACTATCATTGTTCATACACATATCTGAATCTTCAATTTAACATTAAGCAAGCTACAGTTTCCACATTGGCATATTATTATATTATTTATTTCATCTGCATTTTATAAGGAAGGTTTTCTAAAAATGTTCTGCTTCTTCAAAATTGAAATCTTGAACACTTTTCTCTATATTGAACTGCATAATTTATTCAACTTTATTATTTCGAAAACAAATTATCAATAACATCTGTCAATTTCATGAATCTTCGAAAGCTATTCACAATTAGTCATCTTATAACAACTTAGCTAGAACCAGTACTACAGGCTCCTGTAGATTAATGTATATCTTATTATTTGTTTGAATTTCAGCACCTCCACCAGCAGCTGATCCAATTCCAGTTAATCCGTGTGTGCCGTCTCCATGTGGACCAAACTCCCAGTGCAGAGACATTGGTGGTTCTCCATCTTGTTCCTGTCTACCAGAATACACAGGAACTCCTCCTAACTGTCGACCTGAGTGCGTTATCAATTCAGAATGTCGCAGCAACCTGGCGTGTATGAGGGAGAAGTGCCGTGACCCATGTCCTGGCTCTTGTGGATTTGGAGCTGTGTGCAATGTCATCAACCATACTCCAATTTGCATGTGTCCTGAAGGCATGACTGGGGATCCATTCACCAATTGTGTGCCAAAGCCTCCACCACGTACGTTGAATTGGATATCTTATAAATTAATCATTCATATATAATTATTTTTAGAAAACATATTTCTTTCCAAGAATCAAGATTTCTCTACTGAATACTACCAGTCTAGAATCCAATGTCATGACAGAACTTGAATAGTACATAACTTGGTCAATAACTAATAGCTTACTGTCTTGAAGTATCAAACTCTCCTCTTTATTCCTTTTATTTATTCAATAATAATTGAGTTTTCTCTTTAAAAAATAGTTACCAGTATATTTATGGAAATGTCGTGTTAATCTTGAGAAATTTGTTGTCTTTTTTGTCTGCTTCAAAATAATATCGAATTAATTTTTTTTTGTTATTACAACTTGTTGGTGTTTCTTCATCTTATTAATAGTATACCTCCTTTAAACATTAAGCTTGTTGTTTTTCTTATCTGCTTCAAAATAATATGGATTTTATTATTTTTTATGTAGAAAATGAGCCAATCGAAGCAGATCCCTGCAATCCGTCTCCATGTGGTCCAAACGCACAATGCAACGATGGATTATGCACTTGCTTGCCCGAATTCCAAGGCGATCCATACTCGGGCTGTCGACCTGAGTGTGTACTGAACACTGACTGTCCCCGTGACCGTGCTTGTATCAGGAACAAGTGCCTGGATCCATGTCCGGGCACTTGTGGCCAGGGAGCAAGGTGCGAGGTCATCAATCATATACCGATGTGCTCTTGTCCCGCGGGAACCGCTGGCAATCCGTTTGTACAGTGCCAACCTCAGCAGGGTGAGTTTGGAATATTTGATAAATAGTTTTCACATTATTTAGCCAACTAGCAAGTGTTAGATGTAATTTGGGAGTTATTGATAAGTAGGTTGTTGATTGGTATTATTTAAGATTGCCGGTTTTCTTCAAAACTCATCGCATAATATTTATCTTCTAATGAAGATTAGAAGATAGTTTAGTTTAAAGAATTTATTTTATGTTTAGAGAAAATTGAATTTAGCGTTGATGCATTGAAAAATGAACCATTGAGAGAAATAATTATTTCAAATGAATATTGATCTTATTTCATTTGCCAAATAAAATGAAAGAATGTTCCATGAAAGCAAGGATTTATTCTCATTATCTCATACATATTTCATACTAATGTATCAAGGTCAGAAGTTTATTGCAAGTTACAAAGTGGTCGTTTTTTGTATTTGGCAAGCTAGAATTATCCTCAACTATACAACTATACCTATGAGTAACATTTTATATAAGAATTGAGACATTGAAATCTCAAGTTATTCACAATCTGTTGTAACAACAATCCATGCAAAGTTATGAACCCAGTCAAGCAGGCAACATTGGTAACTTTTCCATTCAATAATTTTTAACTCTACAATTTTAGTGTATTCCAATTTCAATTTTCAACTCCATTTCAATTATTTTTTTTCATTCTAATTTGATTAATTATTAATGGTAATTATTGGATTTATTTTAATTTCCATTAATTTGTTTTTTCCAGCTCCAATCGTCACCCAACCTTGCATACCGTCACCATGCGGTCCTTACAGCCAGTGCAGAGAAGTGAACCAGCAAGCTGTCTGCTCCTGTGTGCCTGGCTACGTTGGATCTCCGCCAACCTGCCGACCTGAGTGCGTGGTCAATTCGGACTGCAACCTGAATCAGGCCTGCTCTAACCAAAAATGCAGGGATCCATGTCCAGGAACCTGTGGAGTTGGAGCACGTTGTCAGGTCATCAATCACAACCCGATCTGCAGTTGTCCTCCTGGAATGACTGGGGATCCGTTTTCGAGGTGTCAGCCAATTCCACCACCACAGGCAAGCCCACCAAGCAACCCTTGTCAACCATCCCCATGTGGACCCAACTCACAATGCAGAGAAGTCGGGGAAAGTCCGTCTTGTTCGTGTCTACCTGATTTCATCGGCACACCGCCGAACTGCAGGCCAGAGTGTGTCAGCAACAGCGAATGTGCCAGTCACTTGGCCTGTATCAACCAGAAGTGCAGAGACCCCTGTCCAGGAACCTGTGGAACTAATGCTGTGTGCAGAGTTGTCAGTCATACTCCTCAGTGTGTGTGCAATGTTGGATATACTGGAGATCCTTTCGTGCAGTGTATTTTGCAACAAGGTAAACTATTTTTTCAAGAACTCCATTTTTCTAATTACGGTAATGCAAATATTGGGTAATTTTGTTGAAATCCATAATAGGATATGATTGGTTATGAATACATGGTTTTTAATATATTTCAAATACATGGTTTGAAATTTTTTGTTTGAAAATAATGAAATGTCGATTTCAAACTATATTTCAAATACATGGTTTGAAATTTTTTGTTTGAAAATAATGAAATAACGATTTCAAACTTTTGTCTATTTTAAATTCATATTTAGTACAATAAACCGATTCAAACTTAGCTTAAAACAAGTCCCTGTTATGAAAATACGTATTCATGTTCAATGCATTAGTAGTTTATTTTGGATAAAAAAATCAAAATTGATTTGATTGAACTGACTTGAATTCTACAATTCATAGTAGGCTATTGTACTCTGCAATTAATTTATTTATACTGTAGAAATACCAACTGATAATTGTTACATAATGACTATTATAATTTTTATTTTTAAAAATGTGGTGAACGATAATAACTTATTCATTATGATAATTCAACTGCAAAAGCGCTTTTCTTCTTAATAATCAACAATAATTGGTATTCAAACCATACTCATATTACAACAAAGTCTAAAAAATACTTGTTTTTACATGAGGCATTTCCAATTTATAATTAATTATAACAATAAATAATTATCAAATCCTTGGAGCCTAGAACTTGTCGTTTGTGCTACTGATTAGTTATAAAAACAATCGTTTCTTGAGAAAATATTTTGTTTTCTTCATCTATATTGGTTCCGTACCTCGGAAGTTATTCAGTGACTCATCAACTGACAATATTGCAATATTTCCGTAAAGCTTTACTAAAACTCAAGTAGGACTTGTATAGATCATCTACAAATTTTATCAAATTGTCTTATTGGATATTTAATACAGTATTAATTACATGAATATTGTTTTTTATTACGTAGAATATATTCATGTATATATGAATATGTATAAATATTTATCCCCTTTATTACAGCTGATCCAGTGCCACAAGAGAGACCTACGCCTTGCCAACCATCCCCATGTGGAGCAAATGCAGTTTGTAGAGAGCAGAATGGTGCAGGCTCTTGCACATGTCTGCCCGAATACATTGGAAACCCATACGAGGGTTGCAGACCTGAGTGTGTGCTGAACACGGACTGTGCATCGAACAGAGCTTGTATCAGAAACAAGTGTCAGGATCCTTGTCCGGGCACTTGTGGACAGAATGCTGATTGCCAAGTGGTCAACCATCTACCTTCATGCACTTGTAGGCCTGGCTATACCGGAGATCCCTTCAGATTTTGCAATTTGATGCCTCCCACTCCTCCACGTAAGAAACTTTTTTTCATTAATTACTTAATGATTTCTGAGTACTTGAATACTGATTGTCTCGAATACTTGGATATTCGAATAGATTCTTAGATACTTGTAAGCATAAATACACTGTATACCTTTACACTCTGTATTCTGTATACTTTTAACAGTGTACAATTTCAATTATTGTTTTTTTTCTGTAAGCATAACTCTTGTAAGCATAAGGAACGTAAGCATAACTCTATAACTTTCATAGCTCATGCCGTCTTACTATGTTGAATGTTGGGTAGCTTAGGGCCGCTTTCCCCAACGCTGCTTAAGTTATACATCTAGCTTAAGCCTCATTCGGAGAATAGTAAAAGTATAGAAAAAAATATTGAGCATCAGCTGTTGCGCTTGAGCAGCGTTGGGGAAAGCGGGCCTTATTGTTGTAAAAAATAACCGTGATCTTTCATTGATCTAGGACAATCACTTTTCCGTGATCTAGGACATTTTCTTTCTTTGTAAATTATTACTTCGACTTTATTCTCATTTTACTATCTATAATTTGGATTAGAATTTTCTATCTCTTGTAAATCATTATTTTTATTTAATCTTTCGACAGCTGTGCAAGCCGACCCAGTCAACCCATGTCAACCGTCGCCTTGTGGACCCAACAGCCAGTGCAGAGAAGTCAACGGACAAGCTGTGTGCTCCTGCTTACCCAACTACATTGGTTCACCTCCAGGCTGCAGACCAGAGTGTGTTGTCAGCTCAGAATGTCCAACGAACCGAGCCTGTATCAACCAGAAATGCGCCGATCCTTGTCCGGGAACTTGTGGCATCAATGCCAACTGCCAAGTCATCAATCACAGTCCGATTTGCAGTTGCAGACCTGGATTTAATGGCGATCCTTTCACGCGATGCTTGCCTATTGGTTAGTTGGAAAGTTCCATCTTATAGAAATTTACTAGACAATCTACCAAGTATTCTATTCAGTATTATAATCTACTGTAAGAAAAAAGGGGTATAATAATCTACTTAGTTAAGAATACTCATTCTTGAAAGTTTAATATTTGATTTGATATTAATGACGGTTGTCATAATATAGATAAATTGATTGTTTTGAAAGTTCCATCGTATAAACATTCAAGTATCTAGTAAGTATTCCAATAAAAATTATCATTCATTGAAGTTTCATATTTGAGTTGATATAAATGAAAGTTCACACAATAACAAAGGAATCCAAATAATCTTCCAAGCTTTTCATTTCAGTCTTCGGTTTTCTCAAATATATGTTCGGAATAAGTTCAAGTGATCAAAATATGGAAATTGTAACAATACTTCATCATATACTTCTTTTTTCACCTTATCTCATGAGAAATTGTTCAATAAATGCTCTTGTCAATGTAAATTATAGTTTGAAACTGTTTAAATGACAAAGATTCACTCTTAAAACAGAATTATACCATGTATTGGAGATATTAATTATCATATCTTTATCCTCATCCATTCTTGTATTTATCAATCTGTTCATAGAAAAATGTAAACTTCATTACTATTGAACTAAATAATAATTTTAGGTTTGAATTTTAATTATATCTATGAAGGTAAGATGACTGTATTAGTAATGAATGCTGCATTCGATTTGATCTCTATGATATTCTAGAGCTCTTGTATTTTTTTGCAATGTAATGAATCAATAATATTGTTAATTGTGTCAATCGTCTATCATGAAAGGAGTACTTGTCAAACTTTTAAAAAGTATTTTATTCATTATAAAACATATTGTGGGCCTTTTTAGTGGTAAAACACTTCTAAAAAGTATTTTATGTATCATAAAAAATTGTGGACGTTTCTATAGTAATTTCTATTAATTTTGCAGTTACCCCACCACCTCCACCAGTGCAAAACATTCCGCAAGACCCTTGCGTGCCGACGCCATGCGGTGCCAACTCTCAATGCAGGGACATCGGTGGTTCTCCATCCTGCTCCTGTTTGCCAGACTTCATGGGCACTCCTCCGAACTGTAGACCCGAGTGCGTCATCAACGCGGAATGCCGCAGCAACCTGGCCTGCATGAAGCAGAAGTGCAGAGATCCGTGTCCGGGCTCGTGTGGCTTTGGAGCCGTCTGCAATGTCATCAATCACACGCCGATCTGTACTTGTCCCGAGGGCATGACTGGGGATCCGTTCACCAACTGCGTGCCTAAGCCACCTCCACGTTAGTATTCCCGTCATTTTTCAAGTACTGCACTTTTTTGTCGGAAACATTTGATAATTGGAGCTTGAGGAGAACACCTTTCAAATTGACGTTAGAGCGTTAATGCCTTGTTGCAATTATCATAATATCATATTATTAGAGCTTGATAAATTCGAAACTAGTTTCAATAGTGGATCATAATGTGAATCATAAATTTAAAATTTGTCAATGATACTCACTGTCATTGCAAACTTTAAAGTAGCAATCAATAAATAAATTAATATCATTATTGAATTCGAAGATTACTATAGGTGGCATGGATTTTCTGTATTTCAATCATTTGTCAATGATGTTGAATAATATTATTACAACTTAATAATCTGATTATTCAGTCTCTGTAATTACAACTATTCAATTTTTCACCATTTTATATCACATTATATCATTAAGTTTGTTGTTTTATGTTGTCTTTTCTGCTTCAAAATAATATCGATTTCATTCTTTTCTCATAGAAAACGAGCCGATCGAAGCAGATCCCTGCAATCCGTCTCCATGTGGTCCAAACGCACAATGTAACGATGGAATTTGCACATGTCTACCTGAATTCCAAGGCGATCCCTATTCGGGATGCAGACCCGAGTGTGTGCTGAACACAGACTGTCCACGGAATAGAGCTTGTATCAGAAACAAGTGTACAGACCCTTGTCCGGGCACTTGTGGACAGGGAGCTCAGTGTGAGGTCATCAATCATATTCCAATGTGCACATGTCCTGCGGGTTTGGCTGGAAATCCTTTCATTGAATGTCGACCACAACAAGGTGCGTTGCCTTGAATAATTCAATATAATTATTATAGCATGAACAGTTTGAGAATGTTGATATTATTGTGATAAAATTGTAGAATATTCTTATTCAATTTCGAATTCCAATAATAATTGTTGTATAGTTCAATGTTGAATTATTTAATATTCAAGAACTTGTTCAGCAGTTGAACAGTAAGAAGCATTGAAATCTGATCAGGGTAAAAACAAAAATCATTACTTTAGAACTCATTTATGCAACTTAATTTCAAATCAATAATGTCAAGTTGTCAAATAATAATTGCTTGTAATTCACTTATTCTTGGGGTGTATAGGAAATGACAGAATTATTCATTGGAGAATGAATTGAATGATTTGATAATTTAACACATATTTCACTGACATGTATCCGATTACTCATTTCCATGAGTAAGCTATAGGCTACAGCATTTGATTGAATATTCATGTTGGAAGTAATAAAATGTATAATATACATTTAGTTACTGTAGTACCGTATTCTAGTAAATACAATATTGTAGTATTGTAATAAAAACATTACTGTAGTTATTGTAATGGTGATGTGATTACATGAGTAATTTTTATTATTCAAATTCTAAAATCAATTTATTTCCAAAAAGCAAAACAGATGAGACATGAACAAACATATAAGGAATTCTACCACAACACTATAGTATGTGTGTAGGCTATTTTGTCTCAGAGTAATAGTTTTCAATATGATAGGTAACAACAGTCTCATCTATTATTGACTAATTTGTTGATTACTTTCTTTGTTACAGCGCCAATAGTAACACAGCCTTGCATTCCATCTCCATGTGGACCTTACAGCCAGTGCAGAGAAGTGAACAACCAGGCCGTCTGCTCGTGTGTGCCAGGATTCATCGGTACTCCACCCACTTGCAGGCCTGAGTGTGTAGTCAACTCGGACTGCAACTTGAACCAAGCCTGCTCTAACCAAAAATGCAGGGATCCATGTCCAGGAACCTGTGGAGTTGGAGCACGTTGTCAAGTCATCAACCACAACCCCATCTGCAGTTGTCCACCAGGAATGACCGGGGATCCTTTCCTCAGATGTTCGCCTATTCCACCACCTCAGGCGAGCCCCCCTAGCAACCCTTGTCAACCATCCCCATGTGGACCCAACTCACAATGCAGAGAAGTCGGGGAGAGTCCGTCCTGTTCATGTCTACCTGATTTCATCGGCACACCACCTAACTGTAGACCTGAGTGTGTGAGCAACAGTGAATGTCCAAGCAACCTAGCCTGCATCAATCAAAAATGCAGAGATCCTTGCCCTGGAACTTGTGGAGCCAATGCTGAATGCAGAGTAGTCAGTCATACGCCACAGTGTATCTGTATAGTGGGCTACACTGGAGATCCTTTCACACAATGTACCCTCCAACAAGCTGCTCCAATCCCACAAGAAATACCCACACCTTGCCAACCATCCCCATGTGGAGCAAATGCAGTTTGTAGAGAGCAGAATGGTGCAGGCTCATGTACATGTTTGCCAGAATACATTGGAAACCCATATGAAGGATGTAGACCAGAGTGTGTGGTCAATACAGACTGCGCCTCTAACAGAGCCTGTATCAGAAATAAATGTCAAGATCCTTGCCCTGGAACCTGTGGACAGAATGCTGATTGTCAAGTCGTGAATCATCTACCGCTATGTACCTGTAGACAGGGCTACACTGGAGATCCGTTCAGATTCTGCAATCTCATACCACAACAAGCTCGTAAGTATAATCTTTCCAATAGTGTATTTACCTCTTAATTATTATGTAAAACTTTCAATTAATAATTCATGACTTGCGGGATCTCATATTTTATCAATCTCATAAACTAAGTTATATTCTTATGTTTAAATTGAGAGCAACTGAAATACAGTGAGAATGTCAAGCATATCTTATATTCAAGAATTGGAACAAGTATCTCTGTTACTTTAAACAATTTACTTTGAACAATTAGAGTTACTTTCTAATTGAAAATCAACTGATAATTCAAAGTTAAAGTCGATTCCATGATTATAATCGTATTTTACCATTGTATATACAACAATTCTTTTTCATAAAGATTATTATTTTCAATTCCAAGTTCGACAAACTTATTCATACACCTTCGATTAAATTTCACTTTTATTTTAAATCAAAATCTATTTACTTCTTCCCATTCACTTTCAATTACTTTCAAATATCATTTACTTTCTTCAGCTGAGCTTGAGCAATCAAGATATTATTATCACATAGTCTATTATATCCATCTTATCAGTCTATTCTATTTTTAAATATTGCATTTTTTCACACGATAAAATTGATTACCTCTTTTCTAGCTGTTGAAGCTCCGCCATCGAACCCATGCAATCCATCACCATGTGGACCCAACAGCCAGTGCAGAGAAGTCAACGGACAAGCAGTCTGCTCCTGTCTACCAAACTACATTGGATCACCACCAGGCTGCAGACCAGAGTGTGTTGTCAGCTCAGAGTGTCCACCCAACAGAGCCTGCATCAATCAGAAATGCGCCGATCCTTGTCCGGGAACTTGCGGTCTTAACGCTAATTGCCAAGTCATCAACCACAGTCCCATATGTAGTTGCAGAGCTGGATTTACCGGCGATCCTTTCACAAGATGTCAACCTATTCCTCGTAAGTAGAAAAAACACTTAACTACGTTTTAATTGAGAATAATTGAAACCAATACTATGTAAACTGAAAACCATAATTATTTCAATTCAATTTTCTTTCTTTTTCAAGAATATATTATTTGTTTGTTAGTCGAAATTTTATTCATACAATAAGAAAGAGTTATTTTGTTTTGTCTTTCTAAATTACAGACTACTGTCTTTCTTAAAGTATATTCTATCTCTTTCAATCTAATATATTTCTATCTCTATAATTAATTCAATTCATTTGAAATATTAGACCTAATTTTTCATTAAGAGGCCTTAATACTATTGAATTAATTTATACGATGAAGGTAATTTTTGCAATGCGCAGGAGAAGTGGGGTGAAAATGAGTTTCTCTTTCAGACGCTATTTTCCAACCGATAATCATGATAATTCTACCATATTTTTCAGAAAGTTTCTAAGAATTGTTGTATAATATTGAAAATTCGATTTTTCAACTTTAAATGGCAGTATAAGTCGAGAGCAAATTTCACTAATTTTAATCTTCAATTAAAAAATTGATAGTACATTATTTACTATTTTATTTAAATTTCTAGTAAAATATTAAGTGATAATAAAATTTCAAGGTACAGTAGCAACAACGCTAGCAATATTTATCTTCAATTAATCCACTCATTACTAGCTTCAAAAATATCAACTGAAGGAGTAAACTGAGAGTACCAATGCATCATGATTTTTCCAATGCTATTGAGGCCTATCAAGAAATAGTATTTTACAAAGATTTTGAGTTCTGTACAACATGCTCCTATGGGTCAATGTATGCTAAATGTTTTTTGTTTGAATTCCAGCACCTCCACCAGCAGCTGATCCAATTCCAGTCAACCCATGCGTGCCATCTCCATGCGGTCCATACTCTCAGTGCAGAGACATCGGTGGTTCTCCATCTTGTTCTTGCCTACCAGAATACACGGGGACTCCTCCAAACTGTCGACCTGAATGCATTATCAATTCAGAGTGTCGCAGCAACTTGGCTTGTATAAGGGAGAAGTGCAGGGACCCATGTCCTGGATCCTGTGGAGCTGGAGCTGTGTGCAATGTCATCAATCACACACCGATCTGCACTTGTCCTGAAGGAATGACTGGGGATCCGTTCACCAATTGCTTCCCCAAACCTCCTGAACGTAAGAATTATTTCCAATTATATTATAGATTCTATTATATTATATCATTATTCTAGAACATTTTTTCGCCAATTTGTTTTTTCAACTTTCTGTCACAATATTATTTTTCATCTTGATAGGATTGTTGGAAGGTTCATTAATATGGAATATAAGACAAAAGGATACATTCAAGGAAGTTTGGTTCATTTTCAGTGAACTCTTTGTTGACTTTATTACTATTCAGATAACTTGTCAAGTATTGGCATCAAGTAGTGGCATATCCATATCTCTAAGTTATCAAGCTATTTTTGTATACGATGAGACTATCGAAAGTATCAAGCCAACTGTGTTTAATTGTCAGTCATTTTAATATTGTCACGAAGATGGAACCTGTTGAAAAATGAGATAAGAATGTTTAGTAGTTGATTTAGTAGTTGTATACAGAAAGGGATGTACAATAACAGACATGAATATTATATTCTCTGTATTGGCTATGTACACAAGTGAAACTACAGTAAATAATTATAACAATCAAACTACAATATTTTTATCTCTTGAAATGAATAAATATTATTCCAATGTTGTATACATTGTCCTGTGATAAGCAAGGTTTTCCAGCATAAGTAGTTATAAACATTACTATTTTGCTAGATTTTCAACCCATTCTATACAATTTATCAATTTATTTATTTTTATAACCAATTCATATTATTCATTACATGTATATCTTATTTATTATCTTACTTATATTAATTAATATAACTCTCAACCTATTTTCCCGATTTTTTAACCCATTTCATACAATTAAAATTATAGAACAAAATTTAAGTGTTCAATTAAAGTTATATATCTTTCATTTTGAAGTAGCACGATAAAAACTTCAAAAAAATTACAATGTAGGCTAACTATGTTTTCTTGTTGATTGAATAAATAAATCATTCTCTTTCTTCCAGCTGTGGCTCCACTGGAAACAGACCCCTGCAATCCGTCTCCCTGTGGCCCCAATGCTCAGTGCAACAACGGCATATGCACATGTCTGCCCGAGTTCCAAGGCGATCCCTACTCAGGATGTAGACCCGAGTGTGTGCTGAACAACGACTGTCCTCGCAACAGAGCTTGCATCCGAAACAAGTGCACCGACCCTTGTCCTGGTACGTGTGGACAGGGTGCACAGTGTGACGTCATCAATCACATTCCCATGTGTACGTGTCCCACGGGAACGGCGGGCAATCCATTCGTTCAGTGCCTGCCTCAACAAGGTAAACTTGAGAAAAACAATGTTCACAAAAATTAAAAAATGTATGCATCCCTGTTCGTAAATTGTTCAAGAAATCATCATCTTTAAAAACAATGTTGTATACAATTATTGTCCTATAATAAACAAGGTTTTCCAGCATATGTTCATATAGTGCTAATATTAGGTTTTAAATAGTTGAGTCAATTTTTTAAATAAATTTTCCATAGTTTTTAAGAGCTAAAGGTTGGAAATAGTGTCATTTTGTTAGGTTTTCAACACTATTCAACCTTCTTCATTGAGTCTACAATAATTAATTACATTTTTTGTGTATATCTTGTAAAGTTATATTAATATTCAAGATGATAATTTCTTGACCCGTTGCGGACTTACGAGAAAATATACAGATCAAATAATTAGATATTCTTTGTTGACTCATTATACCTCCAATATTTTATGCTACGCATGAATTGGAATTTGCATATGAATTTATATGATATAGAAACGAAACTACATTAGTCATTGTTTAGAATAGATCAATATTGACGTACGGTAAGCAATTGAATTGTGAAACATTCTACAACATTATTACTTTATTTGAAATGCAACTATTGAATTCATACTTTCAAACTCGATGCAAATGAATAAAATGCTTATCAATCAACATTTTATTATATGAAAATATTTTGACTAATTTTTATATAGGTATATATATTTTAGGATTTTACATTACTTTACTGTCTTCCTTCTTTTAGTCGAGTCCTCCATCTCCGTCTAATTTTTCTAGACTAATCTAGACTAATGTTTCATCATACATTTTCCGTATAGAATCGTACAATCATCCAGTTATATTTTGTAGTATTTATATAAATAATTATGAAAATTAATTCCCTATAAAAATATCTGCTTTCATAGACACAAATAAATCTAAGAATGTTTTATTTGCTATAAACTATATTTCAATGAATTTCAGAAACATTTTTCAATCTATTCTAATAATTCGAAACGTGTTTTTCTTTTCAGACCCAGTGGTGACACAGCCATGCTCACCATCCCCGTGTGGACCGAACAGTCAGTGCCGCGAAATCAACGGACAAGCCGTGTGCTCGTGTATACCGGGCTACATCGGTGCACCGCCCACTTGTAGACCGGAGTGCGTTGTCAACTCGGACTGCAACCGGAACGAAGCATGCAGCAATCAGAAGTGCTCGAACCCGTGTCCCGGAACGTGTGGCGTGGGAGCCAGATGCGAGGTTGTCAATCACAATCCGATATGCAGCTGCCCCTCAGGTTTCACTGGAGATCCATTCACCCGGTGTATACCTATACGTCGTAAGTGGAGAAGTCATCATTGTTTCAACTTGTGGGAATTCGCTTGAATCGTCTTTGATTCAATAATTAATTAGGTTGAAGTGGATTCATCATTTCATTTTCATCTTTTCATCATAGCTATTATTTTTACAACTCGAGTTATTGTTCTCTTGAAAAATCTACAATATTAAAAATGAACCATTTACCCTGTATATCTATGCGTCGTAAGTGGAGAAATCATTATTGAAATGTACACTTTATTCAGAGATGTAGAATTTCTCCATAGTAGGTAAAAGAATGAAGATCAATGTTGTCTATTTCACCATGAATCATTATTGTTTCAACTTGTGTTTATTCTCTTGAATTTTATTTGTTTTGATTATGGATTAAATTGAAGTGAAATTATAATTTCATTTTCATCTTTTTAAATTTAAATATATTTAAATTTTATCTTTCTAAATATATTATTGTTACAAGTAGCTTGAGTTATTAATAAAGCGAATAAAATATAATAAGCAAATTTAAATGCTTACTTATAGCACAGACTAGGTATCACTGACTCAGGTATAGACTGGTAAATAAGGTCTGTTTAGTATGAAAATATTCATTCAGTTATTCTTTAATAACAATTATTTTTAGTAATAATTTCAAACCGATATCAACACCTTTTCAAAAGTTTAATAATTCTAACTTATTTATAGAATTTATTTTGATGTTGTGGAACTCCATGAAATTGTTTTCTTTCAACGATTCTGATTTTTGTTTCAGCTACCCCTCCTGCCCCCGTCCAAGATCCTTGTATCCCCTCCCCCTGCGGACCCAATTCCCAGTGTCGTGTCTCAGGCGACAGTCCTTCCTGCTCCTGTCTTCCAGATTTCATCGGTTCCCCACCCTCCTGTCGCCCTGAATGCGTCAGCAACAGCGAGTGTCGAAGCAACTTGGCCTGTATCAACCAGAAGTGCGCCGATCCTTGTCCCGGCTCTTGTGGCTCTAACGCTGTCTGCAATGTTGTCAGTCATACCCCTCTGTGCACATGTGCAGAGGGATTTACTGGTAATCCGTTCACGGCTTGCAATGTAATACAGTGTAAGTGTATGATTTCAAAACTGCTGAAAAACTAGAATCACTTGGAATGCATGCATATTTTACAGATCACTTGATTTTAATTTAATTTTTTATTTTATAAATCCGAGATTTATGAATTTTTGCCCCATTTTATATAGCTTTGCTTCAATGGAAAGCTTTTTGTATTTTTCATTCTCATGATTTCAAAAATAGTCTGTAATACCCTGTTTTATTTAGACTGTTCCATGATCCGCTTTACAAATGAGTATTTACGATTTTCATATCAATAAACTATTCATTTAACGATTATAGGGATTTTAATACACTACCTTGATTTTATTTTAATATTGAAATATTTCTACTTGCCCAGTTTTATGTTGCTTTGCTTTCAAGATCTGCTTTACAAACGTTAAAATATCAAATTCACAGATCAAACGAGTCTAAAAACATTTCAAGTTGATACGTCACTGAACCTATAATATACAAAAATTCCTGCAATAAGTTACTCTATATTGTAAAAAGTAAAATCAAATATTTTTTTCATTCATGCGTTTTCATAGAGTCGTTTTTATGAAATAAACTTTTATACTCGCGAATTAGCTTTTCTCAATTTGGATTAACCTTTTTCCATTCCTATATCTGGAGCACTACTCAAAATATTAATTTATTTCTCTTGTTAACCATCTTGATTGTTTAACATCGATAGTTTTTTTTCCCCACTAAAATATATTATAGATTTTCTGTTGAGATTAGGTAAACTTATTCAAACAGAATTAGACCCCGATAGACCCACATTTCAATTCTAGTTTCAACTGAAATATTCTAGGGCTAATTTAAAGCATGCTCAAAAATAACCATTAATTGTAAGTCACTTTATAAAAATCCCAAGCACTATTTTTCTATTATCATCTAGTGGATTGCTCTTAATAATTATTATTCCTACATGCATACAATTGATTTGAACACTATGCATGATTTTTTATGTATTTTGAGACAGCATAACTTGAGACTTCATCTCATGTAAATAAAATGCACAAACTCATATTGTTAAAGCATAAAAATTTGATGTGTGGTTGCTTTTTGCTATTTTATATGTTAAGTTATTGTATTATCTAGTTTTAGATCATGTTACCTATTTGTAAGGTTTTACATTATTCTAGCGTAATACTGTATTTAAATGTAAATTATGTAATTAGCTGTACAGAACATTGTATTGTATTCCTAGTTTCAGTAAAAATGTGTCTGTTGTAATGTATACCTAGTCTCTGTGAGCTATTATTGTTATTAGATGAGAATTTTTTGTTTTTCAAATTGATTCTCGAAATTTTGTAGCACTGTACTAGTTACGTTTCATGTTGATGGAAGTAATTCTTGAATTTTTAAAGTACCGTATGGTATCATTATTAATTAAGAATCTCAACTTGAAACCAAATTAAATTCCTCTTTATCTTCTACTTCCTCGTTCTCATCTGCAGTAACAATAATATCTCACAATTACATATTTAGATTTAGATGAACTTTATTAATAAAATTGGAAACTCTAAAAAGTGTAAGTATGAAGATATGGTTACCTGCCTTTTCATCACATTTATGTTGCAATATTTAATACGTTCATTTCTTTCAGAGCTTGTGAGGTAAGCGATATTTACTCAATACCATCACTTGACATCATAAACATTGAATATAAATTATTATTTTGTGATTTATACAAGAAATCACGTACTATGTTATAAATTGGGTGTCGTTACATTGATTAGGAAATTAAGTACATTGTTATAAGTTGTGTGTCGTTTCATAGATTGGGATATTTACTTCAAGAACTTATTTTAAGTTTACCTTGAATGAACGCAATACGTTTAGAAGTTTCAAATGACACTTTCAATGGCATTCTAGCAAATTTGTTCTTCAAACAATATTGTTAGGGTTAAGAGCAGTTACTCGATAATTGTTACTCGTTTACTGTTATCTTATAATGGTTACCTGTTTTCTCGCTACTTAATTCATAAATATGGAACAAAAAGACAGTTTTGCCCTTCAAAATTATGATTGTGCTAGAAATTTCTAGGAAAAATCATGACCAAAACAACTCAAACACAGATTTGCATGACCGCTTTCCTCTAACTCCGAAACGCTTCAAATAGTTAATCGCTTTCAAATGTTGTTTCCAATTCGAGGAGCGTTTATTTTCAACATGTTTTCTATTTTGCAAACCCATTAGTCACACCTCTGGCACAAGAGAGGCCCACTCCTTGTATGCCATCGCCTTGTGGAGCCAACGCTCAGTGCCGGGAACAGAATGGCGCCGGTTCGTGTACCTGTCTACCGGAGTACATTGGAAACCCCTACGAAGGCTGTAGACCGGAGTGTGTTATCAATTCGGATTGTGCGCCTATGCTGGCCTGTATCAGGAACAAGTGTCAGGATCCTTGCCCTGGTACTTGTGGACAGAATGCTGATTGTCAGGTGGTCAATCACCTGCCATCCTGCATTTGTCGTCCTGGATTCACTGGAGATCCGTTCAGAGGCTGTTCACCTATACCGCCACCACGTAAGTTGGAAAAAACTTGTGATTAACAAATTTCAATTAATAATAAATTAGAAGAGAAACTAATAAATTAGTTTATAAATAGGTTAATAATTAGTAGATGGTTATAGTATGTTAGTATACTGCCATCTCGTAATTAGAAAATTGTGATTAACAAATATAATTTGATAATGAATTAGTTAGTAGACTGTCATTGTAAGTTAGTTTACCGCCAACTTGTAAGTTGATAAAACTTGTGATTAACTAATATAGGTTGATAATAAATTAGTAAGTTGACGATCTATTATAAGTTTATACTGAGAGAGTGATGCACACATAAACTCTGAGCTTGTATTGAGTTAGTTGACTGTCATAAATAAGATTTTGCTGAGTTTGATGCCCCCATAAACTCTAACTTGTACCGAGTTAGTTGACGGTCATAAATAGGTTTTTTTGCTGAGGGTAATGCCCAGATAATCTCCAAGCTTGTGCGTGGGCAATGGCAAGTGTGATGATATGGGATGAGTGGACCATCAGTTTATCTGAAAGCTTTAATTTTAAAGTTAGAAATTAATTATTGATCATTCTTTTGTTTGACAATAGTTTTTCAGATTGTTTTACAGTAATAGTGTTTTATGATAAAAAACGAAACACAAATTGATCTGTACCCAAGTTTCAAATCTATTTTCTTTGAAGATAGCTACGTCAACTTGAAACAGCAAACGTCTAATTCAGAGATCTATATTTTTAGAGACCTTAATTTTAATTTTCAATTGATTTTGATAGGTACTTTACACTGAACCGTATGAGTACTGAGTAGTCGTATGTTTCCAAGTGTCTCCAGTATATTCCAGTATTATAATACTGTAGCTGGATTGAAAATTACTTGATTGGATACAATTTTCCACACGAACGCTTACAAACATAGTATTTTTGGAACTTGAAATGATTTAAAAACTGATTAACTATAAACGTATTGAGAGCTTGAAAACAATTTATTATTCGTCCTACAGTATTATGAATAGAGTTTTAAATTCAATATTATATTTCATTATATTTATTTTATAGGCTATTCATTATTATTATATTTTCACTATTTACAGTGTTTTATACAATTTGAATTTCATTTTCAATATTGCAGCTCTACAAGCGCCACCATCGAACCCATGCAATCCATCACCTTGTGGACCAAACAGCCAGTGTAGAGAAGTCAATGGTCAAGCGGTATGCTCATGCTTACCCACATACATTGGAACTCCTCCAGGCTGCAGACCAGAGTGTGTTGTCAGCTCAGAGTGTCCACCCAACAGAGCCTGCATCAACCAGAAATGCGCCGATCCTTGTCCGGGAACCTGTGGACAAAATGCCAACTGTCAAGTCATCAATCATAGCCCAATATGTAGTTGCAGAGCTGGATTTACTGGTGATCCCTTCACTCGTTGTTATCCAAATCCACGTAAGTTGATTGATTTTATTGAATATTTCATTATCAATTTTGAAATTTTACTCTATCAATCTAGAGTAATGATACTTAATAATTATCATTGGCAGCTTCATACAGCTTCGTTAATCGATCAACACTTGGAAAGGTTTAACACCTTTTTAATAATATAACTCATAAATTTTTCCATAATTGAATAATTCGTTGCGAGCACACAAACTTCGGGTTTACAGGCAACGCCTACAGCTAGAGTTGACAAATTTTCATTCTGTTTATGTGCAAACATTGATTATTATTTTTCCTCTCTTCTATATTGAAAATGATCATTTATTGTATTATTTTTATTATGGCAAATGAATTTGATTTGATCGTGGAATAAGTGTATTAAGTAATATTAAATCCCATAGAATCTCCATTCATCATTTTAAAAGATGCAGATTTATTCATACTGTATTTAAAAACTACTTCTTCAAAAACATCTAGGCCTATGCTAGCTTTGTTGTTTTTATCATGGACTATTATAATACTGAAGCATTGACTATATTCTTCCGTTCTTTTTCTGTCAATGTTATTTTTTTGTATTTGTTCATTTTTATGTTACGTTTATATTACTTTCTGCTTAGTTAACAAAGTACAATATATTTACTTATTCAAATTTTAATTACTTATCATAATCATACTTTTATTATATTTACTTTTCTGAATTTGAATAATTCTCCAATATTTACTTCCAGCACCAGCCCAAGCCCCACCAGAGCCCGTGTACGTCAACCCATGCGTTCCATCGCCATGTGGACCCTACTCGCAATGCCGTGACATTGGCGGATCTCCCTCTTGCTCCTGCCTGCCCAGTTATACAGGAACCCCGCCCAACTGCCGACCCGAGTGCGTCATCAACGCCGAATGCCAGAGCAACCTGGCCTGTATCAACGAGAAGTGTCGAGACCCCTGCCCCGGGTCGTGTGGCGCGGGAGCCCAGTGCAGTGTCATCAACCACACGCCCATCTGCACCTGCCCTGAAGGATTCACTGGTGACCCGTTCACCAATTGCTTCCCTAAACCACCACCACGTGAGTGCTCTGGAAAAGTTTAGTAGTAATCCTTGAAAAAAATATCGCATAGCTTATTTCAATAGTTGCATAATCAATCATGAAATTAGTAAATCACTTAAGCCTGGTTTTCATTAGTAGAGTAAGTGGTAGAGTTCCCTGGGCGAGTACTAACTATCTTGTGAACTCTCCCAATGAAAACGTTCATAGTAGAGTAGAGTGATGGTAGAGTACTTGTTTTTAAGTACCAAGTGAGTAGAGTAGAGTTAGTACGGTAGAGTTAGTATGCTAGTTACTCTACCACTAACTCTACTAATGAAAACCAGGCTTTACTGCTATTAGTTCAGTGTATGATTGCAATTTATAAGCTAAATATTATTTGATATCATTTTGTGAATAAAACATATGAACTATAATTCAGTTTTGAAGCAATAAGATTCTTCTAATTGCAATTTATTATACTTTTGTTAATCATATTGTACATAAGATAAGAGTATACATTACTCAAATAAAGTGAATAATTGGACTAATTGATTCTTTCTTCTTTCCAGCAATTGAACCACTTCAGACAGATCCATGCAATCCATCACCTTGTGGACCAAATGCTCAGTGCAACAATGGAATATGTACATGCTTGCCAGAATTCCAGGGTGACCCATACACTGGTTGTAGGCCCGAGTGTGTACTCAACACAGATTGTCCAAGAGATAAGGCGTGTATCCGAAATAAGTGCACAGATCCCTGTCCAGGCACATGTGGTCAAGATGCACGCTGTGACGTCATCAACCATATTCCAGTTTGCAGTTGTCCAGAAAGAATGTCAGGAAATCCATTTGTTCAGTGTAGGCCACAACAAGATCCAGTCGTTACACAACCTTGTAATCCGTCTCCTTGTGGACCATTCAGTCAGTGCAGAGAGATCAATGGACAAGCTGTATGCTCTTGTATCCCTGGTTATATTGGCAGCCCACCAGCCTGTAGGCCTGAGTGTGTTGTCAGCTCAGATTGTAACTTGAATCAGGCTTGCTCCAATCAGAAATGTAGGGACCCCTGTCAGGGAACTTGTGGTGTGGGAGCTAGATGCCAAGTTATAAACCACAACCCGATCTGTAGTTGTCCGACTGGAATGACTGGAGACCCGTTTGTCAGGTGTATACCACAACCACCTCCTCAAGCAGCTCCGCCCACAAACCCTTGTCAACCATCGCCTTGTGGACCTAACTCTCAGTGCAGAGTAGCCGGCGAGAGCCCTTCATGCTCATGTCTACCTGATTTCATTGGTACGCCTCCAAATTGTAGGCCAGAATGCATCAGTAACAATGAATGTGCCAGTCACTTGGCCTGTATCAACCAGAAATGCAAAGACCCATGTCCAGGTACATGTGGAGCCAATGCTGAATGTAGGGTTGTCAGTCACACTCCACAATGTATGTGTATCACAGGTTACACCGGTGATCCATTCCTCCAATGTACCCTCCAACAAGCTGCACCAATCCCACAAGAAAGACCAACGCCTTGTATGCCATCACCATGTGGAGCAAATGCTGTTTGCAGAGAACAAAATAATGCTGGCTCATGCTCATGTCTCCCAGAGTATATTGGAAACCCGTATGAAGGCTGTAGACCTGAGTGTGTCATCAATTCAGATTGTGCACAGAATAGAGCCTGTATCAGAAACAAGTGTCAAGATCCTTGCCCTGGTACTTGTGGACAGAATGCTGACTGTCAAGTGGTGAATCATCTACCGCTGTGTACGTGCAGAACTGGCTACACTGGAGATCCGTTTAGATTCTGCAACGTCATACCACAACAAGCTCGTAAGTATAGTTTATTTCAACAGAATATTCTCCTCTCGATCATTATGTGAAACTTATTGTTTTATAACTATTGGCATCTCAAATTTTATCAATTTTATTAACTGTGTTACATCCTTATGATTGAATTGAGAAAAACTGAAATACTCAGAAATACATTCTAATCATATTATGAACCTATTGCTCCAATCTCTAATTCCAAAATCCAAATTTTAAACTGATATAGTATATTCAAAATACGTGTAATTCAAATTGTACTTCAATTAAAGAGGTGTTCTATTTGTTGAAATTCACATCACCCACCTGTATGAAAGAGTTTTGAAGAATATCTCATTCATATTCATATCATATTCTTCCCCAATATTTATGAATTACTCAGAATTTTTACCTATGCATGTAAGCTTTTATAAGTTGAAACATTTTGTATTAGATAATATCTGATAGAAACTTGAAATGAATTTATTTGAGTGGTTAGAATACTGTTTTCTACCCTCAGTAATGTATGATTTGTTTTACAAATAAGATGAATAAACATATAAATTAATAAATTACATAAGTTATAATAATACCTTAATGTCTTTCTATAAATTAATTTTTTTACTGCAGCTCAACAACTGCCTCCATCCAACCCTTGCAATCCATCGCCATGTGGACCAAACAGCCAGTGCAGAGAGGTCAATGGACAAGCTGTGTGCTCTTGCTTACCAAACTACATTGGATCACCACCAGGCTGCAGACCAGAGTGTGTTGTCAGCTCAGAGTGTCCACCCAACAGAGCCTGCATCAACCAGAAATGCGCCGATCCTTGTCCGGGAACCTGTGGACAGAACGCTAACTGTCAAGTCATCAATCACAGCCCAATATGTAGTTGTCGACAAGGATTCACTGGTGATCCGTTCACTAGATGTTTCCCTATACCACCACGTGAGTTTAAAAAATAGTTACAATATCAATTATTAGTTTGAAATTATGTTTACCTTTAAACATTTACACTATTCAAATTTTCAGTGATCTCTTACTTAATTTGTACTTAATTTTGCGCACTGTTCTTCAATTTTATTTACTTCCAGGGGTGTTCACGAATCTCTTGATTAATCTTTTTTCAATTTTCAATTTTACTTCATTCCACTGTATTCCTCCGGCCCTATAGAAAATAATATTTTTTCAATCACACTCACTTGAAATGTTATCCTTGATTTAACATTATAATATATAATTTACTTTAAAATGGGAGTTCAAAAATTTATAATTTCATATACTTGACAAGTTATAGCTGTACTATTTGTGAAATTCAATATTCTTCCATTTCTCTTCTTCTCCTATTTCACCTATTCCATCCTTTCTTGTCTTGTAGAATATTGTTACTATCTGAAACTGAATTCAAACTCTTCTTTTCACATTCTTGAAATTATCCCCTTTCTTCCAAATTGACAATTGAATTTCTTTGTACGTGAAAGTAGTTCCCCACTGAATCTGGATTCAAATTTCTCTTTTTCTCATTCATTCATTTATTTATTTAGGGTTGTGTGGCAGAGAGGACCAGGAGTCCTAACTCCGCCCTTAATAAAGGCAATTAATCAATCAATTCCCTCTCTTTCTTTAATTATTCCCTCACTTTCTCTATGTGACACTCTTTCTTTAATTATTCCCTCACTTTTTCTATGTAACATTAAAATAGTCTTTTTACTAAATTTAAAACTTATTGCACCTCTTTCAGCTCCCCAACAAGCACCGCAAGCACCAATCAACCCGTGTGTGCCGTCTCCCTGCGGACCCAACTCCCAGTGCAGAGACATAGGCGGCACGCCTTCGTGTTCCTGCCTTCCCGAATACACCGGAAGTCCGCCGAACTGCCGACCCGAGTGTGTCATCAGCTCCGAATGTCGCAGCAACTTGGCCTGTATGCGTGAGAAGTGCAGAGACCCGTGTCCTGGCTCGTGTGGTGCTAATGCTCAGTGCAGTGTCATCAACCACACGCCAATTTGCACGTGTCCCGACGGAATGAGTGGGGATCCGTTCACTGTCTGCTCACCGTTGCCACCACCAAGTGAGTATTACAGTATTTATTCATTTATTCAATAATTTAATTATTTATCCATCTCTTTATCTAGTTATTTATCTACAGTATATAAAATGTGGGAGCATACGGGTGAACCCCAAAATTGGCTGCCCAGTCATATGATTGAAAATTACTCATGAAATGATTGAGTATTACTCATAGAAAAACGTTTAATTTTATAATGCATTGAATTGTGAGAGGATCCTCACTAATGTAAATTTTGAAAACAATGTTATTCAAGGCTGAATTAATATTCCTTGAAAATCTCTTAATTTTATAATGCATTGTATTGTGAGAGAATCATCACTCAAATTATGAACACAATTATTCAAAACTGATCAATATCATTCCTTTGAATTAATAACAGATAATGAATTCTTTATTAAAAATCCAAGAGCATCCAAAACTACTTCTATAAACGTTTCATGCTCATAAGTTTGATCTTCAGTTTTTTGTTTTCGTTAAAGAGCATAATAGGTGGTGAATAAAAAATATAATTTTATTTACAGTGTAATAATTAATCTTCACTATCATAAATATTAAGATTACCATTTAATACTTGTGATTCATTGAATTTTGAATTTATTGAATTCTTTGTATACTTAATAATAGTTGATCACTTGAATTATCAATCTGTTTTGTCTGTTTCAGCTCAACCACCTTTGGCAACAGATCCATGCAACCCATCACCTTGCGGACCAAACGCTCAATGCAACAATGGAATCTGTACTTGTCTACCAGAATTCCAGGGTGACCCATACAGTGGTTGTCGACCTGAGTGTGTGCTCAACACTGACTGTCCGCGAGACAAAGCTTGCATTCGCAACAAATGTACTGATCCCTGTCCAGGAACGTGTGGACAGGATGCACGTTGTGACGTCATCAACCATATTCCAGTGTGCAGTTGCCCTGAAAGAATGTCTGGAAATCCGTTTGTACAGTGTAGACCACTGCAAGAACCTGTTATCACACAACCATGTAATCCGTCACCTTGTGGACCATTCAGTCAGTGCAGGGAGATCAATGGACAAGCCGTTTGTTCTTGTGTACCAGGGTACATTGGAAGTCCACCTCAGTGTAGACCAGAATGTGTTGTCAGCTCAGATTGTAACTTGAATCAAGCCTGTATGAATCAGAAGTGCAGAGACCCATGTCCTGGTACATGCGGTGTGGGAGCTAGATGCCAAGTAATCAATCACAACCCGATTTGCAGTTGTCCTACTGGAATGACTGGTGATCCGTTTGTGAGATGTATTCCACAACCTCCACCCCAAGCGGCTCCACCCACAAACCCTTGTCAACCATCCCCTTGTGGGCCTAACTCTCAGTGCAGAGTAGCTGGAGAAAGTCCATCATGTTCATGCTTGCCTGACTTCATTGGTACGCCTCCAAATTGTAGGCCAGAGTGTGTGAGTAACAGTGAATGTGCCAGCAACCTAGCCTGTATCAACCAGAAATGTAGAGACCCATGTCCAGGAACCTGTGGACAGAACGCTGAATGCAGAGTAGTCAGTCATACACCACAATGTGTCTGCTTACCTGGATATACAGGGGACGCCTTCATCCAGTGTACCATCCAACAAGCGGCTCCAATACCTCAGGAAAGACCCACACCATGCATACCATCACCCTGTGGTTCAAACGCGGTCTGCAGAGAACAAAATGGAGCAGGATCGTGTACTTGTTTGCCAGATTATGTTGGAAACCCGTATGAAGGATGTAGGCCCGAGTGTGTCATCAATACTGATTGTGCATCGAACAGAGCCTGTATAAGAAACAAGTGTCAGGATCCTTGTCCGGGTACTTGTGGACAGAATGCTGACTGCCAAGTGGTCAATCATCTTCCTCTATGTACTTGCCGACCTGGCTTCACTGGAGATCCATTCAGAAGCTGTGCTCCCATACCTCCTCCACGTAAGTTTCTCTGCATCATTTTTATCTAATTCATTGTCCTATGCTTGCAATTTCTAAATCATACTATTTTCTAATAGTATATGAGTAATTTTACAATAAGTAATTCAGTATTTGACTTCCGTATTTTTTAATCTTTTCATCAACGTGAGATTCAGCTTTGATTGATTACATTAAGAGTGTGTCAATTTCTTTTACTGCTTCAATCCTATTTAAATGACAAATACATTTTAAAATTGGCATTAATTCATATTGATAACTTGATGATCTATTGTCAATATTCTAGTCATGAGTAATTAGACCCATTGTCTCCATTGATGAATAAATAAATAAATAATCAATATTATTATTATCTTTCTTAATTATTTTATATGATTTTATTATTTTATATCTTAAAAAATTGAAAAAATATAATCATAATTATTCTTCCTATAGCTTTTTTTTTGTCTCTTGTATTAAACAATGTCTAAAATTATCAACCCCTATAATAGTCTTATCTAACATGAGAAATAATATAGAATGAATATTGATTAATGTGTGAAAACCAAAACCTCCTTAGAGAACAACGCTTCAGAAATCAATATGATACTCAATTGTTACAAAGTTGTAAGCACATTAATTGGATAAATACCCAAATATCCTACAAGTAATTGAATTCTATATTACTGTATGAGATATTGTAAAATTATTATCATTTATGTGTTGTAGGTACTTTTCTGAATTATCTGAAATGAGTATTATTATATTTGAATAAATTGTTTTTTTCAAATATTACCTCTTACATTTACTTCTTGTTTTCAGCTCAACAAGCTCCTCCATCCAATCCTTGCAATCCCTCACCCTGTGGACCCAACAGCCAGTGCAGAGAAGTCAACGGGCAAGCAGTCTGTTCATGCCTACCAGAATACATTGGAACTCCACCAGGCTGCAGACCAGAGTGTGTTGTCAGCTCTGAATGTGCAACGAACCGAGCCTGTATCAATCAGAAATGCGCCGATCCTTGTCCTGGAACTTGTGGCCTCAACACAAGATGTGAAGTCATCAATCATAGTCCAATCTGTAGCTGTCAACAAGGCTTCACTGGAGACCCATTCAGCAGATGCTTCCCAATACCTCGTAAGTTGAATATACTTCAAGTGTAAATTGATATTGACATTAACATTTCAACATTTTTTGAAAAAATCTATTCACTTTTTTTATAGTGGCGAAGTTGATTCAGTAGTAGGTCGATAGATAGGTCGGTAGATTCTCATGTATTATTCTTATATTATTATTTAAATTCAATAATATAATATAGTGAATAATGTATTTATTCATTGATATTGTTTTACAAGCATTATAGTATGGGAAGAAACAACAGGTATTCGCTGAAACCTGCTTCTATACCTAATTCAGATTAAACGGTTCAGAGGCTTTGTTCGTATGTATGATAAGACTACAAACTGATAGTTATTATGAAAAATGAGAGCTGAAGTGATTGAAATCAATGTTTAACAATGAGAAGCTTTTTATCAATATATCAACTCTCAAATTAAATCGTTCTGATGTGAATGGAAGAGAATTGATCTACCAAACTGTAAACTGAAAGCTTCAAGCTAATGTCTGTCATCAATATCTAGTGAATCCAATACTGATAAATCAATAGAAATCATTTCAATAATCACTTTCCATTTTATTGAGAAAATCTAGGCCTCTTATTCTCAAATAATTGGTGATGATAATAATTATTTTATTCTTGTATATAAAGATGAATAGCATTAAACACACTATTAATCACATCTCAATAATTCCATAGCTTAATCTGTGAACCTCTCCTTGTATTAAAAAATAGAGTATCCACTACGTTTCATTTATTGTTCACAAACGTGTGCAGAATTGTCATTGTTAATAATTTACCTCTAATAATGGTGTCTTGTTTGATAAAATATGTTATTCGATCTTGAAATTATTCCAAAATAATTTCAAATAATATTTTCAACTTCTATCCTAATATTTGTATTTGATACTTCATAATACACTATTATTCCATACTATACATAAAGTATGTAAATATATGGAATATATATACTGTATATCCTATACTTAAGTCAAGACAAGAATAGAATAAGAACTATAATACACCTATATTCATATTATTTATACTATACATACGCCATACTTTATATACGCCTATACTACTGTCCATACTTGTATGTACTACATATATACCATACTTATACTTACCACCACCACCTAGCCAATACTCAAGACACTCCAGTCAACCCATGCGTGCCATCGCCATGCGGTCTGAACTCAATCTGCCAGGCAGTGGGCACCATACCTTCCTGCTCCTGTCTGCCATCCTACATCGGCTCACCGCCCAACTGCCGACCCGAGTGCGTCATCAACTCAGAGTGTGCCAGCAACTTGGCCTGTATCAACCAGAAGTGCAGGGACCCCTGCCCCGGATCATGCGGAGCGGCAGCCCAGTGCAGTGTCATCAACCACACGCCCATCTGCACTTGTCCTGAAGGATTCACTGGTGATCCGTTCACTAGCTGCAGACCTACTCCGCCACCACGTGAGTTGGAAACTTGTTTCTTGAGATTCTTGGTAGTATAACCTGTATTACTAGGCTCAGTGGTATTCTGTATCAAAGCATTCTGTAATCCTCATACATATAAGTAGTTAACATGTAGAGGATAGGTGATTGAACTACATTTAAACCTGACAAGCTATTAGGAAAGTAGGCTACTATAATTTGAATGGCTTATAATTGAAAACTTTGAAATAAATCAATGATTATTTTATTTTTGCAGCTATTGAGCCACTGCAAGTCGACCCATGCAACCCATCACCTTGTGGACCAAATGCACAATGCAACAATGGAATCTGTACATGTCTACCAGAGTTCCAAGGAGATCCTTATACCGGTTGTCGACCTGAATGTGTACTCAACACTGATTGCCCAAGAGACAAAGCCTGCATAAGAAACAGATGCTCTGATCCTTGCCCAGGAACCTGTGGCCAAGATGCAAGATGTGATGTTATCAATCATATTCCAGTATGCAGTTGTCCTGAAAGAATGTCTGGAAATCCGTTTGTACAGTGTAGGCCTTTACAAGAACCGGTTAAAACACAGCCGTGTAATCCATCACCATGTGGACCATTCAGTCAGTGCAGAGAGATCAATAATCAAGCAGTATGTTCTTGTGTGCCAGGATATATTGGCAGCCCACCAGCCTGTAGGCCTGAATGTGTTGTCAGTTCAGATTGTAATTTGAATCAAGCATGTATGAACCAGAAGTGCAGAGACCCATGCCCAGGTACTTGTGGAATTGGAGCTAGATGTCAAGTCATCAATCACAACCCAATCTGCAGTTGTCCCCCAGGAATGACTGGAGATCCATTTGTGAGATGCCAACCAATACCACCACCTCAAGCCGCTCCACCCACAAACCCTTGCCAACCATCACCTTGTGGACCTAACTCTCAGTGCAGAGTGGCTGGAGAAAGTCCATCCTGTTCATGCTTGCCGGATTTCATTGGAACACCACCAAATTGCCGACCTGAGTGTGCAAGTAACAGTGAATGTGCCAGTCATCTAGCTTGTATCAATCAGAAATGTAGAGATCCGTGCCCTGGAACATGTGGTGCAAATGCTGAATGCCGAGTTGTCAGTCATACTCCACAATGCATCTGTATAGTTGGATATACTGGAGATCCATTCAGTCAATGTAACGTACAACAAGCTCCACCTGTACCTCAGGAACGACCCACACCTTGTCAGCCATCACCATGTGGATCAAACGCAGTTTGCAGAGAACAGAATGGTGCCGGATCATGCTCTTGTCTACCTGATTACATTGGAAACCCGTATGAAGGCTGCAGACCAGAATGTGTCTTGAACACTGATTGTCCATCAAACAAAGCCTGTATCACAAATAAATGCAAAGATCCTTGCCCTGGAACTTGTGGACAGAATGCAAATTGCCAAGTTGTCAACCATCTGCCTGCGTGTACATGTTTCCCTGGCTACACTGGCGATCCTTTCAGAAGATGTTCACCCATCCCTCCCCCTCCTCAACAAGCACCCCCCACAAATCCTTGCACTCCTTCCCCCTGTGGACCCAACAGCCAGTGCAGAGAAGTCAACGGACAAGCAGTTTGCTCCTGCCTACCAGAATACATTGGAACTCCACCAGGCTGCAGACCAGAGTGTGTTGTCAGCTCAGAGTGTCCACCCAACAGAGCCTGCATCAACCAGAAATGCGCCGATCCTTGTCCGGGAACTTGTGGCCTGAATGCAAGATGTGAAGTTATCAACCACAGCCCAATCTGTAGTTGTCAACAAGGCTTCATTGGAGATCCATTCACTAGATGCACACCTATACCTCGTAAGTATATGTTCAAACATCGATTGAATTAATTGTTATTGTGAAAATTATTCAGATTTCTTAAGTTCACTAGCAATCCCTATGTCTACACTCTCTGTGCTGCACCGCATGCTATCAATGCTTTAGCATAAGAAAATCAACCAAGTGTGAAAATAGGGATTGACCTGAACAATAGTCATTGCTTATATTCTTATAATATAGAAATCGACTATTTAGACAAATAATAACATTCAGCCATTGAAATAGCTGTCATTTCTCCTCTATACTAGAACCTAGAAAGATAAAATCAAGTATTCATGAATGATTTTGAAGCAGTTTTGCTCTGTTCTATCATATAAATAAAAAATGTATATGTTAGGAATAAATGAATGAACAGATATAGTAGATTTTAATTAATATATTAATGTGTTGTATATCCATTCTTTTTTCTACTGATGATATTACGCTAACTTCAAAAAACTTCTAAGTAGGAAATAACTTGACTTACATCAGCTTGAAAAAGTCCAACACCAGGACGAAGCAATAGTCACTATGATGTAAGTTAAGCTATTTTCTACTTGAAAGATTTTAAAGTCAGTGTAATATATCAATATTTTTACTACATTACAGCTCAATGAATCAGGAAGTTGAACTAACAAAACTAACTTCATAGATGAATAGCTATTGTATATTTCAAACTTTATTACAGCTCAATAAATCATGAAGTCGAACTAACTAAATAGATATTATTGTAGATTTGAAAAATATGTCATCATGTTTTAACTATTTTACAGCTCAATGAATCATGTAGACGAACTAACAATAATTAAACTAACAAAACAATTTTTAATTTAATTTCAGCACCACAACAAACCCCACCAGCTCCAGTCAACCCATGCGTGCCATCACCCTGTGGCCCATACTCTCAGTGCAGAGACATTGGAGGTTCTCCTTCATGTTCCTGTTTGCCAGAATACATTGGCAGCCCACCCAATTGCCGACCGGAGTGTGTTATCAACTCAGAATGTTCCAGTAATTTGGCCTGTATGAGGGAGAAGTGCCGTGACCCATGTCCTGGATCCTGTGGAGCCGGTGCTGTGTGCAATGTCATCAATCACACACCAATTTGCACATGTCCTGAAGGATTCACTGGCGATCCGTTCACCAACTGCTTCCCTAAACCTCCTGAACGTAAGGATTGTTTATCATGAAATCAATTATTTATCATTGCATGCTTATAATCATTTCAATGATTTTTGAAACGAGATTGATAGTCCAAAATTGACATTTCCCATCGAATCATTAAATGAATCCTTCAATGTATGAAACAACTGGCTGCTAGTATACTTGATTGAGAATTCGAGTACCTAGTTTTATGATTCACAATCATAAATCAAATTTTTGAAACATTGTTTCTATTTCTTTGCTTTTGATTTCAACTTTATCACGATGTAATAATTATATTAATAACATTTCAATTAGTTTTCTATTTAATTGAGTTGAATAAAATATTTCTAATCAAGATTAGTAATTCTAGTTTGAATCTTCCATTAGTAATCTCATCGAAATAAGTAAAAATCACATCTACATCATTTCAAAACTGTATTATTATAAGAAAAGTATTAATATACCCCAACACATATCTCTATAGTGAGATGTATATTTATTAATAAAATGATCTGTATTTTGAAATTATTCCAAGCATAAAATCTCTTTGTTCCACGTGTATTTCATGTTATAGATTTTCACTTTGTATTGTATTTTTTATACATGAACATTGATTTGATTATATTATCATCACAACAAATTATTGTACTCATATTGATATCTAGTTATTTTCTTATACTTATTAGTTTCTGCCCATATTTTCCTAAACAAATCTATTACAGTATAAATAACCTATTTAAATATCCAGTACTCATCTCACGCAATCTATGGAATTATTTCAAGAACATTTTTTATACTTTACATTATCAGCGGAACGAAATCTACTTATTTCCTTATAGTTATACTTGTTATTTTTTACTCATGTTTAACTCATCAAACCCATAATTACCTATTTAAAAAGCCAGCACTCATCTCACGCAATTATTTCAAAAATATGTTCTATTCACAGCAATTGCTCCACCAGCCAACGTAGATCCTTGCAACCCGTCACCTTGTGGTCCCAACGCCCAGTGCAGAGACGGAGTATGCACATGTCTGCCGGAGTACCAGGGTGATCCGTACACCGGATGCCGCCCCGAGTGTGTTCTGAACGCCGACTGTCCGCGCGACAGAGCATGTATCCGCAACAAGTGCCAGGACCCTTGTCCCGGCACTTGTGGCCAGGGTGCCAACTGCGATGTGCTCAATCACATTCCTATCTGCACATGTCCGCCGGGTACTTCTGGAAATCCGTTCGTGCAGTGTCGCACAATGCAAGGTGAATTGGATAAACTAATAAATATTTTAAACAATATTAGAATTTTATCTGCTCTTTTCAATTTTATTGGTTCGAACTAAACAAATAATTTAAGTTTAAGAACTAAACAAATGTAATTTTTACTTGTTCAGTTCTTACTTCAATTGAAAAATGAAAAACGTAATTATCACATTACATTATGCCTAGGGATACCTTCCGTCTTGAAATATCGTTATACATACATAGGTTCTCAATTAATGCGATTATTTTGCCAATTTGTTTCCAATGCTCAAAAGGTATTATAAAACGTCACTTTTACCTGTTTTTAGTTACAATAAAAAGGCTCTGCAAAGACTGAGTAAACGCACCCAACAACCATTTGGCACCAGTTTCATATGTAACCCAGCTTGAACCTCTGAACTGATCATATAAATTCGTGCAGAATACACTTACACCCTCAAGCTATTTCATAAACATCTGTCTGAAGACCATCACCAAAATGGCGGATGCTGTATCTATCTGGTGTTTATAGAGCCCTAGTTTCAATTATTAATAAGCAATTACTCTTTTATTTATAAAAATTTAATAACGGAACCGTGTTATTATTGCAATAAAATTCTATTATTGCAATTCATACTGGCAAAACGTTTTTTGAGAGATTAGCTTTCATGTATTTCACTTTCATTATTTCTCATGCAACCAAACGGTTACTTGTGTTATGTTTCGTTGAACATTACTTCCATAATCAATCTATCAATTAATTTTCCCATTTAATCTTTATCAATTAATTCAACTGACCCATCCTCTGTCTACTTTTGTAGCTGTTTAGGATGTAGTGAAAACTAAACTAATTTTATTAAAAATCAATTACATTATTGGGTACTGCTAAACCCGTAACCCCGGTCGTACACCGGAGCAATAAGCAATAGGCAACTAGCAACATATGGATCATATGATTGTCCACTCTATACAAACCAATAGTTCAATGCACACTGAAACAGCTGCTTTAGGTGTGCATTGGACTATTTGTTTCTATAGAGTAGACGATCATATGATCCAAATGTTGCTAATTGCCTATTGCTTATTGCTCCGGTGTACGAGCTGCCTAAGGTTTTCAACAGGTGCCAATTCAATACTTATTTAATGTTACAATAATAATTTATGTTTTTGTAAAATTATAATTTTCTTCGTACAGCTCCCGTTGTAACCCAGCCGTGCAATCCTTCGCCATGCGGCCCCAACAGCCAGTGCCGTGACGTGAACGGTCAAGCTGTGTGCTCGTGTCTGCCGGGCTTCGTAGGTGCGCCGCCATCTTGTCGCCCGGAATGCATTGTGAACTCGGACTGTGCGCTGAACGAGGCCTGCATCAACCAGCACTGCACCGACCCGTGTCCGGGCACCTGTGGCCTCAGTGCACGCTGCATGGTCATCAACCACAACCCCATCTGCAGTTGTCCGCCTGGCTTCACCGGCGATCCGTTCTCCAGATGTCAGCCTATACGTAAGAACGGTTCACTCTATTCACATTAGAAATGATTTTAGTTTCATTATAAACTATAAACATTTATAATGTTTTCTACACACTTCAAAGATGTTTCTTTATAGATGTTTTTGAAGCAAAGTAAGAAAGAACAACTAGAACTACTACACCTCTGATTCAGCCGGTTTCATAACTTATTGGAGACAAGTATTTCTAGTAGGTAGCACTAGTCTGTGCTCAGAGACTTGTAATATATCAATCTATATACAATCTAATAACAATCTAAAAGTAGCTGACCTCTGGTGATTTTCCATTAACTATTATATTTTCTTCATTCACACTAGTGCGACCGAGCCTCACTGTCTCTTGTCTTCAAATATAGATCTCTTCTTATCCAATATTACCACAAAACGTTTAAAAAACCTAAACATTATTGTAGGTTACGCTACTCAATACTTTTTTGAATGTTTAAGTTTGGATGAATCAATTCCATAAACTTCCTACTTGTCTTCAAATATAGATCTCTTCTTATCCAATATTACCACAAAACGTTTAAAAAACCTAAACATTATTGTAGGTTACGCTACTCAATACTTTTTTGAATGTTTAAGTTTGGAAGAATCAATTCCATAAACTTCCTACTAGCAACCTCTTGTTTTTTGCCACTACAGTTCCACCACCACAAGAACATTCTGCTAACAAGCTCTTGTTTTTAACTCCCTCAGCTCCACCACAAGCAGCACCAACGGTTCCGCCAGCACCGCGCGACCCCTGCCTGCCGTCTCCCTGCGGCCCGAACTCCATCTGCCAGACGACCGCCTCCGGATCGTCCTCGTGCTCGTGTGTGGCCGGCTTCCTGGGCGCGCCGCCCAACTGCCGCCCCGAGTGCATTGCCAACAGCGACTGCGCGCCGCAGCTGGCCTGCATCAACCAGAAGTGTCGCGACCCCTGCCCCGGCTCCTGCGGCCTCAACGCCGAGTGCCGTGTCAACAGTCACACGCCCAACTGTGTTTGTCCACCCGGCTACCTCGGAGATCCGTTCACTGTCTGCAATCCGGCTCCATGTAAGCGTAAACTCAATGCCGGCTACGGTAGAAATCGGGTGTAACGCCGACAAAAACGTAGCATACAGACTCACTTAAAATTAATAAATACGGCTTGCATTTGGCAAGTGCTTGAAGTTCAATCAATATTTGATTTTTGATCATTCCCAGAATATATTATTGTTGATTGGAGATCAAACATTGATTCACTCACTTAAAATTAATAAATACGCTTTCATTTGGCAAGTGCTTAAAGTTCAATCAATATTTGATCTTTGATCATTCCCAGGATATATTATTGTTGATTGGAGATCAAACATTGATTGGCGATATGCGATTGATCACAATTTACTCATTGTAATTCGTATTTTTGTAATTTTAGGGAGTCTGTTTATGGTTGAAATATACACCAATTTTTTTATAACCGATTTCTACTGTAATCAACTGGCAGGATACCGCCGTCGCTACACGCTCATCGCTTCTGTATATAGAACAAACCTAATGCCCAGCAATAAGCAATGCTTTGGAGTTGAATAATAAGTAGTTATTATGCTTTAAATTTAATTATTATTTTTGGTGACTTTATTAATTCAATATACGCTGGTGATTGATAAGTAGATCGTTGTTAGATGTTGAATATTAAGGAGTAAACTTTATTCTATAAAGTAGTTTTGAGTTACAAATACTTGAATAATTGATCACGACACCAAAGATTATGGTTCCTAGATCTCAATCTGGTCTGGTACGAAGATTTTAATTTAATTATGTTTTTAGACATTTGAATCTAGTCACAAATGGTTGTGCTGTTATAGGTGCCTTGTAGTTTCATAAAAACATAGTTTGTAAGTTATTTAGCATTTGTTTTTGGTGCCACTGTAAATCTAGACTACACATTAGTAAGTTATTTTGTAGTAGAAGTAGTTAAGTTGAAAGCTATTGTTATTGTAAAACAGCGCAAACATTTATGACCGTTATTAGTATTTTGCTTACATTATCAAGATTTTTATCGATTATTATTATAAATTTCGGGTTTGAATATTATCAATCATACAGCTTTAGATTACTAAAACAGATCAATATTAATATATTATAGTAGCTAACAAATTTGCGATTACCCACTAATATGTTGTGATCCGAAAATTGATTTAATGAACTAACAGTGGTAGATCAACTTATTCAAAGCAATAATCAGTTTGTTCCTAGTCCAAGTGTAAATATTTCTAGTCATTTGTAGTAGAAGTGAAAAAATTAGCTTTTCATGGATTTTGGAATCACGATATCAAGTAGTATACTTTGACAGTAGATTAAAAAATTTGGATTTTTAACGATTTGATTGCTTCATAATAAATAACTTGCTTTAGATATTTTTAGATACTTAATTGGTGACTGTTGATCTAGTGTAGTAGAAGTTCAGTTTTATAATACAGTTATACTAAATAATACCATTAATAATTAGCATTATTGTATTGATAGTAGGGGTATTAATATTTAAAGTTTTGGTCGCTTCTACTGATATTTAGTATAGTTTGCTTTGTAGATTTGAACAATTTTGGTTTGTCGCTTGTATTTTTTATTTGATTCGTTTTGTCGTTGGGTTGAAATCTTCGTTGAGGATTCCAATCCTTCATCAAATGGTCTTCAATAATTTGTGGAGCAGCATCAGTTCATTCTTCACATCTTCAAGGAGCAGTCATCATGAGTCTACAACGTCTACATTTGGTATCACCTCGAGGATTCTCAACATAGAGCTTTTTCCAGCTCACTTCAAATTTCAAACACTTTTCAACAGACTTTTCTTTCACCTATTTCCTATTTATGTTTCTCGATGCATGCTATCATCATAATGAACAATTTGCATGCTTTTGCACGATGTTCATCAATACTTGTCTTGTGTTAGTTATGTACTTGTCATGTTAGTTATATTTTATCAATGAATTTTCCAATTCACTCATTTTAGATGGTGTCATATTATTTTGCCATGTTTTGTATGTTGTTCCATTTTTGTTTAAAAGCATGAAACTTGTGCATGTCAAACTTTTATATTTCTCATTGAATACAATGTAATGAAAATTTTCAATTTGAAAATCACCTACAATTCGTACTAGTATTATACAAGTAATAGTACAATTTTGCAATAAGCTGCTTACTTCAAACACAGTTCTCATTTTACTATTATCTGATGAATTTCGATGAAAGTTTCAATATTTCTATATCACCTACAATTAATCGTTCCGATGAAAACAATTTTCTGATAAGTTGTTCACTTTAATTTTAATTAATTCTGACATAATTAGGTAGACTATTTCAAATTATTTTATCAAGTATTTATTCGATTAGACTTCTTCATAATTATTATCAAGTATCTTTGGAATTCTCTTTTTGACACCACTAAAATGAGTACAAGCACTTGGAGCGTCAACTAATCTATTTGTTGTCTGTTTACAGCCACCCCGCCACCCGCTCCCAAACCGTCCAATCCCTGTTTCCCCTCCCCGTGCGGTTCCAACGCACGTTGCCGTGTCGAAGGCACCTACGCCTTGTGTGAATGCTTCCCCGAGTACCAAGGCAATCCGTACGAGGGCTGCAGGCCTGAGTGCCTGGTCAGCTCCGACTGTGCCATGAACAAAGCCTGTATCCGCAACAAGTGCCAAGACCCTTGTCCCGGTACCTGTGGCCTCAATGCCATCTGTACTGTTTCCAACCACATTCCTATCTGCTCCTGTCCCGAGGGAACTACTGGAGATGCCTTCCGTCAGTGCGACAGAGTCGTCCAGATGATCCGTGAGTACAAAAATATTATCTTCTTGAAAAATCAAATGCGAAACATGGTTTTTAGTGATCACTTCAATTATACATTTTTTGATTTGTGATTTATGAATGATAATAGAAAATACTAGGCTGTAGCTATTCAGAATGAAAGAGTGAAATGATTAATCAAATATCTATTTTGGGCTTCTAAAATGTGAATAATAATATTTCCAAAATATTTCACATACAGTATATAAGTTACACATATAATTCACACGTATACATATTTAATAATATATGCACACTATACAGATTTGTGACTTTCAAATGACAATAGAGAATACTATTTAGAATGAAGGAGTGAAATGATTATTCAATTATCTATTTTGAATCTCTAAAATATCAATAGGCTAATAATGTACATCATTTTGAAAATAATAGGTTATCATTGAAACAGATTGTCATATGAGCACACATCCTTTCCTCGACTACCATATCTTCTCAGGTTAGAGATTATGGATTTGCCAAGAACGTGAAACAGTAAATAGTAAAATTTATACTTATCTTATTCTTAAACTCCTGTAGTCTTCAAGACTTGATTCAAAAATATAAATAATACGACTGTATAACATAATGAATGTGTTCGTTTCGTAGCTCAATTCCCATCCGACCCCTGTTCGCCGTCACCATGTGGCCCCAACACCATCTGCCGCGTGGTATCCGGCGCGGCCGCCTGCGAATGCCTTCCGGGCTTCCAGGGCTCACCGTCCACGTCCGGCTGTCGTCCGGAGTGCGTGATCAGTTCGGATTGTCCGCGCAACCGCGCCTGCGTCAACAACAAGTGTGTCGACCCGTGTCCGGGCGTGTGCGGATTCCGCGCCGTCTGTCAGGCCATCAATCACAGTCCCGTGTGCAGTTGCCCGCCGCCGCTCGTTGGCGATCCGTTCACCGAGTGCAAGAACCAGCCACGTGAGTACCGTTACTGCATCTAATAAATAACTCTATTGACTTTCGTCTGGTTATAATTTTGATTTTAAAGGTCTACCACAAAGTAGAGAATGCAATCAGATGAAAGTGCAGTACAGTATTGATACAAAAAAAAAAACATTTATTAGTAAAACACAATAGATCTATTTATTATTGCAAAGGTTGGTTAGAAATCTTCAAATTCTCGTCCAATTAATAATAAATTATTAATGTTTTGGACTCTGTCTGTGTTTTCATCCTATAAGTTATATTTTGTACTCGATCAATAAATAAATAAATAAATAAGCTTTAACCAAAAAATGTTATTCAAAATTTTATTGAATCCTATCAATTTTAATATTTTTACATTGTGAGGCAGTTTATTACTTTCAAACCTGACTAGTGATGACTACAAAATGAATAACTTATTGCTTGTCTATCTCGCATCATATTTTGTGCAGTTCATGAAATTAGGCTACACCTTATTGAAAACATTCAAATAAATTAATTTTTGTTATTATTTGAAATATTATACGCATCCGAACTGATGGATGCTTGAAGAATGGATGAATAATGGAAGAAATCAAAATTGAATAATTAATAATAGTCTAATACAATCATTAGATACATTAGATAGCAAAGTGTCTGAAGATGTGATCACACCAGCATTAGGCTAGGCTAGAAGAATAGAAGAGCAGATTTTGTATTATAGGTTTTGAAGTTTTTTGAAGATTACGTGATGATTGTATTGAAATTATTTAAGTCTAAATTTATTTATTTAAGACATTGATAGGGCCGGATTTATAAACCTTTCTTTTTTTATATTTTCTTAAGCTGTGTGTCCAAGATCAAAATAATTTTCTATCTAATAAAAAGACCTTGTACTAACAGCTGATTAGGTAAAGTGCCCCCAAGGTTATTAGAGAGATATAGCAGGATCCATTTAACTTGTCAGAAATCATATGATCGACGAGCATATGATCACAAGACTTAACCTACAAATGCTGAATCTCGCAGATTATTGAAAAGGTCTTTTAAAAAGTTATTCTTTGAAAGGTCTTCTTTAAAAAGGTCTTTTAAAGACTTTAAAGGTCTTTAAGACTTTCAAGCCTTTTGATTATTGTGTCGAAATCACTGTTTAATTATTACTGGAACAGCTGACTTCTGTCAAGTTAATTGGATCCTGCTGTAATAACCTTGAAGCGCCCCAACATTGGACTGATGCCTGGTTTTTCAGTCGTTATGAACGACTTATTGAATCAATAACTTTTTTGCATTCGAAAACACATGGTTATTGATTTAATAGTGCTATTGGATCCATAAACTGTCTATTGAGCGACTGAAAAACCGGGCATAAGACTGTTGTAATGCAGCAAAATTTCATATTCTTGTTTTGTGCCACGTTCTAAATCGTGAAATGCGTTATAAGCATTTCGTATAAAGAGATCTTGAATCAACTGTTTAGTTAGAAAACTCTTCCCTCCAACTCCATTTCTGTGTTGTTCCACTTGAACCAACTATTGCATGAACTATATGCATATGATCTTATGCATATACATTATGTCCATGGATCGAGATATATATCTATCTATCTATTCCAACCTGTTTTGCAGCACCACCAGCCGACCCGTGCAACCCATCTCCATGCGGCCAGAACGGTCAGTGTCGTGTGATGCAGGGCATCGCGTCGTGCGTCTACCCGGAGTGCGTCATCAACCAGGACTGCACGCGCGACAAGGCCTGCTTCAACCAGAAGTGTCGCGATCCGTGTGTGGACGCATGCGGCCTCAACGCCATCTGCCAGGTGGTCAATCACAATGCCATCTGCTCCTGTCCGCCCGGCTTCGTCGGAGAGCCACGGCTCGAGTGTCGACCGCGGCCCCTTGAAATACGTGAGTTTCTCGTCCAACAAATGTGTAGTTAGTATGGAAAGGGATTTATGAAAATAGTTGATATTCAATAATGAATAGATTTGGCAATAGGTATCAATATGGAGAATACTCGGTACTTTCCTGTTATACGACACGTCTACTCATCTAGAGATATCGATAGTCGATATCGAACTTCAAAAGTATCGATAGTCCTCGATATGAGAACAATATAGGTTATATAAGTTTATAATAATAAACTTATAACCTAATTTTTTTCCTCAACTGTTATAATAAGATATTTCTTTTTTTTTATTTGTATTATTTTGATTAATGCTGCTTATTTTATTTGTTATTATATAATACTCGGTCCCTGCGCTCAGGCTGTTGCCTTTGCAGGGACCTTCCTTGTTATTATTACTATTTTATATTATATCTATTGTATTATTGACTATTATTTTTCATTGTACTTTTTAAGTTTGCTGTATTTTGTTTTCAAGGATAAATAAATGATTTGATTGATTGATTGATTGATAATAGGTTAAATATAGGTTTGAAGTTCGATATCGACTATCGATATTTCTAGATGAGTAGACGTGTCGTATAACAGGAAAGTACCGAATAGTCTATGCATTTATTGGCTTCTAGCTTATATATAAATCATGAAAAAAGTGGTTCAAACTAAAGGGTAACAATGAATTAGGCCTAATTAACTGTCATTCATTTTGATTGTTTGACTTTTATCAAGCTGATACCCTTTCTTAAGGTGTATGAACATGTGAGGGCTTGTTTCTATTGAAATTTGTTATACAGATGTAACTTGTCATACTTTGTTAGGCTAGGCGTACACCGGTTAGTCAAGACAAGACGAGATTAGTCACGTTTAGTCACAATACTTCACATAGTTGCTTATGAAGCAACACACACCGATTAGTCATTGCATCGGTGTGTGCTGCTTCATAAGCAGCTATGTGAATAATTGTGACTAAACGTGACTAATGTCGTCTTGTCTTGTCTTGACTAACCGGTGTACGCCTAGCCTTATACTGTAACGAGAAAACTTCGACGTTCTACAATGGATTGGAAATATGATTGAATTGGCTCGTAGAGCATCTATTCTGTAGAAACTATGAAATTTAGGAATAAATTTTGTTGCTTCAACAGCAACAATAAATTGCTTTTCTTTAATCATTTTTGCTAAAGGTAGAGAGATTGATAATTTTTTGTAATTTTGTTTGTATTTCAGCTCCAAGACCAGAATGTACAGTTGACGACGAGTGCTCGAACGAGAAGGCTTGCATCGATGGATCTTGCAAAGACCCTTGCATTGGACCTCACATTTGCGCTGCTAAAGCCGAGTGCAGGGTGCAACAGCATAGGCCTTTCTGTGTCTGCAAGGAAGGAATGACTGGAAACGCTCAACGACAGTGCTTCGAAAGTAAGTACAAGGACCGAATTTATCGAAAATAATACTATGGAAAATAATATTTGTCTTTCTAAACTTATAATTGACAAAATGTTCGAGTTCAGCCTAGATGAGGATATAAAAGCCTAGAAACTGAAATATATGAGTTAAGTAATTCGTCTCGTTGTGGTTTCAAAACTAAACTGTTTATTTCATAAATCAAATCAACAAACTTTATTGATAGGGATAGTGAAGCTGATGAACAGCTGGGTTTACTAACTTATATTTACCATAATCTATACCTACCTAGGAACTCAGTAGTTATGAATGGTTTCAGTTCAGGAATATGTTTCAGTCAGCAATCAATGTTGCAGTCAATGGTAATTTTATTTTTCAGGAAAACGTTTCTTGAACACCTCTCACTCTTTATTCCAAGAACACTAATTTTTTTACTGTACAAATGCCTTAATTCCTGTGTTTCATGAAACGACTCAATGGTAGTTTAAGAAATGAGACCACGTAATTTGAAAATTACATTTTTGAGGAGAGCAAAAAAATCATTTGAAAATGTAATATGCATAAATAATGAAATAAAAACACAGATGTTGTCTTCTTCTACTTACTTTTATTTATACTTTTATTTTTATAGTATAAATAATTTTTATTTCATTATGGAAAAATTTAGAATAGTGTTAAATTTCTTTGCATAAATAATAATATATTGTATTAATGGCATTTTTCAGATGTATCTTGATATCTCTTATTTTGTTGTATACCCTGATGTTTGTATGGCCAGATATCCAAAGAGTATATCTGTTCTTGAAAAATTAAAAACGTTTCCTTGAAAATTTTTAATAAAGGAGATATAACTTTTTTAAAAATATATTTCTTTTCTTTTATTTGTATTATTTTGGTTTATGCTGCTTATTTTATTTGTATAATACTTGTACTGTTGCCTTTAAATTAATGTATATTAATACTATTTTATGATTATATCTATTGTATTATTAACTCTATTATTTCATTGTACTTTTTAAGTTTGCTGTATTTTGTTTTCAAGGATAAATAAATGATTTGATTGATAACGTAATAATTGACTCAATGTATCTTTACCGATGATATGCAGTTGGAAATAACTTTTAAATAAATTTTTATTTTCTTGTGTGTGTAGTTGGCTGCAGAGCAGACATAGAATGTCCGCCGCAACAGGCGTGCGTGAACCGCGAGTGCATAGACCCGTGCGCCTACACGTCGTGCGGCGAGAACGCCGAGTGCCGTGTGGACGTGACGCACAAGGCGCGCTGCTTCTGTCGACCGCAGTACAGCGGCAACCCGCTCATCCGCTGCGAGCGACCGCAGTGCACCGCCAACTCCGAATGCCCCGATCACCTGGTCTGTCTGAACCAGCGCTGCCAAGACCCGTGCGACTGTGCACCCAGCGCCCTCTGCAGTGTTGCCAATCACATACCGACCTGTCGGTGTCCGCCTGGTTATGTTGGCAACCCTCATGAGGCTTGTACCATTGGTGAGTAGATTTTCAATTTTTTTTTTTCAAATCAAAAAATACTTTATTCACTCAATTAATATACACAATTTTTACAAAATAAAAGATTACAAATTGCAAATGAGTTACAAAATTGCAAAAGATTTACAAATGGATTATGAGTTACATTTTTCTGAGTATGAGTTAGAATAGATTGTTGGAATAGATGAAGATGAATAGAAATAGATGAGTTGGAATAGATTTTGATTTGATGATCAATAAAAAACTATTCCATTCTAAATGAGTGTTGAACCAAGGTTGTAACAACCTGAAATAGAAATTCTGAAATATCTTAATCAATTACTAAATTGGATTCCCGGTTCTGACGAGAAAACGTGTCTATTATGAGTGATTAATAAATAAACGTGATTATTATGAGTATGAGTTGGATTTTGATTTGATGAGCAATAAAAACTATTCTATTCTAAATAAGAGTGTTAAACCAAGGTTGTAACAACCTGAAATAGAAATTCTGAAATGTCTTAATCAATTACTAAATTGGATTCCCGGTTCTGACGAGAAAACGTGTCCATTAAAGATAGAAGATGTTCCTATCGACTTGAGTTTTATAGTTGTATAGATTTCTCCATATTTTGAAAATATGTCTACTTCCTGCCATTACATTCACTCAATTACTCAAAAACCATTGATAGAATTTCTATTTTGATGCTATTCTTGGAATGAACATAACTTACGATTAATGTGTCTTGTATCTAGGAATAAATCATTAGGTACAAAATCAGCGAATATATTTCGCTGGGTTCTTCTTCAAGTTCATCAGGTTTTATTTCTTTGAAAAATCCAATTTCGTTTGAGCTTTCAGATGAAACCAAATCTATTCACCTTTTTCAATGATGTTTTGTGCTGTTATATCAATTTTTTTTCAATGAGAGTGCTTTTAACTAGTATCATACCTTCCTGAGTAAATCTCATGAACGATTCTTAATAAGTATGGTACAAATGAATCAATTGATGAAACTCATATTAGATAATACTCAAATTTGAACATGAGATTTGTTGCATCCACACTAGAAAATTTCAGATTTTGCTATTTATTTAATGAGACCCGAAACCGAAAAGAATTCACATATTATTTGTAGCATCTGAATTTTCTCAAAATAATCCTAATACATCGTATTTATTCAACTATTATTCACTGTAAATGTATTTTCTATGTGCAGCTCCGATCGAGAAACCAGCTCAGTGCAAAAAGGATGCCGACTGCGCCAGCAAATTGGCCTGCTTCAGTGCTGAGTGCCGCAACCCGTGCTACGAGACCAAGCCTTGTGGAGCCAACGCCGAGTGCTTTGTGGTAGACACGCTGCCATTGAGAACCATGTCCTGCTTATGCCAACCTGGCTTTGTGGGAGATGCCGATGTCGAATGTAAACCAGGTAGGTTTGCTCTAATTTGTACCACAACAGCTAATAAACAGCTCTTGAACATCTCAGTTGTTAGAGTATAATAGTTTGTTGTCAAATTGAGGATCTCATATTTAATGTAATTATGAATTTTCTACATCATCCAGAAGTATCAATCTTCGAAATAATAGTAATTTTTATCGTAGTAGACTTGCGTAGCTCAAACTGCATTGCTTCCAAAAGATGAACATGTTTTAAGGATATTTTCACTGGAGTACCTTTATTCAATTAATTGTGAATGTTCTACATCATTCAGAAGCATCACAATTTTAATGACATGTTCCTTAACAGAACATGAACATTGCAGAATTTCTTTCATTTGAACAGTTCGTTAATTTCAATTGATTTTTTATTTCAAACGAATGAATGTTTAATATTTTAATTTTATGAGACGTATTTCACTTGAAATGTTATTGTAATGCATTTTTTTACTTTTTAGGAATTGATATCTCATGTTTTTGTATTGTTGGTTACCATGAAAGAGCTTCTTAAAATACTCCCGTCAAGATATTTTTTTCATAAAAATAGAATAAATTAATAGCGTATTGGTTTTGGAAACACGCAGCTCTAATATCGCTGGATGTATCAGAGAGAAGAACTTTTTCTGTATATAAACTTCTTTCGGATCTCTTCTATTCTTTCTACCAGACTTCTGTCTCAATGATACATCCACAATATCAGAGCTCAAATTATAAAAATATTTCAACTTGATAAATTTATTTTATTATTTGGTGTGTCTGATTGCCTTCTACACCTCAATAAAATCAATTATTAACTTGAAATCCTGATTAGCTTATTCATGGTAGATCAAAAAACGTAATTTAATATCGCAATTTTTTCACTCAATTGTTCTGATATAATAATGGAGTTGCTTTCTAATGTTACAGGTTCAATATAGACGTGCTACTAACAAATATTTATCTGCTTTTTATAAAGTAGTGTAATGCATCAATCCTTTATGCCCTTTTCCTTCCCATATACCAGCAACACATCTTAACCATTAATAATGTGTTAGTTTAATGTGCCATTTTCGGGTTGCTTCATTATTTTAGTTGTTGGCTATCATTTTTAGAAATCAACTAACATTAATTTAAAATATTATAATTTTATCATTGATAAGGAAATCAAAATCCAAGTATTTATTTATTTGTCAAGAAGTATTTTACAATCTTATCTAAACTTATTTACAATTATTTTAACAATAATATATTATTAGTTTTTTATTCAAAAATTATTCGCTTACAAATTAGCCTGCTGTCTAATAGTATTCGTTTATTTTGTAGTCTACACTTGGCTACCAAATAATAGAGCTTTTTCACACTAATTTCATTACACATTTTTTTCATACAATTACAAATTTTGTTTATTCTGGGGTTCACGTGGATTTATTTGAAAAGAATGATTTTTGTTAGATAAAGTTTTCAATTATAACAATTTGTAATATCATTCATCTTACATTAGCTTATTAGCCCTATCTTTAGAGGAAATATATTTTGGTTAGAAATATAATTAATTATCTGACGGAGTTCTTTATAAAATCTATAATTGACTTTTCAATGTTTGCAGCTCCATCAACATCAGCTGGATGCCACAGTGATAGTGAGTGTCCATCAACAGATACTTGCTTGAACCAACGTTGCGTGAATCCGTGCGCTCTATCCAATCCTTGTGCGAAGAACGCTGAATGCCAGGCTCTGAACCACAAGGCAGTTTGTAGGTGTCCGCCAGGTCTTCTTGGTGATCCGTTTGTCAACTGCTACAAAGGTATGACACCATATCAGTTATTTGTAGAATTATCATTTGCTGCAGGTAGTTTTCTTTTGATGACCTTATTTGGTTATAAATAGATAGCTTTATAACTGTTATGACGTATTCATGTACATTTTTATGTATGTTCTAAATAAAGATTGATTGATTTATGAAAACATATATTCATATTCTTTTTTCTTCTTGTGAATAGTAGTTGGACTCTTCTTATGATTTTTTCCTCACTTCCAATCAAGGGCCTGATTCATTAAACTTAAGAGTCAGAGTCACGTGATACAGTAAACTTTCCTTAATACAGGGGTCTTAAATATTTAAATATTAAATAATTAAATATTTTGAGGGTTTTCTAGGAGTGAATTTTAGAAGTCGTTTCTTGTTATTACATGTGTTATAATATGTATGAAACAGGCCCCTGACTTAATTTACAATAATGATATTTCATATATCCTAACCTATTCTTCGACAGTTAATTTCAATTTTAAACCCTGTAACGTTAGAAAAATGAAGGATCATTCTATTGAATTGAATTTATTGCCAAAAAACATACATTAGTAAAATGAAAATAAATTATGTTCTTCTCTATTCCACTCTATTCTATTATATTCTAATCGTATAATGTTTGTGATTGCAGAACCACTTGCCTCGCCTGAATGCTCGTCTGACTCAGACTGTCCATCGCTACGCGCATGCGTGAACCGACGTTGCCAAGACCCGTGCATTGTTGCCAATCCGTGCGGCCTCTCTGCCGAGTGCTCAACCAGCAACCATCGTCCCGTCTGTGCCTGTCCTCAGGGATGGGCTGGCAACCCACAAGTGCAGTGCTACAAACGTAAGTTTCAACTTGAATTTAATAGAAAAATACACAAAATACAATTTAGTTTCATCATTGATTAAATTATGGTAAAATTTATCAATTAGTTATTAATTTCTCAGCGCCGTATTTCAACAATCGAAATCTACTCATTATTTTTTACTATTCAAAGTCACTTATTCATATTATTGACAAATTCGCAGTTCTTTCTTCATTTGAAAACTGGGGGTTTCAAGAATTTGTCTTATTAAATGATCTAAAAATGTCTTAAAAAGACGAATACCTTTTAAAAGACAAATATCAAATTGCTGTGGAGAGATCGTTGAATTCAAAATACTGCTGAAGTGTGTAGGACCACTAATCAGTTATTAAGTTATTGATCATTATAATCTAATTGACTTGAAGATATGATTTCTATTTGAATACTGATCATTTCAATCGTTCAACTTCGGACACAGTGTCTAGTGAGATGTGATATTTAAACCTAATGAAAACACTATTATCAAATATCACTTATTTATCAAACAAAGTCAGTACACTGAAGATGTTACAATGCTGTTGAAAACATATTTGTGACTACACATTAAATAAGTAACATTTGACTATATAGCCTATTAGTGTTTTTGATCGATTAATTTTTTAAAGACTAGTTTTTGTGATTATGGTTTGTGACTAACGTTATCAATGATTGTTGTAATTTTTAGCGGAATGTAAGATCGACGCCGATTGTCTTTACGACAAGGCCTGTCTGAATGGCAACTGTATTTCACCATGTATCAGCGTGTCCTGCGGTCGTGGGGCCGAATGCAGAGTGCAAGCCCATCTGGCGCAGTGTGTCTGCCCGCAGGGAACTCAAGGAAATCCACAGGTTTGTTTCAAACTTATTTCATAGATAGTTAGGGTCTATTAAACTTATTGCCAATTTCTCACAAATGAAGATAAACTCAATAGTTACAAAGTCCTGAGTAAATACCTAATTCAATAGAATTCATTATTGTTTCAAGTTTGGAGTATCCTTGTTTTGAATTGAATGTATTTGAAATCGAAACTGAAATTTATTGCCAAAGAAATTCTTATAAACAGTACAAACTTAATACAAGTTCAAATTTAGTTTTCAATAATATTGCAAACGTATTTTTTAATCGAAATTGATGAATTTTTGACATCTTTTGCAGGTATCTTGTGTATCAGTGGTGTGTCAATACAACGAAGACTGCGCCGACCACGAAGCTTGCGACCGTCTGAACCGAGTCTGCCGTCCGGTGTGCGAAGACGACACGTGTGCCAAATCGGCCACGTGTACTGCACGTGACCACCAGCCCACGTGCACGTGTCCTCCAGGAAGCGAAGGAAACCCGTACATCGAATGCACAAGTATGTAATTAGTTGTTGCTCTCATTAATGGAATTATGTCCGACATTTTTTTGTTGCTATGTTGTGTTTGTTTCAAGTATGTTTTTGGTTGCTGAAATTTTCTACGAAAAACGTTTCATTACTATGTTGAGTTTGTTACCGTGTTTTAAGGATTAAGCATTAAACTCTCCAATTGTTGCGACAATTTTCGTTGAAGTACTTTATATTTAAACGTGATGAATAAATTGAAAAGTTAGTTTCGACTCGAAGCTGTGTCCGTTTGTCTTGTAAACATGGTAAAGAAATAATAAAAACATAAAATAATTCGCTAGTATCGAATATTCCTCATTGAGTGGACGGAACATGGTAATAGGCTACTAGTGATTGTGTTCCTTAAAGTTCAATTGAGATGAAAATATAGTTCTTTTAACTCTTATAATATTGACAATTACCAGTTGTAATTTTTTTATCTAGTCTGGAACTTACAAGCTTTTCTATTTTTACTTGAATTGCTAATAATTGTTGAAGAACGTTTGACCCAATCGGTAATATGACCCAATCATAATGCAATGATAATATTGATGACTTCTCGAAAATTATTAATTTTAATGTGAATTTTTCATCTTAATATAATGTTTTCTAATACAAAACGTTGAAGTTGTTAATGACAATACTGAATTTCAATGTATATATTTAATATGTGCTGTTAATATCAAAACATTACTCACTTCTCAGTATTTTTCTCTACTTTGTCTAAACCACCAAAAATTCTACTTTTTCATGAGTTTATTCTCCTAGATAACTTTAGTTGTCAGCTTGTATCTGATGAATTATTTTTGATGAAGACGATAACGCCTGATGAAAGTCGTTTTTGTAGAATCACTATAGATGTCTTATTTATAACAAAGATCGCTCGTTCCAATTTCATTCTACGACTACATTTTTCTCTTGTTTCCTTTTTCCAGGACCAAGAACACCAGAAATAACGCCGGAATGTTCGGTGGACGCTGAATGTCCGTCGAGACTGGCCTGCGTCAACAACCGCTGCGAAAATCCGTGCCGCCTGTCAGCTATCTGCTCTCCCGATCAGGAGTGCCGAGTGCAAGACTCGCTGCCACTGCGCACCATCATGTGCGTCTGTCCGCCCGACTCCATTGCCACACCCGATGGCAGATGCAAGGCTATTGGTGAGAATCGAATTAGCGTTCATTTGGTGGAAACGAATCGTGTGTAGATTATGGCTGTCTAAAAGAAAGAATTGAAGAAAGGAAGAAAGAATGAAATAAAGAATGAAATTCAATTCACTTTATTGCCAAAAAATTGAAACAAACAATTCTCTCTTACATAATATATACACATGTGAAAAATAAAAATAAAATGTACATAATATAGTACATGTATACATATATAAGAAAAAAAACAGAAACCAATATCTTATTCTAAATCAAGAAATAAATCAAGAAATGAAGAAAGTTTTTCATCACCGAAAGATTTATTGATTGCTAAATCAGTAGTAAAAGTTTTACAAACATGAAACCAAAAGACAGTTTCATACAATTACAATGAAATTATAAAAGCTTCCACTAAATAATATTGTCCTAGAAGAAGTTGTTTAATTGATCTCTTGATAATTAATATTGGCCCGGAAGAAGTTGTTGAATTTAGAAAATTAAATTATGTGAGTATGAGAAGCAAAATTGGAATAAATTGAAGTTTCTAAATACGATAAATGTAATATTTTTCAGCTCTGTACATCAGAACGGGCTCTTGAAGCCCATGCAGGAACACTTTCTCAATCTAATTTAATTAAAGAATAATCAATTTTATACATATAATTTATTATTTATCTATTGGAAACTATTATTCATCCATTGAAAACAATTACAGTATTTAGGATTGGATCATTTTTGGGCTATTGTTTCTTTTTTGCAGCTCACGCCCAAGTCGAATGCAAGGTAGACTCGGACTGTCGCTTGACAGACAGATGCATGCGCGGCAGTTGCATTGAGGCATGCCGCGTCGACCCGTGTGGCCTCAATGCCCAGTGCAGTTCCATCTCGCACTCAGCCGTGTGTACGTGTCCGGCCGATTTCACCGGCAACCCGCACATCGAATGCAGTTACATTCCGAAAATAGATTTGCCTCTGCCGTTTGCGGAATGCGTCCGCGATGACGACTGTCCGGATGACAGAGGATGCATCAACCAGAGATGCGAGCATCCGTGCGCTGTCAGCAATCCTTGTTCGTTGTCGTCGTTCTGCCATGCCGAAGCTCATAAGCCCGTCTGCCGTTGTCCGCCTGGATTCAATGGCGATCCTTTCACCGAATGTCGACCACGTAAGTGCAGTTGCTTGCTTTTTATGTACTTAGCCAGAAAATGATTTAACGTTACTAAAGCGTACATCAATCAGCTGTTAACAATTTAAAATATCATGCAAAAGTTCATGAAATTCAGAAAAATTCATTGGGGCTGAAGAAATTTATGTCTAGTATACATGGATAGTTACTTAGATTGTGATAAAAATTGATATTGTTAGATATTAAATTTACTTGGAAAGTTATATCTAGCTTCCAAAATATTTACTTACATTTTATTAATTTTCGAATTATTAAAATTTTCTATTATAATATTATAATTCTATCTTAAAAAATATTATTTCTATTTAATAAAACTGCAATAGACTTTTATATTGTGAAAAATGTTTAATTTGTTGTAGAATTTTTTGTTGGGAGAAAGTGTTAGAGAAAAGAATATAAAGCGCCTGTTCAATTTATCTATTGCTGCCAATAACTATGAACTCCAGAGTGTTATTATTTATAAAAAACTATATGTTTTCAGTTATGAGAAAAACATTCATGTATTAATTCATTTTTTTTCTTTATGACAGCGGGTGCAGTTGTTGGATGTGCTGCCAACTCAGACTGTAGTATGGAAGAAGCCTGCATCAACCGTTTGTGTATAACACCTTGTAATTGTGGACCCAACGCTGATTGTAAGGTCTCCAACCATTATCCAACTTGCTTCTGCAGGCCTGGATATTCTGGAAACCCTCAGTTTGGATGTGTTAAAGGTAAGACACTAATTTTCATTATGATAAGATCGATTTCATCCTGAATATTACCTAATAATCAAATAAAAGTAATAAACAATTTTGTTTCTCAATATATGTATTTGTTTGTTACCATCTTTCTATCAGTTAGCATCTTTCATCTTTTACCATTAGTTACTAGTTACCAGTTATATGCCTGGTTGTTCGTACGTCTATTGAATTTAACCGGGCGATAAATCGAGGACAGCAACATATTGGGATCGACGACAAACTGAACTAATTTGAAATGAAAAATCCATAACAATATATTTTAGCTAAATAACTAGTAAAATCAACTGCATTAACATTCTCTAATAAATTACATGTTCATTCGAAACATTGCATTAAGCCACAATATTACAGACTTGTTGGTAAAACTGAAACTTGTACTTTCCCATCTGATAAAATTTAACCACGTGTTAAAATATTCATCTGATGTCTATAAAATTGCTGAAAAATTTAATTCCTCAATCAGCACCGATTAATTTAACCATGTTTTTAACGGAGAAATGTTTCAACAATTTGAAATGTGTGCACAACCAGCTGATATTCGAGAAAAATTGTGCCATTAGTATTTTTACTCATTGATAAAACTGGAGTGCAATTCTTAAATTTCGTCTACAGAATATTATTTAGTAACATCTATTAAAATGATGAGTAATGTAGTTTTGCAAATAAAATCAATGCAATTCAATCTTCCAATACTATTTGTCTCAATTCTTCATTTCAAGTAAGTTCAGTTCGACGATCCCATTATGTTTCATTGATACGATGCGCGAAGGTTCTTTTGTCTGTTGCCAGACTATACCATATCTTTTCTCCAAATTCATTACATAATGTAGGCAACCACCACCTAATTCTGTAAAACCATTACACCATTCTATCATCTTTCCAACAGTTGCCATCTTTCTATCTATCTTCTTCAACCAATTTCTATAGTAAACTTTAAATTCTAGTTGAAAAAAATCGTTAACCCCAAGAAGATTATTCCATTACCAATCTACCTTTAAAATATCTATTTTTCTTTTTTATATTTCTACAGTATTGCTTTTATCATTTCTATATATATTTGACATTAAATATCCATTTTTAATCTTTTTTAGTGAGCTGTGAAGCTGACGAACAGTGTCCATCAGATAAGACATGCTACAATGGAGAATGTGTGAATCCTTGCATACTGGGCGACCCTTGTGTTGCCAATGCTGAATGTTATGGAGGAAACCATAGAAGCAACTGCCGATGCAGGCCTGGATATTCCGGAAATCCACTGCTACAGTGTGAACAGGTAAACAGACTTTCTTATACAATATTTGAGCTTACAGCTCGTACTAGATTTCAAATTCTCAAAACAATTCGTATTAAAGCTTAAATCCTTTAATAGAATGATCTGAGAGCTGATATTGACATCACAGATAGTAATGAATCAAGAATTAGAGTTATCCCTATTTCTTCAAGTCTAGTTTTAATATTTTCCAACCTTTTTGTTTCTTGAAACATTTTAAATTGACTTCCACCATGATTTTATGTTTTTCAAACTTGATTCTATTTTTTTCTCTTATATTTATCCTAATAAATTGGCATTTGATTTTCTACTTCATTTTCCAAGTTAATTTTCATTTCATGAAGTTGATTTTTATTTTTCAAGTAATCGTTTTGTATCCTTTTATCAATTTTATTCATATTTTCCCAATATCAATTGTTTTCGAGAATATTATTTTTTCAAAAACTTCCTCTCTTTTTCAAGCTTTTATGCATTTTTGTTTCAAATGAATTTTAATTTATTTTCAAATCAGCTTTTCAACAATTTTTCATTCCATTCTCCAGATCATTCATCCCAAGTAAATGAAATATGAAATAAACTTTATTCCTTTGTAGAAATCATACAAAACATTTCATTTGAATAGCAGGAGCTAGAGTTGACCACATCATCCAGTATTTGTGGTCAACTTGAAGAATTAACGATAATTTTATTACAAATTAAAATTCAATTCCTATTTATCCTCAGTAAATTCCCATTCATTCTAAGTAATGTTACATTTATCCGTATAAATTTCAATGTATCCTGATTGAATTCCTACTTACCCCAAGTAAATTTTCATATAAATCCCAAATTTCTTGGAATGTAATGTTACGTTCTAATATGTATTCAATGTAACATTACATTTATCCTTATAAATTTAAATTTATCCTGAGTGAATTCCTACTTATACCAAGTAAATTTTCATATAAATCCCATGTAAACTACCATTAATTCCAAGTAAATTATCATTTATCCCAAGAAAATTTCCATTTTGAAAGTAAACTTACAATTTCTTGGAATGTAATGTTACTTTGTAACATGTACTTACTTATATTACAATTCCTATTTATCCGTAGTAAATTTCCATTTATCCACATAAATTTTCATTCATTCTAAGTAATGTTACACTTATCCGTATAAATTTCAATGTATCCTGATTGAATTCCTACTTACCCCAAGTAAATTTTCATATACGAGTAAATCTCAAATATCTTGGTAACATTCGATCTTGGAACCTTCGGATTATCAGACAGGCGCTTATCGCCCACGGCTACGGACCACTCCAATACATCTATCCTTGTAAATTCAAATTTATCCTGAGTGAATTCCTACTTATCCCAAGTAAGTTTTCATATAAATCCCATGTAAACTCCCATTTATCCATATAAATTCCCAATTTCTCCTCTCAATTTCCATTTTCTCATAAGCTTGCCTGTCCCTTAGATCGAATGCCGCATCGACGCCGACTGCCCGCAAGACCGCACCTGCCTGAACGAGAAGTGCGTGAACCCGTGCGTGGACGTGGCCAACGCGCCGTGCGCGGTCAACGCACAGTGCTACGTGCGCAACCACAACGCCGGCTGCCGCTGTCCCCCGCACGCGCCCCTAGGCAACCCGCTGTCCTACTGTGAACGGGCGCCGCCCCCTGACACCGAACCCGAGTGTAGACATGACACCGACTGTCCTTCGCAGTTGGCTTGCATTGACAACGCATGCACCAATCCGTGTGTGGCGCTTGGACCTTGCTCGGCCAGTGCTAGGTAAGTTCCACACTGTGGTTAGATGATTATTTTTTCATTAGCTCTGCTTATCAACATTTAAACTTCCATCTAGATATTTGAAAAACTTATTTATTGACTATTACTATTATTATTATTTGAAATGTGCTTTCGTGAGTATCGTATTAGTGCTGTTAATCTTTAAAGTGAAAGAATTTGATTTTGAAGATTTTTCGGGACATATAAGTTGAAAATTCAGTGTTGGACTTAACCTATAATGTTTTTCCATATTTCTCATTATGGAAAACTGGATAATTAAAAAGTATCTCCGCCAAAAAAAGCCATATGCTTAATTAATAATTATTACTGTAGTTAGATCACTGGTTCTGCTTATTCAATTCATCCACATTCAAACTTCCTTCTAGAAATTCAAAACATTATTTTATTTATTGACAAACCATTTCCAAAATCGCTACATACACTAGGGAACCCCTACTATACTGCCCTCATAACCTATCATCTGTTGAATTGAATTTATTAATTCATTTTCAATGATACATTACAACGATTTAGCATATGTGTAATACAGTTTACAGAGAAAGATAATATTCTTCTCATAGGCTATATGCGTGTGTGCTAAGAAGAGTCTGAATTGTTTTATTATAACAATTTGTACAAAGGAAAAACTAAAAAGAAAAGTAGATACCACCAAAAAAATAGGAAGAAAACAAGTAAAAAAGAGTTATCTCATAGTCACCCGAGAAGGTCTCTCCATTCAAAAAAAGACCGTAAGCAATAATAATGTTAATCGTAGTTGTCGTTCTTTATCTATTTATCTTAACAGCTTATCAATTTATTTATTGAATATCAGGATAGCTGGATATAAAAGCAGAACCAAAAAATGGAAAAATTCACAGAAAAGATTGCTCAGAAATATCTTATGAGTTGAAAATTTTGTAAGATAACATGCCGTTTGTTCAATGTCGTTGTATTGTTAGGGTTAACTTGATGCCTTGAGGACATATCTAGAACTGAACTGTTTGATGGTTGTATCCAATCCCTTTAGTAATGCGAAACGTTAACAACAAATTATTATTAATAATACATTTCAAGGTAGGGTTTGCAAAGCAATTCAAGAATTGAGAATACATTGTCAGATATATAAAACTGTATCTTTTTCTTATGTATTTTACACGGAATATACCAGTATGAGCTTGAGAATAGCATTTTTAGAGTTGACTGTACCAGTTGTAATACTGTGTTGGTAGAATTTGGAGTGTTTATGCATCTTATACCAGTATGAGCTTGAGAATAGCATTTTTAGAGTTGACTGTACCAGTTGTAATACTGTGTTGGTAGAATTTGGGGTGTTTATGCATCTTATACCAGTATGAGCTTGAGAATAGCATTTTTAGAGTTGACTGTACCAGTTGTAATACTGTGTTGGTAGAATTAGTATGCATCTTATACCAGTATGAGCTTGAGAATAGCATTTTTAGAGTTGACTGTACCAGTTGTAATACTGTGTTGGTAGAATTTGGGGTGTTTATGCATGTTTTTCATTGCGTTACAGATGCAGCGTACTGGACACAATGCCGGTTCGCACAATGATCTGCACTTGCCCCGAAGGCTGGGTGCCGAACAGTGAGGGCGAATGCAAGCCGATCATTCTGCCAATGCCGCCCGGCTGCATGTCGGACAGCGAGTGTTCGAGCAACGAGACCTGCATCAACCGCATGTGCCGCAACCCGTGCAACTGTGGCAAGAACGCGCAGTGCTTTGTGCAAGACCATCGTCCCATCTGCTCGTGTCAAAGCGGCTATGAGGGCAATCCGCAGATTGCTTGTAGAACTGGTGAGTTGCTAGCTCATTCCTAAATCATGTTAAGCTACTAGCTCATTTCTAAAACTATGTTGATATCAAAGTAGACAATAATTTTTGTTTCATTTTGACAATCTTAATCATAATCATGACAAGTGTAATTTTAATTTCATTGTGTTGATCACTGCAGTAATTGATGAATTAATGGTGTTAATATCTCGATCTATGATGAATTATGAAGTTAACGTTATCTATTTACACTGCATGCCGTTCAACTGACTTCGCAAACTAGGTTTAGAGCGACTTTGCTGAAATCTGGCCTTAAAGTATGAGTCTTCATTGTTATTATCTTACTAGAATGGAAGCAATATGTATATTATTCAATCCATCCAATTCAATCAATTTTTATTGTTCCAAAATATTCACATACAATAAATTAAACAAAGAGAATAAAATAAACAATAGAGAAAACTTATTAAATACTTACTTTCCGTGTCCATGATCACCAGTCTTCTATTTTTCTATATATTTCGCTCCCAAAATTTATTAAATAAAATACAGTTAAAAAATATGGAAGACTATATAGTAAATAATTATATATAACTATATTATAACAGTTTTATGCTTTTTTGTTAATATTTTTGCTATCCACGTGTACAACCTTCTTGAAAAATGCTTTCTGCTTGCAGTCGGCTGTCGCTCGGACTCAGAGTGCGACTCAGGCAAGGCGTGCATCAACGGCAACTGCGTAAATCCGTGCGTGATCAACGACCCGTGCGGCGCCAACGCAGAGTGCTACGTGCTAGGCAACCGTGCCGAGTGCAGATGCCTGAGCGGCTACCAAGGAAACCCGCGCGACCGCTGTCTGGTGGTCGGATGCCGAAGTAACAGCGATTGCCCCGAAGACCGCGCCTGTATCAATGCACAGTGCATCAACCCGTGTATCTACGAGCATCCCTGCGCACTGCGTGCCGAATGCCAGGTGCACAATCATCTGGCGCTCTGTCGGTGTCCGCTGGGCTCCGTCGGTAACCCGTACGTGTCCTGCCGTCCCGAGCCGACCCCCGAGTGTAAGGTTGATGGAGATTGTCCGCCGTTCTTCGGCTGTTTCAACGAGAGGTGTCGCGAGCCCTGCAACCAGGTGCAGCCGTGTGACCGTCCGGCTGAATGCCAGGTAGGACATGAATTTGAATGAATAAGTTATTTATTTCCCAAAAACTAATACTACTACAAATACCAATTTATAGCATGATTATTTTAAATTGTCAGAAATCAGCTGATTGATGTACGCTCGTTTACTGACGTTAAATCAGCTGTTTTATGACAAGTTGAAACAATCCTGCTATACAAACATCTACAAATAATACAGAATTGTGTTAGTATAAGATAAAAAAATGTGTTATAATACAAGAGCTTTTGTGTGGAAAATTAACCCACTCAACTATGGACAGCCATGTTCAAGACTTTTGTTTTCTCATATTTTCTTAAAGATCTGTATCAAATTTAATATTGCACACCATCAATCTATTTTTTTTTTCATTTATATAAATATTATCTAGTAAATATGGTTTCTTCTTTTCTAATGTAAGATGCAATATTTATTGTTTTTCTGTTTTGTTACTCGTCGCCAGCACACAAACCAAGGTTTTTGCTCCTAATAAGTACTTTAATATATTCAATTCAATTCATTTCAAATTTATTTCACTAATATAAATAATTTTATGTCCTAATTTTAAGTACTTTATGTATTGTTCTTGTATTTATATTTTCTTTTATCATGGAGTTCCACAACATCAACAGAAATTCTACAAATAAAATGAAACCCTCAAATTATTGAATTCATTTCTTTCTTTTTTCAACTCTTTCAATTTGTTCTTTTTCGAATATTGCGGAATTTGATTGAATTCTACTTTTCATCTGTTCTGTTTCCTCTCATTTCTCATGATCCCATAATCATTTACAGGTGTATATTATTGAATGAACTAGCGGTCAAGTTTTACCTTACAGGCTGTGCGAAAAATTTGTTAAACACTACTATGAATTTCATGTATACCATACCTTTATAAAATCAAAAAATACTTTTTTTAAATGCTGATGTCTGTTTTCTAAGTGAAAACAAACTTTCACCATGTTCTCTATCAAGGGATAATTGGTTATGTTGGTGAAGTGGAACAACCCTACTCGGGTCTCCCCAATATTAAAAGCCATACGCTAAATAAATAATAATACCATATTTGTATTTTTTCATATTATATTTGTTTTGTTTTTAATTTGGCGAAAACATCTATTCTATTCTATATTCTAATGTTTTTGCTATATCATTTTGTAAATCTATTATCTCTTTCATATCAAAATCAAAATAAAATCAAAATACTTTATTCACTCAATTAAAATACACAATTTTTACAAAATACAAGAAAAATCAAGTGCATTCCTCATTAGGCTGAGCCTGCGTAATATAATTTTCATTCTTGTATTTGTTTACAGGCGGTAAGCTCGTTGCCAGTGCGTACGATGATCTGTGTTTGTCCGAGCGGTTACGTGAGCAGCGGAAGCGGAACGTGCAAGGCAACGCCGCCCGTAGAGAAGATCGGAGGCTGCGTGGAGGACGGCGAGTGTCCCTCAGACAAGGCGTGCGTGCGCGGAGTGTGCCGCGATCCTTGCGACTGCGGACTCAACGCCGAATGCCGTGTCATCAATCACAAGCCGGTCTGCACCTGTCGCATCGGCTATGACGGAAATCCCGACATCGAGTGTGTCAAAGCTGGGTGCAGGTTAGTTGTTTGCAAAAGTGTTTCCGCTATTTAGAAGAATGTTTGCTTTCTCTGTAGTTTGCATTGGACTAAGCAAACATTACTTCAAGTAAATACAAGATACAATTTATTATACAAATAACACTTTACAAAGGAAAACAGTAGTACATGGAAATCAATTTTAGCTCATAAGACTATTCGTCTGATCGTGAGCTATACATAATTTATTTATGCAGTATAATTATTATTCACGACATAATACACTTATATGCGACATATTATATGCTCATAATACACGACATAAGAGCACTTTTTCTGAGTACCATAGATTGTCTTTGTATGAAGAAAAACCCAATTATATTGGTAGAAAGATACTGCAATGGAGTTAGAAACTAATAATATGTGACTAATTGAGAAAATTTACCAAATAACATAATTAATGTCTTGCAATTTTGCAAGCACTTTGACTTGTCTGACGCCATTATTTGGCCAACCAGACGTAATGTATATCTATCTATCTATTACCATTGCAAAGAAAAAAACATAACATACTCAAGTTAAAAGATACTTGAAAAAAAGAAAAAGAGTAAAACTGGAGTAATCTTGGTTTCTTAGTCACATTAGTTTTACTCTCTCTTGTAATCACGTGTTCCTTGATCGTTTTGTTCCAGGAGCGACAGCGACTGTTCAGGCCAGCACTCGTGTGTGAACCGCATCTGCTCGCCGGTGTGCGCAAGCGACGGCAGCTCGTGCGGCACCAACGCGCAGTGCTACGGTGCGCATCATCGCGCAATCTGTGAGTGCGCGCCGGGACTAACGGGAGACGCGCAAGTCGCCTGCATACTTGTGGAGTGCACCGCTAACTCGGACTGCCCCACCGACCGCGCATGCGTCAACCGTCAGTGCGTGTCGCCCTGCGCTGAAGACAACCCGTGCAAGGCCCCCGCCGAATGCCATGCCTACAATCACAAGGCCGACTGCTCTTGTCCACCCGGCTACATAGGAGATCTTGGCCTGGGATGCGAGAAGAGTGAGTAGTTCAATTGTTCGTTTTAAATAGTAACTTTGAAGCACTGGCTTAGTCCAATGAGGAATGCACTTGATATTTTCTTTCTATATTTTTCTTTATTGTATTAACTCTATTGTACTGTAAGTGCATAATTTGTTATGTTATGATTATGATGATGATGATGTTGATACATGATTTGATGATGATAATGATGATGATGATGATGATGATGATGATGATGATAAATGATGATGATGATGATGATGATGATGATGATGATGATGATGATGATGTTGATGATGATGATGATATTTTTTTGAATGAATTGTACTATGAAGTGAAGTGAAGTAATACAAATTATTAAATTTATTTCAAAAAAATTAAAAAATATTTCTCAATAATATAATGATACAGACAATATTCAACGTAAAAATACATCATGATATTTACTGAGAAAATAGACACTCGTGAGTAAAGTCTGTATGGGATTTGTCATCAAAAGTCTGAACATCTGTAAATTTACAATGGTTTTAATACATATAATAATAATCAGAGGCGTTGCAAAACATTGCTGAGATCTGCCAAATAAAATAAATATTTGTTGATCCTTGATTGTTTCTTTTTAGACCTACACATACACAAAATGATTCCTAAGCATTTTATTGATTAGGCTAACATATAAAAGTACCGTTTTGTAGTGTGCTTTACGGCTCATATTATCCTAATTTTTGCCGCCCCTCTTTCCAAATAAATAGCCCACGAACGCCTACTCCTATGATAAAAATCTTAATATCTAACAGAAACAGAAGTCGTATGAATGAAATTGAGAGGCATCCTAATGTACTGTAAAATGACGAAAGATGAAGAATTTACATAAAATGTAATATTCTGAAAATAAGATGGTAATAAATAAATAAAAATACATTCAGTGTAGGAAGAATTAATAGAAAGAGATATCACATAGATTTCTAACCTCGGTTGGTTCCACGTCGCCTTATTTCTTTTGATCCATCCAAGAGCAGTCTCGAGTGTTCGAGATGTACCTCAGCAATCGTTCTCATCGAGCGAACGAACACAGCTTGTAAAATCCTGGTGCCCCCGGGTTAAAAATACTATTTTTTATCTTTGAAGCCTGGTTTTTCATTAGTAGAGTTAGTGGTAGAGTAACTAGCATACTAACTCTACCGTACTAACTCTACTTACTTGGTACTTAAAAACAAGTACTCTACCATCACTCTACTCTACTATGAACGTTTTCATTGGGAGAGTTCACAAGATAGTTAGTACTCGCCCAGGGAACTCTACCACTAACTCTACTAATGAAAACCAGGCTTAACTCTCTACTCTTAACTCGTTTACTCTTTATTGTACAAAACTCATAAATACAAAATGACATATCCACATAAAAAGTTATTATATTTCTGATATCTTTAATTCAATTAATTAAATTAAACTGTAAATAAAGCCAAGTGGATGATGAAATGTATCGTTTTTTGTTGCAGTTGAGGCGAAATGTGTGAGTGACACCGAGTGTCCATCCCAGACGGCTTGCATCAATGCCGAGTGCGTGAACCCGTGCCCACTCTCTCAGCCGTGTGGCAACAACACCATTTGCCAAGTGTTCGACACAACACCGGTCAGAACAATGATTTGCGAGTGCCTGCCTGGATACCAAGGAAACGCCGCTATCAAGTGCGACAACTGTAAGTACATTCCTTCAATTATTATACAGCTCACTTAGCAAAGGCATCTGGGCAATGAATTACCTCGTTTACAATGATGAAAGCTATAGGAGCCCATTCACTATGATGCAGCCTTATAAATATTGTATATTTTTTAGAATATTATACATTTTGAACTTGGTAAAAATCATTACATGGTTGTAATGGAAATAATTTCATTTTCAGTCCAGATGCCAACGAGCTACACTAGTATATAAATATAGCTAGCTATTCTTACTTTGCATTCTAGAACTTCAGATTCATATCTAATTGAATAGATATACCGTTACTCGAAGTACCTATAGGTACATTCATTTAATTTGGCATCCGCCTCTAAGTATCTGACAATCAAGGATGGAGTGAGTTAGTATTTTTACCTAATATTGTATATAATTTTATTTTGCTGTTTTGATAAGTTGACAAAGGATTAATATCCTGCAATTAGCTATACGCCATACGCTAAATAAAAATAATTTAATTTGGCGGATGGCGAATAACTTTCATTCATCATTTCTTTGGTAACGGGTGGTGTAGCCTACATTCCTTTTAATATTTCAATAATATTTCTATTCTATTAATTATGGTGGGAAAATACCTCGTCATCAATTCAAACACAACTGAATTTTTCAACGTCTGTATCAATTCAAATTCACGCTTTCATTGCAGCTTGCCCGTTCGAGAAGGGATTCATCAGAGATGACGACGGCAACTGTATTTGCCCGCCCGGCACTGGCCTGAGTCCTAGCGACGAGTGTGTACGCTGCTTGCCGGAGAGAGGACAGAAGATCGACGAGAGAGGCAACTGCGTCTGCGCACTCGAGAGAGGAATGATCATCGATGAGAGAGGCAACTGTCGGTGTCCCACCGAACATGGATACCGACTCGACTTCCACGGAAACTGTGTGCCAGGTAAATTGGATTCTTTTCAATGATTATAAAAAAGTGAATGAACAATATTGTCGTTGTTGTCTTCTATCAAGGATTATGCAAGGGTACCTGTTCCAACTTCAAACACTATTTGTTCTTTCATACATTATTCATTATTTTTCTATTCTTTCATTTTCGTTTTCATCATCCTACATGCTATTTCATCCGTTTTCAGCATCTTACCTCCTATGTCTTCCACTAACACTTTCATCTTCAACTATTCCTATTTATTCATTTATTTTAATTTTACCCATTTACATTCTCGTTTAGTCCCTAACAGCTGAGTCTTTCTCTGCCACTTCATCTTTAACTTATTCTTGTTTGTACTCTTTCATCCTATGTGATTCACTGTAACTTTCATCTTCAACTCTATTAATTTATTCATTCACAAGTTTTAGTTTTCCTTTCTATGAATTCTTTAAGCGTTTCATGAATGAAAATCAGCTGATTTCATTCATTAACTTTTCCTCTCATTTCCATTTAGCCCTTAACTAACATCGAGGATTAAGTGCAAGAGAGGGCCTACTGCGCCCTCTACTTTCTAAAATTTTCATTTTCGTTTAGCCTCTTATATCCTACGTAGAGTCTCTCTCTGCCACTTTTAGCTTCAACTATTCCTATTTAATTATTCATTCTCAATTTTCCTCTTTTTAATTTTCGTTTAACCTCTGACATCCTATACTGAGTCTTTCTCTACTACTTTAATCTTCCAATTCATCCTTCAACAACTTACAATTTTATTTATTCTCATATATCATACAAACTATACAACACACTTTACAAAAGTATATTGTGTAACATATTATTACTAATTTTAACATACTATTTAATTTTTCATTTTCAATTTTCCTCTCTTTTATTTTCGTTTAACCTCTGACATCCTATACTGAGTCTTTCTCTACTACTTTAATCTTCCAATTCATCCTTCAACAACTTACAATTTTATTTATTCTCATATATCATACAAACACTTTACAAAAGTATATTGTGTATATTATTACTAATTTTAACATACTAATTTAATTTTCAATTTCTCTTTACCTCTGACATTCTGTTCAATCTTCAATTTTATTTTATATGACTATACACTTTACAAAAGTATATTAAAATTTTCAATTTTCGTTTAACCTCTGACAAAATCCTAACTTACAATTTTATTTATTCTCATATCATACAAAACAAATAATTGTGTAACATATTATTACTATAGTGAATTCTACTAGTGAATTCCTCCTATATTTCTGCTGAAAAATCATCTAATTCTGTTAAATTTCTGTTCAATTTGCAGTGATAAGCGTGGAGTGTGAATGACGATAACCACTACTGCAATGGACCCTTGCGCCATCAAGCGGTGCGGTGTGAACGCGCTGTGCAATGCCACCGGCCATCAAGCCATATGCGCCTGCATCACCGGCTACTACGGAGACGCCAATGTCTACTGCAGTAAGTACCCATTCTTCATTGCTCATCGTCTAATAGTTTAGTGTTGACAATGTTCAAAATACAATATTACAAATATTGAAATATAAGAATATATTACACTTCATTTGTCGCATTTTAAAGTGAGTAAATATATTAGGTGGATAAATATATTACGCTTTATTTATCTCATTTCAAAGTGATAAACATTTGATGTAATATAGATACAGTATAAATAAATAAATAACTTACAGAGATATAAAAAACATCATATATGTAGACTCATTGTGAAGTATTCTAGTGTTACTCTAAAGGATATTTTGTCTTATTTTCAAGTGAGAAACATTTCATGTTTGATGTTTCTATAGGAAAGCAATGTTAATAATTCACATATTCCTATTAAATATTTGTTTATTCAACATGAATACAAAGTCTCATAGTATACTCATAGTGTGATATTTTAGTGTTACTCTAAAGATATTTAGGCTCATTGTGTGCTATGTCAGTGTTACTCGAAATATATTTTGTCTTATTTAAAAGTGACAAACTTTATTTGAGGTAATATAAATGTTAGAAAACCTTTTTCATTGTATATGTAGGCTCATTTGTGATATTTTGATATTTTAGTGATACTTGAAAGATGTTTTGTATCATTTTTAATTGTAAAACAGTTGAGATAATACATATCAGAATGATTCATTATTGAGGTAGGCTAAAACTTGAGAGCAAACGAAAGCCAATTCATTCACAGGATAGTTTTCACATGATAATATAGTTATAACTTTGATTAGTCCTTTAATGATAATATCAATCTCACTGCCTATTGAACGCGTTCTGCTGAACAATATTACTCTGAATTATATAATAATATATTGTTAATATATTAACAATATTATTCTGAATTCATTTATAAGTTTCACATTGTTTGGGGTTGCTACCTTAGCTGTGACACGACATCGAAAATAGGGTCCTCTATGCTTTAACTCTCTACGCACAAGTAATCACCATAATCCTCACCGGTCATAACCTTTTCACTACAGACTAACCTACGCTATTAGGTATCGTAGAGTGGCTGTCGATGCTAAAGTGGCCTCCCCATTGTTTGTGCTTACAATCCCATTATAATTTTCATTCGTATGCTGAATTTGTTGCCATCCTCACTGGTCCTAACCTTTTTACTAATGGCTAACCTACGCTAGTAGGTAGCATAGAGTGGTTGTCGATGCTAATAAAGTGGCCTCCCCATCGTTTGTGCTAATATTTCCATTATAATTTTCGTTCGTATGCTAATTTTTGTTGAATTTTTTTTCAATAGACACGACCACATCACACCTGAGAACCGATTTTCCGAAACCGGAAATGGCAGTCAGCTGTCTGTCAGACGGAGTACAAGTGGAGGTGCACATCACAGAGCAAGGCTTCAATGGAGTGCTCTACGTGAAAGGCCATAGTAAGAACGAACAGTGCCGACGCGTGGTCACTCTACCACCTGACTCCACGCCTCGCAACGAGATTTTCAAAGTCAACTTCGGCTCGTGCGGATTGATACAAGTTAATGTAAGTGCATTACTTTCAATGTTTTCAATGATTGGCATCTCCCAGATATTAGTCGATACATTTCTTGTTTTACAAAATTGTTATAATCATAAGCTAATGTAAGTGCATTTTTTTCTAGATTTTCAATAATTTGCATCTTCTAGATATGAGTCAATACATTTCTTGTTTTAAAAAAAAATGTATGGTTACAAAAATGTAGAACTTTTCATTCTGAAGAAAATGATAACTGATTTTGTGAAATCCGATAATAGAAAACTGAGATGAAGCTGTTTCTTGGTTCCCAGCTATTTCACTGTAGAAATCGCCAGTCTTTCACTGGGTTATCTCGCGAAAATTAGTAGAAATTGCTATATCTCAGTTATGTCGTATCGGATTTCACAAAATCAGGTATTATTTTCTTCATAATGAAAAGCTCTACATTTTTTGTAATATTCTACAAATTTTTAAAACCTATAATTTCTCAAGTAAACTCAAATTAAAAATTTCAAACGGCTGCCATTTTGAGAATTCAGATATTGGAAATACAATTATATCTGGATATTCATTTACAATACTATTTTGAATAACATATTATTATCATACTTATTATTCATCGTACCAAATTCCATGGAAAAATTTTGATCCGCTAACGAGATAGATACAAACAATTAAAAAATAAAATGGCTGATCACACTAGAACTAAGGAGAAATAAACATTTTGCCAACGCCTTTTCCTGTTTGTTACAGCTAGTAGAGTAACGTCACGTTACTTGAGTCACTATTTTTGGTAGGCTACATCCTGTAAATGCATACATTGTATTTATTTCAAGACATTTCTCATATTTATCTGATGAGTTAACTCTAATATATAACTGTATAATATATTATTTACACTAAACACTGATAGAAAAACAAAACTTATAACAAGAAAAACATTTAGAACGCTCACATTTCAAAGGAAATACTTCAGAGGCTGTGCCCCCTTCCTCAGTCTAAGCTAGAGACATTTTCTTGTTATAAGTTTTGTTTTTCTATTAGTGAAAATATTTCAATATAAGAGCAAATAACAAATCTTTCATTTTGTTTGTTACAGGGCCAGGCTACATTTGTACTGGTGATACAGAAACATCCGAAGCTGGTGACCTATAAGGCGCAAGCTTACCACATCAAGTGCGTCTACTCGACTGGAACGCAAACGGTGACGATTGGCTTCAACGTGTCTATGCTGACCACAGCTGGCACCATCGCCAACACAGGGCCACCTCCCACCTGTCTCATGCGAATCGTCACTCACACCGGACAAGAAATCAATTCGGCCGAAATCGGAGACAATCTTATGCTGCAAGTCGACGTGCAGCCTTCAAGTGAGTCCAATTTATTTGTTTAATTTGTTGTAAATTGTTGATTTGTTCCCCAGTTATCAACGAGTACTTGTAGTGGTTACTACTATACAATACTATAGTGGCTATAGTACTACTACAGTGTGATGCAGTCCTACTACAGTTATAAAATCAAAAAATACTTCTTTTAAATGCTGATGTCTGTTTTCTAAGTGAAAACAAACTTTCACCATGTTCCCTATCAAGGGATAATTGGTTATGTTGGTGAAGTGGAACAACCCTACTCGGGTCTCCCCACTATAAAAAGCCATACGCTAAATAAATAAAATACTACAGTTATATATATAGTACTACTATAGTACAGTACTACTAGTACTACAACGACTATAGCCACTCAGTATACTTTTCACTGTACTTGTAAGAGTGGATTAATAGAATACGGTACCTAATTATATTTTTAAATCAATATTTAAATCTTATTTACATTAGCCTGTATTAAATCTGCAATTCTAAATCCTACAATCTTGAATCAATTGTCACAATCTTAAATCTAAAACTTATCACTCAATTGAATATTAATGAGATAAATCTTTCATGGAATAAAAACTTATTCAATGTTGTTTTCCATGACGAAATACTTGTAGAAAATTCAGTTAAAGTAACGTCACTGTAAATAGCTTACATTATTACACTATTGGAATGCATTTCACTCCACATTGATCTGAATTTCAAGATTCTCTGTTATAGAAACAAGTGAATGCCTCTCTTGAAACACTGATCATTAGTTAACTATGAAAATCTATTGCTCCACAGACTAAAAAACTATTGGTATTGGTGCTGCCACGTTATCACCATACATGAACAATATTACTTTGATAACAGTTAACAAATGGGCTAGAAATCTCAAGTTTAACGATCCATTACGAACTGCTATTACCATAAACATAAAGTTTCAACACTGAAGTAGTTTCAAGGACATTTTCTGATAAAACACAACTTTATTTTTCTCTGACTATTGTTTGTGTCAACCTTGATAGTAAAGACTAAAACAACTACAAACCTAACGGGTTTTCCCTGTTCTTCTGTTGTTTTACCCTCTCTGTTGTTTTACCCTCTCTGTTTTTGTCTCTCTCTATTTCTCTGTGGATGTTCTACTATTTGTACATTTCAATGTTTATTTCTATCATGTGTATTTTGTTTCGTTTTCAGGCATTTATGGAGGTTTTGCACGAAGCTGTGTGGCCAAAACAATGGAGGATTCAGTTGAGAACGAGTACATTGTGACTGACGAGAATGGTTGCGCCACAGATTCGACGATTTTCGGCGAATGGGATCACAGTCCTGAGACGCAGTCGCTATTGGCTGGATTCAACGCCTTCAAGTTCCCCAGCAGCGATAACATCCGATTCCAGTGCAACATACGAGTCTGCTTCGGCAAATGTCAACCTGTAAGTAGCATCTCTCATGTTGCAAATCGTAAGAACTTTCAGAATAATCTATTAGAAATTATGTTCAATCGGGATCAAACTGTGTATTCTCAAGTAGTATTTGAATAATTTGTATAGTATTATCTCAGTTGTTAGTAATTTAATAATACGGTAATCAAGGTTCTGATTGTGGATCACGTAGTCATTATCCTGGGAGCACTGATCAAACTATGTATTCTCAAGTAGTATTTGAATAATTTGAATAGTATTATTTCACTTATTAGTATTACAATAACAATTTATTATTGGTCTTTATTCAAATCATGGAAAACTTGAGTTGGTTCAATCATTGGCATTTCAATTTTATTACGTTACTCATGACTATAATTTTTTTGTCAATTTGCCCGAATAGCGAATAGCTCTACACAATATAACATTTTAATTCTAATAGGATGGTGAATTTTTCATCAAATTTGCGTGATTAAATCAGTAAATAATATTTGTTTTCAAATCAAACAAGGCATATAATACTGCCGTACGATATCAGTTCATTGTTACCGTACTGAAGCAGTTGAATTTGAATGGAGTCAGGTTCGATTTTGTATTCTCTAATTACTCAGATTTTATTTTTATTAAATATGATATTGAATATAAATATGTTATTGGAATATGATATTGAATTGTTCTCTTATCATTCAGATTTTTATATCTGTTGTTTCATTCTCATGTACAGTGTCGCATTATCTGTTCAATAGATTTAATGCTGGTTTACTCTCTTGTAAATAAACTTTTGAATAACGAACGAGTGATAACTTAGTTTATTTAAATTTAAGGGTTTAAAAGCCATGGAATGAATTTGACGAAGCTCAATAGGGATTTGTTTTATTTAGTTTTATTTGTTTTATTTGCTTGAATTTTATTCAATTTCGATGAATTTGCAAACAATGCTTCTTAAATAATATGCTCTGTGTTTCCAAGGATTGCATGTCTTTCAATTATGACATTCTTCAACCATATTAGAGTTTTCATAGTCTATTTTTTCTTAACATTTTTTTATAATCGATCATTAACCAACTTATTTTATTTTACAGGTCAACTGTAGAGGCGACAACGCATTTGGAAGAAGAAAGAGAGAAATCTCTAGAAACGTTTCGGAAGTGGACATCGAATCTTACAACGAAGGACAATTACGAGAAGAAATAACGATACAATCGAACGCGATATTGACTTTTGAAAGGAGAGAGGAGCGGTTCATTGATCCTACAGAAGGTAATTTCAAATCATAATTGAAATTATTCACATTTAATTTCATAGTGTTCCCAAACTTTTCTGATTTCTCTTCAAAAGAAAACTATTTCTTGAATAGTTCATTAATAAACCAATAATGTGTGAATAGTAAGCTCTATAACTATTAACCGTAGATACTATTCTTCTTCTTCTTCTTTCTATTAAGATACTATTTAACCGTAAACAAATCGTGCTGATTTTTTAAATAAGTCTGTAATCTTTTTAAATCTTGAACAAGATTTTAAGCGGATTTTTTTAATGAGGTCAAGAATTTGATCCTGTACATAGTTTACATTCACTCTAATTTTGCCTTTCCTTGACTACATATTTTTTATGAAATTCGACTGCTTTTTAGCATTTAGCTAATGAACAGTTTATTTCTAACTTGAATTAATATGAGATTTCACTATAAAGTAGTTTTTCAATCAACAACTTACCTCCTCTCCTTCAACTGTAATTGTGCAAAGCTCAGAATACACATACACGCTCTTACACATATATCTTTAAAACACTAATTTATACACTTTTTCACATTTCAACTTCTGATGTTAGTGATCATGACTACATTAGTAAATTTATCATTACATTTCTACTATACAGTATTGCATTTATTATGCTTGTAATTTTGGCAATAAATAAATTTCTACTGTATTCAAATTGACTGCATAGCGATTATTTATTATTTATAATACTATTATTGTTATTCTCTTCAATCTATCAATTTACAAAATAATTCAACCAAGTGTTTATTAGAAATTTAAATGCTATTATTTTTATTCTATTCAATCTATCAATTGATAAAAATCGTATTATTTTTATTTTATTTTATCTATCAATTGATATCAACCAATTAACAACTGTTCATTAGGAATCAAACCAATCTAACAGCTATTTCTGTTGTGTTTTTCAGCTCCCGAAGTTCGCCAAGTGGAAGACATCTGTATATCAATGATCGGCTTTATAATAGCGCTGGTGATAACAGCGTTACTGGCTCTGGTGGCAGTGGCGGTGGCCGTGTCTTGTTGGCTTCTCGCCTATCGCAGGCGACCGAAGACCAGCGGACCCCTGCCCCACCCTCCCGAATTCCCCAACCCCCTGTTCACCACCCCCGAGCCAGTAGCCGAACCGTCACCTGACTACCTCTCCTAAATCATCGACACGACGACGGGATTAATCACGTGACCATACTCCCCACTCGCCCTCGCTCCTGACACCGGGGGGAGGGGGAGTCAACAACCTTCCCAGTATTACGACTGCCTTAATTATTATTCCTTTCCGTCCAAACCAAACCGCGTGACCACATCCCGAACTAGTTATTATTATTATTATATCGAGTATGGACAATGTCCAGTAAATATTTAAGATGTACAGAGAAATACAACTCATCTCAACCGATTCTAAATCTTGTTTGCTAAATTCGAAAAAAAAATATTGTAAACAACGTTGAAGTGAGATGTATTTCATATACGATTGTAACAACATCTCCTCCATTGGCTTCTGAAAGCGGCTTTATCTAAGTTTAGTTCAAACGGGGATTATCCAAATCTTCAGTTTTATTTCTTCTCTATATTTTAATTTCGTAATCTCTATGGTGTGGGGTCTATTAATTTCTAATTATCTAACATTATATTGAATTCCCAATAAGTAGCTTATTTTATTAACGCGTATCTATTCTAAGTTTTTCAATCTACTCATTCCATTTGAGATAATTCTTGTGCCTCTTGTTCCCAAGTTTGTAAATCTTGCTATTTCAATGTTTTAGTACCTTCTTGAGAAAAACTAGTATAACATATCTCCGTCCTCGATCTATATATTTGTGAGCAACGACGATTTAGCCTTTGGAGGATTTGTCTTATTAGTTAGGGCAATTAATTGTTCGATAATAAATATATTTTAATGATCAATTAATTAATATTATTAACAATATATTTTATGAATCTATACATAATAGTTTTTATGTGTAAAATAGTCCTATGTAAATTGAAGGGTATGAATGTGTGTGTGTTAGTGCTGAGCGGGTGGATAAATGTTTCAACTGTTTCTAGTATGTTTCTGGTTAGGATTGAGAGCTCGTTGGATAGATTTGTAAATGTTTATATTTGTAATAAGATTATCTCGTTAAATTATACACTGCTCAATCTCGATTCTAATTATTGACATACATGTTAACTGAATATATTTAGGATTTATAAAGAAAACAACGAACATAAGAGAGAAAGATATTGCTTCCTTTATTGAGTGGGAATGAATTATTAGTCTGTACTCATAACTTTAACTTTTTACTGTGATTGATTTTCTTGTTAAAAAATTCGTTAGTTTTTGAAAAATGCAGTAGCCTAAATTACTTGCCTATAACCAAACCATTCTCAATATCATTTGTCGAAATTTTCAGATTTCCTTATTACTCCTAGAGTTTTTAGTTTTAAATTTTTATTTTCCTCTTCAAGCACATTCATACCTCGTGACTGAAGATCAATCACAGAAAAATATTGGATACAGTATCTAGACTGCCCAAGTTATTGTAAATTAATTATCTTATTCATTCTCTTATTAATCGATTAATGAAGCTTCAAAGCTTTAATGTTAATAATATTTCTCTTTTATCTTCAGTTGAAAATTGTAAAAATCAAATGTTATAATTAATATTAATAGCCTATTACGTAGCCGTGTTTATCATGTTCAATATGAATAAGGAAACAATACTTTTTTTGTTTTTATTGGATGTTGTCTTTTGCATTAGGTTGATTGATAAATATTAACTTAATTCCAACGTTGTTAATATTATTTAATTTTAGTCAGATAATTTTAGTCATATTTAATTAGGTGGGTCGATTCTTTCCTTTTTTTAATGTTTCCCTCTTCATTTGAACATTTTGAACATGGCTGATACGCAATACTAGTAGTAACTTATATGCGATTTTGTAACTTATTTTTTCTAAATTTAACAAAAATGTGATAATAATTGGCAATAATAAAAATTATTAATAATATACATCTGTTTTATTTTATGAATTTCCTGGACTGAGTTCAGTGTATCACTGTCAAGGACTTCAAAAGTTTGAATTTACCGCCATAAACGAAGATTCTGACATCTGGAACTGAAATAATCAATGTCAGCTGATTGAAAATGTCGTTGATAGATAAATCTGATAAGCGTACATTTGAATTTTTGGCGGCAATTCGGTGCAACACATGGAGGAAAGAAATACATAGAGAAAGAATACATTTCTTTCCTCCTTGGTGAAACGAAAGAGTCCAGTGTATCTCTTCGTTGCTCCTGGTTGCCTGGTAGAATTTTCGTGTACAGAACTATTAGCGCTGGAAGCAACTTTTATTTTTTTGACAGATTTGCTCGAGACCAAGGATTAAAAATCGAAGTTAAAGTCGATAATCGAAAATTTGGCAGGAATTTTATCCATTCGTGTATTGTTGGTTGCCTATCCTGGATGAAATGAAGGCGCTCACATCTAATTTACGTGGCGGGCTGTTTGAATATTACCAAACTGCAACCGACTGGAAAAACTCAACTGATTTATATTATATTTATCCAATTCTGTTGGTTGACAATTTATACATTTTCAGCCTAAATATCACCATTGAGAGGACTGAAATGATTAAAAATCATTAGCAAATCAACCGAATTAGATAATTTAGAAATAGATAAAAGAGGGGAAAACTCAACCAATTTATTTATCTAATTCTATTTCTTATCCAATTCTTTTGGTTCTGTCAATTTAAACATTCTTAGCACCATTCAATGATATTCAATCACTATTATTCAGCTCAATCCAATTCGTCTTCATCTGTTTTACCTTGAAGAGGAATTATTCATCTAATTTTGTTGTTTTCAGTCAAGTCATGCATTCATAGCCCGAATATTATAATAATTTCGGGGTCCGGAATGTTTGAAAATCATCTGGAGTTCAACAAAATTAGACAATCAAATCGATTCATTGTCAAATTTTCTTTTTTTGCAAATTATTATAATCTTTTTTCTTTCTCTCACACATCATATTGATCAAGAGTCAATGATGTGAGCGAGAGAGAACATTTTTTAAACAATATTAATGGCTGAACACTTGTTTGCAATTCTTATTCATAGCATTTCTCATTTTGACAGAATCTGTACAAAATTATTTTGAGAGTAACTTATTCTAGGGAGGTACATGGGTACTTGTAAAAAATAAAAATACATTTTTTATTATATAACAATTATAATTTTAAAAAAAGGGTTGTTTACACAAGTATTTTTATCATGCAATATATAGTAATATTGAAGTGATAATAATGATGATAGAAGAGATAATGGAACCACTATCATGGTAATATTTTAGAAAAACACTATCAGCCTCTCAAGTACAAAGACCATTTACCTACATTCTAGCAAGAACCAATACTGCTCAACATCACATAATTGTCAAGCGATATGATAAAATCAACATCTATTAAATTTATAATCAAGCAATAATAGACTAGTCAACATTTAAATAAAACAAAATTCTATTAGCACAGATATTATTAGCACAATTATTGATTGATAATACGACTATAATATTCTCCAAGATGTTTTTCTTCTCTACTCGAACAAGTTATGAAAATGTGTGCCAAGGCGGTACGAATATGAAAAAGAATATTCTAACCTACAATTAATATAATATATATATATTGCTAGCTGTAGTTGAAACAATATCCTTGGTCCGGAATGTATGATGTGCTCATAATATATATGTTGTAAACATTTATACCGTAAAAAGAGGGTACTAGACAAAACACATAACATCGAATTTGTCTTTATATAAATGCAGCTATAAATTTTCATTAAAAATTCATATAAAAACTTTTACAATGTTGTGTCGTCAACAAGTATTTTTCAACACAGTGTGGATTACAGCAGGTATTGTTACAAATTTGCCACTTTGATTATTATCTGAGGATAGAAAAAACTGATTTCAATTATTATCAGACGATATGGTATGTTAGTCAACGTCTGACGTGGAAGATGGGCTGAATTTAGACGGTCTCATACTCACGACGGATGGAACGGGCAAGGCAGCAAGCGAAAATAACTCCAATCAGCTGAAATACAAATAAAAACTATTAGAGAATATACTGAAATATATCAATAATTATACTTCTGGAATAAATAAATGGCAAGAAATTAAAGACTACCGGTATCACTTCTGTACTAGTCTGTCTAGGGATCTATAAACACGTCTTTATACAGCCTTAAGTCAATCTATCGAACCGAGTTGGGTGAATAAACCAAATAATTCAACTGGGTTCGTAAAGCCTGAGTCACACCAAGCTATTTTATTAGCCGCTAGCGAAACAGCTAACACAAGATATCAAGTGTGACAAAGGCAGTAGCTTCTACAAGTAGCTGCTACAGTGACATTTATTCATTTTTATTTATTTACTAGCATCCTTCGACCTGAAAATCATCCATACTTCACTCCATCAGGAGTAACCTGAAAAACTCTGACACCAGACCTGAGCCAGCCAGGTTACACGGAATTATTATTAAATATTATCCTTCGACCGCCTTTAAAAGGGGCATATGGATTTGTCAATAATTATTTATTTTATCATATTCTACTCAGTTATACTCTACGTCATACTTCTCTGTGTCTCACAATGAGAAAAGAATTCTTCAATGGAATATGGAGACACATTCAATTAACACATTCATTTAATTTGACGCTTGGCATTAGATATTTCAATTCAATTAATAGTTACATCCTAAACATCTGGTGATTAGACAGAGGATGAGTCAGAAAAGAGCAACCTTAAGAAGGTTCTCAATACAAATTCAAATAACAAGACATATATCTAAATATACATAAATCACATAGAAAAAAAAACAAATAAAAGATGTAGTCGTTGAAAGTGAGTGAAAGTGCTAAAGTCATTCCTGCAGGAATTCATCCACAGAATAGTATGCCCTTTCAAGCAATAGCCTCTTTAATAGTCCTCTGAATTTTCTCAAGTCCACCATGTTTCTTATATCCAGAGGGAGCCTATTATATATTTTTGGGCCCATATATTGTGGTGATTTTTCGAACATGGTGGTTCTGTGAGCAGCAACTGATAGGGAGGCTGAATGCCTTGTATTGTACCTATGGATTTCATTATTGCGGGTGAAGCTCGGTAGGTTTTTGTGAGTATAGGTACAGATAGATAATTGGATAGATAGAGAGTTATCATTTCTTGACGTTGCTGATGACCGTAGAGTACGATGGCAAAGACATTTGTCGCGCCTCCACAAGCATGACGTTCAAACGAGGAAACACAGGCGCAATGTACATTTTAATGGCAATCAGGTGAATGTGAATTTGAAAACACGAACCTGAACACAAGCGACGCCGATGCCGAAAGCTCCGATGCGCACAGTGTTCTCCTCGAGCAGCGCCTGCAGGGTGGCCAGACAGCCGACCTGGCTCGCCTTGTCGTCCACACACTCCACGTCGACGGGCAGGCCGGGGCAGCACGAGTGCGGCAGGGTCGTGTTCTGGAACACCGGCTCCCAGTCGGCGCCCGACTTCACGCCGCAGCATTTCAACTGCACAACACACAAATCAGTATCAACTAAACTTCGCCGTACTCCAACTAAAGTATCAACCATTTAAACATTTCAAGCATTTCAACTGCACAACACACAAATCAGTATCAACTAAACTTCGCCGTATTCCAACTAAAGTATCAACCATTTAAAAACATATAAGAAAGAAAGGCCATGAATTAAACACTTTAGAGCAGTTTGAAATATACAAATACACATTAACAAATAACGATGAAATATTAAATGAAATTTGTCTTTATATAAATGCAGCTAATCGGAGCCTGGCTAATCGTTAGTAAGGCTAGTCAGTCACTCCCTATATTTTGGAGGCATATTAAATTGTTGCATTGCACTATATAGCTGCTTAACACAATGTTATCCAGCAGTGCTTTGTTCCCATCACTGGGTTGCGAAGACTAGCTTATGGTTGAGATGTCAATGCTAACCACACGTTACATCTTTTCTGGTTAATGATCATGCACCTCTGCTTTGATTCAGTCAAGTGGATGTGAAACTGGCAACCAGCTGGTAGGCCTAAGCCCACAAAGGGCTGTTGAGCCATTGACAAACAAACAAAATAAATGCAGCTATAAATTTTCATTAAAAATTCATATAAAAACTTTTACAATGTTGTGTCGTCAACAAGTATTTTTCAACACAGTGTGGATTACAGCAGGTATTGTTACAAATTTGTTGATCTAATAACAACACACCAAAACTTTCAAAACCTACCACACTTCCGGCCTACCGATCGACAAGACCTTCACTGTTGAAAAAGAGTTCAAAGGAACTTGAAAGCGCTTCAGTCCAGTGAGTAACATTTATGTTATTTACAGAAAAATTTGACTGCATGTCGTCAATTCTAGTGTGAAAACAATAGATTTAAAAACATTTGCCCTACTACAATTTGCAGTTTAGTAGGGGTCTGATTCATAGAAAAATAGATGTCCAGCATAGTATGAGGTTACAGCTAATACCAAGGTAAATAGAATAAAAGGTAGTGTAAACGAGGATAATGTGCAATAGCGAGCTTCATTCAGCTGATCAATGTGGTGTCACAGAAAATCAAGAGTTCGATGTTCCCTATCTTTTACATGTTAAATTCAGCAATTTTAAACATATTTATGTCTTCTTCTGAAAATCTCCATGCTTTTATACTGCGATTCGTTTAATTTGACGCTTGGCGATCCGTAAACAGCTGATGTTACGCACTTTCAAGTCTCAAAGACCTATAAAGTCTTTAAAAGACCTTTTTAAAGTCTTTGCAATAATCTGCGAGTTTCAGCATTTGTAGGTTAAGTATTGACTCAAAGCTGCGTAACATCACCGGTTTCGCCAAGCGTCAAATTAAATGAATCGCAGTATACATCTATCGCAACCTCTCCTAGGCTTCATTGTGTATTTATCTACAATTCTATGTAGTTTATACACTATCAGACAGCTAATAATTTCAGATCATACGAGTATTCAAAACATGCATATCAGATTTGAAGAAGGATACTCCCGAACATGTGTTTTTGAATCCGATATGCATGCCATTAGATAATAGGATTATTATCTGACGGATCTGGTGGTACTGAAACTATGAAGAATTGAAGATGAATATACTATGCAGCCCAGGAAAGGTTGCGGTGGCTTAAAAAGCATGCAATTTTTGAGAAAAAGACATAGAATTGCTGAATTGAACATACTGTATACAGGCTACTGATAGAAAAGATCGAACTCTTGATCTCCAGTGACGCGACACATTGATCAGCTTCATGAAGCTTGCTACTGCGCATCATCTTAATAAATTTGCATTGTTGAATGGTGCAATAACAACAAATAAATGTAATGACTCGAAACTCACGTCATATTGAAGAACATCCCATGAGTTGGTAATATCCTGATGCTTTCCATAGTCCTGCATGCCACTCGCCATACGTGTCTCCAACATACCGTGGATATCATCTTGCAGCAGGTAACCAGTGATTCCTCCAGCAACTTCCATTATGAAAATCAGGCCAAGCATAACGGCAAACTGAAATGCAAGTAAATGAGCGGATTTTAGTTTTATATCGTTCCTTTTTCATGGCAAAAACAATCATTTCTGAATGTAGCACTAGAAAATAGTCATCTAACACATTTTTTCTTTACACGAAAATATAAATATTCAAATTCATTATAAAATATTCATTATAAATATATATATTTGTTATAAATAGTAATGCAACAGTATAATGGGAATGAAAAATGTTTGTACTTGTTTGTACAGGACTGAAAGAGTAGTCTGGAAAAGTTTTGTATTTTCGTGTAAATTAATGTGATAGTTGACACTAATCTAGTGCTTCATTATGTTTAAAAACCGGATCCTGTCTTTCTCCACATTCACATAGAGAAAGACACAAGGCTTGGTTGAGCAGATGTTATAAAAAAGGGTTTTAAAAGTCGCGGATTTTCATCGCTCCAAAGTTATGCCCACCCTATGTGAGCGATCTCAGCTTACTCCTTTTCAATGCTTTCTTGAGGCTATAGAACCAAATCCAGCTTTCCAAATTTTACTGGCCTGAAGGATCGTATACAAGATGCATGATATGCAATGTAAATTTGCACCAACAGGCAAGAAATGTGGTTAGAAAATCTTCTCTCCGAAGAGCATCATGATCATTTTTGCACCATTCAACTTGACTATTGATTCAAACCAGGGGGCTATCATTGATGGAGTGGAAGTATCGTATCTTCCCTATGTTAAAAAAGGGTGAAGCCTGTGTCATGGCCTTCTTGAGTTTTGTCTAAAGATGGCCATGCTGTGTCTCGATCTCATTGGCCGAATACACTCTGAACTGATGTCGGCCATTATTATGGGCGTAATTTTGGCGGTGTATTTGAATTGAGAGCCATCATGTTAAATTTAATTTTTATGGAGTTTTGAAAGTTTATGGTATCTTTTGCGGTATAAATCAAAACCGTTGAGAGAATATAGTTAATATTTACGGCAAAATACAACATTTTTGTCGGATTTTGTGTTTTTTTTAAGCTGGTTTGGGTAGAAGCACAGATAACAAGTATAGTTACTATATGAGTACACAGATATAAGTATAGTTATAGCAGGATCCAATTCAACTTGTCAGAAATCAGCTGTTTCAAAGAGCAATATCACAATACTTAACCTACAAATGCTGAATCTCGCAGATTATTGAAAAGGTCTTTTAAAAAGTTATTCTTTGTAAGGACTTCTTTAAAAAGGTCTTTTGAAGACTTTAAAGGTCTTTAAGACTTTCAAGCCATTTGATTATTGTGTCGAAATCAATGTTTAATCATTACTGGATCAGCTGATTTATGACAAGTTAATTTAATCCTGCTATACTCTATGGTAGAATTTATGTAGATGTTTTCAAATACAGCGCCAAAATTACGTCCAATAATAACGGCCGACATCCTACTCCCCTTATTTCTCTTACTTCCTCTCCCTTAGAAGAGAGGTTATGTTTGTCAGACAGATGTGAAAACGTCGACCAACTCACAGTGATAAGCATGGCATTGCTCTCCTTGATGGCGCCGCAGCATCCGAAGAAAGCGACCATAAAGACAATGACGCCGACGACAATCAGAATCATCGGCGCCGAAAAGAACTTCTCATCGATGAACTGCTGGTAGGTGTAGTACATCTGCTGAATGAGAATGCCCACTGTCAGGATGACAATGCCCGACAACTGAAACAAACACAAAACAACACATTATTATAAACATTATTTCTTGAATTCTACTCTAAAAAAGTTTTATGGTGGTCTAGTGGTTAAGGCGCTAGTACGGCAATTGAGAGATACGGGGTTCGATTCCGGGAACAACTTCATGTACTGTGGCATTGATCGATTGTCCTCTTGCTATTTAGTTCTGTTGACAATATTAGTGGTAGCAGAAGTAAACATCAATAAAATTTCTACAAATAGTTAGTAGAAGTCTTCAGAACTACTTATTATTTTTATTATTTTTTATTTTTATGTTTATTTTTTCTATTTATTTACTAGTTATTTTTATTTTCGATTCTTCAATATTATTATGCACTCACAACAGTTGGTTAACTGCAACGTCTAATAATCTCTACCATCCTATGAGTATTTCTTGTATCAAAAAATGTGTGAATTAAAATACTGTTACGCTTGTTCTCGATTTCAAGTGTCAAATCATGTATTAGATAGATACTTAATAATACTGTAACTGTAATACTATTATACAGTGTTTCAAAAACGACTTTACAACTTTGAAAATACATATAGTTTTTTAAAAAGGGGATAAAGAACTGGATTTGATCTTGTTTTAGAGGCAAACACTTCAAGTTTTGGGTGGCATATTATACAAGTGCATAATTTCTCCCTAGTAAGCACTAGCGGCTATTACGTTAAATATGACTGTCTTCACTGAACTCGAGCATGCTAGCTGGCTCGAAGAATCAAAGTCGGCAAGAACCGTTCAACGTGATTTTTGTACCAAGTACGGCAAATGATACTCATAGTAGGCCTACAATTTATGATTGGCATAAATTTTTCTAGTAACAGGGTGCTCAATAAAACATAAGAAATCATAAGACCCACATTGTTGACGCGTGCGTCAATTTTCCTTCATTCAAAGCCGATAAACTTGGACTTAGTCAACACTCAGATTTTTATATTATAATTTGATTATTCTACTTAGGGCCGCTTTCCCCAACGCTGATTAAGCAAAACATCTGGTTTAAGCCTCATTCGGAGAATAGGAAAAGTATAGAAAAAAATTGAGCGTTAGCTGTTATTACTTTAAGCAGCGTTGGGGAAAGCGGCCCTTAATTGTAATCTATAAATGAATCACTCTCAACGGGAGTGATCAAGAAGGCTTGAAGATTTTCCACATGCCATTGTGAGTTACAGGCCAGATAAATGATAATTTCCAATGCCATTACATCATTTGAAGTAACTAATAGGGTCAGACCGCATAAAATTTCATAAATTCATTCACCGATAAAATCATTTCCTGTGCCACTATAATTTTATGAACTGAATAGGACGGACGGAAGTAATGCAAAATTATTTATCACTTGTAGGGAACAATAGAGGCTCCAGTCTGTTGGTGTGAATTGGGAAGTTCAATGACGTACAGCATTACGAATCAGATAAGAGCGTGAAGTTCAACAGATAGAAGAAGTGAACAAAGTGACAGGAGAGTAGCAAGTGAATCACAAACCTGCCTTTGCGGCTTTACTAGTTATTTGTCAAGCATGACAACGATTACACGTCACACCAGTTCAACAGATGTACTCTTATCAACAAACAGATTCAACAATCCAAACTAACTAAACTTGCCAACTGTTTTAAAAGCCAGATATTGAGATCTCCTTTTTCAAGCAGACACTACACGTACTAAAACAAAACCTGATGGCCGAAAAGTGGTTCAAGTTAATCTTTGATTAGTCTACTCATAAGAATTAACATTGATAACTGCAGATTGAGCTTGACAGATCTTTCTGCAACTGGCACTGAGAGTTTTGCTTCTTCTTTTTACTTTTCTCATCTTTTTTTATATACTTTTTCTCCCACAATCTAATCTTTTAAATTATAAACTTTACTTCTTGAAACAGAAAAATTATCGCAACATGATAACAATCTCTCTCGAAGAGGTCGTGTATGTTCAACTTATTTATTCCTATTACTATTCAAGGTGTAGTAGAAGCCCCCAATAATTAAAATGAAAACAGAAAGATTTTGTCTATTCTACTACAGTATTTATTTCTGGTTCAAGAACCATGGTTTCATGACCATGCAGGTCACATCATAGCTTGACTAAAATATACATATTGTGTATATTTAGTCAGTTTGTGTATATAGTTGAGTTAATAGTAAATTTATAGTCAAGTAATATTGTGTGTACTTTAGTGAAGCTGACCTGTATGGTCCTCAAACCAGAAATAAACATTAGAATAGACAATTCCGTGTGTTTTCATTTTAATTATTATGGAACAGATTTTTTAGAAACCCCCAAATTGAGTACCATTGAGGTTTGGCAAGCTGTGAAACGTTACATAATAGCTCGCCTTGCCTTGACGTCAAAGTCCACATAACAAAGGACTTTATTAATCAAAAACTTCATTACATCATGTTTGATTACTAATAATCGATGAACCTACAAACCCAATTTATGCTTAACGTTTCTGACCAAACCAAACAGTTTTAATATTCATTATTTAATAAGCAAGAAGTTGTTCAACAAACAATCAATAAAAATTGAATTGGAAACCGCAGATGATATAATAGTATATTATGTTACTAGACTGGGAAACCCAGTTTTGCCAGTCGAGCTTATTACATGGAAGTTTATGCAGAAAGCCGGCACAGAAAACCATAAACTTGGAATAATTATGTTATTTATTCAAACTAACTGTAAATAAGTTACATTCGTGGTTGACTGGTACAGAGAAATTCTGTTATGCAGTCCAAACTTCGCCTCGTCAGAAACAAATCTCATTCGATTTTAATGGGGAAAAAATTAACTGTTACAACAAATAATCATGAGCGGATTTAGGGGGGCTAAGCCCCCCAAATTATTGTAGCAAATGTTATAAATGTAGTTATATAATAGTTTGTAGCAAAAAATTTTGTCAGAAGCCCCCAGAAAGTATCCTCTAATTACACCCAAGCAAATAATTAGTAACAGGTCATGTGTCATTGGATATCAAGAAGGATAATTTAACAAAAAACCAGAGATGATGTAAACTATTCCAAAATAGAACATTGAACATTCAAAGTGTGTCATGACGCCTATCAATACATTTAGTCACAATTTGTAAGAGGCATTAAAAAATTACAGAGACATCGATTGTGTCATCCACACGTGGACAATCAACTTGAAAAGAATGAGAACCGTTTATCGTAATTGAATCTCACATTTTTGTTACATCCTGATGAGAAATGAAGCGTATTGTCAAAACCGTTTCGACATTGAACAACGCAGTGTAGATAAGTAAAGTGAACTACAATTCTCCACAATGAGATAACAGTGTGGGCGAAATGTTTACAAATGTAAACCGACTAGATAAGTAGGTAATTTTAAAAACAAAATGTTTAGTTGCACTAAATGTACTTTCATTATTGCACAACATACATTCATTTATTTCAAACACTCTAATATGATATAAAAATGAGTAAAGTTCATCATAATTATTTCTACTTCCTGTGGAAAAAATAATCGCTATTTTAATAACTATTTAGAGGGAAATTGATAAGAGATATACAAAACTTAATTAGTGCAGTTGATGTTTTTTTTTACCAAGAGGTCCAAATATTATACAGAAAGTAAAGTTTGCTTTATTAAATCAATGTAGTCTTCCATGACGAAATACTTGTAGAGATTTATATTTTGGCAAAATAATGTAGGTAAAATTTCAATTATTTACAGTGAAAGTTAAACGTCTTAACTTTATTGAATGTTGAGTAAGTAAAAATGCACGATTAAAAAATTCTTAAACCATTATTTTCCTACAATATAATTAATTTTTACTCAACTATAGAATTCAATCTTCTGTATATTAAGTAGAACTTAAATTTTCCACGCGCATTATGAATAAAACAATAGAAAAAAATCGACACATGTCAAAAATCATAATGAAGAATTTCGACACACAATACTATGCAACAACTATGCCAAACTAAAAAACGTCTGGTTGAAAAGCTTCCAAGTATTTTCATGACAAGACTGTCCTACACAATCATCTCATCTTCGCATGCATTATAATCTATAAATACTGTATATCGCATTTTATTGATACTGTACTTAATAAATAGGGGTTTGGAAATCTCTTCTAAATTATTGGTTCAATCTATTCTCATACTATTCTAGTGCGCAAAAAGTTTTTCACAAGACAAGAATACTCAAATTTTCAAGAAAATATTCTTTCGAATAAGAATTCTTCTTGAAAAATTTGCAAGAAGGCAGACCTATTTCTACTTCTATTTCTACTTGAAATTCATAATAAAAATCTAATTTTTATCTAGAATCTAATGGACTTTAGAAAAAATTACACCCATTAACATTTGCAAGTTGGAATTTTTTGGATAATTTAAGAAGTAAACAATAATGTAATCATATTGCCCAATTTGAATCGGGTCAGTAGATCATGATAAACTATGTGTGTAAACAATACGGATAACACTATTTAGCCTACTAACTAACTAGATTTATTTATAGGTAATTTTTGCAGGAATGTGCATTTCATAATTATATCTAAAGCAAGATTTGTATAGCTGTTGGAAATACTCAACATTCATTAATGTTTGTAGTAAAATTAGAATTTGCAAACTTGCATCATAGGTGAATTCTTCAAAATCTAGTTCAAGTCCATGAGTAGGTGGCAGTTTTAGAAATTCTCCAAATATTTCATAAAATTTTCTTTAGGCATTAAATTGATTTTTCCATTGATTCAATTGATTTTCCATTTTCCATGATGGAAACAAAATTTTTACCTTATTATTGTTTAAATTACCATTAACATTTCAGTACCTAGTAAAATAAATTTAATACAGCGTTTCTGGTGGGAAGCAGATTAAAACCACCCAATACTTTTGAATTGTTTTTCCACTGAAATGTAAAGAAAATCAAACAAATTATAAAAAATGTAGGCTATAGCCTATTTTTGTCGGATGGAAATCCACTTTCTTTTAGAACTTGCATAACTCAATAGAAAACTTTCCAAATCATAATAAAAAATGTCCTTGCATTTCTCAATAGAGAAATTTCAAAATCATAATAAAAATGTCTAAAAATATCATAACTGTATTATGACATTTTATGTCATATCTACATTATGACATTTTATGTCATAACAGTAGGCTACATATTAAGATGATAATAATAGTAATTGATACAGAAAGGTTTTTTAAATCTCACAATTTCAGACATTACTATGAAATTGGTTTGTTAATACAGTATAACATTTAATTATTACTTAATTGCTTTCCAACTCAAGTTTATTGTATGAAGTTTCCTTGGTTCAAATCAAATTAACGTGGTCTGATTCTGGTGATACTTTCTGAATCCTAGATAAATACACAAAACAAACTTTAGTCTAGTGCTCAACAGCCGCAGAATATCTTTAGTTTTATTTCAAAGTGGAAATGGACTAAGTTAAAATTATACAAATATAAAGGAAACAATCATCTTGAGAAAAAATTTTAAAGGAAGTGTGATTTTCTCCATCTTGTCCAGCCAGTAGCATAATTCAGTGTTACGTAATAATTAAGTTGTGGTAGTTAGTTTGTACACAAAACCTGTTTTAGTGTACAAAAAATCATGAAACCAACCAGTAGATGACCATGTGGACTGAAATAATCAAAGAAAAAATGGACATAAATCCGTAAAAAGGATAAAGATAAATACCACCTCCCCCACTCTTGTAATAACTCCGGGGGGAATTTTGCTAAAACCAAATTTTCATGTTACCCCTTCAAGTTAGGTGTCTGTCGTACCTTCCTTCAGATTTATACCGGTAAACATGAAAACTAGGTATCCTTCTCAGTTTTCAAAAAAATGCAATGTTTCATCATTAATCATGAGAACAGAATTTTAGTCATGGAGTCTAAATTACGCAATATAACCGCCAATGAATCATATTTCCAACTTGTTTTCCTCCTTTATGATCAGAGATCAAAGGAGAAATGATTGAACTCAATACTTTGAATTGGCCCATAATTGAAAGAGTTGCATAAAAAACAATGTAGGCCTAATATGGTGCAAATAAATACAATTTGTGTTGAAAAACAATAAATCACTCACCGCAAACAACAAGTTGAAGAGGAAAAGTAAATATTTGACACAACTCATTCCGAACGAATCCATCTTGAAAGATGCCTCAATTACAATATTACAGTATTACCCTCTTGAAACACTGTTGGCTTTTCAATTTACTGTTTCGTCCTTTTTAAAATTCGGAACAACAAACTCAGAATTTTCTCAGGCAAATCGATTGTCTGAGATACGTTTACCGACAGTCTACTAATTGGAAACAAAAGCACACTACTGAAATGCAACTGATACGGCGAACTGACAACTACTTTGCAATACACAGATATACAAAACAAGGAACACACAAATCTGTTGTGTCCTGTCTGTGCTATACAATTCTTCAATGTCACTATAACTATATCTATATAGTACTTGACCTGGGTGTTTTGCTCAGTCAGCTGGCATTGTGCATTTTCCCTCAACATTGATTAAATTCAATAGGTCAGATTCGCCGAGTATAATAAAAAGTATCTATTTTTGTGAATTCAAAAGTATTCATTCTCCGAATACTTCCTTCATTTGTAAAAAGCGTCATTTTTATGCTAAAATCCAATGGAATACACTCTAGACCAAACAATATTGAGGCTTGTAAGTTTACTAGGTTGGTCAACATGAATAGCCGCCAATTATGAATTGATGTCGAAAATTCAAAATGAGCAGGAATCAACAAATCAAATTTTTTCTATAAAAAAACGTATTGTTTTAATTAAAAATACACATTTAATGAGAAATAAGAACACTCAGATATTATTTCATCAGTATCTACTCCTAACAAGATTTTATTGTACCAATTGAGGGGAAAGAATTTAAGAAATCTTTCCTGTTTTTTATAAAAACAGAAAAATGTACTGTACTAGACTAAAAAAGAAATATAGAAATTTTTCAAATATGTTTGTAGACTTATAGTTTTTTTTAATTTACCTATGTTTTTTACAAAATGTAGGGGCAAGTCATTGATATAGTAAAAGTAAGTCTAGTACTAACAGAATATACAACTAAACTTCTGCTCTCAAAGAGCTATCCGAAAAGCAGAGGGAGTGTGGATGTTTGATCAATAATTGCGTGAAGTCTGATAAAAATATATGCCTTTGAATTCATGAGGAGGAAATACTTCTTGATAAGTTTTAAATTAAAAAGTGATCGATTATTTAAAAAAAATTAAGGTATGGCCAAGTTAATGTATATACTTTGAATAAAAATCCTATGATATGTTCAAAAGTACCTCTGATTTCTAAATATTCTTGTCTTTAAAATTGGACAGACTAGTGCTTTTTCTTCAAAAATGTGGGATCAACATACCGTACACGTTTAATTTATAAGTAAAGGTTTTCAACAGTAGATTAGTAGTAGATTATCTGGAATATTAAAAAGGAGTAGCCTACCTCAACTTTACATGTTGCTACAATTTCTTGAGGGGGGGTTGGTTTAACAAGATTTTGTTAGTACTTGATGTCCATTAAACTCTGTCAATAATATATTCTACAACAATAAACCATTCAGGTGCATAATAGGACATAGCATTCTCATTTTCATCAATTAAGCAATTGTTATTATTATCTTATAATTATTATTAATAAGTGGATGTTATTGTTTCCGAGGAAATCTGCAGCTGAATAATGAAGAATGCATAATTTTATTTGACAAAGATTTGTATTTTCAATAATATTACCATCACCGGTTCAAGAAAAAATATAATACAATAAGTTATTGATTGAATAAGCAGGAGTACGGTACCTACTGTAATACGCATGTAGTTGTAGAACAAAATATCAGTGGAAATGGATTTTTGTCAATGTAACTAGGTAGATTATACCAATACTCAGCGTTGAATCATATCTGAGAATATCTTCCTTTGTCTGAATAAATCTAAATTTTGACAATCTCATCCCGATAACTTCATCAATTTAGTAGGCTACTGTGATGCAATACTTTCCTCACTATGGATAATAATTTTGTTGTCTGACAGGCCTAACTTCTAATAGATATTAATTTTGATAAACTCCAGATATCTGATGAATGATGATTTTAGTCTGCTTTATAACTTTCATTAATTCTGTAATGTAATAATGAACTCATATAATTTTTGTATAACATTGTTTCTAGTTAAAATTAAATAATAATATGCCTATATCTAAATCTAAGCTATACACAGAAATATTATTCGCTTATGGTAAATTGTAATATTGAACACAGAACACTCTAAGAAGCCTTCATCAATCAATTTAATTCTATGTTATTTTCCATGACGTAATACTTGTAGAAAATTCTATTAAATTTACAGTATTTAACTGTAAATAATTGAAATTTCTACTTACATTATTTGACAAAAATGAGACGCATTTCTCTCCTTATGATCATTTGAGAATTGATTATCAGGAGTGAAATGCACCCATTTTTTGTCAAATAATTCAAGTGAAAATTTTAATTATTCTCAGTGAAATATAATACCTACTATAGTCGTTACTTCAATAGAAAAAATAAATGCTGTTTTTCTGTTGCAGGGTAATTATTACAGAGAGAATGTTTAAAATTGAAACTTCTTATTAACAGCATGGATTATTTGTCTCTGAGGAGCAGTGATATTTCGACAAGTCAGGAATCTCGAAGGCCCGTCGAAGAGATCCTCGATTTACTCTCAGATGAAAAATTCACTAGAGAGGCTAGAGACGACATAAGTGAAGCATCAGTTCTTACTCCACCATTTTCAGAGGTCTCAATCCTCGATGGAAGGCCGAGTTTCGGTCATTCCTTTGCTTGTTACCATTGGTCTCCGGATTATCTAGCTGTTCTAGATGAATTAGACGATGAGGAATGCGAAAATCTCTCAATTCCTTGCACATCGTGTTCGTTTTGTTCTTCATGCACCAGCGATACATGGGAGGTTTTGGGGATAACAAGTGATTTATTCAAGAAACCCAAAGATGTACCAAAGAAATTCAGACGAGAGATCGAAGGATTGATCAAATCTGGAGCGACTGGTGATGACGAATTTGATAAGGTATTTGCCGATGCGATATCTGACACAAAGTCAGAGGGTAGTTCCAGAGATTTTCAGCGGAAAACTAGGAAGAGATCCACAAAAGACTACGATCCGTTATCGGGACTCTGGAATATGTTGTCGACGTACGATGATTTCCAAGTTACCGCCCCCGGTTTCAATGTTTCCCAACAGGATAAACCGCACTGGTTGGATCAAGAAGCAATGCCGTGGCAACTGAGGGAAAAATCAAGAGTGAAGTGCATGAATTGGCTGGCAAAATATCATAAATAGTTTGATGGAGTTTGAAGAACTTTATGACAATATAGACACTGAATGAAAATACTTGAAGTTGTCAAAACCAAAAATTTATTAAAACAACGAGATAGCGATTTCGGTTATTATACCATTATGATTATCAATCTCTGGTAAACTCCAGTACTCTGGCTGCTCCAGTAGAGTACTCTATAGAGTTTACCAGAGATTGATAATGGTGTAACAACAAAAATCGGTATCTCGTTGTTTTAATATTTTCTTTATTTTGAAAACTTCGTCTTTTTATTCAGTATGGATTCAACTACCACAATCACCTTCAGCACTACTGCAGAGAAACAATACAGACACATTACAATAAAAAGTTGGGTGCTCCCAAGTTTTTTCCAATGAATGAGAACTTAATTATTCAACGCGTTTTTTAAATAAAACATTTCAATCATTATAAATCACGTGATTTATTTACCACATTTCACATGTATGTGTTCAAATAAGACCATTTGAGAAAGCGATCAAGACACACCGTATGTGATATGATGGAAAATTTATGCATTTCCAAGAAAATAACTAGTAAAAAATCTTCAATTACCGTACTGAATTACAGTATCTTTGACTTAACTTTTTTAAAGTCAACCCCCAATGTTCAAAATCAACAGGCTTCTTACTTTATATATGAAGATGTTATATTCCAAAATACAAAAGTGCACGATCTTCAGTTTGTTAGATATCGTACAGACAGACAGACAGACCCTTCTAGAGAGGGTAAGAGAGTACGATCGCATTGAGGCCCTGTCGGGTCCTTAATAATAATTATTCAATAATATAACAATTTATACTTAAGAAGATTACATAAATATACAGTATTTAATCATTATTGTCGTATCCATGTAACAATATAACTTACAAGTTATTGTAATCTATATTAATAAAAGAGAGTTGTGTCTGTAATAAGTTATTGTAATAAACAAGTAAATGAAGGAATATAAAATAGTAGGAATATTGAATTATTCCATTTTCCTCTTATCTTCATAATTTACTTTAAATAATTGTATCTTACAGTACAATCTATAATTATCAAATGATTCTATTCAAAATGTAACTTACCTATTAAATTATAAAGATTGCTACTTAATTCTCCTCAAAGGCAGGTACAGATTAGTACATTACGGTATTTTAAATTCAAATATATTGATAAATAACTGAAAATACAACTTTTGATGCATTATAATAACTAAAATAAGAAAACTTGATACTATCAAAATATATTCAATCAACTGTAGGAGCAAATTACAATTAAATTAAAAAATGACAAGAAAAAACAATGAGGATGTGGATTTGATAAACTATTGAAGTGTCCGAATCTTCCATGAACATTTCCTGTGAATTTCTGCATTCATCTTGGCGTTTACCATCTGCTGGTGACCACATCATCATTAGTTTGATTCGATATCAAACTTGCACATCCTGCCCGGAGTATCCTTGGCCTTCTTGGAGTCTCAATATCTCAGTCTGGTGACTGATTTCCTCACGTCTGTCCAAGGCTGTTTCTTGACAAACAGATGAGTATTTTTATAACATCTTACAAAATACTCTTTTGTAAGAGTATTACAACTTATTGATACTATTTTGTAAATAATACATCTTATTGATACTTTCAAGTTGAACTGGCTGATAAAAAAGATACATGCAATTGAAAAAGATGAAAAAACTATTTTTTTCATGTTTATCCATTATTTTTCTGATACTAATTACAGTGATATTCATTTAACTTGACGCTTGGCGTTAGATAGATATTATTTCTTTGCCATCCTACTCTACGGTCATCAGCAACGTTAAGACATTATATTTATTCTTTCTAATGCCAAGCGTCAAATTAAATGAATGTCACTGTAGCTTCTAAATTGAGATTAATGCAAGTTAAAAACATAAATCTCAAATTGTAGAAAATTACATTCTCTACTTGTACAATTGGCTCAAATACTTTTTAACCCCTTTAGTCAGGAGAAAAATTGATCATAACGTGAAAAGCGGAAATCTGATGATTTTTCAACTTACAAAACCAAATGTTCTCAAATTGTGTGGATATATACTAAAGAAAGGAATATTGAAATGAATTGACCAAGCCTTGAATTTTGTTGATTTTATTTGTATAAACTACTTACACAGTAAATCCACATACATGATTATAGCACCTAGAATGCTTGTATCTTTTGTTAACTTCTTTTAGGTCAGGGTGACATCAACACAAAAACTAAAAGATCCATAAAAATTGCAGTCTTCTCAATCATGCTAATTTTTAATTCCTACCGATTTTCTAATGAGTACTATATTAATAAAGTAGTTTAAGCTAGAAACTATCAATTACTGTAAACCTTCTCAAATTGCACGTCTAGAAAAAATCGCTCGAGTCTTTTCAATGACATTCACATTATAGTCATTTCAGATATTATGAATAGGTAGTAGTTATTATAGCAGTAGTATACGTTAATCAGCTACAACTTACTTAACAATTTATTTTTAATCCTGAGGAACAGATATATAGCCATCAACTTGCTATCAATCAAGGTATTATCTACCTTATTAGGAGGCATAGTTTCGTTAATAGCTTGAAATACCATTTCAAAATTCATTCAAGAATTCGTTACAGGAATAATTTTTAAAAATTCCAATCTGTGGATATTTTTAATTTACCAATCAATGAAAATCACAAAACTGAATTTTAATACTATAATATCAACAAAGGACAATAAATTAATTTAATCACTGTTAAACTAATTTCAAATTACGACAAAGAGTAATATTTATGATTAATTGGAATTGAGAAATTAAACATGAAAAATTAATGACAATACTTTATTGATAATGTAAACTCTGCATTTAAAATTAACAAAAATTATATTTGAAGACTTTTATTCATTTCATAGGGTGCAGAATTTACCTATGTCTTCTGATCAAGAAAAATAGGTTACCGTAAAAAGAAATTAACTAAATTATCACAGGGTAATGAGATGGATACTAGACTATTATTGTGTTGGAAGAAATTTACAATGGCATTGAACATTTTGAAAATTCAACTGAAACCAATTGCTGTTATATAAAAAATATTAATGCAAATGAATCATTTCTGAAAGTTTCTATAAATGTAAAAAACCGTCTATAAGTTACAAAAACTGAATTTTAGTAACTAACCCATTTTATTTCTTGTCGGGATACGTTACAAGTTTAGGAATATAACACCTATTATTACACACACACACATACACTCACACTGTCTGATATTTATGTGAAGGTTCTGCTGTAGTAGAGAGCATAATGTTAAAACAATACCCTAACAGAATAAAAATGTCACAATGACACCAACTCAATATCCTTGTACTGAATGATTGGAGAAATTGATCAAAACATACCTAGATCAGTAGAAAAAAATAAACCATTCGAGATATAGGTGCAGTAGGCTACTAATTAAAGTTGAAGGTACTACAGTTGAAACATTTAAAGCTGAATCTTGTAGATAATTTTATCACAGTACATAAATTTCGATGTACTGAAATTATAATGAGTTTAGGTATCTCTAATGTTTTGTGATGATTGGTGTAGTAACATTATACTGTATTAAATGATGTTGTAATTAAAAACCTGATTTAGTAGTGTGTCAGTGGTTATAGTTTTACAATGGTTTTATGTGATGTGGATAAACAAGCAAAATTGACACAATAAGAATCCAGAAATAATGATAAATTAATACACAGTAGTAACTACAGTAGATATAATGATATTAGCTGAAGTGTATAATATACTGTTGCACGATTGTTGAATACCTTATTTACAGCTTCAACAGGATCACTTGAATTCTAATTCAACTTAAACATACCCATTATTATTATTACTATCATCATAAATTCAACTACAAATTATCAGTTCATACCATAGATTGTATGAAATAAAGTGAAGAAACCCCAAAATTGAGTTTTAGAAGTACAGTACTCAATTCATCTATCGATAGATTCCCCCTAGATTACGCTATACAATAAACATCAAAACACATTTGTTTTTTATCACTAAAAGCCGGAGAAAAACGACAAATGGGAAATTTATGAAATAAAAATCGAAAATTAGCTGATCAATAGTTAGGGTCGCTTTCCCCAACGCTGCTCAAGTAATAACAGCTGACGCTCAATTTTTTTTCTATACTTTTCCTATTCTCCGAATGAGGCTTAAGCCAGATGTATTGCTTAAGCAGCGTTGGGGAAAGCGGCCCTTAGTTCAGTAAATTATGGCAGCCACAAAATTTATAAAAATACGCGGTTATCGAACGAAATCGGATCGAAACGAAGGCTGTTGGAACTATGATGGGGGTGATAATTGTTTCCCAAATGATCGGTTCTTATGTCTGTACAATTTTGTTTGCAGATAGAGAAATCACGTAGCGTAGCGCTTGGTCCACAGGCGGGCGATGCGATCATGTTCTTCACGATTCTGCAAATATTGCGTTGCTATACTACCAACTAGAGGATCAGCTGCAAAAACCCAAACATCATCATTATTCATAAGACACTAGACATATGAAGACTAAAAAACTCAGTAGAAACAAAGACATTGCAGATTGCTCAAAGATTTTTGTTGTTGTTGTTGTTGTTACAGTCGAACCCAGATTTTACATAGCTTAAGGGACCAAGAGGAAATGTGTTGAATAGCAATATTCTTCAAAACGGGGATGCATGCAATAAAAACTATATTAGGAGTTATGTATGTTTCAAGAGGATTTGAATTGATTTCGTAATATAGGGGTATTGATTAAATCGGAGTTCGAAAAATCCAAGTTCCATTGTACATTATATCAAGTTTCATTATCATTATTAGTAGTTAAGTATTATCTTGAGTAGTTTCAATTAAACTAATGGGTGTTTCAAAAAGGACACACTCCAAGTTTTTAGGGAGAGTACTATTTAATTTAATGAAGAGTACAATAGTGCTATAATACATTATACTTTGAGGAAAAAATATTCTTTATGCGGTAAATATCCTCCCTCAAATTTTGAAGGGCGTAGTTTTTGAAACACCTTGCACCAACTGAGAATGACGCAATGAGCATCGAGCTCAAGTATTTGAGAAATGAAATATTTACTAGGAACTATAATATTTGATTTTACCAAGAGAAGAGAATCATTTGATTATTGTTACCGGTTGCCTAAAAAGTAGTTGAATTCATCTCTCGACACCCTCTCTATCACCCATACTATGATGTCACTATACTGTTTCTATAAAAATGATTTGAAGTTGAGATTTGCATGAGTTGCAAAATAAGTACAGTGCAGTGTAGTACATGAGTACTAGTAAGACATTATGAATCTAGTCTTGCAATATTTAGTTAAACGTCTACTAAACTACGGAACTGCATAATTTGCAAACAGATATTTTCAATAAAATACACGTCATCTTACCTGGATTACAGTCTGTTAGTAGTGAACATATCGACAGGAGAACTTTGGAGATTGTTAGAGCTGGAGACCAATTGTCTTTCAATATGTCTAAACAGATCACGCCCTGGCTATTGATGTTGCAATGATATATGCGGGTACGGAATGTTACCTGAAGAAATGAAGGAGAAATGATAATAATTTTGCACAATAAAATTAATAAACAATGCTATAATAAAATTGCTACACGTAATTAGCGCAGTTTGAAAATTAATTCAAATAAAAATTTAGCCTGTTTCATAAAAATTCAGAAGTCTTGTAGTACAGGAAATAAGGGCCGCCGGATATTGCAACTAGCACACGCACAGAACACTCAGTCGACATTTTATGTGGGCCCACATGTGAATTAAAATTTATACTTGACGTCAATAAGAAATAACAAAGATAAATAGTAATAATATTTTTATATTATTTTCTAAAATCATTTTGAAATTTGATTCAAGATCCGAATTTACTGAAATTATTACATTGATAATTGGTTAATCACACTCCAATAAAAACAACTAAAAATGTTCATCATTCAACATTAACTACTCACATCATACAAGTAAATAATAAATAGATAAAAAAGGAATAACAATGAATATAGAAAATGAAGGGGGTGATTTAAGTTTTTCATTTCTTTTGAGGGGGGCGATGGACCAGAAAAGGTCGGGAACCACTGTATTTAGTCAAGAAAACCAGCACTGCTAAATTTCCTCGTCGGATCCCAACTCAAGATAAAGAATCATAGCGGTGGCATTGTTTATGGCTGGGTTCTGGCTGTCTTCCAACATGCGGTGACAGACCTATCCGTGGGCGAGGAATTTTGGTGGGGAATGCATGGGTTGTGCGTGTGCTGGGTGCAATAATCTGTGGGCCTTACAATCAGCCAATTGAGATTCATTCAACTCAGGGATCTTATAAGTATGGAAAAAAGGTTACAGGAGAGAAACTACCTATAAGAAAGTATTCAAGCTTTTGCATAAATCTAAAAAAATACCTTAGGAGGTTTGAACGGATATTCCGGGGAGAAATGGATGTCCAAAAAGAAAACGCCACCTTCGTAGACTGATCCAGGTGGTCCAAGAATAGTGGAGACCCATTCGTACAGGTTATCACCTTTAGGTCCAGCACTATCAACATACATTACACATATATTACAACCTGAAAATTTGTTATTGATTCGATTTATTTTTCAGATATAAATAGAGCAATTATTGGATTGTGTGTCACCAATCTAGAAGCCTTGTAATGTGACCACTGAGTATCGTAGCACCGATCTTGTCACTCAGCTTAGCACTTGTAGTGTGGCCTTAGCCTAAAGGTCAATAAAAGGTACCCCATCTTCAATTTGATATAGCTTACTACTGATAGAATTGACGCTACAAAACTAGGCCTAATAAGAAATAGTCTGATTAAAGAACTTTACCTGCAATTTGGTGGGGGATCTAAAGTGATTTCAGCTAATTCCTTTTGAATCCTGAAAAAAAGAAAAAGATCAGACCGGAAAAGTTTAAAATCGCCAATGATTTGATAGGAAATCTCGATCAAATAATCAAAAATACAGCAGGATCCTTTTAACTTGTCAGAAAACATATGATCGACGAGCATATGATCACAATACTTAATCTACAAATGCTGAATCTCGCAGATTATTGAAAAGGTCTTTTAAAAAGTTATTCTTTGAAAGGTCTTCTTTAAAAAGGTCTTTTAAATACTTTAAAGGTCTTTAAGACTTTCAAGTCTTTTGATTATTGTGTCGAAGTCACTGTTTAATTATTACCAAAACAGCTGATTTCTGACAAGTTCAGTGGATCGTGCTATATATATATGCTTTGGCAGAAGTAGTAGTTCGAATAATGCTTACTGTTGTACATTGATATTAAAATTGATAAAGAAAAATCCAACTTGAGTATTTAGGACTTGTAATCTAATATTGTACCTAATTGAATCATATTATCCTGAACACATTTGTTTACACAACAACAGTAATATTTTCTTTCAGGGTAGTCGTTATGTATTACACTGAATGTACTGATGAAGCTAGTCTAATGATAGAACTATATTCTTACCTAATTGAAAAAATCTCGTGATTTTTCAAGCCTTGGCGTAATATAAAAAGTAGTGAAGTTGTTCAGATATATCTATTTGAAATCTTAGACAAATTAGTACTATACTCTCACCCAGTGCTGTTTTTGTAACACTATAGGTTCCGGTAGGTGATGTTCAACATGTTGTCAGGCTCAGTGAGGAATCTCCCAATGGGAGTTTACAAAAGAAATATATCAAGGTGGCTGATTGGAAGGAGTTATCACAATGTCAGTGATTTTCTTAGTGACGACTTTGAAGGACTGTAATACCATCCCATATTGAATCTCAAGTTTTATAATTATGACGCGATCTATCCAGGAGATACCTGGCTGAAGATCTAGACTTTGGTTACTTGGATACGCAATGTTCTGAGAGGTACCAGTACAGCGTACCGACACAAAAACAGCACTGCTCTCACCCACCTTTTCGCAGACGTGCTTAGAGCTTTGGACATTTTGGGGTTCGGCTTGACTTCTTTGTTATCTGTCTTGGCGGTTTCTGGCAAAGCAGCACCTCTACCTCTACCTGCTCCGCTAGATCCAGCACCGGTACCCGACATTAGTTCTGGAAAATTCAAAGCCATAATAATATTAAGAACACATCAACTTTGGCGTAACTTATCTGTGTTAAGATGGAATAGGAATTCAGTCAAAAATTCAAGTTAGATTGGGATGTATTGAATGCCTCTATAGGCTGCGGTAAGTACGATTCCGATTGAATATTTTAAAACCAACTTGGTTAGGTTAGTTTCGAAATTGCAATCTGCTCGATACTTATTACACTTACTTATTAATACTCATTACATTAAAAAAGAGTACAAACACGTAAGTTGAATGGATTTTCGATAAGTTACGTCTCCGAGTAAACACTTTCCTAGTTCCTACACAACAGAACATAAAATCCTACATCAAACAGAATAATATAAAAGCATAATCTTAAGTCAATCAAGCATATGGGATGGAAACTCAACTGGAGAGACATCATTGTCCCCAAAATTACTTACTCATTACTAATAGAAGTAATTAGCCTAGCATAACCTTACAATTTTCTTACAACCAAAGATCAATGAAAGTTATAGACATAAACACAACAGTTGAAACTTTCTTTACCAAAAAGAACGGAGTAAATAAAATTTTAGAAGCAACTTTGTTAGTCAAGAGTTGTGGAGTAGCCTTTGTGGAATCAGAAAACAAATTAGAACATCAGTAGGCTAATGTTAAGATGACAGATCGAAGTTGGTTGCTTATGATACAAAAAACAATATCAATGACTATCGATTCATCACTAGAATACGACATTTAGTAAATTTTGACTAAGCCTACATGTCGTAAATTCCAGTGATGAATCAATAGTGTTAACTTCGCAGTTTGTTATGGATCAAAAAATTCAGAACTTCAATCTCAATGAATTAGAAGTGGGTATGAAATTGATAAAAGAAACAATTTTGAAATGAAAAGAAAACCTGTCAAGTGCTCGTTTAAAAAGTGATTTGAATTTTGATGAAAACAAAAATGAACAATTGAAAAAATACTTCATAACTTGACAATACCTACTTCAACAAATGTCAATCTGAAACTTCACCTCCAAGGATCTAACATGCAACCGTCTAGTTTGTAGAATGATAGACAAAGATATAATAACTTGAAAAATAACCCATTTTATAAAAAAAATAAAAAAGACCACACCTCTCATAAGTTAGCATCCAAAACAATGGAAATAGATTTGATTGTAAGACTATTGTGAGTGGAACAATCGAAATATAACTCTGGAATTGGGAAAAAATTATTCAATGTGATTGAGATATTAATTACCTTAGAATTGATATTGAAGTGAGATAATTATAACCAAATTCAAATCCTAATACAAGCATACCATTTCACAGAACACAGTTGACCGGGCCGGCCGCCATTTACAAAATATTTCTTCTTCTTGTTCTTGTTCTTGAGCCTAGAGCTTCTTTTTGAGTTTGCACTTTGAGAGCATATTTCACAGAAACGTTGCATTTAAAAAATAATATTGCAAGAATATTTGTGAATATTTGATATATTTGCAACTCTGAATATCCTTGAAGATAAGATATAAATATAATTGATTTTGTGAGCAAATCACAGTGTCAGATATTTTCATGCTTTCTGATCAATAATCATCAAAAAATGATCATAAATGAATTAATCATGATTTTCCCACAAAGATTTTCAAGAATATTCAATCTCAGAAAAATTTGATCTATTTCAGATTTAAAAAAAAATTAACAATGTAGAATTTATTCAAATAGCACTGCTTTCTCTATCGGTGCTGCTGTCGTTTGTGTTTGCTGTTTTGCTTTGCTGAGATCTCACTATCACGATTTGCTCATGGTGTGGTGAATGATACGGCAAAATATTGTTAAATTTATTTTGTTAATTAGTAAATCAAATAGTTCTACTATCATAGAAGTTTCAAAGCTAGACTAATCAATGGTACAATTTATTTAATGGAGAAATCAACGTGCACGCAGAGAATTGTAAACGATAATACACAACAACTAATATCCCCTGTCAAGGTCTGTATACGAACTTTTCCTATCTTTTGTAATATTTTCCTACTTTGTATAAATTTCATCATTATAGACCATAATTAACACTATATCCTGTTATTACTATACATTTTACAAATTCCATTATTCTCATTGTTATTTGTTTTTGATAACGACTGTTTATGAACATGGCAATAAATCTTATATAGCCTAGGCCTAATATCAGAATTTGTAAGTTCATTCAAGTTTTATTTTTTTAATTTATTTCTTACTTCATACAGTATCATACATTTAAGGAGCCTGTACAGTTAGGACCTGATTCGTCTGTATATTTCAAGGGTAATTTGAGGCCTAGCATGTTTCTTGGGGCGGATCCTTCACCGTGAATTCATTTTCTCGTCGAATAAGAATTTTACTTCCTCATTTTTCTCTTTATAGCCTACATGAGCATGAGTTCTATAGTTGTGTTTCATAATACAGCCTACAGTTCTATGTTGCGTTTATATTTAAATGATATGCATTGATTTGTTCCCTTGTTAATTATTAGCCTACCTAGCTTTCTTGCTGAACTGAAATTAGATTTGCTTAAACATCAATTATCAAAAATAAAAAGAATTCCGTCAAAATCCTCTGGCACGCTCTTGCCTTTGAGAGTTATGTGCTTGTGCTTATATCGATTCTATTGAATAAACATGAGGAGCCATAAAATCCACTGAGGGACCAATTTTATCTTTTGTAGGCTCATGTAGGCACTACTCAAACAATAATCCAATTAACAAAAGTATCAATGCTGAAGTTGGGTTCTGGTTTTTATAGTTACATACTCATTGGTCTCAGAATGAGAATTCTTAGACCAATTTGGTTTGTTGGTGTACCATTACATCCATTGCGGTCCCATGCACGTGACAGGAAACAATTAATAGCGTTTGAGAATTGACTTTGATTCTTTATAGACTATAGTCTAACATTTTAAACTACTCAAGAATTTGAATGAGTAACCAATTTTCTGTTGTTAGTTGTATTCAAGACAGGCCTATCTATAAAATGAAAGTTTTACCGTTTGTCATCCTTGTATCATATCTGAAAATTGAATATTTTCCAATGAAGATAGTTGCTAATTCAGCATCATCTTGAGTATTTTTTTTGTGGAAACGACAGTGACTTAGTAGTTATGTATTTATTTCAAGAGATTATTGAATTCTCATAGCATGAAATTTTGAGTTTCCACTGTATACTTATATCAATGTGCTAGATTATTCAACCATTGTACAATTACCACTTTTAATGTGATTATTTTAAAAGTTAATGTAAATAATTTATGTAATAGGCTGCTACATACAACATATGCCTACTGTATTTCTAAAAATTATAAGGTAGGCCTTCCTATCAATATGTTTTTGACATAATGTATTTGTTTTCATCTTATACTTATTATTGTACTATCTTGAATAAATAAGTAAATGGATTTTGAAAACAGTAGAAATTAAGATTTGTCAATTTGGTCAAAAATAGAAAACATGATCTCCAACTTTCGACATAGTGCCAATCTCACACATCAACATCCAGTTCTCATATATTTCAATAGGTTTCTGAGTGCTTACTGGTAATGTTCCCTATGGCAATGGATGAAAAATGGTTATAGTATTTGTCAATTTAATATACTGAATTTTTACTTGTTTGGGCTTTTGTCTGTGAAACAATCTCGTCAGTTCTATTTTCAAATATTATATCAAAGTGGACATTATCAGTTAGTTTTAAGAAACGTCTATTGAAATATGTCAAAAATGTAATAAGTTTATGTTGATAGGTGTAATGGCGTTATTTTGAAAGTTGAAGATCATGGTTCTCAATGTTGCTCAAGTATCAAGATCCTCGTTGATTGGCTTCTTGAATTAATAGCTAATTCGTTTTACTATTTCCCACGTTACGATTGATTATACTTGATCAGGTGCAACTATTTTTCATATACTTCATTGCGGAAAGACATGAATGATTCAACTGTTCTAAAATTTTGGGCATGGCAATATAATTCATTGACTGTGAGACGTGTTCTAAAGAAGCATTAAATCAATGCGAATTGGCGTAAACACTAAATATGTCAGTAATATTTTTACTTTTTAAGGTACATAAGTGTATAATTCATTGTATTGGTGAGGGTCTAATGATCAAAGAGTAATTCGAATTATAATCTCAGGTTATCGTTTGATTGTGGAGAAAGAAGATGGCCAGCAACGCAGAAAAAGCTGATGCTGCTGATCCAACAGCCGAATGCAAAGACGCAGAGTTGGAAGACCTGTTGGACAGTGCTTTGGAGGACTTTGATCGACAGCCGACATCAGCTGATTCCAAGGTCAAAGACAAGGTCGCCGAAGGTCAGTCGCCGTCGACTGCTGCAGAGGCAGACAACCTCGAGGACATCTGGAGTGAGGATGCCATGAAAGAAGCAATGATGCAGTTCGAGAAAACAGTCAAGACGCTATGCAACTCTTATGGGGGTGATTCTGCCGAGGGCGAACTGATGGCTGAACAACTCTCCGAAGATTTCTGCAAAATGGCGAAAGAGACAATGAGCACCGTTCTCGAAGGGTCCAAAGACAAAATGGATTTGGATGAGACTATCAAGGAAACGCTCAAGAATCTTGCCGACAACTCAAGGGACCTGCAGGAGGGTGCCGGCAATCCAGAGGATCTTATGAATATGTTCAGAAACGGGCTAGACTTGGGGCAAGAAGATGGCGAAGTTCCCTCTGATATTTCATCATACTGTTGCAAAATTGTACAGATGCTACTTTCCAAAGAAACCCTCTATCAACCGTTCAAAGAACTGTGTGAAAAGTACCCGGAATGGCTTGAAGAAAACAAGAGTAAGCTAAGCGAAGAACAGCTGACCAAATACTCTTCGCAGCTGGAAGTTATGAAGAAGGTGTGTGCTGAATTCGAGAATATGTCTGAGGACGATAGCGAGGATGTCAAATCGAAAAAGTTCAGCACAGTGCTGAAACTCATGCAAGAGATGCAGGACTATGGATATCCACCTGAGGAGTTGATTGGTAGCTCCACAATGAACATTAGCAATGAAATGATTTCAGGCTTGTTGCCTGGTGGCATGGGTGCTCCCCCTGGTGATTGTTCTATAATGTAGTATTCATATTATCAATTTATGCCTAAATTATAGTCTTCTTTTAATATTTTTTGTGTGAGATTACATGTTACCGCTTCACAGAACTGATCCAGAATTTACATTATTTTTGTATAATTTTGATCTTGTCTGAAAACGTTGAATTTTGTAAATTTTTTATAACACATCCAATTTCACTGTAGCCTTCCTTCATCAATTGAATTAAATGCTCATTCACTGTAGCTTTACTTCACCAAATGAATAAAATGGTTAAAAAATGTCTACAAAATGTAAAATTTTACACAATTTTTTACAATGATCTTAATAAAAACTTACACGGTTCAAAGTAATAAATAATATTCATAATCTTTTGAATTAGGTATGAAATCATCAATAAATGTAATTCAATTATAAATTTATCATTACTATATTTATATAGTTTGTTATCAAATTTATTAAGATTATTCCCATGATATTTATTTAGAACTGAAGCTTACTTTTTTATAGTACTTGAATAAGGTTTCCAATTCATGTAATTGACATGATTGTGATGAAGTTTAATTTGTAAAGAAAATATAGTTCCAAATTCAATTTTCTTTCTACTCGAAAGAATAGGAACATCTAGATGGTGTTACTAGGCTATTAGGCAATACTCATTTGAATTGACTATATCTTTGATTTATCAAGATGAATTATTATAATATTTATAAGCCGAGTGGGTTGAGTGCTGGCTTTGTAACCTAGAGGTCCCGGGTTCAAACCCAGGCCAGACCGTAAGATTTTAGCTCTAGCCACTCCTCGTGTTTCGGATGACACGCTCAGCCGTCGGTTCCGGCTGCCAAAAAACAGTCGTTAAGTCACGTCTGAGACCCTGAACTGATCAGGAGTGACCTGAAAACTCTGACACCAGACCTGAACCAGCCAGGTTACACGGAATTACTATTATTATTATATTCAAATCTCTTGCGCCCTTGAAGTAATGTATCATTTCCAACATTCTCATTCATAAACGCATCAATACTTTCACTAATATTGTGTCAGTAAGTTGTTTTACATGTAGAGAGGCAAATTAAGTGAATTATTTACAGATCTGCCTGGTTGATTGTAACTGTTGCTAGTTTCTTAATAGTAATTACATCAATATTCTTAATCTGTATTATTATATACTTCTCTTTTGAAGTTACAGTAATTTAATTTTAATTAGTGTTGGTTTCTTGACCTTAAACTCACGTTTAACCGATTGTTTGCATATGAAAACGTTCATGTACACAGTAATAATTACATGCCTGTCATTGTAATAACTGAAAAAAAATATTTTTGTGAGAATTCAAACTCTCAAAATAGAAGAATAAATTAGTCTTTTTGCGAACATTTTTAAAATAAACGTTCATGAAGTAGATGATTCACTTCATTTAAAAATTAAAATTTTGAGCTGGCATTATAAAGTGAATCAAACTTTTCGCTTCTTTGGGCTTTCCGCTTTAGTCAATTGTTTGCATTGAAATTTGTAAACTTCTGTATTGTGTTTTTGGTTTTAGTATTTGTGAACAAGTTTCAATGTGTATATTATATTTCTTTCATTAGGTATATAGTTCTATATTATGTAGGTGATGTATACGTTCTGGTCACAGAGTTTTCTTATAGAACAGGGTTGGTTACTCATTCATATTATTATGATCTATGTTATTCAAAAATATTCAAATCAACAATTCATTGTTCTCTATTGTTTTCCATAATAATGTGATGGAATAAATATTATATTTTGATTGTTTAATTGTGTTTCATAATCAATTCTCATTTCCAGTCAACCCCTGAATGATATTTAGAATCACATAAATTGTTTTTTTCCGTGTTCATCTGATGGGTTGAAAATACTTTTCAATTCAACGATAAATATTTAGAGATTTTTGAAGAGTGTTTAGATTTTAAATATTTAGAGACATCGAACAAATTAAACTGATCATTCAACAGAAAATAAGGAAGACGAACTGAGTTGTGTAATTGAAAGTGGTTTACGTGCGTTCTTTTCTCATTCAAATATTTGTTCTGCTATTCCATCAGTCAATTCATTCATTATTTTGATTGTACAGTACTAAAAGAAATTAAGAAGACAACGGAGAAACTGTCTTGTTATATAATGGAAAAATTACCATTATATGTTTCGATTTCCATCGCAAGTTATTGCTAATTACAAAAAATTATATTTTAAGAAAACTATATCGGAGGAGAATTTTACTGTTTATTGACTCCAGAACTACAACATTGCTTCCAGAAATTGAAAAATTAAATTTAATGCGTCATGCGTGAAAATACCATTTATTTTTACCGGTATTTATTATATTTATATTATTTTCTTCAAAATTCACTAATTTGTTTGCTTAGGCTAGGCGTACACCGGTTAGTCAAGACAAGACGAGACTAGTCACAGTACTTCACATAGTTGCTTATGAAGCAACACACACCGATTAGTCATTGCATCGGTGTGTGCTGTTTCATAAGCAGCTATTTGAATTATTGTGACTAATCTCGTCTTGTCTTGTCTTGACTAACTGGTGTACGCCTAGCCTAAGGTAGGTTTTCGCTTCTGCGAATGCGCAGCCGATCTCGGTTGCGGATATTCAAAATAGCAACTTTTTCAAACAAAATATTGTACCTATTCGTATATTAAATACTGAATATTAATAAATTCAGTGAATTAACATTATTCGTACTAAATTATTCCTAATTATGCATGGTAATTATTGTATATTTCTATTTGAAGTTTTAATTAGTTAATCGTTAATAGTTGCTATTTTGACTACCTGCAGCGCATCCGCAGAAGCGAAAACCTACCACGTAGGCTACTTGACTGAGGTTGCGGGCCTGTTTCTAGTACCGTATTCAAAATTAACTCGAGGATCATCGACTGCTCCGTACTCATTTCCTAATAATAAGGACGAATTTCCATACTGTATTAGTAAGTTCGTTTTTTATTTTCCACACAGGCTGGCTATATTGAACGTTTGGATGAAAAAATATTCATCAAGAAAGGGTTGAATATTATTGGCAGAGAACATTATTGCCACATTGTCATTCCTCATGAGGTGAGTAGTGTTGTAGTATAATAATTACTCTTTTAATGTACAGTTATTCATTGTCAAACCAGGTGTTTTAGTAAAGTGAACGAAATGTATGTACATGAGAAACTGAATAAGTTAGAAAGAAGGGATATCGATACTCACATCAATAATTTATATTTTGGAACAATCTTTGTTTTATCGATTGTTTTTGTATTCCAAACAGGAGACAAAAAATATATAAACAACGTTAGTCAATAAGATTATGATTCAGAGAGCAACAAGCGAAATTTTCTCAACTTTACACTGATCTGGTAGGAATACTTGATTGTTGACTCATCTTTTTTGTGATATACAAACCCAAATTATTGTCTTGATGGGCATCTCCTTTCCGTGGATATTAGAGTATTAATTTCTGTTGAGGAATTTCGTTTTTTTAGAGACATCCCTGGAGAAAGGCCAAAAAATGAGGAACTGGTAGATTGAGGGAAAATAAAGTATTATACAGAGGGGTGCAAAAGTTTGAAGGATGACAACTTTTTATAGAAGTAGATTTATTGATACAAAAATTAAATTTTAACAATCTTTTAAGAAACATAAGTTGACTTGAAAGTGTTGTAGGCCTACTTGACAAAGGAAGCCCTCTTCTGTTCAAACTGTTTGTGCCTTCAAGGTCAACACACTTCAGTATACCTGAATTCTATTCATCTCTGTAGGCTATATTTTATTGAGTCTTATCCAAAAGAGATAGAATTATTTATTATATTTATATAATTATTACTGACATGTGTAATATTTGGAATTGAGACTGCAAAAGTATCAATTATGTGAAGTTTTCATTTAATTTACCAATTCAGAAGTTGAACACAAAAGACATATTTCAATCTCAAGAAAAGTGGTACTGTACCATTTTTTCACTTCAAACTAAGGGGGACCTTGTATCCATATAATTGCATTAAGTAACCTCTTTAATGGCGTTCAACATGTTATGACTAATGTACAGTAGGTCAACTGTAATTAAAAATTATATCTATTGCAGGCTCTTTCATCCAAACATGCATTGATTTATGTTGAAGACGCAGAAAAGCATTTCGTTTGCGACTTGAAAAGTACAAATGGAACTAAGGTGAACGATGTGAGTGTATACTTTTATCTATCTTTTCATTCTATAATATTTCATATGATCTCATTCATTTGTATTGTAATGGTAATTCTATAGATTGAAAAGACAATTTCAAGTTATATTTATTATTGAGTTTCTCATGTGAGCGCATAGAAAAACATTAATGCGTTATTTGCAAGTGAACTATTCATGAGCCAATAGCAATACAGACACATTTTCAAGGTGTAATGTCCTATTTTATTGAGGGAAAGAAGACCTTTGAAATGACAGAAGATTTTTTTAGAAGACGTCGTGTTTGTAGAGTTGACTAGAATATTTTCTCTTTACTACCTATCAAGATGGTATATTTCTTTATGGAATATCCTACATTTTAGATGAGTGATGATGTTTGAAACTCACAATTTTGATGTATATTGTCAGGGTATTTACTAAGGGTTATGTCACCTCCTACCCAACTATCCATAATATGAAGATACGTATCAAACACTTGCTAAAATGAATTATTGTTTCTCAGACTAAATTATATTTTGTCAATCTACATTCTATGAATTATAATAAATTTATAAATCTGTAATATGAAGACATGTTTTAAGCACTTGCTAAAATGAATTCTTGTCTCTCAGACTGAATTATATTTTGTCAATTTACATTCCATAAATTAGGTTACATGTCATTAAATCCTTTAGTGACATTTTCATAAATTGTTTGATTGTGGTTTTTCAGGAATTAATTGCTAATAATGCATTCCACCCCTTGAACGATGGTGATACAGTTTCATTCGGCGGCTATGAGGTTATATACTTCAAGGTAAGCAATTCACTAATTTCTTGTCTTCAGATTTGGCGTATTATAATGTTTATAGTAATGGGTATTAATTTCACAAGAATATCAAGATTTTATTATGTTTAGAGTAAGTGAAATTGAAGTTGTATTAAATCAATCATTTTCATTTTATTTGTTGAGGATAAACAAATACGTTTTCCTTTTCAGTTGGCTGATGGTATTGGTGGTGTACTTGACAGGAGTGCAGATGGTGAGTTGGATATTATCTAAATTATTCTAGAAAGGGTTCTCAACATAGTGAGAGTTCATTTGAGTAACAGTATTTTTCATTTCCAATTTTTGTTCTGCCTGTTATAATTTGTAGCATTTTCCATTGTATCACCCTACCACAAGTCTCTGACTCCGGTCACAGACAATATATACTGCCTATAATACGTTAATATTTCTTGGATATAGACCTATAGGTATAATATCTTTTGTTTGTGCTCCGGTGATTATTAACATAGAAGAATAGAAAAATAACCTTCGTGATGCACTATTTTTGATACAATACTCGTTCTATACAGTAAGTGAGTAATCATAATAATATTATTATACTTCACTTGTGTCCAACAATTATTATGAAAAATCCAATTTAATTCTCATTGAGGACTCTCACATCTTTTATTTTTATTATTCCCACCAAAGCAAATTTCAACTTGAAGTATTGTTCCTCAAAGGTTTTTAAAATTTATTGGCTTTTCACTTTTTTGATGAAGCTCTTATTTGACTTTTCATTCTCATGAATTCATTCCCATCTTCCCATGTTTGATCATTATCACTTTAATAATTATTAATAATTGATTAATTGATAATCAATTTTCACTGCTTTGCCACCAACTTACCAGAGACTTTATAATCAATGATTAAACAGTCTGTATAGTGTATACTGTACATATTGTACATACAGATTAGTCTGTACTGTACTGATTTTATTGTATAATCACTGATTATATAGTGTGTCTGTACACTAACTATTCAGTCTGTTAATATATTTTCCTGGCAGATCTATCGAGATTATGTACAATTTTGATGTGATATTATTTTCTTTAAAAATTTTCATTGTATGTCCTTTTTTCCAGATATCCAAACAACTGCTACACAAGCAACTGAAAATAATGACACGAATCCTCTGGATGATTCATTTGAATTTCCAGTAAGTTTGAAAATTAATATTTTATGTTTTGAATCATCTTTCATTATTGTTATTAATATAGGGTACTATTGTATATTTCCACGAAAGTTACTGAACATAAAAGTAAAAAATGATAGACAAAACTTTAATAGAGCAGAATGGATGTCATTTTTTTGCTCTATAGTTGTTTATTGTTTAGTAAGTTTGAAGTGATACAGTGTGTAGGATTACGCATAAAACATCACCTTCTCTTTACATACATAAATTTATTGTTGTGTGAAATTCTGAAATGTACTTCAATATCTTGTTCTTTTTTCTTATTACTGATTTTTTATGTTGTTAGAAAGATTTAGTTTAGTTGCTATTGTAGCAGGCCAAAGAACGGCAGACCCTTCCTCAAGCTCGAGCTTGCTCTTTTGGGGAAGCAGTTCTTTACGCTTTATTTTTTATAATTGTGATTAATTAATTTTTGCTGTATATTTTTCAAGATTTATTGTAGGCTATTCCTGTTATGAGGAATAAATAAATTTGAGAAATTAAATTAATTTTATATATTTTCTATTTCCAGTCGGCCAGTGAAGTGGATGGAATTTTTGAAGGAAGTACAAATAGTGAGTATCTGAAACTTTTTCTCTTAAAATTTTTCGCTCTTTATGAAATTGAGTTTCTTACCCTTTGACAACGAAGACGAATGAACTCAAATGAACCTGAGAAGTACTTTATAAGTACATGAAACCTATTTTTTAGGTCCACACTTGGTCGATTTTATGTGCGACTCAAGCAAGCTGCATATGCTTGAACATTGGCCGCATACTGTGCAGCACACAAAAATTCTATTCAGCTCCAGTCAAATTTTAAGGCTTTCAAGTGAAAACTTATCAAACGTATATAGATTTTTGGTATTTGCTGAGAAAATAAAATCAAAGGAGAAACTCTATTCGATTGTTGTAATTCAATTTGCATCGTTGAGCCTTTGCAACAGTAGCCTACTGCTGTTGAAAAAGTAATATCACATGCTGTGCAGCACACAAATGGTGACTAGAGGTGAATAGCACTTGTTCGATTTTGAAATTCCGCAGAATATTCTTGGTGCTATTTTATTGATAAAATGAAATATTCTACGTTCATAATCTTTAGCCTGGATTCATATTATAAGTAGTAGCCTATAGTTTTTATTTTCCTTTCCTCATCTCATCTCCTTCTTCTTTGTTGTTTGTCTTTCTTGTTTATTGACGGTCAAATGCTATTTTTATTTATTTTGTTTTGAATTTTTTATATGTATATTGATTTCATCTGTATTTATTGTAAAAAGGAAAAATAAATTGAATTTGAATTGAATAACTCTTTGTTGCAGACTTCACAATACCTGAGACACCACCGAATCAATCGACGCCCAAAAATCTGCTGTTGAATCAGACAACAGAATCACGTGTAAGTATTAGAGGATTATTTTATTTCAGTACTTTATCAACGTCCGAAAACGAGTTGAAACTAAAATTAAACTATTCTTATCAGGTCCCGATTTGAAAAAGTGACTCAAATATTTCCTACGGCCCCTTGTCTAATATGGGCCCAATGCTAGGTTGCATCAAAACCGATCTATTTATGCTACTTAGGATCAGTATTCTTACTTGACATTTTGCTTATCCTGGATTAATAAGCTATTATTAGGACGCTGAGACATCCTCCAGGTGGGGTTTCACTTCAGATGCCCACTGTGAGTGTGGACAGATTCAGACCATGGACCATCTTGTCTCACATTGCGAAGTTTATTCTTTTGATGAGGGTCTGAGGGGAGTTCATGATGCTGGGACGACATGCAGTGGCTCCATGATATTTTAAAGCCTAAATATAAATAACGCACATATCTTTCAGAATGAATATTTATAGTTGTAATTGTATTGTACTGCTTTCCTGACAAAGCAGTTCCTTTGAACTCTTTTTTCAACAGTGTAGACATGGTCTTCTAATTGGGAAACTCAAAATTCTATGTCTTCTAGGTCTTCTATGTATCTTCTATGTATATATTTTCTAGTATATTGCAGGTCTCCATCTAATTGTATTTCTTGTTTTCTCTGTTTCAGGCAAGCACCTCATTCATGAACACTGAAGAAGAATCGTCCTTAAAAAACAATTCCGAGGCATCTTTCAATTTGATGCTGGAGGAAACTTATAACTCTGACACGATGTTGATAAATTGCAGTGACAAGGAAACAACAAAACTCGTAGTAGATGAGCCAGAAAAAGATAGCGAATGTCCAGAGCCTGTGAAAGAACAAGAAATTCAACATGATTTATCATCAGAAACTATTGAGAAATCAAAACCAAACGATCCTCCAGATGAAGCGGATGCAGATACCTTACTGGTAAATGAAGATGTTCTCAGTGAAAAGGAGAAAAATCAAACTGCAATTGAAAACTTGTGTACACAAGTTTGTGATGACCATGTAACAAATATATATGCAGGGGTGCCACAACAATCTGTTGGAGTGACCGATGATACCATGAATGTTTGTCAAGAACATTCTAAAGAAAAGGAATCAATTGATTCTGAAAAGTGCCTACTTAATCTAGAAAATCATGAACCTGCGAAAGAAACGTCATCATCAGATGATGAAGATTTAAGTTTACTGAATGAAGATTTATGCAGCTTGCCTGCGACACAAATATTGCAAAGGAATGTCCCCATAAAAAAGTGCACCAGAAAGGTTATTAAACAAGCTGAACCATTCAAAAATCTTTCAAATGGTGATAATACTAATGAAAATTGTGAGCCAAATGAACCACACAATGAACTAGAGGAAGATACATTACTGATAAATGAAGAAATTTCAAAAGAACAAACTTCAATTGAAAACTTGTGTACACAAGTTTGTGAAGATCAGTTATCAAATGTATATGCAGGAGTACCACAACAATTGGACGGCTTGATGGATGAGACCATGATTGTTGGTCAAGACGATTCCAAAGAAAAGGAAACTGAACGATCAAAAATTATTTCAAATGGTCACAATACCAATCAAATTGTTGAGAATTCTAAAACAAATGAACCCTCTGATGAATTAGAGACATTACTTATAACAACTGAAATTCCAAGTGTAGCAAAGAATAATTCAATTTCTATAGAAAACTTGTGTACTCAAAATTGTGATGAGCAGACATCAAATGTTTATGCAGAGGTACCACAACAATCTGTTGTAGTGACCGATGAGACCATGAATGTTTGTCAAGAAGATTCTAAAGAAAAGGAATCAATTGATTCTGAAAAGTGCCAACTTAATCTAGAAAATTGTGAACCAGCGGAAGAAACGTCATCATCAGATGATGAAGATTTAAGTTTACTGAATGAAGATTTATGCAGCTTGCCTGCGACACAAATATTGCAAAGGAATGTCCCCATTAAAAAGTGCTCAAGAAAGGTTATTAAACAAGCTGAACCGCCCAAAAATCTTTCAAATGGTGAAAATTGTAAGACAAATGAAAATCATAATGAATTAGAGGAGGAAACATTACTGATAAATGAAGAAATTTCAAAAGAACAAACTTCAATTGAAAACTTGTGTACACAAGTTTGTGAAGATCAGTTATCAAATGTATATGCAGGAGTACCACAACAATTGGACGGCTTGATGGATGAGACCATGATTGTTGGACAAGAAGATTCCAAAGAAAAGGAAACTGAACGATCAAAAAATATTTCAAATGGTCACAATACCAATCAAATGGTTGAAAATTCTAAAACAAATGAACCCTCTGATGAATTAGAGACATTACTTATAACAACTGAAATTCCAAGTGTAGCAAAGAATAATTCAATTTCTATAGAAAACTTGTGTACTCAAAATTGTGATGAGCAGACATCAAATGTTTATGCAGGGATACCACAACAATCTGTTGGAGTGATGGATGAAACTATGTTACTTGGCCAAGAAGATGACAAGGAATCAAGAAAAGATGTAACCCCTCTTGGTGTAGAAAAATGTATAGTAAATTCAGTACCATCAAATGGAATTGCACAACAAGACAATCATGCATCATCAGACGAAGAAAATGCCGAAAATGATTTATGTAGTCTTCCAACACAGATTTTGCCAAGAAATTTTCCAGTGAAACGGTGCCCTAGAAAACGTTACAAACACAAGATAGACACCAATACTGCTCAAAAACCTTTGCCTGAGGAATCTTCTGCTGATATGAATGCTGAGACATTGGTAATACATGAAGATAATCATTATGAAACAGAGAAAGGAAAATATGTAGAAAATCCAACACCAATTAATCAAATTTGTATATCATCATCGGATGATGAAGACGCCAGTTTACTGGAAAACGATTTGTATAATTTACAAGCAACCCAAATACTACAAAGGGTCCATCCAGTAAAGCGTTGTACCAAAAAAATTATAAGACCAATCAAATCTAAAATTCTATCACATTTGGAAAAAAATTGTGATAATATAGTTGCGGCTGTTAAACCGGTCACAAATATTGAAGATCTTGGATCTAGCACAGACGAAGACTTCTTTCCTGATGACATGGTTCTGGACACAAGTTTAACGCCTAACCAAACAATCTGCAATGATAAATCCGTATCCTCTATTAAAAAAACACCCAAAACAGTAGTAGATAATTTCAAAAGTGATTTGGTGACTCAAGCTGTGTGTTCAAAACAGATTCCTAGAGGCACTGATCATCAAGTACTGTCTTCCATTGGAAAGTGTAATAATATGGTTTCGCCTCCAGCAGAATCTATTAGTCGAATTCCGGATTTTCTTTCAGAAAATAAGATTTGTGTTCCATCTTCAAGTAAGACAATAACAACTGAGGTAGAAGACGTGAAAAATGATTTGTTGACACAGGCTCTATTTGTGAAACCAAATGTTCCAAGTAAAATGAAAAGCAGCTCTGTTATTGGTAGTCCCAGTGAGTCCAGTGTTGAAACAATGAGCCAAATTCAACATTTTATTTCGAATAATAAAATGTGTGCTCCGTCTTCAAGTAACAAAATAAATACTGAAGTAGAAGACGTGAAAAATGATTTGTTGACACAGGCTCCATTTGTAAAACCAAATGTTCCAAGTAAAATAAAAAGCAGCTCTGTTATTGGTAGTCCCAGTGAGTCCAGTGGTGAAACAATGAGCCAAATCCAAGATTTTATTACAAAAGACCCATCTTCAAGAAAGCAAACTAATAATGAGGTGGAGGATTTGAAAAATGATTTACTTACACAGCCCATTTTTCTAAAACCAGGCCCTGCTTCTATCCAAATTAAAACCAGTTCCGTTACCAATACTTCCAGGGAGTTAGGTACTGATGAAATTCCCTTGTCACCTCTAAAATCTGTTGAAACAATGAGTCAAATAAATGATTTCGTTTTGAAAAATGTAAGCCGGAAAGAGAAGAATACCTCTAAGAAAAAGGAAACGGAAGTGGAAGATTTGAAGAATGATCTTTCAACACAAGCTATATGCTCAAACCCGCAACAAACTGATCCATCAGTTATTGAAAACCCCATCGAAGCAGATGAAATTCCTGGTTCACCTGGACGTGTGGAATCAATCAGCCAGATACAGCAATTTGTTTCCAGGAGCAAAACACGTTCCTCGTCTTCGCCGAAGAAAAGAGAATCGGTTGCCGTCGAAAGCGAAATCAACTCCAAACCAAAAAGGACGCGGGCACCATCGTGGAAAATGAAGCTAGCCAATGAAGACACTTCAAACGAAGTCACCGAAAAGCCGGCACCAAGAAGGGGTCGACCGAAAAAAATCATCATTGATGATGACGAAATCGACGACTCATCCCCCGAAGTGATAATTACCAAGAAGACTAGTAGGCTTATGGAAACTAAATCCGAAACCAGTTCACGGAAATCAGCTGATAACAGGCGGGGTAAGAGAAAAGCCGACGTTAATACCAAGGAAAGTGAAAGTAGTAGTGGTAGTAGCAACGCTTCAACATCCAAGTACCCCAAATTGGAAGTTACTAAATCAACTATTCCTGCAACTAACGACGACATGGATCTAGATATAGCCGATATGATTAAAATGAGAAAACGTAGCGCATCGATACGTCCCGGATCTTTACACCCGGTGAGTACTACATCCAAATTTGTTATTACTTCTGTAAGTTTGTCTCTCTTCTATTGAAGAATGATGTATTATGTATTGGTTTTTTTTGTACAATGGGTCTCCTCAGACCTAGCACGCAACTAATATACCAATCAATCATCTCAAATATGATACAGTAACTTGAATTATGTTGTTGAAATATGTTCGTATGGCTTTTTATCGGTAGGGAGACCCTTAAGGGTAGGTTCCACCTCGCCTTATTTTTGTTTTGGTCACCCATCCAAGAGCAGTCTTGAGTGTTCGTGACCATATCGGATAACAGTGTGATAATAGTGTTTGTGTTCATTACCTTAGAGCACTTCTCAAAGAATATTAATTTGCAGTTATGATTTGCAGTTATGTAGTCTGTTACTTTTTTAATACTACTTAATTACTTTATATTTTTACTTACTCAAATTTATTACTCACTTATATATTAATCACTGAATGGAACACTTTTAAACTCATGCAATGTTACAGAAAAAATTAAAATAATAATTTTGGCTCTATTATTAATAATTATCATAAATATGTTTATCATGGAAAACACATTGAAGTACTTGAAATTGGTATACATTGTCCCAGTCTTTTTCAAATTTATGTCATATCTGTGATGAAACTGGTATCTCTTGTTTTTGACCTCCAAACAAAACCGATCGAAATTGAGTTTCATAACAGGTTCTAGATATTTATGATAGAACGTTGAGGGAGAATATCATTATGTGTATGATAACATTATAAGTACCTAGGCTCAATGTCTACATTGCCTGATCCTGAATGTACATTATCCATTCACTGTTTTACTTATTAATTAAAATTGGAGAAGAAAATGTTCTTTAAACCTTTAATCAAGTATATATTTTTCCAGAGTGAAATGAACCAGTTCAGACATCAGAATGTCATTTTTACGTTTATGAAGAGTGTTGAATTGCAGAATAAAGTGAAAAAGTTAGGTATGTATCAATAAAAATTATTAATATTTCATTTTTACTTGAGCTTATGTATTTTGAAATAATGGATTTAGATTAGGATTTTAGAATTATGTATGCTGATAATCTTGTTTCAGATAAGATCTTTATTCGTCACTACACAAAATGCTAATAGTCGATCAATCAGATTAGTAATGAATAATTAATTCATAATAAACAAACAGAATGGAATGAACTGCTTCATACATTGAACATTATAATTGTGGTTTGCTTACTATTATTTTTTTAGTATAGTGTTAGGCTTCGACTGCTCAAATTAATAAAATACAGTAGCAACTATAAGTATGTACACTATACTGTAATAATTTATCCATCATTCAAAATAATAGCACCCCAAGAACTTTTTAAAATTAACCAACTTTCACCTAATTCGCTTGTATTGTTGCATTACTTATCACATTTTTAAAAAGTAATGTTATGTAGCCTTCAACCTATATCTTCCTTATTAAATATTTTCATCTTCACTAGTCACGAATAAATAATAAAATAAAAATAAATGTGTTCATTGATGTTCAATACTTTACAAAAAAATTAAAGTAGATGATAAATGTTAGCTGCTATTTAGCCCATGGATTAAAACCGTCCGGGGGAAGGAGTTAAAATTCAAATACTCTTTAATCCACCAAAATTCAGATTATAATGAATATGACACTTGAAATTTATAGGATTACCCCTACAAGAATATCTATCTGTGTGTAGGGGTGAATACATTTGGAATGAATATATATAAGGTGAATAAGTCAATAGGATTATTAATAAATAATAAAAATGTTTTTTCAATGTCCAGGCGGAACTATTGGTACTTCACCGACAGACTGCACTGTTCTTGTGGCCGAAGAAGTGAAACGATCTGTGAAGTTTTTGTGCGTTCTTGGTTTGGGAAAACCGATTGTGACACCCAAGTGGATCCACGACTCATTTGAGGCCAACTCTTTTCTTGGTAGGAACGAAAGCTTTCTAAATTATCTTTGCACTTTGTTACAATTTTATTGCTAGTTAATTTCCAACAACCTCTTGTTTATTACACTGCTTGTAATGAAATACTCATTACAATCCCTATAAACTTTATAATTTTTCTTAATACTTACCCAATTCACTCACGTTTGATTTGACAAACAAAAAAATTAAACTAGATTCTTATAATTTGTCCAAGAATTTGGTTGAAATCAACTCGATTTTTTTAGGTTTTCAATTTTTCGTGGGCAAACCATATTTTTCTGCTTCAAACTAGTTTTTGTTGAAGCTTGGAATAAGCTAGAATGTTTTTAAAATCTGGTTGTTGGTTATTTATTGCAAATAACAGATCATTTGTTATTCATTATTATCTATTTATTTACAAAACGTAACCAAAATCTTTTTCACAAGTAGGCTTGTGTTTGGACTTCCATTCCTTTAGTATACTTCCTTATTTTTGGAAAATTATAAATACCTCATGAATTAACATGTAAAAATATTTCAATTCAATTTTTGACTCCAATATTCTCATAGTATTTTCAAAACTATGAAGACGCTTTTTATGAAAACATAAATATGTTGAAAACTATAAATTCACTTATAGTTGAGAACTTACTAGGTCTTTCCGAGTTAATCTAGTGCAATCTGAATTTTGTTTTCAGTTTATGTGATATATTTACAAGCTCATCGTGTATAATATTACCTTTACAGATCCGATGAAGTACGTGTTAAAGGACAGGAAAAAAGAAACTCAGTTCCAGTTTCAACTGGATTGCTCGCTGAGGAAAGCGAAAGAATCGCCTCTGTTAAAAAATTATTCAGTATTTGTCACCCCGTCTGTGAAACCACCTCCTTCAGAAATGAAGGGTGAGTTATTAATTTATTTGAATTATTACAATGGAGTTATTATTCGCTCACGACTGTTTGTTATGTGAAAAAACGTTTGTTCTAATTTAAGTAACGTGATAATGATTTAAAATTAGAAAGATAGTTGGAGTGAGATGGTTGCATTTTTAAAAACAGCCGATGATGTGTTGGTAATAACATGAAACCATGGTCCTGTCTCAAGTGTAAATTAATAAAGTGAAATTTGACGAAAATCATTTCTTTGTTCTAATAATAAATGAAATTATAAGAATTCCACACAATATCACGAAAAAATACATCAATGTATTCTTCACTGTTCATTAAAAATCTTGTCAAGACACCATCACGCTAAAAATTGAAGAAAAGTCTAGAGCCGGAGCTAAAAGTATGCAAGTATAACTTACTGATAAAGTTTGTTTAAAAGTTTGAAATGAACTGTTTATCAGGGCACATTGATTGATGGCTAAAAGATACAATAAATTTTGAACTATTTTCTTAAGTAAACAAAAATTCAACATTATCCAGTAAAACGACCAAGCTTTCTATCCTCTGTGAAACATAATTTTGGACTTGAGGAAACGTTGAAAGGTAGATTGATTGATAAATTTTAGAGCACAGAAAGAAACTATGGAATGATTCAGTATTTTTGGTTTCAGTAAAATAACCTTATTTTGCATCTTAAACAACTAAAGTAAACTTGTGAATTACTCAGCTTATTTCCTTCTCTATCTGAAAACATATAGATGACTGTTACACATAATAAGAAGTTTGTTTCTTGAAAATTTTGTATATGCTAGAAATGTCCCAGTGTGCTAATACTTTTTTCAGATATAGTCTGAGCTTTGTTTTGTGGGATAGGGACTTTGAAGAAAGTAATTTGTTATAAAACAATATTTATTACGAATTTAAAATTGTATAAATGTTTGTTTCAGATATCATTGTAAATTGTACAAATTTTTGTTTCAGAAATCATTGAGAGCTGCGGTGGGCGGTTTCTACCAAAAGTGCCTCTGAAATGGCCAACGAATTCAATAGTAATATCCTGTGTCGACGATGAGATAATTTATAAGAAGTGGAAATCTCGTGTCAAATCATTTCCAATTATTGAAGCAGAAGGATTAATCACAGGAATTCTTCAGCAAAATTTGAAATTTCATCAGCATTTATTGTAGAGAAGATAGTTTAAGGTAAATTTTGACTATTTTAAGGTGCTATGAATTCATTTTTGAACTTCAAAAGGCTACTAAGTCTTCTGAGATAATTTTACAAGTGGAAATAATTTTGTTCCTTGAATGCTGTTACACAGTATACTCTAAGCCTTTTTATATTGTTACTATATATATTTTTATAATTGATTCAGGATGTTATTATTAATATCTACTATTACCGTACTGATTTCCAATACAAGTGTTTTTGTTCCATTAGATTCCAAAAAAGGATGTGAAGATAAAAGTATTTTTTTAGTTTTCCCTTGTATTATATCGTAAAATAAGTAAATACATCCATTAATGTTCAACGTTCATTTAATGCCATCTTAGAACAAGCTCTAATGGCGCGGTTTCACGATACCAGTAGACGTGTAGGTTACTGACAGGCAGGTTGGTCATAATTATGATCTTCCACTCTATACAAACAAATAGGGCAATGCACACCAGTCAGGTATCGTGAAACCGCGCCATAACTGATAAATAGATAATATGTTGCCATGGTCACGAAGCTGCATGAGAAGCCTGAAGACTCTTCAGTGAAGAGTTTTAAGTTCTAGTTTTCCTTCTTCGTCTTCCTTTGCATTCAATGATTTTTTTACGGTCTGGTCATAGCTTTCAGCTTGCCCATTGGAAGAAGGGTGGTTAAGTGCCGTTGTCTTGTGTGTCACTCCATTTGCAGATAAGAAATATTCTTGAACGTGCTTGATGTGAATTGAATTCCATTGTCTGAGACTAAAACCAAAGGTAGGCCAAATGTGGCTAATAGTTTATGTGGTTCCTTAACACACCATTCTGAGAACGTATTTTTAGTGGGAATTACTTCAATTCATTTGGAAAATGAATCCACTATGATGAAATAGTACTGTTCTTGTGTTGGTCCTGCAAAGTCAATGTGTATCCTTTCCCATGGTCCTTGAGGAGCCAGCCATGGGTGATTTGGCTCCTCAATATGTTGGTTCTGTTTTAAACAACATTGTTTACAAGTCCTTACCAAATTTTCAATGTCCTTGTCTATGTTCTGGGCAAAGTTCCGTATTTGACCTGAACTATTATCGATGTATCGAATGGTGGTTCCATTCGATATATAGATTCGGTTCAAATAATCGTCAAATCGATGTACAATACCTTCTAGCCAAAGCTTTCATCTTATCCATACCCAAGTGTCCAACATGCAGTTCTTGGAGTACAATGCGTTGAAGGGTTTGTGGTATTATTACCCTACAACCCTTGAATATACATCCATTCTGTAGTGTCAGTTCATTGTCATGAAAACCCAATTTCTCAACAGATTCTCCTGTCTGCAGTGCATGTAATACTGATTGTAACAATTTATCTTCTTCAGTCTTTCTAGCTATCATCTGACTGTCTACCTGTAATGGGTCTAGCTGATTGATTTGAAAACGACTTGGAAGATCCACCAAATTTATTTGTGCTTGTTCAGTTGGGTCTTCTTATGCAAGCATACACTGGCAATATGACCCACTTTGTCACACCTTCTACAGGCTGTTTCTTTGTGACGGCAATCTTGTGCAAAATGATGTGGCGAGCCACACCGATAGAATTTCAAATGCTAATGTTTGTGATTTAGAACTACCAGTTTTGTTTTGCATTGTAAAATTCTTCTTTCTATTATTTTTATAATAATTATTTCCATTATTAATCTGATTTACTCCATTTTTAACAATAGAATTCATGTATGTACTTTTAAACGAATCTGCATGTGCTTTAGCGGTTTCGAAAACACGCGCTTGAGCTACAGTTTCTTCTAGACTCATATTCCCTAATGAAAAAGTTTTTCTTTGATATCAGTGGAATCTAACCCCGAAACAAAAGAATCTCTTATATGTTCGTTTTTATTCACTTCGGCAGTTACGCCAGTGACATACTAAGCTAAGCCTTTTTAATTCAGTGTAGAAATGATCGATTGACTCTCCATTTTGTTTTGTTGCCTTTTAAAAAGGCAGTAGCGAGAATAAATTTCGTTTTTGGTGCCTCCTCGGTACAGCAGTCTTTTTTGTCGGCATGCTGGAATTTAATTTTTATACTCGTCGCCAATGTTATATCGTAAAATAAGTAAATACATCCATTAATGTTCAACGTTCCATCTTAGAACAAGCACTAACTGATAAATAGATCACTCATGGCAACCATATGAAAGTATTAAACATGTGACCATAATTTTAAGCCTTTTTATATTGTTAAAATATATTTATAATCGATTCAGGATGTTATTATTAATATCTTCTCTAACCGTACTGAATTTCCTATACAATTGATTTTGTTCCATTAGATTCCAAAGAAAGATGTGAATATAGGAGTATTTTTTGAGTTTTCTCCTTGCTAGATTCTTTAAAGATTAACTCTTAATTTCTTATTTTTGTAAGCCAGGAAGTTGTTGTAGTTCATATGCTTCGATGATATTATTCTTATGTAAAACCTAATTGCAGGATGTCATAGTTCTCAATGTTTTAATAATAATGATATCAGTGTTTTGAACATGTAAGTGGCTATAATGCCACATTTATTTCTTCATTTGTTATAACATATTGGAATCTGTTGAGCTCCTTCTATTGTATATAACATCAATGAACTGATTAGCTTTAATCGATGGTTAATGATTATTGTTTTCATATTTTGTAAGATATAATAATAAGTTTTTGATATTAACCGATAGCTAATGTGAGACTATCATGAATTTTTTTAATTACCAAGTAATTGTTGAATACATGTGTTATACATCACTTTTTAATCTTGCTTTTTTATTTAAAGCTGAATATTTTTCAAGATATATGTGTATTTTATTTCTTCCTTTGACCTTTGACCAGCACTGTTCTTAGGCCGGGGCTCTACTAGCGTCAAATTGAAGCCGCGTTCAGCGTCCATTTGTACGCTCTTGACACTTGCCAATGGAGCCACTACACATATAACATCATAGTTACTATTTTTGAGCGTACAAATGGACGCGGCGTCAATTTGACGCTATAGCGGAGACCGACCTAAGGCTGTACTAAGAAGAAACTCGAACTGAATCAAATTCCTCATGGGTATGTGTTAGAACACTAGAAATAAAACACAAGTTGAAGTGAATTCAATTTAAAAATATTTTGGAAGTACAGAAACGATTATTGTAGAGTTAGTGTCTGGAAAATATTATTAATTCTTATCTTAAATAATAGTAATAAAATATTAATCTTCAATAACATTCAATAAAAAAATAAAAATTGATTAACATCTATTGGGATTGGGACACAGCGAAGATTCCACAAACAATTTGAGCTGATACATCAATTCTACTTCATCAGATAATAATTAAATTTCAATTTAAACCTGAGAAATCGGTCCAACGTTATAAATTTCACGTGGAACAATGTTTAAAATATGTACATTCTATTTTTCAACATTCAAGATACATACATCAAGACTTACAAAACTAGCACTTCCTTCTTATCATTTAAATTGATAATTTCGTATGATTTGTTATAAAATTATAGGGTGGAAATTCCCTATTTGTAGATTTGATATACCGTACATTTTAAAGTAGCTTATGAAACAAAAAATTATCATGTAATCCATTATCATTATTCCTTTATACATTTCAATCAATTTGTAGAATTTAGATAACGCTAAAGCCAAGCACTGATGAACAGTAGTTGAATACGCTTGAATAAAGCATTTATAACCGTTCAAGTTTTAAAGCTATTCCAGCCTTGTAGTGAATGGTGAATGGAAGTTGGTAGAAATTTGAATAATGATAATATGGATGATTTTACAATAGTTACAGAAGAAGCATTTCTCTCATTCATTAGCTTTTTATGAAGTATTGCTCTCTCTCTAGTTGACTTTGAAACACTTTAATACGACAGTTTCACCTTTCAATTATCTATAAATACTTTTTATAAAGAACACAAAATAGATTGAAATTTAAAAAATACTGATAATTTTAGTTTGTTTTCAAAAATATGAATTTTAAGAACAATAATTACACATCTATAATGATTTAATATGCACAGCTTTAATATGTTCAAAAAGAAAAGAAAATTGAGTACATTATCTTAATAATCTGCAATAATCATTATTAGCCATTTTTATATTTCTTAAAAGCTAATGGGGCATTTTGTACTGGCAGTGGAAGGGTGATTGTGATTACTGAAAATCATACTTTGAGATGATAACAATATTTGGAAGCCTGTGCGTTGAGGGGTTTTCCGTGTTATATTGTGATATGCTATCATATCAGGAATTCAACCCGGAGTTGCGAGATCTTGGAAAAATATTGAGATCAACTTAATTTATTCAAAATTCTGATATGAAACAACCAATGTAACGAAACAAACATTTGAAGAGATTTATTATTCAACAGAGAAATAAAAATCTTATTTACTGATATTTATCAGTGGAAAACAAGAGATATCCTACACAAAACTTCAACTAGTGTGATTATTACAATGTTTTGAAGAATAACTAACTATATCAGGCAGCAAAGCTATAAGAAGTTGGAGCCAGAAGAGAGCTAATGGAATAGCTGACACGAGATTACAGTTCCTTTTTGTTCCTGTCGTAGTTTTAATTTTTCACGCCCAAGGATGGAAATTCTTACATTTGATGTCTATATAAAGGATGAGAATGCCAGAGTTAATGGGGAATCGATTTCCTCTCCCATGATTAAATCATAACAGAGGGAAAAGTTGTGCTTCTTTCTTTGAGAAAGGATATTGGCATGACTATAGAAGGGGTTCCAAGTTTTGTTTACTCTTAAGAATGTTCCTGGTTAACTGTATGGAGACAAGTCTACTTTGTAAACTTACCCCACTATAAACATCACCATGAGTGCATAAAAACTAAGAAATATATGAAGTGAAAAATACATTAAAGCAGTCAAAATATGAAATAAACAGGGAGTTTTTAATCTAAAAAATAATTAACCCTTGTCACCCCCAAGATTTTTCCGAATGTTTTGATGCATTTTTCAATATTCATACTATTTATTAACTTGATCCCTGACTAAGACTGGCATATTTCTTCCTAGCATCAAATCTCATACCATGGGATTTGGTTTTTGAAGTTTTCAAAGCTTATGATGTAAGGCAATGAAACAGAATTCTGATTAGTTCACTTCTGGCTCCATGTTTTAATAGCTTTGTCTATCACCTACATCATAGTAATTTGAATTTTCTACGATTAGATAATAGTAAGGAAAAGTAATATCAGCAATCACACCCTATTTTAAAAGAAATTAAATCCTAACACTAATTTTTTGAAAGATTTACGTTAGAAAACTCAGCAGCAGCAAAGTCCAGATGTGTGGTTTGTCAACCAATCATTCTCTACATGTTGCCAAGTTAGATGAATTGCACTAAACGACTCATGAGACTATCAAAGTATTCCCAACATGAACCTAAAATACATGACATCTTGTATGATATCAAAATCACGTAGTATAAAAACAAACTAGATAATTGTCTTGTGTCATTCTAGCTACATAAACAGAATATGTAAATTTTAATGTTATATGACAACAACCAATACAAAACAATAATCACACCGACTTTTCCATTAACAGAGCCCCAAAACAATAATATATTTTTTGTCAAAATTATAATCCATTGTACGAATGTATTATGAGTTATTATAATACATTACCTTATAAATGTATAGTAAGTTGAATCCTATTTTCGAATTATTCATGTGTTGGACAGTAAAGAATCTGAATTTACAATATTTTTCACCATCTCGTCGTACAAGATTTCAACATTCACCATATCTGTAGTATGTACTGCTAAGTTCACGTTATTGCTTCCAGTGAATTGATATCAAGAAAACGTTACCGATACAGAAAAAAACGTTACAGAAACAAAATCATTATCCTTGAATACACTTTTGCCCTCATCTAGACTTTAGCTGTAGAGCAGACACCTTGAAAAAATACCTTGACAAAATAGAATCAGATGAATATGTTTCATCTTCCAACAGACACCTTCCCTAAAAAATCTACCCTTTGTCTTCCTGCTAGACAATCAATTTTTGCTTATGAATATTCTTCCAACATATAAAGTTCTGATAAAAACGAATCCTTATCTTCCTGTTTGGAATCTAGTCTTTCTCTTATATGGAAATGAGTTGTTAAGCAGACACCCTAATACATAAATCTTCTGACAAATAAGAATCTGATGACTATGCTCCATCTTCCAACAGACACAATCCCTGACAAAAACTATTCCTTGTCTTCTTATAAGACAAACAATTTTCCAACAAATAGTTTTTCATTTCTGCTGATGAATATTGTTCCAACAGACACCGTCTCTGCTAAAATCGATTCCTGGTTTTCCAGTGTTGAAATTCACCGTCAACTCTATTTATAACTCTTCAACTCTTTTAAACTTTGGCGGTTCGCGACGCCGCCCCCGCATTCTGGTTCATCTCGCCGAGTGGCTTCGGCGCCGCACTGCCGCCTCCCGACCGCCCCCTGCCACCGCGCCGCCCCCGGCTCTTTTTCGCCGTTGCCGTGCCGGATGACCGCTGCGGCGTGTTCTCTCGCTTATCGGCGCCGCTCAGTTCGAACGGCGACTCCAGGCCGTTGTTAGACGCGTTGCTGGTGGGGGCGACAGAGCCTTGTCCCTGAAAAAATACAAATTAATTAATTATGTATTTCGAAAAAAGCTTATCAATTCAGCATCATACATATTTCAAACAATTCCTCAACTGATTTCATTTGTGGGTGTATGTGTCTATTCAGAACTCTTTTTGTAAGGATCATCAACAATCACAAGATTATGTAGATGAAAATTAATTTTTTGTGAGGGTTATGCCCACATGAGCTATAGGCTTGTGCGTGGATGATGATCCTAATATGACTACCAATTTTTTGGGCAGCCGGGACCGACTACTTTACGTCTTCTTAGAAAGACGGGAGTGGCCGTACGATATACTTCTTCAAAAAGACCACCTCCCGACCACAAACAAACGACCATTCAGACAACAAAACGACCATTCTCCCGAAACCACCAGTGGTCGTCTAGAAGTTCAATTGCAAATAATTTATTCCCTTCAACTAAAACTAATATAACTTAAATCTAATAAATTAAACTTTTAACATATTATATTGTCAGTAAGCATTATTTTTTAAGCATTATTATTAAGTACCTGTCAATCTGTTAGTGTGAGTATCTCTGATACATATATACTTATGACTCCTGCTTGCCTTCAAGTGACTCTGTCACTTTGCAAGCCAGTAGTTTATTTCACTGGAAAGCTTTATTTTTCATGCGGTTTTCATTATTTTCATGAATTTCAATAAGTAGTTTGTATGCTGAAATAATTTTACCTTGCTTCTAATAAATGGGTCATCATCTTTAGTTTTAATTTTTACTTTCAAGTAGGGTAAGGTCATATGAAATTCTTGAAAATGTCGATACAATTGAATTTTATTGCTGGAAATGTATTTTGTAATTAATTTTTCTGGTGAAATAAAAACATATTCTATTCTATTTATACCATAGAGAAACCATAGCTCCCAAGCTTTCTCTATGGTTATACCAAACTAATTACATTAGGTATGGTACATTCAAAATTTATTTTACTCGTATGTGACCGAAGGAAATAAATTAAAATCTAGTGAAGCACCAACCTTATAACACCAATAACACCTTATACACAACCTTATAACACCTCCTTTTCTACTTCTCATTCTTCTTCTTCTTCTTCTTCTTCTTCTTCTTTTCTTCTTCTTCTTCTTCTTCTTCTTCTTCTTCTTCTTCTTCTTCTTCTTCTTCTTCTTCTTTCTTCTTCTTCTTCTTCTTCTTCTTCTTCTTCTTCTTCTTCTTCTTCTTCTTCTTCTTCTTCTTCTTCTTCTTCTTCTTCTTCTTCTTCTTCTTCTTCTTCTTCTTCTTCTTCTTCTTCTTCTTCTTCTTCTTCTTCTTCTTCTTCTTCTTCTTCTTCTTCTTCTTCTTCTTCTTCTTCTTCTTCTTCTTCTTCTTCTTTCTTCTTCTTCTTCTTCTTCTTCTTTCCTTCTTCTTCTTCTTCCTCTTCTTCTTCTTCATCTTCTCATATCAATTTACGGTAATTAATATGGTACATTAACTAATTACATTAGGTATGGCACATTAACAATTTATTCTACTCGTATGTGACCGAAGGAAATAGATTCGAATCTAGTGAAGCACTAACCTGGGCGGGCGGCGCCGAGTTCTGCGAGTTTCCGATGCTGCCGGGCAGCATTTTGTTGGGCTTGACGCGGGCGGCCTGCGCGCCGGGCGCCGCCTGTATGATGCGCAGCACGTTGCCAACAGCCTTGGTGCGGCCCTCGCGGAACACCATGCGCTGGTTGGGCTTCAGGTACTCGGGGTGCTTGATGAAGCGGAAGTGCACCACCGCCTTGTCGCCCGTGCGCAGGCACTCTTCCGACATCATCAGAATGGACGCCGTTTGTCGGATGCTGCCGCAGTGCACTACGAAACATGGTAGAGTGCAGATTAAATTGAAATTGAAATACTTTACTCTCCAACATAAACATCACAAGAAAATATAATTAAAAATACAATAATTGGAGGTTCCTCTTATGGGCACATGCCTGTGAGAGAGAGAAGCGAGCTGCATTACATTTTGTATTATAGCAGGATCCTTTTAACTTGTCAGAAATCAGCTGTTTCGGTAATAATTAAACATTGATTTCGACACAATAATCAATGCTGTTAATAAGAATAAGAATGTTTATTTCGCCAAAATTGCATAATTACAAAACATGAATGATACATACAAGATGCATAATAAAATATTTATAAATCTGATTTCCAGCCAGCAAAAAACCTGTGCGCAGCTGAGAGTTCATAATAAAATAGATACAAAATCTAATAATGAACTGAAAAGTATATATATAGTAATATAAATAATACAATGATAAGAAATAATCAATTGCAATTAGTCAATAATCAATTGTGATGCTTAAAAGTCTTAAAGACCTTTAAAGTCTTTAAAAGACCTTTTTAAAGAAGACCATTCAAAGAATAACTTTTTAAAAGACCTTTTCAATAATCTGCGAGATTCAGCATTTGTAGGTTAAGTATTGTGATCATATGCTCGTCGATCAAATGTTTTCTGACAAGTTAAAAGGATCCTTCTGTATATAATATTGTATTGAATAAAATGTTAAATGTCTCTCTCCTATCTTGAAAATATTTTTTTGCATGTCATCCCACACAGGCTAGGACACGAGGTGTTTTCTCAATTATTTATCTTTGGAAAAGTAATTTCTGGTTATATTGTACAATATATTTATTCTAATAATAATATTTATCTTATTAGAACAATAAGGAATATTTTATGTCGGTTGAACAATGTTTTAGTAGATGAATAGATCTATTAATCTATATTACGCCAATATATTAATAAAGAAAACGCAGTAAATTTTTTGTAACATATTACTGGTACATAAACGTTACCTGAAAATTTGTTGACTTATGTAAAAATAAACTATTTGGACCATATTTGTATTTGAATTATATTTTTGATCTTTATTGAGTACAAGAAAAAATATTTAAATTACAATTAGACATAATAATATTATCAATTTTAGTTCTGAAAGCGATTACTATCTTTGCTACCGACTTGCTAAACCCTGACGTAGCTGTCAGTCAAATTTTCTGTTGGGGTTTTGTTTTCAGCCTTTGAAGGTCCATTGAGCTCCATCTGCAAGGCAGCAGTTTATGTTGCTGGTTTCGGTCCGGCCCAGTATTTCATTTCCCCAGGGTACCACCTATATCAGGCGTCCCCATCCGCCACCTGGGGAGGCGTGCCCGCTAGAGACCAGCAACTCCACGGAAGGTTGCTTTTTATGGAGCATAAGAGGAAGATAGAAAACATGAGAATACGCTGGTTTGGTCATATGAAGAGAATGGGAGAGGATCGGCTTTCCACTGGAAAATGGAAGAGATGAGGATTGAAGGAAGGAGACCAAGAGGACGACCTCGACGACGGTGGAAGAAGACGCGGTGGTCAACGAAGTGGAGAAGAGAGGATACAGATGGCGGCAGGTTGAGGACGAACGATGGTGGCTAGACCGAAGAAGATGGAGGCATTGTTCATACCCAGACCCGGCACTAGCTGGAACGGGACACGGATATGTATGTATGTATGTAATATTATCAAATGCTCTATCACTAGCTTATGTCAGTTATGACCGGTTTCTCAGTCATTCAATAAACAGTTTATGGATCCAATAGCAGTATTGAGTCAATAACCATGTGTTTTCATATGCAAAACAAATTTATTGATTCAATAGTTTATTGAACAACTGAGAAACCGGGCATTAGTAGCTGGTTTTAAGGAAATCCTTTAGTCAGGTAAGTTTATTAAATTATGGAAATAGACATACCCATTGCTTGATAACGTGTACTGATGGTGGTGGGATGATGCAGCACAAGAATTTCCCCCTCAAACTCCCAACACGCTGTTGGATTCAACGATGGTGACACCATTACCATTCCTTTCCTGATTTGCGACCTCTTGATCTACAAAAAAATAACATTTCAATCTCAACAATGAATTGTAGAAAATTGAGTGGAATAGTTGTAGAATTTTAGTACGAGTCGACAATAAACTTTCCCATCAACAGAGTTTTTTTTAATAAATAAATATTTTGGTATGGTGAGAATTTTTGAACCAACCTGATTAAGTTCGAAAGATTAAGGGCCGGTTCATGAGCTCGGGATTTAGTCAAGTCCAACACTAAAACGGGTGGCCACCGTAGCATCGACAAACTATGAAGTAAGGGCTCTCTATGCTGCTAACCCACTAACCTGTCGAGACAAACGTTTGTTGATGCTACGGTAGCCACCCGTTTTAGTCTGGGACTTGGCTAAATCCCGAGCTCATGAACCGGCCCTTAATGCAGCATCTCAGAAGAGGTTTTAATTGGGAAATGGATTTGGAGCGTTGAAATTGAAGACCAGCCTTTTTGAGTCGCGAAGATTGCAATAAACTCTCTTATTGACTTTTTTAAATGTAAAGTGAATTTGGAATAAAGAGGTTTTTGAACCAATCTCTTCGAGCGCCAAACATTGCAACAAACTCTCTCATTAAGATAGCTTTTTGAGTGAATAATGATGATTTTGATTTAAAATGACGAAAATTGTTGAACCAACCTTTTTGAGTGCAAAAGAAGCGGTTTGTCCACCGCGGACCTCTCTGACCGCCATTCTTTTCCGATGTATACTTTTAACAGCAATGGGAACAAAATGGCCGAGCGGATCTGGGCCCAGCATCAACATGTCGTTCAATCTGATCACACCTTTCAGTGTTGTACCCGATACCACTGTTCCCACACCCTGAACGAAAATATACATACCATTATCAAAACGAGAATAATAATTCAGTAACAAAATTATAAGTGAAGAAAAGATTAGAATAGAAGAGAGTAGACTAGAAAAGAAAAGAATAGAGGAGAAAAGAATAGAATAGAATAGAGTAGAATAGAATAGAATAGAATAGAATAGAATAGAATAGAATAGAATAGAATAGAGAATAGAATAGAATAAAATAGAATAGAATGGAATAGAATAGTACTACTAATAATGGTATAGAATAGAATGTAATATTTTTATTCAATTAATATTTTATTACAGGTACAAGACTACTAATCAAGTGAAAATGACTTCAAAAATAATTGATAGATAAATAAAAATCTTAAGGCTACTTCTGTCTCTTCACAGCTTTAACCATGTTGTGAGGAACACGAATAAACTAGTATTTTGTTAAGATTCTTAGTAGGAAAGTGATAAAAAAGCAAAGAAGAAAGTGCAATATTCAACAGAAATTACTGTATTTCGAGATAAGATGAGGGAAGGCAAGGTTACAAGATGAGTGATGTTTTAAGCGTGATTGAGAAATGGTAGCCTACATGATTATAAAAACTTAGAATAAAAAATTATACAAAGAGGTATAGTATTGTAACAAAAGCTATGTCTGAGATTTGGGAAAATAATATAACATTATTATTTAGTATTAAACATTATTTGGTATTAAAATAACAGTATTATTAATGCGAAGGTAGGAGAAATGTATATTTCATAGATAATTGAAGGTCAATTCATAGATTTAAATATTAAGAGTAAGTGGTGAAGAGAACTCTCCAGTCAAAATTTCGCCTAATAAAGAATATTTTCATCTCATTTCATGAATTGTTCATAATTCACTGCAGATTGACCTTTCAATAATTTTACTTGAGATTCTACATTGCTTTATCAAAAATCGATAACAAAATAATAATAATATGCTAACTTCCAATATTTTCAATTACTTTATGAAAGTTTTCATTTTACTTGCGATTCTACATTGCTTTATTAAAAATCGATAACAAAATAATAACAATAAACTACCAATATTGTCAATTACTTTATAAAAGTAGTAGTTGAAATTCTTGAGAGTAACATACCGGAACAGAGTAAGTGTCATCAATTTGAAATTCAGCTGGCTCATTGTCACTGGATGCCATTCGTGTCGTTAACAGATTGAGAAACATTTTCAACAAGTCTAGATTTTCACCATTCACATTGGACACTTGGAATATCGGACATAATCTGAAATAGAACACAACATAACACGTTAAATCAAAAACACAGTAATGGTACTACATGGACTATCACTAAAATATACCAATGACATTATGATTCAACTAAATTTACCTTTCCGACACAAAATTAGTGGCGCTAATAACAACATCATCCTTCGATTTGACCATGACAGGAACCTTTCGGCAGCCGTGCGATTTCAATATCCGCGTGAGCAGACGCAAGGTGTCTTGCAGTACGTTCGGAGGACACATGTCTATTTTGGTCACCACCACGAATACTGGAACTGAGAGGGCCAATGCAAGGCCCAGATGTTCTTTGGTCATTCCTACCACTCCGGCATTGGCTCCAATCTGCAAGAGAAAAGAGGAGAACATTTGAAAATCGCGAATTTATAAATTTAAACTCATGAAACAACCTTCTGATTGATGTCTTTGTATGATTTAATTCTTGTTAGTTAAGTTTCATTTCGTTGAGATAATAGATTGTAATAAAATTGAGCAGTAAAGATTGAATAGTTTATAAAACTAAATAGAATAAATTGAAAATTCTCCAACGTTTTTACAGAAGAGCTTTTATTTTAGTAAGAGCATCAATAATGCTAATAATGTAAAATAAGTTTATGCTTTATATTCTAGTCTTGAAAAAAATTCAGATGAACAATAATACACAAGTTTCGGTAAATTGAGCAGTTTATTGAACTCAATAAAATAAATTGCAAATTTTTCAACTTTTATACAGCAAAACTTTTATTTATCTTGAAACATCAACGATGATATTATGTTCTTTATATTCTAGTCTACCAAAATATCATTGTTGATTTCATTTCAAGAATTTTTTTGCTGAGGATGATACTCTAGTTTTGGTAGGAGATTCTTGGTAACCATTAAAATTTCGAAATGTAGGCAACAACTTAGTAGGAGCACTCACCATTAGCATGCCAAAGTCAGGCGCATGTCCCGTCATTCCGAATACTGTTGTTTTCAGGTAACGTTCATGTCCTGCCAAATCTATGAACGTTATTACTTTCGACGATTTCTCACAAATTTTCACCCAATCCAGCGATCCATGTTCCGGCTTATTGACAACGTTACCTGAAATTCAAAAAATAGTTTTATTAAAATAATTCATAAAACAGAAATATTTTTCAAATTTATTAATTGATCAGTTTAAAACAACTACACACCAAAATGAGGGTTGAGTGTAAGAGGGGGCCGGCTGCGCCTCAACTTCGCCCTCCAAGGAAAAATAAAGGCAGCAATTCAATTCAATTAAAATTTCTTTAAACTGAGCGATTAAATCGAATGTAAGGATAGTAATATAAATGATCGTTACTACACAGTCTACAGTTGAATTAAAAATCCCGTTAGTCGAGAAGGTAAACCATCCATAATAAAACAGTTTTAGGCTAAGCCTGTTGTTTTCTCCCAAATGATATTGTCATGATTTGCATATAAATAGGCTAAATGATTAATAATTTATAATACTAGAAATAATGACAATAATTTATTCATTATAAAAAATGTGATATATATTAGTTCCACAACTATTACTTCAGCCATTACACTATTGTAAGCTTCTTTGAAACTAACTAAAATATTTCGATGTTTTCAACAAATAGGTCTTAGTGACCACTCATTCTTCATTCAAATTTTCATATTTTTTACTGTATTTAAATAATGAAAAAATACTACAGATTCAGTACCGTACTAAACGTCAAGGTTGAGTGTAAGGGAGGACTCTCTAGATTCAACTCCATCTAATAAAAAATATTTTCATTTCATTCAAATATTTTTCAACATTTTCACGAGAGGCATGAGTGACAATGAGTATTCGAATATTTATCATTCAAGCGCTTTGTTATCAATATAAAATATGTATATGTTTTTAAAAAGGTAATTGATAAAATGAATAGAATTTTAGATAATCAATTAATAAAATTCACATATTAGATTTGAATTGGTATGTTTTTGAAAGGATAATTAATGAGCGCATTCTAATGTAACCTACCGACACTATCGAATCCCAGTATGTCATTTCCGACGGAGCTGGTTCTGCCTGATTCCATTTCGTGTTTGTGTCTGAACAATTTCTGTCTGGCGTGCCCCCTGCCATTGTCCAGCTCACCATGGGTCAACACTCCAAGCAGAGTCGATTTACCGGCGTCCACGTTTCCAACCACTGCAACCCTGTAGAAAAGATTAGAATAGATACTGTAGAATAAATGGTTAAATTATGCTCTAATCATCATAAATTAAAAATACTTACTTACTGACATGGCCATACATATCTAAGTAGATATTTAGCCGCACCAACAAAGATTATTCCGTCCGATTTCTGAGGCTTGTTGTTGGCGATTCATAACGTGTAGTTTTTATTATTGTATTTTTATACAATAAAAATACAGTAATAAAATAGTTGAAAGGTAATCTACTGATTTTCATCTAGACGAGAAAAGACTGATTTTCCACTTCATCGCCCTATACTTTACTTGCTCAATAAAATCTAATAGATTATGGTAAAATTATGCATAATCATCATACAATGAAAATACACTGATAAAAATATAGAATCAGCCTATATAGTTGAAAGGTAATCTACTGATCTCCATCTTAGACAAGAAAAGCCTACCTAAATTACAAAATAAAATTCTATTTTACTTATAAACTGTTTTTACCCTTTACTTTACGTGTTAAATAAAATTTAATAGATTATTGTAAAATCGTAAAATTATGCTATAATTATCATACAATGAAAATACACTAATAAAATAAAATTATACAGTTGAAAGGTAATCTACTGATCTTTATCTTACATGAGAAACGCCAGCCTCAAACACAAATTCTATTTTAATTATTCTCTTTATAAGACTAATCTGATTCTTTTTCTCTATCTGATTATTCTCTTTTATGGGACTTGAAGGAATGTCAAGTATCTATTAGAATCAACTATCAATTCTCAAACGTTGAAGCTCAAGATTATAACTGTGAGTGTGCATAGTCAACCAACTGGTTAGTAAACTGTGAAAAAGATGATCGCATATTGAAGTTAGATGCCAAAAGCTGTACCGGTACCTATTTCCTGTATAAACGATATTATAACAAACCCTCACCCAAAACCCCCAATTTGTTGATTTTTTATTTATTTACAATTTATTTATTTTTTTTATTCCGGGGTTAACCGGACAATTAATATATTTATTGTTCGTATTCTGGGGTTACCTGATAAGGGCACCACTTTTAACTATAGGTTTAACTATTCTAGTTGGATTTTAATGAGTTTGTATCCGCCCGTTGCAACTCACCTAATTTCCAAGAAATCCTGCTGCACAACTCGTCTCCTAACCAAGTATTGTCCTATTAGGCCCTGGTCGACCTTCCGCTGTCTTAATAACACACAATCAGCTTCCAGTGTTGTGGCCAGCGATTGTAATGTTGCTACTGATGCTTCATACTCATCCTCTTTCAATCCACTCTCACCATCATCTAAAAAAGGACAACAAATAATACTAATTCTATGAAAAGTTTTCAAACGATGAATAATCTAATTTTTGAGAAACTTGAAAAGTTGTAATAATTAACTGAACGAAAATCCTAATTAAATGCAATTGAATAGTTGCAATATCTCATTTCCTTCCATCTTAAAAAGTTGTCTTTAGGCCTATCCTTAATTTTATTAAAATACTTAGCAAAACTAATGACATATTTTTGTGTAGTAGTGAAGGTGATATTGTGGCAGTTATCCATATTGAATAAAAAGATTCGAAGTTGTCATAACCAAAATTTTATTAAAATAACGAGTTCTATTAAGTTATATATAAAAGAATTTTGGAGTTTACCAGAGATTGAAAATGGTGTAACAACCGAACCCGGTATCTCGTTATTTTGATAAATTTTTGGTTGAGAATACTTCGAGTCTGTTTATTCAATACTGATGACAGCCACTGTGACCGTTATATTGGGCCAATTTAGATGCGGTTTGCGCAAAAAGAAAGATGTGCAGGTTTCATTAGTACCTATTTTGGAAAAAATACGTTCGAATTAAAAAATGCAAAATAAACTCAGAGCCATCTTTTGGTGGAAATTCTTGGACTTGTTTCTAGATAAAGTATTGAATAAGTTGGCAAATTATCATGTTTTTCTCTATTCAAACTCACCATCCCCAGCGCCAACATCGAAAATGGTTTCTCCTCTTCCATCCTCTAATCTCTGTTTCATTCTTCTTTGCAGCAAATCATATTGTTCCTCTGACGGACTCACCAGACAGTTCTAAATAGGGAATAAAGAATAGAAACATTAAGGGTGGCTTTATGAGCTCGGGATTTACTAGTCTAGTTAACTTGTAAATTTAGACAAGAAATACAGTATTATAGAATTATTTCAGCAATGTAATCTACGACATAAGTTGTATTATAATATATTGTAAAATATTCAAGTGTTGAATTAGTAAAGTTCAACAGCAAATAAAAATTATTAAAAAATACAGTTATTAGATGAGACACCATTTATTAACAAACCCATATAGAGTATTTAAGGTACAAAAACTGAATGAATTAGTAAAATAATTAAATGAATCTAGAAATGAAAAAAATGGGGTTTTAATATCTTCAATACTAGGGATCTAATTGGAAAATGGTTCAGGTAAACTTTTGAAAAATGTTTTTCTGTGTGGAATACGTTCAATTTCATCGCAATCGAATGACTCATTGATAAGCTACAGCGATAAATTTGATGGGAAACATTGAATTTTGAATAAAAGAAAAATTAGTTAAATTCTACTGATATTTTAAATACGGTTAGAGTTTAGGGGCCGAGTTATTAACCTCGGTGGATGTCTGGAGATTTGAAACTTTAATATTCAGCTCCTTAACAAAAATTCCATCAATTTTTCATCAAAAATCGTAAAACTATCTATTCTGATGTACATATGCACAATCCCTCCTCGAGTTAAACACACTAATATTATAAAAAGGGGTCTAGAGGTATGAATATTGAAGATTCGCTTTGAAAAGTCGAGTTTAGGTTTATTTAGAGATCAAAGTTGTTTATTTCAGGTAGAAGGATTGGGATAAGGCCATCTTTCATTACTTTTTCAATTATTTAATTTCTTAAATTACTAGTGGAGCTATTTCTAATTCTGGTGGCTCAAATTGTTCAGCTCTATGAAAATTTCATAATTTCTCATTAGAATGGATCATTTGACTTGAAAAGAAAAAATAATGTAAATTTTTGAATTCATCAAAAACAATCCCCATTATGTACCTTTCTACCTCGCTTGGAACAGAAGTCATATCACAAAGTAAGCGATTAAGGAAATTAAAAATATAAAAAACTAAGTAAACCACAAATAGATATAAAAGAAACAATCTAAAATAAAAAGAAACGATTAAAGGATAAATGATAAAATATTGATTACACAATTTGCAGCAAGAAGCCAAATTAAAGAAATGATGCAATCAACAACCCATTTTCTTACAACAGTAGGCCTACCTATTTCATCAGATTCAAACATTTGAAATGTTTTTTTTTCGCATTAAAAGAAACAGAACAATCTCATGAAAACAGAAAAGGTTAACTAGAAAAGTAAACCACCTAACACTAAATATGCAAATAACAGTTAACTCTATTCCAATAATTTCAACTCATGCAATTCATATGGTGTCTGCTGAATACAGTTTCAACACTGATGAGAGTAATAAATTCTGATTGATTTTTTAAATAAGTATTTTATCAATCTGTAGATAACTTTAAACAATAGGTACTACCTATATCAAGTCTTGACACTTTACTGTTAATATTCAATTTTTGAAAGTACTGTAAACTTAGGCCTATTTGAAGAAAAATAATGATTCAATTCAAAAAAACAATATTGTTAATTCATTTATGTAACGTTGTCACTACTAACACAAAAGTTTTCAAAGTATAAGTAAGATATGGTACAGTCTGTGAACTCTATTCCATAGTATGAAAATGGAATATAACTTAAATTTACCTTTCCTCGGATGCTTGAATAATCCTCAGTGCTGGCTGGAGTATCAATGTTGGCTGCGAATATCTTGGAAGGAGATACTGGAGATTTAGTAGGTGATTGATCAACGAAACTGGCCATTATATTCACCAAGTTGAATGAATGATCATGAACTCCTGGTAAAGCCGATAGTCTCTAGGCCTGCACTTCAATACAAGTACTCATTGTTCAACACTGAACCATTTGTAATCAATTGATTCCAAGACCTCCTGAAATAGATAAATGAGAATATCATCAGCTTACAAACAATAATCTGCAGCAATATGGAACAAACAGTGCAACAACTTCTGTGCGTAAACTGTTTACATAAACAAAGTGAAGCACTTTACCAACTTAGATGGAAAGGATAATTGAATGTCACGCATTAAATTTTATACACTGACAACCTACCGAATATATGAAGCAGCAGATTCACGATATAAACAAATTAAGTCAATCCAAAATAAGTAAATAAATATGTTTTGACTTCACCATACGAAACCGAAATCAATCGTCTGCTGAACTCTCACATCCATTTTGTTACAACACGATTGCCAAAGTGTCATCAGAATCAGATGTTCCAGCGAATGAAAATGCCTAAATAAAAAAAGCCTATTCATAGTTTCATATAATAATTTTAGAATCAATATATATCATACAAAACTATTTATCTGGATTAAAAAAAATTAAAAATTGTTATCTTCACCAATTTTATTTAAAAAACTGCAATTTGTAACTGTTGACAGAGCAGAGAACAGCTGATTTGAGTAGTGCGATTTTTGTCTGCGAAGTGCGAAAACGTCAGACGATCAGCGGTGGTCTGCGGTTTGCTTGCGGTATGTTTTGGCATTTTTTTAGTAATTTTATTTTATTTTTAATTGAATTTTATCTGTACTCACTCCTACTTTTGAGTTCTTCCAATCAAAATGTCATTTCATATCTTTTTAGAACTACAATTCATAATAAATCAACAATGAATAACTTATTGCTATCAAAAGAAAATAACCTACAAATTACAACCATAAATTTTATTACTTGCAAGAATTTACATGAAATTACCTGCATTTATTAGTACCCATTGAGCTCAATGCGAGTACCGAGAGTTTATTCCATTAATTCCGACACTTGTTTTTCTGTCGTGTGATTAATTTTCTATTAAAATCCCAGATTGAGCTCTGGTAATCTCAGATTGAGTGATTACCAGGTGATTAGTACACAAATGTAGTTTATAAGTGGTATCAGGTACCAGTCGCGGATCCAGGGGGGATCACGGGGACACGTTTAGGGCCCCCAGACAAGTGAAATTAAAATGCACTAGAAATACATCATTTTGGAGACCTATGTTTAAAACTACCTGTGGCTTGTCTAACAAAAATTGAGAAGTCCTATGCTTAAGTTATAAATTAACAGAAACTCACTTGATACTTAATTCTTGAATTTGAGCATTAAATTATATCATGTACTGCTGAATATGATTAATATTAACAATTTTTTGAGTAGCGGCTCACATTGTACCTAGGGGTATGAGAAGGTAACAATTCCAATGGTCTTTTAAAACAGCTGACTATAAGGTAGTCACTGGACAGGCATAAACAGTGTGCTATATAATAAGTAGTGTATGTCTAGTGTGTGAGCGTCCTGTAATGTTCTTGTGTTATTGGGATTTCAAATTTTTATGAAAAAGACCCCTGTTTGGTCCAGAGGCAAGCAGCAATCATGAGTTATTAGTGAAAAGTTCATTGTAGCCTACAGATAACTCAACTGTATTACATTTCACACTCTCGTTTGAATCTTTCAAATATGAAAGGAATTTGTAAATATGAAGCTATAAATAAAACTATAACTAAAACTATAGAAAACTTTCAATCATATTCTTTTAGAATTTACAAAGCATTTCCAATAAATTATAATAAAGTTTTAACCTTGTTCTGTAAATTAATTCTCTCTAAAGAAGAAATTAGTTCTCTAAATTTGTTGAGTTGATGAAACTTTGTACACAAACATTAATAGCCTATCTATTACAGTCTAGTTACTCAGCCGTATCTCTACTGATAAAGTTACCGGATCATTTCAAATAATAAAAATAATCCTCTTCAAAGACTGTTGTTCTTATTTTTTTTTACTTCCGCATTTAAAATGTACCTGATAAGAGTCTTGGTATTTTCCCCGTGTTATAACTTTTTATAAGAATTCTAGTTCAGCAGATGTGTTTATTTGGAGTAGTGTGTTTTAAGAGAGAATAGCGTTGAAAGCTTGAAAGCATTTTTCATTCTGTAAACTTAGTAAGTGTAACTTTAGTGTCTTTCACTCCTCTGTAGATTAGCAATTTAATAATTTTTTATGCATTTGTATTTTCAAAGGTTTCTTGTTTTCCTACAAATTCACAAATTGATAATCTTGTGGTGGCTTGATTTAGGCATTAATAAGTTTGTCCTGGTAATAAGTTAATAAGTCCCTGGAAGTGATAAAAAACATATATTTATAAAACTATAATAGGTAAATACTCTATGTAATCTCATATGTTCCTATGTTTGCATTCCAATGTATTTATGATTGTATTTTTATGTAGATAAGATTTTATTCTAATTTGTCTATGATTCTAAATTCTAATGTATCGATTGTATTCCTGTTACATAGATGGATAAAGCAACGAAAACCTTTCGGACTGTAGCTAGAGTGCCTTCTCTAGCTTCAGCCCAAGTGTTGAGAGATCACAGTATTGATGAGAATGTTGGACCCATCAAAGATAACTTGCTCATATCGTCGCTGTGGAGTCAGGTTTGCAACGAGAGCAACAAAACCATCTCCTATAGACTGCAGCACATTGTCAACCCTCGCACTCGAGAGGTGTCCAGTCTTATGCCGCAAGACTGCACTTACGAGTGAGTTTTCAATTCAATTTATTCATACATATTATGTCGTAGGCCGTACATCAGTGAGCATTGACAATAGTCATACAGTGAAAATAGTCATACATTGATAATAGTCATACATAATACACTCAAATACAAAAATGTTAAAACTTACACTAATAATTATCTCTAACACTCTAACATACTACATTCACATTACACAAGCAGGAATGTCGACTTAATATTTTAGCACACATTAACATTTTGAAATACTGGCTACAGCTACTACAATCTTTCAAGAGTTTTTGAATTATTTATAATTTTATCTTTATTCTCTATTCTTTATTATTTTATCTTCATATTAATTGTGTACTACGTTATTGATTCATTAATTCATTGATACAATCACAAAAATCATACTATGAGTTGGAAGAGAAAGAACCTACCCCTACTATTTCTCTTCCAAATTTTGATTCATGATGTAGTTTAAAATAAGGATATGATTTCACAGTAATTTAACGCAGAAATTTCCGATCGTGAATATGAACTAAAATTTTTGAAAAACATGCATTTCTCCTTCTAAGGTCATTCAGCGAGTTATCGCAAGGATGAGACCCGGTGCAATCGAATTTTTGTATCACACCTGTTATATTCAATATTTCGTCAAAATAGTTATTCATTTTCTATATTCGTTGGACTTACATGCATACGTGCAGAAATCTCTAGCTTAATATAATAGGATTCTTATCAACTGGCTTTTATTCATTTATCAAACATTTCTCTGGTTTCAGGCTCATGACGAGGTTCTCTCCTTCAGGCAAATATCGTGCAGTTCTGAAAGATGTTCTACCCAATGCCAGCAATCAAACGAAAAAAACGTTTTTGGAAATTTGGGGGAAATCCAATAGAATATCAGCCACTGATCTTGATGCTCTTGATGTGCATGGAGACGTCTACTGTGACAGTTAGTATGCATTATTTCTCAGCAATTGATTTAAATGAAAATTTCAGAGTTTCATTTCGTAAAAGAGTAAAGTAATTTATTAGATTGTTGAGTTGAGTTCTTTAAATTATTATAGAACTACATTAAATATAAATTATTTATAATATAATTATTACATTACAATAAAATTTTATAATTTAATTAAGATAAAATCAATTATGAATGAAAAATCTCTGAAAACCGCTGATAGGGTGTAGATTCAACTTGAATTTATGGTTGGACAAATCTTTACTATGATACATCAGGTTTCAATGCATGGTTCAACTTGATCATTTATATTATTTATAAAATAAATATTGGCATTTTATGAATAGAGTATATAGGTATAGGACCAGGAGCAATAATAATAATTGGAAACAACTTCAATTTCGAAATTGTCACGGAAGATGAAGTTAAGGAAGTAGGCTAATTAAGACCCTTAGTGATAATAAAGCACCTGGATGGGATAATATATCCAATAATGTATTAATAGATTAAACAATTCTGTAAAACAACAAATAAGTAGATTGAATCTGAATTAATTAATTAAGGTTCCGACCTCATACGAGTGTTTCTAGAGTGAAATGATAAAGTTATGAAATTTGTTTTCAAGATTTTATCAATAATTCAATTTTATGGTTTCAGTTGAGTTCAAAAGCTTCGATTGGTCGCCTAAGGAGGATTCAATTCTCTACATAGCGGAAACAAAAATAGCGAAATCGGAGCCATTCTACAAGCGCTCACCGCAGGAGTCCGGAAGCCCCAAAGCTGGGTCTGGGGATAAGAAAGCTAAAAAGGTTGTTTGCTACTTATAGACACCTGATCTATAAAAGTTTTTAATTTGTATAAAACTGAAAATGGCAAACACACTAAAAATCCAAAGTAACTTATGTCCAAACATTTCAAATTTACACTCGAAAACCCGATTTTAAATCTGAAAAGGTTTTTAGATAAGCCGAATTAACAATAAAAAATGTTGGAAATATTCACAATCACAAGTATTGATAGTCCAGTCACTCTATACATGAAAAGCGCGGTGTGCTTGCAAAATGTATTGCAGTTATGATTTTTTAATATGTTATTTGGATACATAATAAGTACTGTAGTCTGTAACTCATTTTGCACCAGAAAAAAATCCTTGTGCTTATTCCACAATCTTTGAAAAACTTTGAAAATTCTGCTCTTTCTTCGGTTTTTGACGAATAACTCGAAAACCATACATAGTACAAAAATTATTTTCAATAACGAATTAAAGAGCACTAAATTATCTACAATTTGACACCAAATTGAGATCATTTCGATTACTAGTGACCAAGTTATTATGACTTCCATAAATTGGTTATTTTCCCAGATGAACGAAAGTTTCAAAACACCAAATTGAGATCATTTCGATTACTAGTGACCAAGTTATTATGACTTCCATAAATTGGTTATTTTCCCAGAGAAACGTATTCTCAGTTGAGTATTGTTCATATCTCCCGACTGATGTATAAAGCAGCGTCCAAACGCTGCGATAAATTGTATCAACTTATCGCGGACTAGCCATCCATTGGAACCGTTTTTGTCAGAAAGCGTCCAATGTTCGAACAGCTGGCATTTGATTCAATGTTAGCATTTCGGATGATCGGTCGCTTTCTGACAAAAACGGTTCCAATGGATGGTTAGTCTGCGATAAGTTGATACAATTTATCGATGCGTTTGAACGCTGCTTTAGAAATGTATGTTGCAAAATCCCTCGGGATAATTTTGTTCTCTACAATATAAGATTTTTTTTATCGTATGGCTTTTTTTTTATTGGTGGGGAGACCCTTACGGGTAGGTTCCACCTCGCCTCATTGCACAATTTTTTGTGTCGGTCACCCATCCGAGAGCGGTCTTGAATGTTTGTTACTTAACCACATGATTACTTAGCAACCGCTCTCACCGAGTGACCACTGATATTACTAATATGAGATTAATGCCCGGTTTTTCAGTCGTTCAATAAACGTATTGAATCAATAACTTTTTTTTGCATTTGAAAACACATGGTTATTGATTCAATAGTGCTATTGGATCCATAAACTGTCTATTGAGCGACTGAAAAACCGGGCATTTTTATCTTGCCTTTCTATCTTGTATAATTTATTCATTCAACTTTTCCAGGGTGAAGAATACCTGTACAAAGAAGACTGGGGTGAAGCACTGGTTGGAAAACACCGTCCCGCCTTGGCTGTATTCGATGCTCTGTCAGACGACGGTCAAACAGTGACCATGCTGGAAGGAGTTCCCGAAAACTTCTCGCCTGCTCAAGCCATGTGGGCACCCGACGGATCTATTGTCGGCATTGTATTCGATCACGAACCGCGTCGGTTGGGCCTTTACGCGTGTACTAACCGTGCCAGCTATGTGTTTCATCTCGCAAATGGAACATTCAGTAAGTTTATTTTTGAAATCATTACAATCGAAACACTATTGATGTTCAGTTTTAGCATAATATAATAATAATTCCGTGTAACCTGGCTGGCTCAATGTTTTCTCAGTTTTCAATGTAATATCAGTTTTAGCATGATATTATACAACATTTTAAAAGACTTTGTGTTTCATCTCGCTAATGGAACTTCCAGTAAGTTTATTTTTCAAGTGATTATAATCAATAAAGTATTGATATTCAGTTTTAGCATGATATTATACAACATTTAAAAAGCCTTTGTGTTTCATCTCGCTAATGGAACTTTCAGTAAGTTTTTGTTTTAAATTATTACAATCGAAACACTATTGATATTCAGTTTTAGCATGATATTATACAACATTTTAAAGGACTGTGTGTTTCATTTCGCTAATGGAACTTTCAGTAAGTTTATTTTTCAAATGATTATATAATCGAAAAAGTATTGATATTCAGTTTTAGCATGATATTATACAACATTTTAAAGGACTTTGTGTTTCATCTTGCTAATGGAACTTTCGGTATGTTTATTTGTGATATTATACAACATTTTAAAGGACTGTGTGTTTCATTTCGCTGATGGAACTTTCAGTAAGTTTATTTTTCAAATGATTATAATCGAAAAAGTATTGATATTCAGTTTTAGCATAATATTATACAACAAATGACTAGCCCAGAAAAATATTGAATTATTTATTTTCATGTACTATTTAATGGAGATTTGATGATTTTCATGAATTATTTCATAATCCTACAGTTGAGGAGAATTAAATGTAGCTCTGTTTTGACAAAAGAGTTTTATGTTTTGACGTTTTGTTCAGTTTGGTGATACTTGAGATACTTGGACGGAAATCCATTTTAATTCAACTATCGTAAAATGAAGTTATTACATTGTTGTCTGATTCGTTGATTGGTTCTCGTTGCATTTGTTCCGTTAGATGACATCATTTTACGGTGGTTAAATTCAATTGGATTTTCGTAATGCTGTAAGTCTTGGTTATGTCTCGGGCATAGGCTAAAATTAATACTTATGTATCAGTTGTGCCTTTTAGCTTACGACTTGGGAAGCCTGCTTCACGCGTTTACTTGCGACTATTATTTATTGTCAACCTATTATTAATTTCAGTGTAATTTCTTAAATTTCGGGTACAGGAATGCTTATTCATTTTCATAAATGACATCATCGTATCATAGTTGATATTTATTCTTATAAATTAATATACATTTCCTGTCACCAGTCGATTAATTTTTTCCAATTTATGAATAATTTTGAAGAATAAATAAAAAGAATGATTTCAAAATAATCCTGAAAATTGATCGATTGGTAAAGCGTAAGCCAGGCTTCCTATAACGTAAGCAATACCTACCATGTAAGGAAAATCGTAGTGTTAAGGCCAGGCTAAACTCAGACATGTGCGTATGGGTAAGATGATAAATAATGATGAAAGATGAATTTTCACAAAATAACATTAATACACATAAAAATGGTATTATTTACTGCATTCTTATGAAAAAATGCATTATTCTTACGCAACCAAACCTTACAACTGAAAATATCATTTTACGATTCGCTTGATTTCAGAATTGTTAACAGAAGCGGGTCTCTCGGTTCGTTCTCCCAGGTTCTCTCCCGATGGCAAGTATCTAGTGTGGTTGGAAAGAGCCGTTGGTGGGCCCCACAATGGTGCTCAGAGACTGATGAAGTATGAATGGTCTACTGGCAAGGTAGGGCTCAAACCATACACTTCATTATCTACAAGTTTGTATTTGTATTGTATCGGGTGTAAGGTTTTCAAAACAAGTGTTAATAAATTGGTAGAACTAACAGGGGCGATACCATTTAGCAGTAGAACATAGAAGTCTAACTTCCATATACGAGGACCTACTCTACCTTATAATATCTTGAGTATAAGAAAAGGATTAAATATTAAATAGTATTAGGTTTTTAAAATTGGAGATGGAGTTTCGAATAAAAGATTCCCATGTTGAGTTTGTAACTATTGAATAGAATTCATATTATGTCGAATATATTAATATAATGTATGAATGTATGAATAATATATAATAATATAATATATGAATTCTAATGTATTCTATCATATTCATATCATAATGTAATTCTATCATATTAGCACACTAATATGAATAGAATTCATATTATTGTGCTAATTGTGATAAGATTGTATAAATTCATTTCTCAAGTTAATTTCTGAGCACAGGATGATTCCTTGCAGGTAAATTGAAATTGTATCTTTTTGGACTTTCATTTTGTAATTATGTTGTAAAGATCTGAATAAAGTTTTTGATTTGATTTGATTATGTCAGTGATAAAAGATAACAAAGTGAATTTAAAAATAAACAATAAATACTTTTAAAAGTTGAATACTACTGTATTAGTAATACTTCTAAATACTATTAAAATACTTATTTATAAATACTTTATAAATTTTGTAGAATATTATTTGTAATACATATTTTTGGTTTTGTATAAATTGATGCCAATCATTATTCTCGAGTCCATTTTATCATCAACTAGATTTTATTTTTTTAATTAATTTTTTGTTTGCGTAGTCTGGTGTTGTGTTGGATATAGTAGCTGATAAATTGGATGGCGTGGATCCGTTGAAATTCCGAGGAATTTTTTGTAGCGCGATTCCAACCCGTTCTTGGTCCAAAGATAATAAGAGGCTATTGATGAATACCATGGGACCCACCACAATCACAGCTTTCGTTATAAATATTGGTGAGTTACATTACCGTATAGAAATAAATGAATATAGATTTTCAACTAACGTTAACTATTTATCTAAGAAAATGTTGAATACATTTTTTTATGGTTTCGTTATTATCAGTGTTTATTCTGAGTCAATTGATTTCCAATCTTGATAATAAATAACGAATGCTTGAAGTTTGAATTTTTGTGGGTATTATTAATACTGTAAAATGCAAAACAAGGAATGTATTTGATTAACAATAGTATTCCAATAAGAAAATAAATTTCATAAAATTCTTACATTATCCAATTTCCAAGATTTCGAATGTATTCAATATACCTATATTCGGCTACATAAGGCAGATCATAGTCAAGACAAGACTCACAGTAATTTCTTGTCTTGTCTTGACTAACCGGTGTACACCTAGCCTAAGACAATCATGTAAGACAGTCATAAATATCGTTGATTCCTTATTTTTAATAAGGCAGTAAGACAATATTATCGATATTAAGATTTATGGCAGTGATATCTCAGTGGCTCAAAGACAAAGAATTCTATGATACAGGGGAATATAAAGCTGTCTCTGTTTTTGGGCAATTCAGAATAATTGCAAACAAACAATAAATTTGAAAACAAAGTGAAACTGATTATTAAGAGATAACAAAATATTTATGAACTTGAAGCTCAATTACATTCTGAATGAAATAAGTCTTATTAAAACTGATTTATATGATTATAATTTTGGGAAAAAACTAAATATAAAATCTGAATAGTATTTGGGGATCTCATGACACAATTGAATAAATTTGTATTTAGCTTAGCGGTGGTTTATTATTAAACTTTAATACTTTACTTGGAAATTTATATCTACTGGAAAAACATCAATTCCAAATAATATAATAAAAGTGAGCAGAAATATATTGTCAAAATATCAATCAAGAATATGAAGTAATGACACAAGAAACCTTCAGTATCTATTACTGAATCATTTTACCGAATTCTATAAATTTCGTTTCGACTAACTTAGAAACTGACCTGTCATGCTCTATTATAAATCACAATAAAACCTACGATCATTCAAAAAATAATTTGCCCATCTAATTCTAACTAATGGAAATGGTGCAAAACAGATTCATCCCTTTTTTCTTTTTTTCAGAAACTGGTAAAGTGACTGTACTGAACTCTAGCACAGATCACAGTCTCTCAGTGTTGGATGCATTCGATGATTACGTTTTATGTGCCAAAAGTAGTGTGAAACACCCGAAAACACTTATTTTTGCAAAACTTCCTGAGGAAGATAATGAGGAGAAAATCGATTGGATCTACCTAACCGAATATCAAGTACTTCCTGGTCTGGAGAAGCTTGAATATGGTGCTCATTACACTCAGGCATCTTATGATGGTGATAGTAAGTGTATCATTCATTATTTCGTTTTCAAACTACTTTCGATTTACAAGATGAAATTATCTCATTTAATAACAAATTGATTTAATGAGAGCATTATACAAAATAATGGAATTTCTATATCACATACTTGTTGTTATCTACATCATGTAAAAATACGATGTTATTTTAAAATAATTAAAATTAAAATTTCAATTTGAGATAAACTGTATTGAAGCTGTGTTCATTAACGGGACTAGAGTGATTTTTACTCATTATACTTAGTCTTAGTAATCATTAGTCTTTATAATGAAGTAAGAAGTTAAGGTCAATTTCTACTAGAAGATGTCAAATTTGATATCTGCCTTAATTTTATTATTAGTACCGTATCTAGACTTGTTTTCTGATATTATGTTTTGTGTAAATATAGATTGTAAGGAGCTGAAATACATTGTACATTTAAATGCGAATTCGAATCTTCAGGCTCCTGAATGTGCGTTACACATATAATGAGATTCTTATAATTTGACGCTTGGCATTAGATAGATAGATAGATAGAGAGATATTATTTCTTGATGATGACCATATACAGTCGATTCAATTTAACAAATGTTGAATAAAACTTTAGCTGCCTCATTTGGACAACTGTATTAATCTTTATTACTGTATTATGAACTAATTGAAATCAAATTACAGTACTGTATTGAGAACATATTTATATTGTAATGAAAACATACGGTATTATTTATATTGTATTGAAAACATATTCATATTGTATTGAAAACATATTACTGTAATATTGTATTGAAAAATATTTTTTTTATATCATTGAGTAAATAATCCCATCTATCAAATTATCGTAAGATGGCAAAGAAATAATATCTCTCTATTTATCTATCTAATGCCAAGCGTCAAATTAAATGAATCTGATTATACGATCATTTTATATTAGACCCACACTCTCATGTAATATGCCAATCCATTAATAAAAATAATGTATTACATTGAAAAAAAAAACGGAAATTCATGGGAGAAAGTGAGTCAATATTTGGGGAATTGTTGTTGAAATTATATTTCATAAATATTCTCTTGGAAGATCCACGGTCTGTTGTGAAGAATTTCAATTTCCTTAATATTGATTTTGATAACTCACTTTCTTTATTTTCAGATGGTTTCAAAGATCTGAACGCAATTTATTTGAAGCCCGAAGTTAGTGAAGGTTCAACCCTCCCCGTTATTCTTTGGCCTCATGGAGGGCCGCACGGAAATTTCGTCAATGCATTCAACAATGATGCTGCCCTCTTCAGTTTGCTTGGTAAGAGTTTCTTCAAGAATTGAGTTGTTGACAGTTGAGACCACTTCGTTTTAGTTTACTTTTTTCATTGGCCTCTACATAATAAACATCCACTCTATTCTTTGCCAGTGCGTTGTAATATCTGTCAAATCTTCCTCTCAGTTTAATAAGCACTTCCTTTCTCTTGATGTAATTTGAATGTGATTTCAAAATTCAATTTTATTCTCAATCTATATTTAAAAACGTATAAAAAGAGTAACACGTATAGCAGGATCCTTTTAACTTGACAGAAAACATATGTTTCGACGAGCAATATCACAATACTTAACCTATAAATGCTGAATCTCGCAGATCATTGAAAAGGTATTTTAAAAAGTTATTCTTTGAAAGGTCTTTAAGCCTTTAGATTATTGTGTCGAAATCACTGTTTAATTATTTCCGAAACAGCAGATTTCTGACTAGTTAAAAGGATCATGCTTTACGTTATAAGCATGTCAACTCATCAAAACTGAGGTAAGCATTGTACCTACTCTTGAACATGGCTTGCCATAGTGGAGTAGGTCAATTTTCCACACAGAAACACTTTCACTATAACACATTGTTTGACTTTTTACAAACTCAATTTTTTATTAACTGTAAATGTTTGTAAAATTGTGTTTGTAGTAGTATTAGTTTTTGGAAAAGTAAATAATTAATTCATTTTATTTATTGTTATACGAATGCAAATATAAATCAATGGAAAGAGGTACCTATAATGCCAACAAGACACAGTCTGAGCGTGGGCATATTTTAAGCCAGGTCCAAACGCTGCGATAAATTGAACGTTTCGTTCAACCAACCAACCGCGAAAAATCGCATCGATCTCTCGTCCAGACGCTTCAATTTATCGTCCAAACATTAGCTATGTCCACACCTCCTCGATTTTCGTTTTGTCTTTCGTTTCGTCATGCTTGTTGTCTTGCGCTTCACGCATCCAATTGAAATCAGACGGGAAAACGAATGCTGCACCGCATGCGTCATGTGCTGCCTGCTCAGCATGCAGACGAAAATCGACCAAGTGTGGATATAGGGGATAAATTGATTCAATTTATCGCAGCGTTTGGGCCTGGCTTTAGTAACCAATAAACCTTTATAAAAAAACTTATCTGTGCTAATTTTACAGGCTTTGGTGTGATCATGATCAATTACCGGGGCTCGACTGGCATGGGAGAGAATTGTGTAAAATATCTGCTGGGGAAAATTGGAGATGCAGACGTTAAGGACTGTCAACAGATTGCTGAGGAACTTTGCAGTATGGAGAGATTGAAATTTGACGGTAAAAGAAAGGTACTGTTTGGTGGATCGCATGGTGGATTTCTTTCGGCTCATCTGATTGGTCAATATCCGGTGAGTGTTTGAACATAATCCCTCTACAGTTGAAAAAAATTAGATTCGGATCCATATATTATACGCAAACATATAGACCTATATTTTTATGATTGGGCTATATTTCAAACATTGATAAACTTGAGTAAACTGAAACTTGAAGAAAATTATTCTTTGAATTGAATATACCGAAACTTGAAGAAAATTATAATGCAAGATGTCTTGGAAAGGTGGAGAACCAATCTTTTGTGAAAATTTAAAGGAACTTCGAAATAGAGAGTTGAAATTCTTATAATAAATTCCTTCAATTTGAATATCTCTGTCTATGAATATTCTTTGGAGAGCCTTCTCACATGAGGATATGATTTATGTATGTAAAACTGCATTTTTTTAAACTTTGAATTCATATTTTTGCTTTTGTGTGTTAATATTTTTGTCTTTATATGTTTATATTATTTGTTTTGCATGTTTTTGTCAACGTATTGGTTTTATATCTATACAGTCAGTGTTGATAATATTCAAAATCTAATTGCAACTTAGTTGTGAGAGAGTATATCTATAGTAATTTGTTATGTAGTTTGATGATTTGATGTATGGGTAGGATGAAATTGAACTCTTGACAAAATTCATTCAAATTTAATTTGACAATTACTGCTGTTGATCAAAAATATGTTCTGTTTCCGTTTCAACTTCAATTAATAGGTAAAGATACTGTTGACGATCAACAGAATTTAAACATGAATCTTCTGAGTGCCTTCAATTATTATTCCAAAGACAATTAAATTATCGCTAATATTGTAAACAGCAGTTAATAACTGATGTGCATAGTCAATAAATACTACTTCACGAAAGTATTTGTCCAAACAACGAATGATATTCATCTCATTTTAGTTCAAAGAAACAAATAACCCAAGTTCAACCCAGGTTTGTAGAAGAAATCTATAGAATTACTAGCTGGAAACGCTACTGTCAAGATTTTATAGATTATTTAAAACTTTCAAAAATGATTCGTGAAGGATTAACATAGTTGTAAAAGATAGATCAGGACCCTCTTACTATCTACTGTATAAGTCAACTATTAAAGATCAAGGTATATCAGTCAGGTTTTTCAACTCTCGTTTCCACATAATATGTTACGTAAGTTGTTGAATAGTTAGCTTGACGGGCTGCTTTGAGTGTCAAATTTCCACAGTACTAACGTTTATTTTACAGGAATCTTACAAATCGGCCGTGTTACTGAACCCTGTCACCGATGTTATGTCTATGTCTTCGGTTACAGATATTCCGGACTGGTGAGTTTGTTCAGGAGAAATAGACTCGTTTACAGAAAACCCTTTATTTCACAAACTTATCAATGAATTCACCTCGTTAAATTATTCTTATTTCTCTTTTTATTTGTTCAAAATATTTCGGATTTGTTAAATTATTCTTATTTCTTTTTTTATTTGTTCAAAATATTTCGGATTTGTTAAATGAGGGGTTTGCTGTGTATGCTGGCTTTGCCGACCTTTCAATCCACCCTTTTCCGAGCATGTTTTTGGAATAGTTGTTATATTTTTACAGGAAAGCTACAAAGCCGCTTGCTTACGCAACCCTGTAGTCGATGTACTGTCAATGCCGGCTATTACTGATATACCTGATTGGTAAGTTAGTTGGAGATAGCGATAAAAAAATACATTTTTGTTACACCATTTGTCAAAGACAAAAGTTTTTGTTTCAACAAAGCGGATTCTCAAATTGCTTGTTTCAGCAAAGCTGATTCTCTGATTGTTTCAAGATTATTTCAACAAATTATTTTTCTCAGAGACCTTGAAATATGTTTCAGCTCCCCAAAACTCCTTTCCAGTCTCAGATTAGAGACGTGCACCATCTACTCCCTTTGTAACGGTGACCGCTCGAGGTCTGCTCTGCTTAAATCATTTATGAACAGTGAAATCGCTCCCCGTACGTTAGGAATCCACCTAAATCTGTAGGTCCATTAATCTCTTATGATCCATCCTTCCCTCGTACAAGCCAAGAGCTTATGTGGGCATGACTACAGCTAAAAATAAGAAAATAACATTATAATTATCAAAATAACAATTATAGTGTATGAAACAAACCATTACATTCGAAGAGTTCAATATCATCCTCTCATTACATTTCAATTGAATTTTGCTGTAGCGTAAGGCTACTGAATACTTTCATCAAGGCTCTCCTACTTGAAAGTTAGGCTTTTAGCCTATTTCAAAGGTGTTTTAATAAGATGATGCAATCGTAGACATGCAAGAGAGCTTAAAATGACAAATTAGAGTGATAGAATCTCTTTGAAACCATTATTTGAAGTGATTCTAAATTTCATAATCAATTAATACGTTTTTTATGCAATTTTCCAAAAACATTTTCATGTATGATTATCATTTGTTGGGGGATGAGGCTCATAACTCCTTTTCAACGTAAATTTTGGTTGTGGTGGGGGCAAAATGATTTCATCAATAAATGAACTGTTTTCAGTTGGAATACTTAGTTGCCGTTATCAAAAATCCAGTTACCGATATCCCGTCAAAGGTTTTTGCGTCTGATCATCCTGGGACGTGAGTTTCAAACTTTAAAAAACATTTTCAAAAAATAACAAAAAAATTGCCAGAATATCGATTCAAACTGTTCAATGTTCCTCCATGATTTCTAAAATAATTGTCTTATGCAGTGGTAATCTAGGCTTGCCTGTGGTGCAGTTTATGGACTTCTGTGTTAAACAGTTATTCAGCTGATTAGATTGAAGATTACAATTTATTGACAGAAGTCCATGTACTGCACTTTCCCACTAGGATTATATTGTATTTCCAGAAGCACAATTAAAGGCTCACAGTTTAAAGCTCTTTATTCCTTTCCAACAAGATTTCCCAAAATTAACCCAAAAGTGGCTACTTTTATTTAATTTCCTATTCATTTAGGTTTTACTTTTATATTTTTATTTTATATAATTTACTCGTATTTTTACATCATCGTTATAAATCTCTTTTAAAGATTTCATTATAAAATTAAATTTCAGTCGGTCCAGGTTAATGTATTCTGACACTGAAATTGATCTTCTTACTTATTGTGTTTAATTCTGCAATTCAATATACTGTACTGTTCAGCTTAAAATTCTTTACCTACTCTTTGTTGCAAAGGTCTTCAGAACTCTTCATAGCTAACTCTATTATTTCTTTGGATTTTTGTTTCACTAATCCCTTGGTCATTTGACATAAGCACTTGAGTACATATTTTGAAGAAATTGTATAATTATACATTCGTATGTAAAATTTTGAGACCTATACTTGTGTAAAACAACTTGAGTCCTACTTTCATTTTAAAAGGGATTATAACATCTTAAGTGCATATAGCAGATTAATTTTGCGAATCTATGCATGGGTTAAAACTCTACTGCAGTTACTTTGGACATGTGGAATGATGCTTGCCTTTTAAATTTGAGTACAATATCATATTTAGACTTTGCTCTTTTTCGCAACATTGTGTAAAATCACATTTGATCCTTGGTTCATTTGGTAAATGACTTGTCTACTACGTCTACTTATGTCCTATTTTGTCATGGGCCAAAAAACTTAGTGTTCATTGGGTGGAATGTCTCAAGTCCACCTATGTCCTATTTAGTCATGGGCCAAAGTAATACCTAAAGTCATCATACCATAATAAATTGCTAGTTTTCGATTTTTCATTTAATTAGAATTGTAAATAAGTGTATTTTGAACCTATTTGGTAGTTTTCATTTGTATAGGATCAGAAATATTCCTGGAAAACATGTTTGACCATACTAGAAAACTGGGTTCCTTTTTCTCGAAACCGCATTTTTGGACTAAAGTGCTTGTGACATTATGACCAAGGAATTATTACGAATTGATGTTTTTCAAATTTTTAGTTGTCAATTTCTGATTTCAGGTGCGCTACATGTACAGCAGGAGCCGCGTATTCATTCACAGGTGACGTGAGTAAAGAGGACCTGATGAAGATGTATGACGCATCGCCTATCAGACACGTGCACAAAGTGGTCACCCCCACTCTGCTCCTTATCGGCAAGAAGGATGTTCGCGTGCCCTGTTCTCAAGGTCTGCAGTTCTATCACAAGCTCAGGGCACATGGCGTTCAAACCAAGTAAGTACGGTAGGCTGTATTGTTTCTTATTTGTATATTGTAAAAATACGGTTTGTTGTTTCTTATTTGTCAGCTGTTGCACAGGTCTTCAGAACTCTATACAGGGTGTTCCTAAAATAGACCGACAAACTTTGTGAGCAGTTTAAAATGCATCTTGAGAACTATCAATCGTAGAAAAATCGTTAATATCTCAAATTAAAAATAATTTTATTCTCTTATATAGAGTACATAAATATATATTTTTTCGATACGATTGACAGTTCTTGAGATATTTTGGGAAACTGAAAAAAGTACCGAAATTTTCCGGCCTAATAAACCTTTTCCAAGTCGGAAATTCCGACTTATCAGCTACCATTTCCTCCAAGAATCATTTTTGTTGCTCCCATTTCCATCAGCTATCATTTTTGTTGGAATTTGTTTCAGATTGAGCCCTTTTTTGAGTCAATATAACTACACTTTTGCCACAACATTTTAACACTATATTCGAAAACGTTTTATCTAAATTGATGGTGATAAATTTACCGATGTTTATAAATGTTATTATTGGTTTAAAATAATCTATGATATTTTGCAGGCTCATGTTCTATGAAGACAATCACTCATTGAGGCAAATTCCAGTAGATATTGATGCTATACTGAATTCTATTCTCTGGTTCTATGAGCATCTAGGCATCAAAGTAATGAAAGAAAATCTGTAAAGGATTCATCATTTACAAACCGCCAGTTTTTGTCCTCCGATTTAATGTCGTATGAATGATTGTGAAAGCTAAGTGTAATACTAAAAATAAATTGTATTTTTAATCGTCCAGTTTACAGACTGATTTTCTGAACTGAATAAAGTATTCGTTTTCATATTCATCGCCTATCTCTTACAATTAACCTGTGAATTCTTATAAGATTAGTTTATCATCAATCATCAGGTATAGTTGTAAGTAGTCTATTGTCATTGATAAAGCATATTATAGTAGTAGTATTTTTAAGGCCGGATTTCCTAGCTGCCTAACATTGGTACGACTTTACGTGGCACCGATTCAACACACAGGAATAGGTACTGTCATATTCCTTGTTGCCAATTTCGGCAGCGACTCTACAACGCTTTGGGCCTGGTCACATACGATTGGGGTTTGATTTACTTCATTTCACTAGCAAAAGTATATCTATATACCATACGATATAGATATACTTTTGCGAGTAAGTGAAGTGAAGTAAATCAAACCCCAATCGTATGTGACCAGGCCCTACTATTAGTATTACTATTAGTGATAAAGTGCGATATTCAAAGCTCTGCAACTGAATACAACAGCTGTTTTCGGCTTTTAGGAAATCCTGCCTTAAATTTGACAGATTTAGCTCAGTGGTACATCACTGACGTCAAAATATGCACTAAGTTTCGTTGTGCTGCATCTAATTGTGTAATGGTATACTTGGCATAACAAGAGAATAGCTGTTGCCGAGAAAAGGGTTCAAAAAGATTGAGACGGCGGCTGCTACAATGATTTTAATACTCTAGTAGTCTACTGTAAAATAATTGTACATGCGTCGCTATGTTTGCATTATATCGGCAAAAACATGGAGGACTGCTTCAGTTGACATGTATTGATATTTAGAAATTATGATTCATTTATTAGCCTGCACTTTCGATAACTGTTATTTTTTGAATAAAATGAAGGAGCATTGTACTTAAATTTGTGTTTACACTGGTTATACATGCAATGATTCGCTTGCTATTCAACCTCCTTATAACAATATGTATTTAATACTAATGGCTATAGAAACCATTTACGTTTGACAAATAAATAAAAAACTGTCAACAACTAGTGACTCCTGAACTACAAAAGACCTTGATAAGAGCTGATCTTTTACCAGTTGAATTAAAATTACAAGTTACCTAACGGGACAGAGGAATTATTTGCATCTTCGAAGTATTTTATATTGAGTTCCCAATGAATAAACAATATAAAATTTATAACATAATTTTGCTTAGATATTTACAGTGGTTTAAAGGATTATTATTTGAAGGTAAGTAATACTAGTAAAGTACAAGTATTATTCCTAAATAGTACCTACAGTACTAGGCTAGTGAATAGAAAGTAATAGTACAAACTGTGTAATAATACTCTGTTCTCTGCAAGGTTTTGTGCCTCAAGGATACCAGTCCTTCAAGAATACAATAATAATATATCTTTATATAAAAAGTTTTAAAATTGTATTTCTATAACAGTTTTATAGTAGTGATAATATTTGTATTTATATAATAATTTTTATATTTATATTAAAGAGTATTATACAGTCATTATTTATCATGAATCGCTATAGTAATTTTCCCCTCTTGGTATTGAATAATCTACTTCACTTACAATGTCTGAAGCATTCGAATTAAAGTTTGAATCATCACACTGGTGACTGTCTCTTGATGTAGGCCTACTATCTGTGCTGCATGAATTCATGCGTTGTTCAATTAAATAAGAATGTATATAACCCATTGATTTCAAGGCCACAGACGTTGGAAGCTTCTTTAGCTGAGCCGCAATGTGTTTCCCAAAAGAATCAAATTCGTTGTCTTCTGGTGACTGGTTCAATGACATGGAGATTTTTTGTAGATCATTTATCGCTTTCTCTGTCCTGCTAATAATTGAACTTTTAAACTTTTTTGGCCGAAAAGTTGATGGTGAATTTTGAAAAAATTCATTGCTATATTTACGTTTACTAGTTTCCACTATTACATCAGGTTCAATGGTCTCTGAAGGCTCGCGAACGTGTTCGTTTTCAGAATTGGTTTCCTCCTGAAAGAAAAAAAAATTATCTTTATATATCGAACTAAAAGACTTATGGAAAAACCTAATGACACAACATGTAAAGGTTTGAGTAGACTAATTTTGATGCAGTTTGCGCATCAAAGAAGGGTTAGTGGTCCTACATGAGCAGGTTTTATTTGTATTTTGGAAAAAATACATTCAAGAGATAAGAAATGTAAAATTCACTCAGCGCCATCTCTTGGAGGAACTACGTATGGTTTCCAAATGAATATTTTCAATTTATGATGTTAATTATTAGGAATTTGATTGAAGTTTCAGGTCATCATTCATCAACTATAATAAAATTTATTTTTGGAGCTTGTGTGTTTGATCATCACACTTAAACTACACAACCGATGAAGATGAAATGATGAATTTGAAAGTTTTCACAAAATTTTGATTAGCCAATATACCGAGGATGGTTAAAGGCCTTTCTTTCCTCAATCATCCCGGTACCTGGTACTGTATAATTAAAATAAAATTAGCCCGTTTTCAGACAAAATTTACAAATATAAAAATCTTAATAAATATTAAATATAAAAATGTTAAATATAAAATTTTTGTAAAAATTTACAAAATATTAAATGAAAAATTTCTTTCATTTAATTATTTAAATGAAAGCAATAGGCTAAGCAATATTGTTTATAATAATTATTAATTTCAGTGTCATTAGCATACAATGATATTATTGAAATTTTACAAATCTAGTATTATTATTGGAAGCCAATTCCATTTATGACACAAATATTGCTTAACTGTTCTAAAATCATAGAAATGAACGATAAAATTTTTTGAAAGAATGGAAAATGCTCAGGCCTATTCGGTACTATACCTAACTTATAGGATAAATTAATTCAATCTAATCTTATTCCTAATTAATGTCATCAACAGTTTTGCCTGCTGAAAAAAAGAAGGAAATTCAATCTAGGTCTGTCTAGGTCAATGTAGGTTTGCAGAACTCCATTGCAAAGCACTGGTTGCCCGCTACTGCTAGTTAAAAATAATAATATATTGTCTGAACTTACTTGTATTATTTCTGTTGACTGCCTATCCTTTATTTGCACAACAGAGTGCAAAATTCTGTCAGCAGTTGCAAACCATTGTAATTTTGGTTTGTATACATCATCCAAACCAGCCCCCGATTTTTTACTCTTCAAAATTTTGTTTAATTCGAGTGTGTATACATTTCTTATAGATCTTATCTTTGCAATTACATCTCTAGCCGTAAATCCTTCAATCCTCATACTTTTTGCCATGTTTTCATATGCTGCTTCTCTTAATTTTCGGTTTGTATACAAACTGGAATGAACATTCCATAAACAGGGATGTTGCTCATAAAGTTCCAGAAATTTTATAATTCGTTCTCCACTCCATCTTTTAGATTCACTCATTCTGATTTGAACAAAACACAATCCAGAAACTAAAAATCTTCACAGCAAACTGCCTTTACGAACTCATCTCATAACTAACCTTATCCTAACCAAGATAACATGTGTAAACAAACAGCGGATGCGATAGCTAATCACTATCGATTGAAAATATCGATACATCGAATAAAAATATTGATGTTTTCAATCGATATTCCGGTAAATTGATATACCGGGTGATTCAAAAAGAATACCACAACTTTGAAAATTTGTATGTTATGAAAGAAACATCATAGAACCTTCTGTTATACATCTATACAAAGAGTATTTAAAGAAGTTTTTTTCACTCACAAACAAGTTCAGAGATGTTCCTTATGACCCCTCCAGACACTCGAGCAATATCAATCCAAAACCTCCCTCAAACTTGTTCCACACTATCTGTAGCATGTCAGGCGCACCCAGACTTTTGGTTTGGGGGGGGCTTCACAAGTATCAAAATAATGTGCTTAGATGGTCAGTACTGGACATCTAATTAGTAAGAAGATTAAAAGTAGGTAGATTTATTGCGTTTTAAATGCGGGTTTGATTTTTATACAATTACGATATTAATAAATCAGGGAATACAATGATTACATTTTAATTTTGAATATTCAGATATTGGAACAAAATGAAATTCGAGTTGAATTTACACAGATTTACAGAACAAGACGATTTAATTCCAATGTCTTCAATTTCCCTGAAAATATTGAACAATGTAGTACAAAATCCAAGTAGCCCTGCAAAATAGTACATTTTACCATAGATAAGCAATACTCTCTAGTCTTACTTACTAAGTGATTTTTCTGTGATTTTAACTTGCCTGAAATGGCATGTTTGGTTTTTTCAAGTTATATTATGTAATGTTAAATCTAAGTTTTCGACCTCGACAACCTTTCGTATCACCGCCAAAAACCATAAAAAATGTTTCTTACATTTAATTTGGAATTTTTTTACATAAATTTGGAATATGTACATTTTTAGATACTTTTCATCCTGAAGCATAATTTTTTCTTGGAAGAATTAGCTTTATTCACAATTTGAGACTAAAATGGTTATTGTAGGCCCAACAGATTGCGAGAAAGCTTAGCATAGATGCTATATAAGAGTAATGCTTAATGGTCAAAATTGGAAAATTTAAAAAAATGATCAATTCCGCCTTCGCCGATTTGTTGAGCTTTGAAGAGATCTAACTTGCAAACCGTTGGACCTAAATAATAAATATTATGTTTTCAAATTATTGTCGATCATTTAATTTAATTCAAAAATTTTGGAAACAGTTTTTTATGAAAAAGAGGTGGTTCAGGGTCAAAATTGGCCAACGTAAAAAGTGAAAAAACCATCACTAAATTTTCCAATCTCAGTGAAATGAACAAATCCTATTGTGTTGAGGTGACGAAGACTTCTAAAGAATATTATTTCAGAGTTCTTTAGCTCACAGCTTACACCCGCTCTTTTAAAGATGTGGGATTAATTTTGTTAAATTAGCTTTCAATTTTTTTAATGATGAAATTGAAATTTCAAATTCATTATCAACGGTTGAACAAATTTGAAAAGAAATCCCAATATCTGCGCTTTTGAACGTTTTTCTGCACTTTCTCAGATTTTTCAAGAACGATTTGACACAAAACATGTAAATTTAGTACATAACTGAGTAATAGGAAAGATGTTTATTTCAAAAAACATGATACACAGGTTCAGCTGAGGTATTGAGGGTAGATTCAGAAGATTTTGTTCACATCCCCAAATAACGCCTGTTGTCATTTCTAGCTGATTCCACCGGGGTTCCAGGGGCGAACAAATAAAGCGATCGCAGAGAGCCTCCTGGCCAGTTTATTAGTATTTATTAAACTATCGTTAATACCTCTTTTCTTTTGAATTGTGCATTTGTAGCCTATGTCTTTGTACTCCCAAGCAAAGCTCGGTGTCTCCTGATATTCCTTGGTATCTTCAGCTTTCACTGTCATTAGTTGGAATTTTTTTCAATACAGTACCGGTATATGAGTTTGCATTTAGGCTTTGGGCCCGCTCTCTTATTGTTTCTTCTAATTTTCAAGATTTTATGTAATAAAAGATAGGTTTAAAGTTTATGAAAATTAAAAATTAAATTGTTGAAAAATGTATAGCCTATATGCAGCTGACCCCCGAAAAGAGTTGACCATACGTTCAATAGGTCTTAGGGGGGGCTTAAGCCCCCAAAGCCCCCCCCCCTGGGTGCGCCACTGGGATTAATAGCCCATTCTTGGTTAATCATTATTATGATACAAATATCGGGTGTAATGAATAAACGCATTTTTTAATCAACAATCTAAATTTAATCACTGAATCATCGGTTTTTCAATCAAAGTTACGCAATACATAATCTTAAAAAATATTTAATCTATCGCTAACAATATTCTTAATACAATGTTCAACTAGGCCAAAAATGTGATGGAAATAATAAGAACATTCCCATACTTCAAAATGAAACCTTATTGAACATTGAACAGAAAATGCACTAGCAGATTCTTAAAAACAACTTAGAAAATGATCTCTTTTGATCGCGCCATAAAATTTACATTGGATTGAGAAAACAATAATTTACAATGACTAACCAAAAGTAACTTCAAATTATTAGTGTGTAAGAGTTTAATAATTCTGAATAAGAATTATCATTATTGTAAAATTGACGGTTAAAACTGGTGAAATTGAGAATAATAATAATTTACAAACTTCTATAAAACTTACTACCAGTGGCAGTGGTTTCGAGAGAATATTTTCAACAATTTCAACGCACAACATCTATGAACTGTTGGGATTAATGATTTATCCCTAAACTAGACTATCAAATTTAATAATTCGACTATTTTCTTCCTAGCCTAATTATATTAAAAGAGAAAGATTTAAACGAAAATTTCCATTGCATAATGAACAATAACTGACAAGAGAATTATATTAAAATTTGAATATGAAATCTATTACTGCTTCAGAATTAATAAGAATAATGGAATGGATTAAATTATAAATGTTCTGAATTTTATGGAACTAGAGTAGGATAGAAATTTCTTCCAACACGAGTTGTTGTGGCTAGGTTCCACTTCCACCACTCCCAGTCAGTCAGATAAGGGGTGAGAAACACCCCTAATATTGATGATTTGAGTTGAGTATTTCATTACATTTACATGTTTTCAAATGAGATCAATAGATTACAGGAATCTGACATTAGTGTTGAATAACTAAACAAAAATTACAGATCTTCATTAGTCATTACAAATACACTCAACTATTTCTTCAACACAAGGTAGGATTCGATTCCGATGTTCTACCTAGATTTATATAAAGCCCTGATATTTTTTTATGCTGGGGATGATGCCCACATAAGCTCTAGGCTCGTGCGTGGGTAATGGGAAGGATAATGATGAGAGATGTATGGACCTACAGCTTTAGGTGGGTTCCGAACCACCGGGAAGCGATTTTGAAGCTCATAAATTTGTGTATTTAGAGGAGCCGGTCACCGTTACAACAGGAGTGGTAGGCGCCGTCTCTTATCTAATCTCACCGATTAGACTCGCCTGCCACCACTGGGACAACCGCTTCCCTAATTTGTTTTTATTATTTAAAAAAATAATCAATATCAATTTCTAATATTGGACATTTAATAGATATTTGAGACAGAAGAATGCTGGTCAAATGTTCAGCTCGATATTACATCAATAACTAACATTATTTTTAATTATCATTTTATTCAGACGACACCTCAGAGGTCCATTTTTTAAAAATATCATATTTTGTGGGTTTATTGAATGGAAATACTATTATTGGATTGAATAAAAGAGTATTACATTTTTCTAATAAACTTTCCTACAACTATTTGACAGAACAGATGAATCTCACTATATAGACTGTATTCTATTAAAAATTGATGGCTCACAATTCTATTGTTTTTTCATCTACAATAAAATTCTCAAATATTCTAGTCTAAGCGAAACAACATACATCCTAGATTACTCAAGACAGATTAGATGTAAATAAAAATATGTATGTCATACATACTATGGAGTTTTTATAATTGAATGCCTTGATCAAGACAAAGTTGATAAAAATCATTTGATGAGTAGTTTCAAATTTGATGAGTATAACATAAATTCCAATAAAAAAAGATTACTGTAAAAAAGCAAGTTTTTCGAAGTTGAAAAATGTATTTTGAAAAATTAAAAAATAATTACGAATGGTCCTAAAGACTAAAGTGAGGAACAAACTCTTTACGAGTAACAAATTGACAGTAGTAAAAGTGAAAATAAATAATATCAATAATGAAAATAAACTAATAGAACCTACGATAAAAATAAGTTTAAATTACAATAATTCTAAAAAAATCTACTTACGATCAGTTAATTCAATTAACTAGTGATGCTTGTGATTTTAATGAAGTAATGAGCTAATCAATAATAATTAGACACACTGTATACTTAAAAATACTTATTACAATAAGTAATACTAATTAGTCATGAGCAAAGACTGACGGATAGTTTCTTCACTACATATTATAAAAATGTACAGCTTTTAATTTGTTCGTTAATTGCAATTATTAATACAACAATAAATTCGTCTTACAATTAATGTAACTTGAAATTTCAGTACCAGAAGAATGAGACAATAGAAAATTAGTCAAAAATTCTGAATACATTTCAAACATATCAACATGACCGGGAAAACAGTTTTTCCAAGGGAGGTACTTAGCACTTACATCTTCCTACAGCAAATCGATTGGGATGAAATAATATAAAACATGAAATCCACACAATTATTATTGAATCATGTATAACTGGTACTGTATTTATATATCTGGACAGAATAATCTTCAAGTATAGTTTTAGTATAGTATAAGTTCTAACTCCCATTGAGCAAAGAGGAAAATGCTACAAATTTGATCAATTTCAAAGTATTACAATTGCCTTTTTCTATAAGAATAAAACAATTTATTAAGAATATTTTTCAGTAAAATACATATTTCAAATATTCAACAATGGTCAAATCTTATGAAATACTTTGAAATCAATACATCAACCCATACAGGGTTTATACACTGTATTTTATATTCGAATATCTATAATTTCTGTATTATTATTCATGTTAATTTGATACATGGTATCAAATATGCATAAGATAAAATATGCATTTTAGAGGTACTTTATTCACATAAAAATGAGCTGTACTAGCAGCCAATTCAAAAGAAAGTTTATTTGTTTGAAATTTTTTTTTATACCAGTATAAAATTCATTTTCAAACGACTGAAAATCAATCAATTTTTCATAATTCAACTCATATACTTCAAAAGTATATAGCCTATTACTACTTCAAGTAATAAAAGCAATTGTTTATAACTTCAATAGTTAAAATATAGTGCAGAGATCCCTTCCTACCTTTTTATAGGGAACATGTTGAAGTATTCTCATGTTTTCATGAGAAAACTTCCAAAGTTTTACAGGTACTGTATTTTTAATCTAAAAAAATAATTCATGTCTGATGAAAATATGCTACGCAGAATATAGCTTATGATCAGGAAGCAATTAATATGGTACTCAACATAATATAATCCATGTTTTGGCTTAAAATAGCACTTTCCTTCTACCTTATGTCTTTCTTATAATTTTCAATCCTAATACTTTACATTGTACAGTTGCAACTTCAAGTTCAAGCAAAATTAGGAATCCGACTAAAATTCAAATAAGACAATAAAATAATGAAAGTCATGTCATATAATAAGACTTATTTGTACGTAAACTAAATAAAATACCTCGCATTAATTTAAAGCTTAAACGTGATGGTATGAGATTAGTTCTTGCATGTTAATATCGAAATAGGAAGTGTGAAGAGGATCTACTCACAATTAAAAGTTATCACTTGGAGTGTTAAGTAATTTAATTTGTATAATGAATTATGATAGAATCAATGACATATTCTTGAGTAGAATTAATTTAGGATGGCGCCTGAATCACGCGATTGTAGTGGGGGGGGGGACCCCCTATTCAGCTGCCAACTCAAAACAATCTACTCTATATGCAGCAACAAAGCGAAATTAAGCATACTTAACGTTTATTTTAGTCTAATCTCTATTGACTTCTCTATTTTCCCCTCTTCATAGCGACCTGCGTCAAATGAGCGGAAATATAGAGTGGTGCATTAAAATTAGCGCAAAGTAACAAGAAAGATTACACTGATTTCAAGAAACTTCTAAGTAGAAAACAAACATATCTTACATTACAGTAGGCTCTACTCATACTTGGATACTTAAATCGCGGCTACTCAGCGACTCGGATAACAAACATGTGTTTTCAAATGATGACGCACAGACGATCCTGCAACCGTATTGCCTGAACGTCATAATTTAGAAACACATGTTTGTTATTCCGCGATTTGAGTGTCCAAGTGTGAGTAGAGCCTTACGATCGTTTCGTCCTGAGGTTGAACTTCATCAGGCACTAAGTTCCTTAAAATCAGTGTAATTATATCAGTAGAAAAAAGGAATTGATAAACAACAAGAAAGAACATTTACAATCTTTCTCGTAATAAACCTGTATGCTCAACTATCTATTAGATTGCTTTTATCATTTTTCTGCAACTATGAATGATTTTGGCGGGAATATTTCGAGTTGAATCAAGCAGTACCGTTGATAGTCGGCGAGGGCGGCGCGGGAAGATTCAAAATGGAAGCCGCATTAGCGTTGTGATCGGATGCCGAACCGATCACGGGCAAATTCGATGCGCAACGAAAATTCGTTTCCTCGAGATTTTGCTGAATTTTGGACAGTGTCTGGTTCTGCTCCACCAGACCTCCAACGCTCTGCAACATCTGTGCACAAAAAATACAGAATTACTTTTTCAAATGTTATATTCGGAACTGCTACATTCACAGTATACTTAGCAAACTAATACTGGAATTTAAAAAATATACATTTAAATAAATAACATTTGCATCATCGCTGGTCTTGGGTTCCCTTGCTCTCCCAACTTGTATATTTATGATACACTCTGATATAATGTTTCAATTGTTTTTCTTATGTAATAAGACTATATATAATAAATTACTGCAAAATGTATTTATGAGCTAATGCACATAAATAAAGATACTTATTACTAGACTACTTTAATGCAAGAACTCTCCCCCATTCACAGACGCGTAGTCTTTTTCGGGAAATTCCACTCCATATGTTATACTACAACACTATCTATCACAACTTAATAAAAATAGAAAATTAACAATGAAATGTATGTACTTTTACATATTCTTATAATGCAATGTGGGAAATAAATTTTAATTAGAATTTGAATATCGTAACAGTACGTTCACTTTGCTAAGACAGAAACGAAGGCTAAGACCTTATAAAACGGAAAAATTTTACGTTTTTCGGAAAAAATGTATATAAGAAACCATAAACTATTATATAGCCATATTAATATTGTATGGTGGCTGTGTTTGGTAAGAGAGGTTGCTGACTGATTATGAGGTCAAGTCACGAACACTCAAGACCGCTCTTGGATGTGTCCACAGGTAAACTGCATAAAAACTCAAGATATACTCAAACATAAACTCATAATACATAAACATAAACAACATAATACTCAAGATATATATAACTCAATATCTAACTCAAGATATTTAGCTCAATGGTAAACCGTAATGAGTATGGCCGGGTCATCTCATCAACAATAAGGTTTCTGAAACCCATTCGTTACAAATAACAGTAATAATTATTCATAAATCTATTTAGCAAGTTTGAATGAAAGTAAAATTTATTTCACGAACCTCGAGTGCTGCATCTATGGCATGATATTGCCGCTTAATTTCGGCCATGGCTTGTTGCCAAGTATCGTTCAGCAACTTTTTCGTTAGATACAAGTTTCTTCCCATTTCCTCCAGCTGTGTTTCCTTCTCAGTCAGTCTTTTTCTCAGATCAAACGCCTGAAACAACGACAAAAATATTATGATTAATACAAACGAAGAATTATTTCAACATTCATTTCATCACAGTCATTCGATTTCATTTTCCATCAAAATTTAATAAATGCTCATTTTAAATGAATTCAGGAGATTGAAAATTAATATTATTTGGCTCACCTGGTTGTCAGTGATTTCCCCCTCATTCAGCTGCGACTTCAACTGATGCACCTCTTTCCTCAAGGACTCCACAATGTCTTCTGCACACTGCTTCTCCTCTTCCTTCTGATTCAGCTTCTCAGATAGTTGGATGCTGGAACCGAAACACAAACCTAATTATTCTTCAAATTATTCTACCTTTGGATATTAGAATGTTGTCTAAAATCCAAAGTAATCGTTAATTCTTGGAGATATTGCTTTCATTTTTTAAAGAACAAATAATTTTTTACAATGAATAAGTAAAGTTTATAACAAACAAATACTTTATCCACTTCATAGTACAATACTCATACAAGAAATATAGAAAGAAAATATCAAGTGCATTCCTCATTAGGCTAAGCCTGTGACGAGGAATGTTAAACATGTCCACCAACACATAAACAAACAAAAAAACTATAATTAAACATAAGTTTCACAATTATGCTATTGAAATTTAAATAAAGTAACTTTTAAGTGAAAAAACACTCACGTTTTTTGATGTGACGACATATGTGTCACATGAAAATATGTTTACTTGAAAATGTGCATGAAACATATGTCGTCACATCAAAAAACGTGAGTGTTTTTTCACTTAAAAGTTACTTTATTTAAATTCCAATAGCCTACTTAAATACCCTGGAAGCATGCCTCTAATTTCCAGGTCAAAAGTGACTAAGATATTTTTTTATTCGTTTTATCTATGAATTTTCTATTGTTTTCTCTCTTTTTACGAATTTTGTGATTATAAATGTGTTGTGTATATATGCTGCCATACGATAAATAAATAATTCCAATAGTATTAATCAGTGAAAAGAAGATGGATAATCAATAACAGATTCTCACAATTATAATTTAACACAATAAGCCCTGCATCCGGCATGGAATTGAACTAAGGTAAATGTTCTTAGAATAGCATCAAACTTACGTTTCAAGTTTGGCAGTGCGCGTGCTGGCCGCCTGAACGATGCGCAACACTTTGAGCAGTCTGGTGACCAAGTTGTCGACATCGATGACCTGGTCGACCAGCGAGTGGACGGGAGCCACGCCAGGCACCCCTGCCCCCTCCCCCGACCCCTCGCTCTGCTCCGCCTCCCGTCGACTGATAATCGCGTCGGTCAGACTCTGCAGCGACCGGCTGCCGTTCAGCGTCGCGGCGGCGGCGTCGTCCTCAGTCGGCAGCGGCTCGTCCACGTCCTCGATGGAGGCCAACGACAGGCGCTTCTCGGGCGACGAGCTCCCTGTCACGTCGCGGTCGGCGAACATCGACGGCTCCGGCTCGGCTGACAGCATTGGTTCGCTATCCGACAGGTTTTCTGCAATACAACAATATTAACAATGAAAATACGATTGAATTAAAGTAAAGCCGCAGCGCAAAGTAACACAACAAAGCTACGTTAACCAACTTATTAAGTACTCAGGGTGTAAACAGTTCATTCAAAAGCCTTTCCTTTCATCTTTTTCCTTGCAGGTAGATAGATTTGTAATATTTTGAACATTTGTTTTGCGATTATTGTGTGAAAATCTGAATAAAAGTTATTTGATTTTTTTTATTTGAAAAGCCGATAGATGGCGCAAAGTTTATTTCTCATTTTACACAAGGACTGTGTATAAAGCACGATCCATTCAACTTGACCGACACAATAATCAGGATTAAAAGTCTTAAAGACCTTTAAAGTTTTAAAAGACATTTTAAAGAAGACCTTTTAAAAGGATAACTTTTTAAAAGACCTTATCAATAATCTGCGAGATTCAGCATTTGTAGGTTCAGTATTGTGATCATATGCTCGTCGATCATATGTTTTATGACAAGTTAAACGGATCCTGCTGTACATTCAACTACATAGAGCCATAGAAGTGGGGACACTACCTGCTTAATCTTATTTACAGTATTTTAGTGTTATATATTTTACGGACTTTATAAAATCAAAAAATACTTTTTTCAAGTGCTAGTGTCGTTTTCTAAGTGAAAACAAACTTACACCATGTTCGCTATAAAGGGATAATTGGTTATGTTGGTGAAGTGGAACAACCCTACTCGGGTCTCCCCACTATGAATTATTGTCTTTAAAGTTTTTTACTATGATCAAAGTGTATAACATTTTATAAGATTTCATTCACTATACAATTTTAAACCGGCTGCATCATAGTTGACGAATATATTCTCGTATACACTTTCATCACTGTAAAAAGCTGCAATGGATGAATTGAATGTCAGGCCATTTGGTGACTTAGCTAAGTGACCGGAAGGTATGGACACCTAGAATGTATATGTAAGACACCTGGACTGGAAATGAATTATTGTGATTGCAACTCATTACGGGAAGTAGACAATTAGTCGAAGGGAAAACTGGCTGTAGTCATGTGGCACAGGCTCTCTATGCTGCTAACCTACTAGCGAGGTTAGCTACCAAGAAAGGTTAAGACCGGTGAGAACCTAGAGAGCTGACTACGGACAGTTTTCCCTTCGACTAATTGGGTACTTCCCCTCATTACAGCTTTCTACCATTTAAAGTATACAAAAATTTTGATCCATTACACAAATAAGGCTGCATAATGAAGGAAGAATTATTTTTACACTTTCATATTTGCAAAAAGCTGTAATGAGGTGATTTATTATCAGTGCAGGTGCCTTAGGCCAGCCATACACATTGCGACCTACCAGAGAGATTTACCTATGGAATAAAAAGTCTTGAAGTTGTCATAACCTTAAATTTATTAAAATAACGAAATACCGGTTTCGGTTGTTACACAATTATCAATCTCTGGTAAACCGTCTACCATACATAATGAAATCGACTACTCTATAAAAACAATTGATCAATACACACCGATCTAATTGTCACAGCTATACCTCTCTGGTAGAACATGAGTCCAAGCGCCCACTCAATCACCTCGATGTGCGCTGTTTCATTTAGTTTCATATGTTCATAATTTAGCGTGTTGCCACGCTATCGCCACTCCACCTCAGTGGGCGCTTGACCTAACACCTATGGTCGGCAATGTGAGCACACTGTATGTCTACAGACAGGCTGTGACCAGCATTTTTCAATTGAAATCAATTGTTATTAATAATAACTTTAACACTGTTATCAGAAATATTGTAGAATTTCTTCATAATGAAATAAAAACACAGATGTTGTCTTCTTTTACTAACTTATATTTATACAAAACATGTTTCGATGCTCATGGCATCATCATCATCAGTTGGATGTTGAGTCGAAACTGAAATTTGGTATTATAACAGATGTATTCTAATAACTTACCATATAATAACTTACCAGTCTGAGATCGCCGAGAGGAGGTAGCCGACCGAATGGCATTCATGACAGCTGTCATGAACCGGGAGGAGGCTGCCTCTAGCGAGCTGGGAGCCTGGTGCTGGGGACTTGTCTCTGCGCTGCTCCCACTATCACTGTACACCTCGTTGTGGTACACTACATCCTACAGTCAACAACATCACATTATTCATTAATAAACAGCTTAAAAAACTATGAGAGATAATAGGAAGAAGTTGTATAGCAATAATAATAATCATCCAATGATAAATAACCAAATAATGGTAATAGATAATATAGAAATAATACTCCTTCACTGAGAAACAACTAAACTTTGAGATAATGGGAATAAATAATATGGAAAAATATGGTATAATAATGGTATGAAAGATAATAGGAATAAATTCGACAGAATTACCGTAATCATTTATCACTGAAAAATAACCGACAAATAATGAGGAATTATTTGAATGAATGATAAGAAAATAATAGAAATGAATATCATTATGGAAGAGTAATAGATTGAAATTGAAAGTGTGGAGTATAGTAGAGAAAAATAAAGGAGAGTTCCTTTCATTTTAAATTAAAACTTATTGATCATTTTACAGAACTACAGCAGGAAAGATGTAGCCTAGTTCCCTAGAAGTCCGAACGAAAAGATTTCTTCCCCCAACGGGGAAGAAATAACAGTATGACCATCTCTTCTCACCAGGTAAAGGTTAAAGTTTTCTCTGATGTATTTGGGGTTGATGTTTCAAATTCCTACATAAAAAATCTACTTGATATGAGTAATGCAAGTTTCACAAAAATCAGAAACGTTCACAACTAATGCCATGTCAAATTCCTACTACTAATCTAGGCGAAAACATTCTTAGCTCAATCAATTTCAACTCACTCATACCAATACATTTCATTAAATTGAAATGCATTTTTTTAAATGATAAGCTAAAGCATGACAATTCTAAGCATGATTGGTACTAATATAGCAAATAAAATAATTATGATTTTCCTACTCATACAGAATTGCAAGATCAAAAAATAAAACATTAAATTAAATTATACATGCAACATCATTTAGTGACAGAGAAAAGAAGTGAGTTTTTCCACAATATTTCAAAGTGGCGTATGTACGTCAAAATCAATTGATCTTGGGGAATTATATAATCAGATATAATTTGTATCTTTGAAAATTATTTCTGAACTTGTACTGTACTATTATTTAAGAAAATAATAGTTTGCACTCATCATACTAGAGAAATTACTTTCTTCTAACGGATACGTCTGAATGAATACTTTTTCAAATTGTAATTAATTATTTAAACAGTTATTATTATCATTCAACAATAATCATTTTTACTCGCGACATTAGAGCCCTTTAGTCCCTTGCAACCATTTCCGTCCGAAAACGTCCGACTCCAATCAACTGGCCGTTTGATTTAATGTTAGCATTTTGGATGTTTTCGAACGAAAACGGTTCCAGTGGACGATGAAAATAAATGAAGTTTATTTCCTGTAATTAAATCTTATTAAAATTTTTAAACAAATCTACTTGTTCAAGTATTTTTTGAGCAGGAAATGAAATATTCATAAATTGAAAAACGTTGAAAAACTGAATGCAGTAACAATTTTCCACGTACTATGAGAAGAGATTTTTCGGCAATATTCAAACACAGTTCAGGACAGAAGTTCACAAGTTCATGTCAAATTCAGTTTCAACGCGAAGAAGAGTGAAAGCACTAAACAACACCTCTGAAAGCCACTAAACTTTACTAAACATGACTTACCCTAATAGCACCTTCAAGTTGAGAGCACAGACAAATAACATTGTAGACAAGTTACTATCTAAGTTCTGCAGAATATCCCACGAAAACTCATATTTAACATCATTATCAGAAAACAATTAAATCAAAATGGAAGAGACATTGAAAAAATGTGATTTTCTCTGTTACTAAATGATTTTTACATGCAATTTTCTAAACCCAAAAGTTATTTCATAAAAATACAATTACAGAATTGATTTGTTATAAATTTCGAAACCAAGAGGGACTAGTGTTAACAGTATTGGAAAGTATTCAATTATGCTAACGATTCTCAGACATTTTCAAAACAATAGGTAGCTAGGTAACGCAAAGTAGCATCTGATAGAGATGGCTATGAAAATAGTCGATTAGGTTAAGGCAGGACTTAAATTGAGACAAATATTGATTTATTTAATAAAACTAGTAAAAACATTCCAAGCTACAAGCAAAAATAGATGGATTAGTTTGGTGAAGAATTAAAGCATTACGGGGAATAAATGAATGGAATACGCTAAGTAGATTTGGAAACTATTCCTGCCAATTCTACAGTTAACTGATGGAAGAAATACGATACAAATTGTAATTGTAAATAGAACGTGATGAAACAAGCATGAAGAAATTTAAAAATACAGTACGTTTAGTAAAAAAATATAAAAGATATAAAATGTAGCGTAGAGAATTTTCAAAATTAAATGCTAAATCTTTACTGAGTAAGTGCGTTTCCCCCAAAGCTTCTCCTTTTGTTAATAAACATTTCATCTAATTTCATTAGTATTTTTTTCTGTGGTGATGCCCACATAAGGTCTTAGCTTGTGCGTGGGTAATGGGAGGGATGATGATGAGAGATGAGTGGACCTACAGCTTTAGGTGGGTTCCGAACCACTGGGAAGCGATTTGATTCTCATTAATGAATGATATTCAGCGTAAAAAGGCCTTGAACTGAAGTCGTCACCCATACAATAGTAGTAACAGGTGCAAGTCTCTTATCTAATCTTGCGATTAGACACCGGCACTATCTACCATTGACGTAAGTGAGTGCTTGTAGATGATTTTGTACAGATGAAGACGAATAGACTAGTAGGTTATTTGAAGTGTTGAGCATTGCGCCAAGATTTAATATGTTGGTATTTTTTGGAAGAATAAAAATTGATTGAATATTGATATCCAATAAAAAGACGAAAAAACTAGTAGGTTACTTGAAGTGTTGAGCCTTGTGCCAAGTTTAATATGTGAGTATTTTTTGGAAGAATAAAAATTGATTGAATTGATATCCAATAAGTCGATAACAAAATGATGATGATATTTCAAATACCGAATAGAATATAAATAAGATGAATGAATGAGTTGGCAAATTATATGAATTGGTTAGCTGGATGGAATTCATTCAACAACTGATAAGTGAATTCTCTACAATATTTTCAATTCTCAACAATATTTTTCAATTCCCTACAATGTTTTCAATTCTCAACAATACTTTTCAATTCCCTACAATGTTTTTAATTCTCTACAATATTTTTCAATTCCCTACAATGTTTTCAATTCTCTACAATATTTTGAATTCTCTACAATGTTTTCAATTCCCTACAATGTTTTTCAATTCCCTACAATGTTTTTAATTCTCTACAATATTTTGAATTCTCAACAATATTTTCAATTCTCAACAATATTTTCAGTAGTAGACACAGTCACTAACCTCGAGATCTTGTTCGGAAATGGCATAGGAGGTGACGAGTGCATCGACCAGGGTGTCCAGACGTGCGCCGAGACCTGACAACGCGACGGCCGCACTTGAAACTGCTGCGCCTTGCTGCAGAAGGACGTCTTTGTTGCGCCGCTCCATGTTCTTCAGTTTGGCAACCATTGACAGCACTTCTTGCCTGCAACAGAAATTGTTTTATTCCCCGAAGTCATTGAGAACATCAATCCCTACTCCCACACTTCGAAGTTTTGCTGTATAATGCTTAAGCATTGGTAAGTGCTTAAGAGTATTTTGGCTAACAATAAAACTGTTTTATTGCCGAAGCAGTAAAACAGCAACAAATCAGTCTACACTTGATCGATTTGCATATGCTGCATATGCTTAAGAGTATTTTGGCTAACAATTAAACTGTTTTATTGCCGAATCAGTGAAAAAGCAATAAATGAGAACATCAGTCTACACTTGATCGATTTGCGTATGCTGCATATGCTTAAGCATTGGTAGCATGCTGTGCAGCACACAAAATCGATCAAGTGTGGACATTGGGACTGGAATTTCAATGATCAATATATCTTAAATAATTATAGTACAGTAATAATTATAATTACACAGAAATTACAACACCACAGATGAGCAGAGACTTCAGAGATCCGAGAGAATGAAGACATATTGGGCACAGAAGAAACGTTTCCGAAAATGATCTTACCAATTTCGACTAGATTTGCTCCAATGAGGGCTTAAAATATTTAAAAAGTAATTATAATTACAGAGCAACGTTGATTATTCGGACATTGAAAATACGGATTTGTTTCTAATGTCCGGATTTGTATGTTTCTACTGTCTACAATGTTTTTGTAACAAATTTTGGAATAGTGTTTCAAGTCTCTAGAAACAAAACATGAATTTACTCTTGCAAGTGGTAAGCTAAAATAAGACCTTGATTGGATACATCGTACATTGAGTGAAAATCTCAACATCATTCAATTAATTCAGCTCATAATAAATCAATAAGGCTAAAAACTGTGGTTAATCAATCTCGATTAATCTTAGTTTATTTAGTCCTAGTTCAAGTTTAAAAATATGAACAGTATAGATTCATTGAATATGCGTACATTTCAAAAAATACGAACAGAATAATTTATAGTTTCCTCATTTAGTTTGTGTTCAAAACGAAATAAAATGCTAGTTCAGACATAAGATGAAGTAAGCAATAATTATCGAAATTAAATATATTACCTTCTCTGTTCTGATATTCTGACAAGGTGTGAGCACTCTTCTTGCATACGAGTTAACTCTGCATCCTTCAGCTTCAAGAGTTCTTTCTGCTGCTTCAACTGAAAAATAAAATTTGAATGTTCAGAATAAATAACAAGTCTCTGTATTTAGAATCAAACAGCATTCAACCAGTAGAAAAAATCTCTTATCATCATCCTTCCCATTACCCACGCTCAAGCTTAGAGCTTATGTGGGCATCATCCCTAGCAAAAAAAAGGAACTGTCTTCAGAGATACATAAGCTTGATAAGCTTTCTAGTATCATTAGCATCAAACTTGACTAAAATTGACTTACGCAGTTGATGCATACATTCTAGAATGTATTCTAAAATTCTACTTAATTCTAAATAACATTCTAAAATTCGAAGATGTTATGAAAAAGATGATGACCAACATCTTGATGATCATCAACAGCAAGTGGAAAATGGCTTGTGTCGTAGCCTCAAAACTTTCAAGACTATCACACGTTTTATCGTAGGGAGAATCAAATAATTTAATACATGTGGGAGTTTTGAAAGAGAAATAATTTCAAATAATACCTCAGTTTCAGTATCCTTCAATGAATCGGCCAGAGTTGATTTCTCAGCTTGTAAGAAGTCCTGCATTTCACAAGCCTCCACTTCACTTTCCTCTTGTTGCTGCAAGAGAGCCTTCTGAACCACATAGCTCTTATCAAGATTCTAGAAAATAAAACATCAATTTAAAAATTAAAATCAACTTGAAAGTTTTTAGTAAAGTTAGATTAATGGATGAAAATAGAACAGTGATTCAAAGATGAATACAAGGAGTTTTGTTGAGTGGAAAAATAAAAAGGTATTAAGCCAGTTTTACGAAAATCCAGTTGAATTTAACCGCCGTAAAGTGGTATCATTTAACTTCTGACACAGTGTCTGATGAGATGTTGTGATATTTAAACGTAATGAAAATACTAGGATGTGGTCAAATATCACTGGATTTTTTCATTGTCCTGTTTATTATATCTGCACGTTTGTTTGCTGAGGGTTGAATTATTGGAGATCATAGGATGCAACAAGGTTGGCTAATCCAGTGATATTTGACTACATCCTAGTGTTTTCATTTTGGTATCATAAACTTGGTGATTTGTGTCATTTAATGGTGTCGTTTCACTTATTATTATTTATTCACTAGTAGTTGATTAATTGTAACGTCTATTAATATTCTTCCAAGTATAATCCAAATAGGAACTTATTTTCGAGATATGTGAGAAAAATTGGACAGAAGTTGATTATCATTTCAGATAAGCACGAAGCGCTATAACTTACCTTATTGAGTGTACGGCAAAGCGAATTCAATTTCATTATCTCCTCTTTTTGGCGAGAAGCCATCTCTCTACTTAGTAGGATTTGTTTTTCCAGTTCAGTAACCAAGTCACCGGAATATTCTGAAAATTGAATAAACTATTATTAGCTTATGGCAAAATAAAAAATCAAACAATCAATAAAAATATCAGAAAATGCACAACTAAATAAATGTAAACAATTCAATTTCAGAACAAAAATTAGTATGAGCAAAAATACACAGTAATTTAAATCCTGCAACAATAAATTCCAGATTTATTATTATCGAATTGGTTTCAATATTCATTCATAATCCATATCACCAGATACATAAAAATCTCACAGACATTACGAACTTTATTGGCATTTTCAACATTTTGAGTGAAAAATGTAAAACTAAATAATTAAATCGCGCTTCACTGAATCAAACGCACTTCAACTAAATCCAAGAGATCAGGACCCAATAGGCTATATAGAGACGGGTAAAAAGTATACAGTAATGAAATATTTTGCAGAAAAATTATGTTTGTTCATACAAAACTAAACTTTACAATGCATTTTCAATTTATTTGTAGAGTTTCTAATGATGTTGTGGAACTCCATGATGAAATAAAACATTATTTGAGGAAGTAGTGGATTGACAACATCAAATTGTGTTTTCTTTTATGTATTCCAAAAGTGTTGAGAAACAGGAATGAACTGTTAAAAGTGTGTTAGTTGACCAACAATACATGAACTTTCTTTTGTCTACAAACGTTTGTTTGTTGCATCTTATCAACTCCTTACAACTGAACTCATGCATGTTACTTTTTTAAATTTAGCAACCTTTTGAATGGTTACAATAGGTAGGGCCTCTAGAAATTATATTATCTTCACAGTCTACACACTGTTGTATATCTACTTTTGCAACCCTCTGTATAAGTAATTATTCAAGAACTTGAACAATATTTGAATAAATTTGATAGCAATATTTCAAAACTTTTTTGAGTTTGTCACCTTTTTTATTGAGTAGTCTAGCCAGCCGTTTGGACATAGCAACATTCGCTGATTTTTCTTTGGACAGTTTCTCCTTCGTTTCCTCGAATTCTTTCTTATCCACCTGCAGCTTGTCAATTTCTTGTTGCATATTTTTCAGCTGCGCTTCCAGTCTTTCAACCGCTTCTATCCTTCTGTCAACCTGAAAATTATAAAATCACTGATGGTAGTTATACTAGAAATAATATGCACCTTTCAAAGAACCTCTCTATTCTCTTTATTTATGATCTTACGTGAAGATCGTAACTCAACTTAATAGTTCAGTTGTAGGTTAAGTCACGAACACTCAAGACTGCTCTTCCGATGGGTGACCGCGAGTGTAAATGTTGTAAACATCACTCTTGTACGTAAACAACATGTTGTAAACAACATTAAGCCCCTGCGCCCACTTCGCAACTGCTATCTGATTTCAGTCAGCAACCCAATGTTGCCAGATGACATTTGGCTGTTTTTCTGGTAATCGGGTAATCTAACCCATCAGCCAAAGTCATCTGGCAACGCTGGGTTGCTGACTGAAATCAGATAGCAGTTGCTTAGTGGGCGCAGGGGCTTACACTGCGCCACTCTTGAGTTTAGCTACTTTGTAGCTTTTCCACTTCAAATTAAATTATCTCTTAACTAGTTTTCTTAATGGAATTTTCTCATCTGGTAAATGGGAAACCAGAACTGTGAGGTCAATATGAATAATATATAATGAGTTCGATATGAATAACAATTGGTGTTACGTAAGTGATGTATTTTTAGAGGTACAGTAGGTAACTGTATTGATGAGTGACCGTCCCAAAAATAAGACGAGATGAAACCTACCCGGAAAGCTGAGGCCGCACTGCTGGATGGTTACCTAGTGGGTAGATGGAATATGTATAGAACATAAAATATCTATAATAATAGAACATCTGTTGGTAGACAATCTACCCACTAGATAACTATCCAACAGTGCGGCCTCAGCTCAAGGGTCCCCTTAAAACCCCTAACTAATAAATATATTTTAAAAACTATAATATATAGTTATATTTTAGCACAATAACATTATCATTATTTTTTTTTAGTTTTCATTTTCTATTGCATTTTCAAGGACTTCAATTGTGATTTAATGATATGGTTTACCAGGAATACCTTGGAGGGGCTACTTAGTTAGACATTATTAGGCATACATTGTCTAGATACTATATATATATATTTATGTATACTGTATTAAGAATCTACTGTTATGTTTTTTTTGTCGAATAAATTTATTTATTATTTATTTAATAAATAGTTAAACTATATAATAATATGAATGTATAATATAAATATGAATAAATATATTTTTTAAATAAGCTATTTACCTGCACCTCACGATGTTGAACTTCAACCCTAGTGTGGACATCAACAGGGGGCGACCCAGCCAACGCATCTTCCAGATCAGCACTGGTGAGCGACGTCTGTACACTGGTTTCATGATAGATTTTGGTCCTCGTTTTGGCCCTACCTCCTGAACCAGGATAGGGAGGCATTGTCTTCACAGGGGGCGATGGACTACTGCTACCGGTAGCATTCATGGCTGCCAAATGTTTCCGTCTCAAACTGGCAGTGCGGTTTAGGCTGGGTTCACGACTGTTGATGTTTGGCGGAAGCGAGAGGTTTTCTGCGGATTTCCTTCGTCTTCTAGGCAACGTTGCGTATTTGTCTAAGGTGTTGTTAGTTGAGGAGTCTAACAACATCTGACAAAACGAGGTGGACATCAGGGATTGTGGGGAGGAGATTTTCTTGGTGTCCTGGATTGAGGAGACCAGGGATTGTCGACTGCTTTTTGGAAGGTTGACTTGGTGAGATTTACTGAACGACGAAGGCCATCTACCATCATCAGCACCACCATTCAACAATCTCAACTTGTTAGTCACTTGCTTCATGGATGGTTTCACACGCGAGGACGGGTCACTGGAAGAGGATCGAGCCCTCACAGAGTTTGTTGTTGCACCGTTCATCTTATGACCACTGGATGAGGACGACGAAGAAGGATGCAGTGACTTTGAGGAGGAAGATGTGGACGAGTTGGCAGTTTTTGAGGAAGGGACGGCGGTAGTTGTTGTTGATGTCGAGTTGTGTCGACCCGACTGAGACCTGTCTCGCGACATTTGGGACTTGGATCGCGTTGAACTGAGTGAGGACGGACGCAGAGATGTGGAGGAGGAGACAGATTGAGGCTTGGTGGCCCCTTTGCGCCGCGAGCAGACTGCCGCTCGTGGTTTGTGATGGTAGCCCGAGCAGTGTGTGCTTATTATGGACGAGCTCTCACTGCCACCTGCAACCAAATAATGTTCTAAATCTAAAATAATTGAAAAATGACAATGGACAAACACTAAATAATACATATAGCAGGATTCTTTTAAATTGTCAGAGAACAGCTGATTTAACGTCAGTGAACCAGCGTACATCAATCAGCTGTTTTCTGACAATTTAAAATATTCCTGCTACAACAATTTTTAGCTCAGCTGTTTTGATGAACTCTTGACGATTTTTCTCAAATAAATAAAACAGATCAAACATGGCTAACTTCATACCTCAAATTGAAAAATAACAATACAGTACAATATGGAATATTTTCAAAATTTCTAATTCCTTTTAATTTTCTATAGATAAATAAGAATCAGAAATAAAAAGGGGAATAGGAGCAGCTTATGTGTTTCGATATTACATCAATCAGGTGTTTTCTGACAATTTAAAAGAATCCTGCTATATTTTCCGCGGACTGATAGTGCTGCCAATAAGCCTTGTCGTCCACTGGAACTGCTTACTTTCGAAAACGTCCGAATTGCTAACATTCAATCAAATGGCCGGGAGTTCGGACGTCGGACATTTTCGGATGAAATCGGTTCCAGTGGACAACGAGGCTTATTAGGGAGTTAGTTGTGTTTCTAATCTAGTTGGAGCTCAAGTTTTGTATAACTCACTTGTAATATTAAAAGATTCATTTGAACCCAATATTTCCTTATTGGAGCACTTCATTTTCTTATGGTAAATGAAAGTTATTGAACTGTATTGAAATTCAACTTTTATTCCTATTCTAGTGCATACCATAGAAGGATTCTCATATTATAAGCCATGTGTATTTGTACAAGATCAACAATGAATGAATTAAAATGGTAAGGTCTCTAGAAATTTACTATTTATAGAAATTTTCTAAAAATTATAATCTATTTTTATATTTACATAGCTAGTGACGAGAGGTTACTAACTGTGTTCTGGTAGAAATTCACTATTTACGGCGATTTTCTATTTTAGTGACAAGAGGTCACTAACTAGTAGTTGTGGTGAGTCAATTTATTACTTAAATCAACTACAACTCTACCATTAATTAAACCATCTTATTAATTAATTTCCTTATCGCCAATCCTATTATAATAATCTTATTAATCAACTATCTTGACCTACTAACTAATCAACCTATTAAATCGTGCTCTCATAAAGGCACTCATTCACTTCAATCAACTTATTAATTATATCAACAATTATATATGAAGAACACCATTTCCAACCTCAACTTCATTAATGTGTATTACGTAAGAAAAACGATTGAATTTATATCAATAAAATCAACAGTCATGTCGAAAAACCACAAAAAAAGGTCCCTACTATTGTGGGATAAAATTAGTTAATGGCCTCCCCACAAGATTTAAAAACCTAACTAACTTCCCGGACATGATTAAGAAAATAAAGATTGTTTTATTGGAGAGAGCCCCGTACTCGGTCGAAGAATGTCTTAGATTTTTAAGGGAAGAGAACTAGTTGTATTTTTTGCTCCTTTTTCTCGCATTCTTCATTTTTATGATCTCTTCCTTTTTATGTCTCCTCCCTTCAATTTATCACCTTAATGAAGTTGTTTATTACCTAATTAAACAAAATTTTATATTTTAAATTTAAGATTAAATTTATCACCTAATTTCAGCATGTTATATTTGTGACACTTTCAATGTTGTTGAGCGTATACTCTTGTTAATACAACTTTACTGAATAAAGATTATTTGAATTTGAACAAATTGCATCCTCACCTTCACTAGTGCCATCCCCGCCAGCATTCAGACTCAGATCGCGCAACTCCTCGGTAAGATGAATAGTTGTGCTCACCAGATCCTCGGACGAGTAACAACAGCTGACCAGACTGCTGTCACAGGACAGTGCCGACGTCCCGGCGTCATCTCCGGCCGTCTCCGGACAACAGACGAACTGTCCGACCGTCCGGCCTCCATTCAGTTCCACACCGCTGTCGCTACCGCCCTCAAGATGCAGCAAATGCGACTGGTCTTCACAGGTTTGTTCTTCCTCCTTGGTGTAGTCACAGGTTTGTTCTTCCTCCTTGGCGAAGTCACACGTTCTTTCTTCCTCCTTGGTGTAGTCACAGGCACGTTCTTCCTCCTTGGCGAAGTCACAGGTTCGTTCTTCCTCCTTGGTGTAGTCACAGGTTCGTTCTTCCTCCTTGGCGAAGTCACACGTTCTTTCTTCCTCCTTGGTGTAGTCACACGTTCTTTCTTCCTCCTTGGTGTAGTCACAGGTACGTTTTTCCTCCTTGGTTTGATCACACGTTCGTTCTTCCTCCTTGGTGTAGTCACAGGCACGTTCTTCCTCCTTGGCGAAGTCACACGTTCTTTCTTCCTCCTTGGTGTAGTCACAGGTACGTTCCTCCTCCTTGGTGTAGTCACACGTTCTTTCTTCCTCCTTGGCGAAGTCACACGTTCTTTCTTCCTCCTTGGCGAAGTCACACGTTCTTTCTTCCTCCTTGGTGTAGTCACAGGCACGTTCTTCCTCCTTGGTGGATTCACAGGTACGTTTTTCCTCCTTGGTTTGATCACACGTTCGTTCTTCCTCCTTGGTAGAGTCGCAAGTTATTGTCACTTCGGTTTCTTCTTTCTCGTTCTTCGTACTGCTCACTGCCTGCTCCTGGTCCTCGGCTGTGGCCGAGTCTGGCTCTGCGCTGTCGGCCATTGCTCTGGAAACGTCGGGTGTCGTCTACATGCCTGAGAACAGAGAAAAACACCAATTGGTTAATTATATTGTAGTGTTCAAATAGAAACTTCACTTGAGAAGAAAAGGGCAGACCAAGGATAAGATGGGAGGACAAGGTCAGAGATAATATACAACATGAGAATGATAGTGGAAATATTGATGACACAACTTTGAGTAGAGAACAATAATTTTATAAGTCAAACAGTAAAGGCTGTGTAGAATCATAATGAATGCAAAAAAATATTGGCACTAAAACACCGTGTACCGTGCTTAATTTCAAGAATGGACCATCATGAAGATTCCTATATGCATCTCTCTATCATAGACTAACCATTATGTTATAGAGCATAGAGCATGGTTATAACCTAAACATAGAGCATTGAGGATGACACAACTTTGAGTAGAGAACAATAATTTTATAAGTCAAACAGTAAAGGCTGTGTAGAATCATAATGGATGCAAAACAATACTGGCACTAAAACACCGTGTACCATGATTAATTTCAAGAATGGACCATCATGAAAATTCCTATATGTTATAACCTATATTCAAGGAACAACAAAAATCCAACTACGTACAACATACAGACAAATAAGCTACAAACGTCACATTTTCAAGGCTTTACAATTTTAGATTCAATCCCAAATGATAGGACCAAGTAAACCGGTATATTCAGTTTTCTCTAAATCTCTTTACAAGACAAAATAATACCAGTTGAAGTGAAGAACAATGCAAACAGGTTACGTGAGAATGATCTTGTTTGCCTATCAGCGCTTTTTTCATTTCCTATTTGAATGCAAAAATTAAAATAAGCCTCTGCAATAACCGGTGGGAATTGTTGATGAAACAATGCATCATGGAATGTTCCTGGAATAAAACAGATCTCGTTTGCATAAATACAATATTAGATGAGAGCTGTTACTTCCCAAATACACTCGCTGTAGGAGTACGTTACCGGGTTGAGAATACTTTAGAAAATAAGTTCATGTGAAACTAAAGAAAAGGGGGAATAAGCTTGAGTATTTAATAAGCTCGTTAATTTGATACGCCATTTATATTATACACAATAATGTAAGTTAATTTCCATTTCTATTCTAAATCTAAAAAAAAATATTTAATAATTGTTATTAATTAACTAATTATATACCAAATCAGAGCGATTTTTGTAGCATTTTGACCAAGGAGTCAAAAATTGTAATTTTCTTTGCGCACTAAAAACATTTTTGAATTTTGCAAGTAGGTAAAAGCACAGCTTAAGTAGTAAGTCCACTTAATCATCATTATTTATGTGGTATCATCATTCATAAAGCATATCTCCCTTAGCTTGTCTGATAGCAGATAAATCAGCACTGCTGAATACAGGAGCTGAACTGTCCTATTTGACAGACATTATACAGTAGATTAACCTATAAATGGCACAATGCACAATCAATATGCAGTTGTGCAACCAAGCTCTGTCTCCATACATTATCTCTATCTGTAACAATATAACTGACAATAATTACTAGTCAATGATTCCATAACAATATATTGATGTTTTGTAGGTGTATGTAGTTTAAATTAACATTATTCGATGTTGGAACAAAATTTATATTTGGATTTATTAATAAAGCATTATTAATTATGGTTTTAGGTGAATAGATGTTGTTTAAATATAAATTGAATAGTACTGAACAATATTGAATTCATTGATTTCACAGTAGGCTATTTGGATTCACATGAAGTAATTAGTTGATGTTCAAATATCAATAGTACTGATAAGTGACTAACTAATAATAAATTAACAGAAATGCTCAAGCTAAGTTACCTCCTGTAATATGTTATACAAGATATAATGTATTAAAATAATTTCAGAATGTTTCAGGTAGGCTAAACATTGCTAAATTTTTATTTGCACTGTAAAATTCTGTATTAGTATATTGTCTTCATCAGATTTTTAAAACACTAATTATGGACCCTAATAACCTCTCTTTTTCTCAAGACATAACCAATGAAGTAAAATCATTTTGAGAATGGATAAACAACAAGACAACTCTAAACAAAATAAAAAAATATAAATATCTCACTCATTCCCCTAATTGCTTCTAAGAAAAAATACATTTTTTAAAAACCTTGTAAGTGTCTCCAGCACCAAAACTGTGGTAAACACTCAGAGAACCACTTGGAGTATATTGATAAATATTCATTTCATAACTTTCAGTTTTTTCCTTACCTCGACTGTTTACATGTCTTGGTCTGAACTTGAGGTGAAATATTGTCCTCCAAGAAAACTTTCCGTCTTATGAATATTTTTTTAATATTACCTTCCCCAGTTTAGATCGATTTTTCCACCGCCCTCTCCACATTATTTGTCTCCAACCCTTATTTAGGGGAAAAAAGAGGATTTTCTATATTTCATGGTGAGTTCACACGAGTAATTCACTCCCCTCATATTACAGTTCAGTACAGTATTTCCAAGGCGCCCTTGTAAACATCACCCACGTCTAAAGGAGACCCTCCATTTGCCCTTCTCACATAATTTTCTCTCTCTCTCGTTGCTTTCTCTCTCTTCTTTCTCTCTATTTGATGCCCTTCAGAACCCCTCTGTTATTTCTGAGCGTACTGATCCCTCCATGAACACGTGTGCATAGTGCCTAGACGACGTGAACCTAATCCTACCCCCCATGATGTCTTTCATCGTATTTCGATCCTAGCTCTAGAAATGGTAGTCCTAGTTCGGTTCAGTTTGTGCCTCGAGTCTCTAGAAATCATTGTAAGATTGTTTATAAATTATACACTATTACGCGTACACAAATTTTTATTTTGATTGCTTAGTTGAGCTTAGTCAAAATTTTATAAACAGATGAAGAGAACAATAAATATTTTGCTGATAGGGTATCCCATAATAAATAATATATTAATAAAATAATGAAATAAATCACATCTGCAGAAATTATTTTTATCTGATGTGGTTTCTAGAATTGTGAATCTAGTTGAAGAATTATTTTGTTCTGTGTTCGAATGGAAATAAATTACCCATGATAGAAACTAAGAAATTAGACAATAATTGATGTAATAAATATAGAAATACTAAAATTTCAGGAGAAAATTGCAATAAAAAAAGTAGTACGAACAACCATGTGTAACTTACGTAACTTACAAGATTCATTTTCTATATCACTATTCTGTTCATGAATTTAAAACTATTTATGAACTTTACATTTCATTGGCATTAATTAATTGTCATGTAGAGACCATAGAAACCCTTCTATTATTGAAAAATGATGAACAGAAATTAAAAATATCCATGAAAATAATATTCCAAGACAGTATACAGAGTATACCAGAGTATAAATACAGCACACTACGGATATCTAACCATTGCAGACGAACTAACATAATATGGATGATATTTACACTTCAATTACCTTCAATTGGTTCAGAATATTACAGAATAGGAAAAATTAAAATATAAATCAAATTCAAAAAAGGATTTTCCTGTATGCATCATTGGAATTGAATAAGAACCAATTACTTATTCGAAAAAAATGGAAACAAAATATGAAAATCCATCGAAAACATACTTGAAAAGGTGAAGCTAAAACACGTTTCCTGCCCATGAGCTTGACCTTTCAAATGTTGAGAGTTTGTGTATGAGAAAGATGATTATATTCTGAGAGAGCAAGTGAGAAAGAGAAACCAGACACAGTATTACATTCAACTGTCACTGCCACTTTTTTAGACAACCAGTTCTCATTTGAGTTTAAAATTAGTTTCAACTTCATTTAGTTTCTTATAAACCAAGTTCAACTTGCCGGAAAAGAGCATGCGTCTTTCACATTTTACATTAATAGACTTGCACAAGTTGGGGAATTGTTTATAATTGAACGAGACAAACCAGATAATGACTTTCAGACACGAAATACGGTCTAGATTTACAATTCAACTGTTCAAAGCTTTCCCACAAGCTCTTTGAGCCAGCTGCAGTTGAGAGTTGAGACTGTGTTTGATATGCTTGATCCCAACAACTAACCGGGCCTTAAAATTGGATCATTAGTACCAGGCAAGACAAGAAGGGAGAGAGATGTCAAAGAGTTGAGTGGGAGTTTAGTTTTATCGTCTTGTTGATAAATATACACTAATATAGATATACTTTCAGTATCATATTTGATGAACTAATCTAAATAATTACAATAAGAAAATGTGTGGGGCAACTAACAGGTCAGATATCACCATATATCTAAGAATTTAGCGACCAACATATTATATCAAGTTGGAAGGAAAGTTGAAACTTATTATTCATTAGAAAACTTTAAGATTAGAAAATACAGTATAACACAAATTTGAATCTTATAATTATGTAGAAATAGGAAAAAATTGAGAAAAGTGATCTCAACTATACTAAATTCAATAGAAAGTCGATCAAGCAATATTAAACTATGTTATAGCTCTACTTTCTGAACAATATTAATATCAATTTCTGTAATAATTATTTGCTTATAATATAATCTATTAGGCCTATAATAGGCATATTCTAGTTTTCTATTCATTAACAGCATAAAATATTAATTTATGTAGCCTGAATACTAATTGTCTAAAATACAGTATGCATAGAATATAATAGGTAAGTACTCGAAAATAGATTGTGTAGCTGTTAATTCTACGAAATCCAAGAACAGAGATCAATATATTGTAGGCCATATTAAATTATTTGATGAAGCCGAAAACAGGGTCTCGAATAATACCTCTCCAAAAAATATCTGTATTAATAGAAAAAGAATTAACAATAGGAATATAATATATTTTTTAAAGAAATAGAAATGTATTTGATTGAACCAGTTCAACACAGATACGGGTTTAGTGAGTGATAATCTTTCTTTTTTCTATTCAAATTAGAACCCAAACATTACCAACCAATTGTTGACAGTTCAACTAATCAATGAACTTTTGAACTAGTTAGTTGTACTGAAAAGTGCTGATTGGTAGGTTTCAGTTTTCAATGCCTTCTATCCAACTGCTAGAATACCTGCTATTATACTCCAATTTAGTAGCCTACTCTAGTTTACTACAAGGTCACGTCAATTTACTTTGACCAGTAGCTATAACTGATAGTAAAGACTACAGAGACTGTACAATAACAGTGTGGTCATTGGTGTGAAAAGGTCCCTAACAGTGTGTTTGGAACATTTTTTATTCCCGCCACCGCCATACTTTTGCCAAATTTTTAAATTTTGATATAGATTACAGGCAAACATGAACCCATTCACTCATTTATCAAACTTATTCTAAGAGTAACAACATTGAAAATAACTCTTCTAACATGAAAAATAGTCTCTCTACTCTTGCTTTAAAAACTTAAAATGATGAAAATTAACACTGGCAAAGGAAAATTGTAGGTTGGAAATGTATTACTCAACATAAAATATGATTTTGTATCATTTCAATGCAAATTTTATGGGAATTAGCAAAAGTATTGTGGATTTGTCAGAGCTAACCAATCGAAATTGTGACATCAAAAGGCTACAATGTTATTATACAAGCTCTGTAGTAAAGACTAAAAATTTATTATCAACAAGATGGAGAGTATATAAATTATACACAAATGCAAATGAGAAAAACCTGGTTAAACTATAATCGTAGTATTATAGGATGCAATTAACTTGTCATAAGTCAGCTGATCGACGAGCATATGATCACAATACTTAACCTACAAATGCTGAATCTCGCAGATTATTGAAAAGGTCTTTTAAAAAGTTATTCAATGAAAGGTCTTCTTCAAAAAGGTCTTTTAAAGACTTTAGAGGCCTTTAAGACTTTCAAGCCTTTTGATTATTGTGTCGAAATCACTGTTTAATTATTACTGGATCAGCTGACTTATGACAAGTTAATTGAATCCTGCTGTACCTTTAGATTTAGTTCCAGTCCTACATATTTAGATCAATACCTACATAATTTACAATCAGATGTTATAGTCCTAGTATGTGACATGTTGCAGTACATCTTTGTATTGTTATTTTTAATTTTTAAAATTCTACGTTTCATATTATTATAATAAGCTATGTCAGGGCCACTCCTCGGGGCGGCCAGTGAACTTCAAACTTCATCCTGTCATAGTAATTGCTTTATTATTCAGGACATAGTACATGAACCACTTGTTTTGGAGAGTAAAGGCCGAGGTTACACCCAACAAGTGGAGCCGAGGTTTATCAACAGTTTACCAGTCGACTGCGTTCCGATGCGTGCCAATTGTTGCATGCAACGAAGCTGGATCAATGATTTCGAACAATGTGCTCGAATTATTGTTGTGAAGGGTGCGTCACATAGCTGTTAGTCAAAGACGTGTATCAAATATTTCGAACGGTTTGTATTTTTGGGTACGGATATTGATTGATAACATCTAAGTTCTAGTAAGTTCAGATAATTGCTAGAATCATCTTCATTGCAATTCAAATTATTCCAGGATTAATTTCAAGTAAAATGTTATTCTTACTCTATTCCATTCTCTCTTTTTACATTCTTCAATCTTTTCCATACATTTCTATCAGTCTTGAAATCCCTATTGAATATCCGTAACGATAATTGTACGGCAGGTCATCTCCATATAGTCATGAATCTTAATATGCCGAAAGAGTTAATAATGTTATAATGAAAGAGTTATAATGGCATCAGAAAAATTATAAAAGATTTTCTTGTGATATAAACCCCTCAGTAAAAAAAGATACTGTAACATTAATAGAAGAATTTCATTTTCGAATCAATCACATCATTGAGATCATATTTGATTTTGATTTCCAAATTTGTCATTCAGAATTTACTTTGATTTATGAAGTACAGTATATTGACATTGTATTTCAATTTTGTTGCTAGAGGCTTGTAATATACATTCACTCTTGTTGCTGGAATAATTAATTGTATGACTTTCTAAAATCAAGCAGAATGAAACTTGTGAATTTCAATGAGATTTCAAATGGTGATCACCTAAGCGTTATTGTTGTTATATATATATGAATGGGTTATTATGGTTCCCAAATTCCAAAGAATCCGGGATCGATTCCCAGTCCTTCTGAAATTTCGTACCATCCTTTTACCATAAACCGGCCAAATTATCCATGAATAACTAAGTAAAATTTAAATACTGAACTGTTCTTGTGTGATCAAATCAGCTATGCCACATGACTCCCCTAATGCAATTATTGCTGAATCACCCTCATAATTGTATTCAGTCTGTGTGGTTTCAAGAAGTCTATTCATCCCTTGGAAAGAAGGGTGAATCAGTCCAGTACACGACAGTTAAAAACAAAAGCATCACGCACATTTGCGTTATCTGTAGTAGTTTTCGACTATCAATCGATACTTCTATTATCGTACACACTTTGAATTGTGCTTTAGAGCATTGCTGCCTCGAAGTCATCCAATGGGTTAGAAACGTCACAATTATTGTAAAATCGATATTACATTATTTGTAGTAGAGAATTTATGGCCCTATAAATCATATTTGCGGGCGAGATTTGTGAACCAACAGAGGTGGAAATATAGAATGCGGAGATTTTTATATCCCATCTGAAATACTGGTTTGTATTGATAGTTCCTATCTGAAATACAAAAGTGATCGTCTGTATTGGGTCTAAAGAAATCTTCAATAAATAGATTTTTTATTTTAGCTACTTGTAATCTAGATAATGGTATTACTCAACCAGATGGAGGATTATATCAACTTTCGACGACTACGACTAAAATATGCGGGTAGGATTAATTTCTAGAAAAAAAATGTTCAATCGGCCCAGTTTGATTTGTATATGCTCTGTAGAATATAATAGGAAAACTGAAAATTCACATGGATTTTTAGCAGTACATAAACTATACAAGCTTCATCCAATAAAATAAATTTGGATTGAACAGCTGACTGAACATCATGACTACCCACGCACTAGACATGCATAAATCATCGCTTGCTAGGTTATAACAGTGCTGCCTAGTGTGTGGATAACATACATGTTGACTGTTCAATTCAAGGGTAGCCTATACTATTAGATAGGATTTTATTGAAAAAACAAATTATCTAAGAAACGGCTATGTTCATGTAAATCAATACTCATATTCTGCAGATCACACAAAACAAAATTTGTGATGAAACAAGGTCCATACATAGGAACATCAAACTTCAAAGAAGACATTTATTTCTACTTCAATTGGTTACTTTATAATATTGTATCCAAAGAATTTTACACAGTTTCTGGATAATAGAAGCCTGAATTCAGTTAACTACAGTTTCTCATTATAATGTGAACTATGGCTATTAGTAGGCCTATTTACTACGAATAATTGTATCAATGTAAAAAATCCACACAGATAACTCAACAGCTATTCAATACAGTACTGTATTCCTTTTTTCAATCAACTTGATAAAGTGAAAGCAAACCGAAGCTGATTTACAAGAAGTAACAAATAACAGTCAGTATAAAAGATGGATTTTCTTTCCTCCATTGATAATTGATAAACGATTGGTAAACGAGTAGAACATTTTCCCTATCAGAAAATCCAATAAATCATAAACTTAGCCCAATTCTGAATCTTAATGCAAGGCTAAGCTTTTCGGATCATGCGTAATTGGAATGGTTGAGAACAGTCTGGACCCAATTATTCGATCGCCAACTAACTTAATAAGCTATATCAGCATTCATCAGGCATTAGTAGCGCCCAATTTAACCCATTATCAGGCATATTACCGTGACGTTGTAATTCGATAAGATTAGAGAAGATTTGTGAAGAAAGTGAATATTGAATGCCAATATCTCAAACACGGACTAAATTGATAGCCCAATCTCTTAAATTCACCAGTGAGAGATAATAAAGACGAGATCAACACAATTCAAATGGTACTGTATTGAGATTATTGATACAATGTGTGATTAGTCGTTGAAAATGATAATTTTTTTAGGGTGATGCCCACATGAGCTCTAGGCTTGTGCGTGGGTGACAGAAATAACAAAATTTAAAATGCAGGTGAACAATATCCAAGGGGTCTTCAAGAAGTACAATAATATAGAAAAAAACACATATTACAGGATCTGTACATTACTGAATGGCATGAATTTGATATAGCAGGTCACAGGATTTTCAATTGAGCAGAGGAAATTAAATAAACGACTAAATAGACAATAAAACAACCAAGAATTAAAGAATGAAGAATCAAAGAATAAGCTGACAAAACTCACCGGAGAACGAATAAAACGTTTGAGCGCGAAAGTTCGAGAATATTAATGATTCACAGTTTTTGCAATGTAGCCTACTCGCACGTTTATTTTTCCAAGGCGTTTCCAACACTGACGTCGATTATAGTATTCACTTTCAAGTTCAAGTTACAACTCCTCTAGAAATACGATAATCAATCATTAGAGGCCAAACAATGCATGGGAAATATAAACAACCTCTACAACAATAGACAGGCCTCTAATTGGCTTATTTGTGTGCTACTTCAAGTAGACTATCAAGTTTAAGTTGGAAGGGGATTGCCTTGTTTAAAAGACTCCAACACAACTTTCGGAATTAAAAAAGACCAACACAACTTTCGCGAGATAAAAGTTTAATTCACCTTGAAAGCACTTAATTAGTTTACAGCCGACAAAGGAAGTTGATCAGATAATAGCACTGAAGTTGATCACAGCTTCACATCTTTATGTACAGGCTATACATAGCCTTTACATGAAAATACAGACTTTACATAATCATTCACAAATGAGGGGAAGTGAGGAATTGATCACAAAGCACTCACTATCACGATAATATTTTACGCAGAAGATTGAAATCAGAGCCGTAGATAAATTTTCAGGAACCTCACTTTTCGATTCACAAAACATCTCTAGACTCACAAAAAATGAGTTGGAACTCAGGAGGAAAAATTGAAAACTAATCACAGAACACCATAATAATTTAAAAATTGAGAGATTAAGATGCTACGAAAAATAATCAGTAATATTTATTGAAGTTGATCACTTATCAACTCCGAGATATCACACAAAAATATAACAACTCTGGAGGGGAGGTTTGGAATTAATCAAGGACACTCACGATAATCTATCATTTCAAAACAATGATATCAAAAGCATTATCAAGGAAGCATTCAATGTTTTTATCCACTCTGACGTTATCACCATAGAAAACAAGAGTTATAACACATTCTAACGATATTGCTCGAGTACAGCATACGAAGCCCGATAGAGCCGAAGCCGAACTGAAAGCTGAAACACACGAGGAAGTGTTGAAGGGTTCCCTTGAGATAAACAAACATCACCAGCGCTCTCCAGTGTCGGAAATAACTATTTAACTACTTGCATGATTTGAATTGCACGGACGGACGAGTGTATGTTCTCCAGATCGGTGATTAGTGACAGTTTTATAGAGTTGGGGTTCGTACTATAAAAAACAATAAATAATTGTGTCATTTCTTTCACGCATGTTGAGTAAAGATTAATAGAAGAATGAATTTCATTTCCATGCATTAGAGTTAGAGCATGAAAAATACAACGTTCAAAAACTATAACATGGAAATTAACAAGGCATATCGTTATGCTTCAGTAATCCAGGATCTGTCAAAGAAATAAGTAAACATAGCCAAATCAATATTGTGCTAAGTTATAAGTGTGGATTATTTGGTATTACATTACTTTGGCTTAACAAATATACTATACTACATTACAGTAGGTTACATTACATAACAAATATACTATACTATATTAAAGTAGGCTACATTAATTTGTAAAATAAAGTTGAATATCAATATTGACCACTATCATTCAATAATAAATACACATTCAAGATTACATATAAAATTGCAATAATAGTTTTTGAAAGATAAAACTTGAACAAAGAAACGAAGAGAAGAAGAGTCGTTAACACAAACTTTCGAGTAAGATTTTAGCTTAGGAGCAAGTGATAAAACTATAAATTTCCCTTTGCTGCTCAAGTCAAATAACTTCTATAGTACTCATAACTCCAATTTCAACAAACAAGACCGAGTAGAAAACATTAAAATTACAACCTGCTTCGAAAATATTTCTCAAGGAAAGCTTGCTTTGGGACAAGTAATGACTGTTGTACATTGTCGCACTCAGAAAAGCTAGCCTGTTTGTCAACTCCTAGAACTAGTTTAAAGACTATTAATTTAGGCGATATTAGAGGAAGGTCGCATGAAATGTAAGGCTCCAACAATGCTTAAACTACTTATTTGGAAGAAAATGGAAAACACGCAAGGAGCTTAACCGCAGAGCTGAGAGTCTGGTAATAACACTGCCGTACACGATTTAAGAATAGAGAAGTCTATTTGTACCTAACAGCTTTGAACTTTGAACTCTATACTCTTCAAACTCTCTTTATAGTGTTGTTACAACTTTATTTTACTCAATTGAGAACAGTTATTGATGGAACTGGTTCAGTAGTTCAATGAAGATGAATTGATAGTTTGTTCATGTCTTATACTATTGTTAGTTTTCTCTATCAATCGCTATTTATCTCTCCGATTTTTTTATGAAAATTGAGATTATAACTTCACCAAGTCTTATTAAAAACTGACAATAGAAAAGTTTAGAAGTATAACTAGACTTGTGAGACTTGTGTAATGCTTACTTTTATTGCTTGTGTGAGGTATTACTTACTGAGCATCTTTTATTATAGAAGTATGATGAAAATTACTCTGATAACAAATCAATAGCTTATTACAACCTGACATCCAAAACCATTCGAACAATAACAAAAATCAAACTTCCTAATTCAAGTTTGGAAGAATGAGTTCTGGGGAAAAAATTGAGCAAATAAACCAATTTTCTACAATATTCAATTCCAACAAACCTGACAAAACAAGATTATTTCAAGTCTGAAAAGTTGAAGTTACTTTTCGGAGAAAGTTCCATAGAATCATCCCGATTTTCTTCAACTTGTGTCTATTTTCCTGACAAAAGTTTCCCACTTTTCTGCCATGATTCTGACAACTCCGTATTACTGACTATGATAACAATTCGCTGAACACTAACAAACTTCATGCAGCAAACTATCTTTACCAAGCAAACAGTAACGCCCCAAACTTCTAGGTTGCAAATTGGTTTACAACCCAAAGCATACGCTCCCCTCTGAACCAACTGTATCGCAAATTAGAGCCGGCAAACTCGATAACGTTACGTTTCCCCCAAACCATACCATGATCACCAATACTACAAATGCCTCTGGCGCCAATTCGCCCCCTGCGATGTCTCCAAACCTAGCTGGGTATAAATCTCTATTTTCCTCTTCTCTTTCCCCTTGTCAGCCCCCTTTCGTCCCCTTTATCACCTTTCTGTGCTCCCATGATATCCTCATATTATCCTTTTCTCTTTCCTCCTTTTCCCCCGTCCTTTCTTCCCCTTTTATCACCTTTCTTTGCTCCCATGACGTCATCATGCACACCCCCAGGGAGCAATCAGTGCACTTCGAAAAGGAAGTCCCAATCAATATCTCCTCTGATGGTCTGATATCCCAGACAGCTAGTTGGTGTTTCGGCTTATTAGTGTTGAAATTGGCAATTATTGCTGATTCGAATGAGTTTCTCATTCCTGGTAATGGTGGACTTATCGGGGTATTATTGAAATTTTGAAGAACTAAGTTCATAGATGGCAGTCAACAAGATGAAGATATAAAAATATAAGTGAAGATATAAATCATTTCAATATTTTTTGTAGAGATTTAAATTACTCAAGTCTGATGAAAAATATAGGTTTATCACTACAATCACTGTATTTGTCAAAAAAATGAAAAAAACCCAAGTCAAGGACACAAAAACGATTTGTACTCACTTCATGAATCAATAAGAATTTGTAGGCTACTGTATTACTATTTTTTCTATGGAACGTTAATAATAATTGAATTAAAAAATAAGGACAAGAAACTAAGTTATCAATATCTAAACGATCTCTTTACCAACCAATTTGTATTTTTCATTTGCTAACCTATGAACACTTAGCAAAGTAGAAGTATCGTGAGTATTTAGTATAGAAGTATAGTACAGTAAAATATAAACGAAGAATAGTAACTGAAGAAGTAAATTTTCATTTTCCAACTAATACGATAGCTTCATGGTTTCAAAACATTGGGGTCTGTTTCAATAAGTATACTACAGAATATCTATTTCTGTTCAGGACTAAATGAAATTGATGAACTACATCCTTCCACAAATGAATACAAAATCTTCGACACTGTAAATTGTTAATATACAGTGCTTTCACAAACTATCTGTGAAAATCAACTTTGTCTGGAAACTTTTCAACTTGAAACCCCCAAATAGTTGGTACTTGGGGGATCATAAGGGGGTGCCAGCTATAGCTGCTAAAAGGTGGTTCATGGGTGAGTCAACTCTCCACACTCTTTTTCATATTAAAACTTTGTTGCTTCACTATCTTGATGGTACCCCTTGATGGTGTGGGTATATTTGTAGAGCTGTTCTGTGTGTGGTGCAGGCAACAGTCTGGATGAATTCCATTTTATTTTCTGCCATTTATCGACCCACGTGACTTTTACCATAGAGTGTGCGTGTGTTCTCCTGAAAAGGGACTTTGCATAGTGCACTAACTACACGTGGGCTGTCTGCTACTTCCTTAAAAGCACCAGCTATAAATCCAGAATTACCACACCACCCTGGCTATAACGAGTACTGACTGCACTGTATATGCTTATGAATACCACCCTGCCTATAACAAGTAGGCTATTGCACTGTATATGTTTATGAATGTGCATCAGTCTCTGCCTCCAAGTTCTTTTATTAGTGTGCTGGGGAAAAATTAGAAACGAACGGTGTTGAAGATATGGAGAAAGAAAGAAGATATGAAGAAGAAGAAGAAGAAGAAGAAGAAGAAGAAGAGAGAGAGAGAGAGAGCAGAGAAACATTGTGGAGGAAGAAGAAGAAGAAGGAAGTGGAAGAAAAGTTTGAGAAAGAGAATAGGAATGTAGAGGAAGAACAAGCTAGCAGAAGAAAATATGGAGAAAAAGTAGAGAAACATAAAGGAAGGAGAAGCAAGTAAAAGAAAAACTTCAGAAGAAGAAGAAGAAGAAGAAGAAGAAGAAGAAGAAGAAGAAGAAGAAGAAGAAAAAGAAGATGAAGAAGATAATAATTTGGAGAAGAGGATGGAACATGAAATGAAAAGGATGGAACATGGAAGGACATGAAAAAGTTGAGAAGAATATGAGAAAAGTAAAATTTGAAGTTGATGGACGATTAGGAGGATAGCGAAGAGGAAAATGAAGTGGAAAATGTTCTAGAAGGACAAGAGAAAGGAAAATGGAAGATAATATGAGATTAGGAGAAGTAAAAGAAGAAGATATGTAACAGAAGATGGATTAGGATTGGTTGGAAAAAAAAAGATTAGAACAAGTAGGAAAAAAGTAAGAGGTAGCCTATCTGCTGAAGGATTAGGATAAATAAGAAGTACGGTGTTAGGTGAGCTTTTAAGAACCAGATTGAAAAACCTTTGGATCACAGTAATGTCTCAACGGTTAATGGTCTCGGATAGCAGATGTTACTTTCTGGAACATTCTAAATCAACTGAGCATCAGTGTAATGTATCCTTCACATTAAAAACAGACAAGCAGCATCCTCATTAATCGTCTTTATGCAGTACTCTATTACCATATGGAAGAACACGTGTGGATTTTGTATGATATAGGAAGCTTAGATGAATCTGACATTGAATTTCCCATAATTATCTCATGAATGTTACAAGAATTTTCCTGACCAAAAGAAGAATTTCATTATGGATAGTTATGATTACTCCTTAATATGAATTGTATAATATGAATATTACATTCTTAATTTAAACGGTAGGCTATAATTAAGTAAGGCTTAATTATCAAAGGCTATTTTGATAATCTCGAATAAACTACTATATTTCAACGGGAGATTTTTAATTTATTAGAGTTTGTTTCGTACAAAATCGATTAAAAACATGTAAGTTTACACGAGAAAATTCAATATTTTGAGGACCATCAAACACAAAATGATCAATTTCTGCATATCAACAGTTCTATCAACTGGCGCAAGATTAGTACAATATCCAACATCATTAATATATTACTTCCTTAAACAGCAGATTCTTAATTAATAAATCAAAGAAACACGATCTTATTGATCTTGGATCGCCATTTTCCATCGGTCGCTTTCCAATTGGTGAATGCCAATTTCAACGTCACCAGATGTCGACCAATCACGTTCAATATGGTTGCTTGATACAAGTCCACGCCCATAACGCGCTCTCATTGGCTGAAGCAGATGTCACACAACGTCGACCAATCACGTTCAATATGGTTGCTTGATACAAGTCCACGCCCATAACGCGCTCTCATTGGCTGAAGCCATTACGTCACTATTTGAACTTCATTTTGTTTGACAAGTTTGACAACGCGCTCTCATTGGCTCCATTTTGTTCATAACGCGCTCTCATTGGCTGAAGCCATTACATTATTTGAACTCCATTTTGTTTGACTAGACGATTTGAATCAATGGGATGTAATTATAAGAATCCTAATTCGTGAAGTGACGAGATAATGATTTACATTCGTAGTGACTTAAATTATTTACAATATTTTATAATGTAAAAGCTGAAAATTATTTTTAATAAACAAGAAAATGGATTGAAGTAATCTTAATAACAAATAACCATTCCCTCAACAAGTCTTTATGGAAATGGTAACTTCAAAACTCATATTTCACTTATTCACACGATTTCGGATAGTAAAAATATTTTATTTTTGTCACAAGCATCCGCAGACCCCCTAAATAAAATCACGGACCTCACTAACATCTATCTGGTTGCTGTATTGAATTATAATAGACTACTTTTATATGCCTAAAAATGTTCAAAAGTTGTAAACAATGGTGTAGAAAATCAAGAAACTATAAATAAGTCTGCTGTTGATCAGTGATTCCATGATGAAGCTGTGTTCCAGCCAATCCAAAAGTTTGAGATTCCGTCACCTGGCGATCTTAATCGGAGTTGGAACTTCTATCCTTGCCAAGTCCATGCAAGCATTCTTCTCAGTGCTCTACGACAATGTATCTATTTCAGTCGAACCCCGTCTTCCTGGTCTAAACGAAACAGTTCGTTGATCTTGAAAATAGATCACGTCGAAAATATCCGACATTCTTTGAATGTTTCAGGTTAGAAAAAAGTTAAAATAATAAGCCTATTTATCATTTTGACTGAGAGAGATTTAGCTAAGCTGTACCTAAGGAGTTGACGCAGATAAATTCATGATCCTCTACTTCAGTAACTTCGGTTTTTAATAATCAACAAATTTCCCTGCGAGAAAGCAAAATTCTAACATTTTCAACAAATATGTACTGAGTTGCCACCAACCTAATCATGAATTAAAAATATATAATCAAACATTATACTTGAGACATCAACTCATATTCAAAGCTTGATGACAACAGAATATATTTTTGTGTTTATTGAAATAATTCTCTGATGAAAACTAGATTTTCCTTTTCCAATCGTTCTTGCTAACACTTTTTAAAATACTTTAGTAATATAGGTACAATAGAAGTGTAGCATTCATGTGCGGAATTGGACCAATATAAAATATGATTCCGGGTTATGTCCAACACATAATACATAATTTATACTTGAGAAAGCTAATTATCAATTTTAAAGCTTGAAAGGTTGATAGGCAAACCGAATTAAAAATGAACAATAATTGTAAATATTCACAAATATTGAATACACATTGAAAAATGTTTTGCTGAGTAACTACAGCTGATCTATCAGTTTAGTGTGAGATCGCCATTCCACCTGTATTTCTGGAAGTTTTATGAAACAGGCCCCTAGTCTATCCATACCTATTGTTTTCTAATAATGTATTAGACACTTTTAGAGCCATTTTAGGTATTTTTCTAAGCAGCAAGCACCCTGACACTCATTCAACACCAAGTGAAATCCACGACATTACTCCCAACATTGTTAACGCAATGACTGATTACCATACTTGCCTAATGAAGGTATTCAAATTGAAATGTCTTCCAAGCAATCATGGTGACAAGCAGCTGAAAGGAGTCATAAATTTCTTCTAGCACATTTGACAGTCATCTGATGGGTGACAAAGATCCAACACAATATAAGTGCTGGCACACATGTCATTGAGAAAAGGGGAACACTCCTCTGCACCACTGGGTATAGCTATCTATAGAACACATGTGTGGATTATCCTCATCATCACCTAGCCGACTGAGGGTTCTCAAACGTTTTTGGTAGCTTGAAGATGAAGTCAGGCCTAATTTGGAAAAATAAAAACTACTGTATTTCAAAGAAGACTGTACTTGAAGAATGGATTTCATGATACTCATAGAGCAGCTATTGCTACATCTATGAAAAGTTTATCAGATACTCAACTGTATTTGGGAATAATTGTTACTGAATATTACTATAATTATTATTATTATATAATGATATATTGCAGGGGTTCTCACACTTATTCAGACTCTGTACCCCTTTTTACCCTCAAAATGTTTCATGTAACCCTTCTCAGTTACCGGTACTGAGTAAACGTGTCCCCACTTCCCCAATCAGCTATTGTTATAGGAGAAACGAACGAGTACGCTATCATAATTTCAACTTACATATAGCATCACTACAATATGGAAATTTGTAGTGATTATTGGAGGTTTTTAATGCATTTAATCAAAATTTTAAAGGGTTTATTTTTTCTTTGCCAACCGCATACCTCTTAAACAAACCTAATAAACCTCCTCCGCGTACCCCAGTTTGAGAATCACTGCATTGCATTTGCAGTAATATCATTTTGTACCGACTCTGTGCAATTTACTATTGAACATCTATCAAGTTGGCAAGGTTTACAAAGGATATTGATTGAATCTTATTTAATATCCTGTTAGTATCCTATTTTTAGAGTTAAACAATAATAACTCTTTTTAATATCTATCAATTAATTAACTTATAATGAACTTGTAATTAATTCTCAAGACTAGAACAAATCCAATCAATCCATTGCAATCTTCAATTTCTTGGCCAGCACCATTTGCCAATTGTCATGTTTTTCAACCTATGTTTTGTTTTGCAAACTGTTTGAAATGAAATGCGATTTGTGAGTGCAGTGCAGTACATTAGAAGCGGTCGTCCGACCTTCACGCTCGCCTGCACTTCTACTTGGGCGTGAACATGAAACATGAGGACGAGAAAATTTATTCAATCTTGTCCGTTCTCACACATTAAGTATATCGTAATTTGTCGACGCCTTTTAGGCAATCTGGAGTTTTTCCTAAAGCAACAACTAGATTGTGCACAAACAATGTAGTCGACAAATAAGTTGATGCAATTTGCTATAAAGGGAAATCAACTTATGTGGAGTAAAGAGTGTGGAATGACAGGAAATCGTAAAGATGAGTGGATAATTTGAGTGAGGGGAATGAAAATCAAAGATAATGATGACAGCACTAGCGGAAAATCAAACGATTAATTATCTTTAAGATTGGATCTGGGAGAAAATGAAGAACAAAACATTAAGTACTCAGGAAGCATACTTGTTAGTAGTAACAATTTCTAGCCAAGAATACTGAATAGGTTAGGAAGGAAATTGTAAGGAATTGAATAGAAATTGCAAAACAAAGGTTTTTTGTTTGTTTGATTCTAGAAGGAAATTTGTATTATGAATAGAATAGAATAGAATGGAATAAAACTTTACTCATACTATTATCAAAATTACAAAAAAAAAGAATCAACTGTATCAAATCAAAAACAATATTACCCAATCAATACAAAGATAACAAAAAGTTCTTTAGGCTTAGCCAGAATTTGAATTTTGTGGGATTTAATATTTTTCAATGTGATTTCACATTGAAACAAGAAAGCGCATGACATTTTTTGAATCCACCATCAATCAAGGGACCAAGCCGAGAACGGTGCGTAAAACTTTTCGATCACAGCAGGAAGTGAACGTTTCGTGGACGATTATTTCAGTCGCGTAATTTGGGAGTGCATTGTTTCATGGTTCGTTACACGTCTTAATGAGGATGAGACTCAAGAGAAGATGATACTGCTGCTGAGAAGAACGAGATTCTTTATAAGAAGAATTATAAATTGATGTTGGCATACTGTGGGCGGGTTGGTTCAAAAGACTGTATTCCTCACTGCTATAATGCTTCTGTCTTCTAGAGGGAACCATCGTCATTGTTTTTTGGCCCTAACGGTCCTTTATAAGAATATCCGGTTTTGGGCAGAGAATTCAATTCATCTTTGCCGTTCGTCACTCGAATACAGCCTGGCTGCGGCCATCAAATCAAAGACTGGCACTTGTCTCAGAAAGAAATATTCTGTTGCATTCCTTCCCAGGTTTGTCGAGATTTGTGTCTTGAATACAAATCTCCAAATCCATGAAAATATTTTAAAAACTTGAATTTCGGCACTTGTAAGTTGTTTGTTCTTTTTCCGATAAAAGATAAAACCTATGAACAATAGTTTCTACGTGAAAAAAACAGTCTCATGAATGGGATCCTATGTTAATATTCTTGCTAAATTCAACTTTGAGTAGATGAGTATCAAGATTTACTGAAACTGATTCCGTTGAACAGACTAAGATCCAACTATAAAGCAAACCTAAAATCGACTACAACAGAACAATAAAAAAGAGATATTTACACTTCATTCGTAAATGAGGTACTTTTCCATATTAAAACGAATAAATAAAACAAACATTTTCTATTCTACAGATGATAGTCATCTCAAGGAATCACTTCTGAAGAATTGACAATATTGGTTCATTTATTCATCAATAATTTATTGGATTCTTCAAAACTCAAGTCAAGATAACCTAATTTTCCAGAGTATCTGATCATCTTGTGTCTATAAGATACCAGCAATCTTGTGATACAATTGGTATCATATAACAGAGATAAGGAGAGTAGTTTGATTGCAAATTAATTTTTTAAATAAGAAGTCAATTTTCATTCCACGAAAAAGTCAAGACTTATCAACTACTTACAATATATTTATAAGAACTGTGAATATGAATTTCCATTTGTATTCAATAAATTATATTTTTTTCATTTCATTATATTGTGAAATATTATTTCATCTAATTTATAAATGTTTAATTTGTTTTGAAATCCATAGCTCATAATATTCAAGCTTTTACAACTCACCATTTTGAATTTCAACGATAGAATCCCAATTTGAATCTTTCAAGATATAGAAAACACTTCAAGTACACGTCAACCAATACTGCAGCACCCAGGGCGAGTAGGGTTCACAATTATTTTCAAGTTTAATTTATCTATATTTCAATTATCTATCAGTGTGTTGAGAAAAAAGCACCTCAAAACCCTCACACATCAATCTCACTATTTAGACACAAATATCCAGCACAATTCACACGTAAATCCATTGAATCCAAACCAGATTACGAAAGAAAGTCTAAAAGAATTGAACAAGAACACTATCTCGTAGCACGCACAAGATACAGAACACACATCACAAAACTGAACTAAGAAATGAGGTTGATGGCTTATTCATCTCCCAACTAAGAACAGTGTAGGGCACAAGCACAATGGAATAAATTTCAGCACAGAGAAAAAAGAAAACGCCCACCAGAAAAAATTGATTTGACCATGAATGTGTATGCAGGTGGCCGTTGCAATACATGAAAAACAAACACACTTAATCCTTAATAAGGATTCATGGAGGAAGTGAACATGAACAGCATCTTGTGAGTCCCAATACTCATGATAATTAAAATATAATACAGTACTAATTATACATGTAATTTCAAATAACAATAGTAACAGGAAAATTTGTTGGAGGAGTACATGGATCATTGCCAACATCCAAATTTGGGTTGATTGCACCGTGATATTGAAATCATTCTAGTATCGATATAGTTCTTTCAATATTTAATGCATACATTATCTACCAACAGCTGTTTGGCATACCACTGTAGCACGTTTGAACAATGTTTACATTATTAATAATGATTTACTATCTACAACATTGAATGTAATTTCAATTCTCAATTAATTAGCATACATCTTTCTCAACTGTGATTGAAATAGATTCTAATCAACAGTTCAAAACAACAGGATGTACCTCCTTGATCTGGTTGCATGCTCAAATATAGGTGGGCCAAGTTTTAAGACCGGAATTCCCATTTCCAGTGCACCAGTTAAAAAACTACAGTTCTCATTCTAGGCAAGATAGCATTATTTGGAAGTAGGCTCATGTCAACTGTTGCTGATTTAATTAGATTTCAATAATAATTGATGTTTCAATAGATTGTCTTAGAAGGACTTGAAAGTATTCGAAACATCAATTACCTAATAGAATATAATTAATAGCATTTTCAGATTGAGTAAAAAATCATCTTTGAAGATTGATAGGTTCAAAGATTTTAAATTATTGACAATTTGGTTTATTCTTGTTCGGAATTTCCATATCTTTTTGAAAATGTTGTTTAGAAAATTATCGAAATTTGGTTTTGGAGTGAAACTTCGGGGACTTGGTGAAATATTGTAAATGACCTAGATTCAGACTAGGTTTATAAATTGGAAGAGGAATAGATTTGGTCACAGAAAAGGAGAGGTCACTCTGAATTATCCCTGATTTGGTCTAAATCCTGTTCAACCTTCCTATCAATTGTAACTGCAATATTGTGACTAGCCTACATGATAAATTATCGATGAATTGATATTATTCCATTCCCAAAGGAAACCCCAACGTTTGCTTTCAAAAATCAATTTGTAAAGTGGCCTACAAGCGATCAAATGTCAGCTTATGGTGAAAGTTTAGTCATATTTCCAATAAACAAAGCCGACTGCAAGCAAAAATATATTCTTCTCACGCCATATGCAAAAGCTTCAGTACTCAGACCACTTGAGAGAAACTCAAGAAATCAAGTGCTGAAGTAGATTAATAAAACAAGAAACCAGACCTGCGCTTATAGTTATTGATGTACTTAAATTCATGTGCTTCAAACCGAAGCCTGATCCTACTGAGCTACTTTTATCAAAGTCGATAAGTAAAAATAAAAAAGAGAGAGTTAGAGAGTGTGCGAGAAGAAAACACATATTGATGTTATTACAGGGGTTGTTATGGATAGATGAAAAGTTCAAAGGACTGAAAATAACCTCGTTAGGCCTACTCCCATCAACTGTATCTAAATTTATACTTGTGTGGAGATGGGACTGCAGTTTTTTCCTCATTCCTGACTATAGGTTTGAAAAACATGCATGTTGTTTACAACAATATTTTTTATATTTTTATACCAACATGTGTCTGTTTTTGAACTATTCAAATGCTTGCTCCAGTGAATATTGCAAAATATTAGATTAAATAAATCTAATATTTAATATTATCTCTCCCGAAGGCACTCTGTCATGCAGGGGTACAGGGGGGCCCTGTATGAGCTCGAAGGGGACAAGGAATGCCTAGACACAGAATAGGAATAGATACTTTCTATAGTTTCTCTATAATCTATAGTTTTTCTATAATATTTAATAGTTTCTCTATAATCTATAATTTCTCTAAAATCTAGTTTCTCTATGCATAGAGCTAGGAAGGACCTCGAATAATATTGATGTTGCAAAAGTAACCATTGTAAGAATTTGTACCTATAATTAATTATAGTAGTAAGTACTCAATTGTACAAGTGAGTGGGTATTTGTGAGGGATTGGTCTACAATTTACTAATAGGTTACTACTTACTACAATGCCACTTATAACTTATCACTCACGTAAATGGGATTAAATACCATTAGTTTTAAATTCAAAACAAAAGCAATAAGATCAAATGAGAATAGAACTTTGAAAATTGATGAGGACTGTCTATTGAAATACCTAATCCACGTCCACCCACCTGATAGGAGTAACAGTTGCTCACGTAATTGTTTCCTATTCATTTATTAAGTTCCAATTGCACGTGGGATTTTTCTTTCATTTACACCACTTTCAATACTAATAGATTCTTGTTCTTTGTACCGGAGTATCTAATTTACTCTCTCCTTCAGACAGCCTTCTTTGGCTGATGTAGATGCTATCTTGTCTCTTGTCACAGACAGGAAGTTGAAAAGTGCAATATCTTCGGTGACTCACTATTGCTGGGGCGTACAAGTCCCCCCCGATCACGATTCAACCAAGATACAATACAAAATCGTACACTCAGCCTTGGAAATGATTTCAGATTTACACACATATGAGTGCTTTTTGAATAATTCCAGGGTTATCAATTATAGTAGCGTCAGCCTTGCGAAAGAGCCCGCAGCTACTTAAAACTACATAATAACTACAATCGATGTGACCTCAGTTCCTCAAACTACTGTGGTCCATTTTCAATTGATTTCATCATACTAAAGATTTAAATTGCAATGCTACCTTTGATCAATTTGGAAGAAAGTTTGTGATTCATTGAAAAGTAGTTTATCCTTCTCTAACATGAACACTGACATGTCAGATGTCCCCATACTGATATAAAATCCTCCTTGAAACATGATTAGTTGATGATATTTCACAAAATTTATTCATGTATTACTGAAGATATTCCATTTGAGTGAATGTTGATGATGATCATCTATCCATACATTCATAAAAATTTATTAGTCCTGTCAAACAGGAACAGTTAACTATGATGTCTTTCTAACTAAGATGTCCTAAAATCAGTCGTCATCACTCATCATCACCCCTCTCATTACCCACGCACAAGCCTAGAGCTCATGTGGGCATCAACCTCAAAAAATATACATATAGAAATTGATGTTCATCACAAAGAATTCCGCGTCTAAGCTAGTCTATACTTTGATTTAAACTGCTTCAGGACCGGCCTAGAAAGGATAAGCTCTAAGGCCAAGCGGGTCTCAATCCTAAAGCAGTTCTAATCAGAGTATAGTGAGTGAGCATATTAACCATTTTTTTTAAACAGGACCTTTAAATTTTTAAGAAACAGAAGAAACATTTGAATTAAAAACGTCAATATTACTCAATAAGTGTTTAAACTGCAATTAAAAATAAAATGTTTAGATTTTATTAAATCGTAAATGAAATATTCAGGATGCAAAAAAATAATCCATAAAAAAAACACAAAATCGTTGTTTGTAATGGAGAATTGTAAAAAAACGTAAATCGTAAAAGGAACAAGAATTTTAAACTTGACATTCAATAAGTTTGATCGTCGGACCATCCGAGGGCGGAATAACCCTATACAGGGGTTCTACGGTAAATTTATCCCACGTCTTTTCTTCAACAACAAGAACAACCTCACAAACAAAACAAAAAATTCTATCTCGGATCATTGGAACTACCACGAATGGATGTTTCTTCTGTTTCTACATGCTCCAATCTAATCCTCTTGTCCTAAAAGGTATCAATCAATCAAAATGTCCAGTAAAGAAGCAAGGTCAATGACCAATAAAACAACCAAGTGACAAGATCTTACCAGTCGATAATTCATTCAACTCAGACACACGTTTACTTGTGTGTAGGTTGAGGTGTAGACGACGTCTCCTGAATTTTAACACAAAACTAAAAGTGAAAGGAAATGCAAGCAAAAGTACTTTTGACAAACACTTTCTTCGTAAACGAATCCTCTTCAGTTTTAAATCTTACAGATGTTGATACTTCAATGTGGATAAAATGAAAAATCATGACATTCAATTTATTCATCTTCACTTTAACCAATTTCAAGAATCAGTTAAATTTGAAAAGTATCAGTTAAATTTTATCTCATAAAATGTTGATCTTTTAAAATAGGCTAGATTGAATAAAAAAATAATAATACGGAAAAAATATTGGGCAAATCACAATTTCGCTGAACTTATTTGAAAATTCTATTTCATTAAATCGCATTTTGGATTTTCAGGTTTTCAAAAAAGAAAACATGCTAATAGTTCCTGCAATGTTTCAATTAAAAAATGAATACAAACATTGACAAAGTGGTGGTAGCTTGATGAGAATGACTTTTTTTAATAATGGATTATTCAATGTCTAATTTAAAACACGTTTCGCTTTGTGTTATGTGCATGTTCATTGTGCTGCAGTTAGATCGATCCTCAAGTTTTCCACGCATAACTGGTTTGATCCAGTACTGTGTGCATCAGTTCTGTCACTACTTCAGTGTAGACGCAGTAGGCCTATAGAGAACTGGAAAAACGGGGAAACTCCTATCAACCAGACACGATACAGACGCAATGGAACGGTAGCGGTCTCCCCACCAATAAAAACGTCGGAAAAGGTAGGCTGGTGAAGGTGTAGTGGGGGGGAGAGTCTCGGCAGACTAGCAACATGGAGAGGGAAAGCATGGAAAATATTAGTGATGCTTCCGTTGAAAAGTCTCCAGAAAAACTTGAGGCATAAAAGAGTACTCTCGCAACTCGCTCATGTAGCTGATAAGTTCGTGACAAACCTAAATGAATAATTATACAATTAGAGATATCTATTAAACTATAAAACTGATAACTATAACAAGCTACTATCTAAGGTATCAGCTATACTACTAGCTGATACCTTCATAACTGATAACTATTAGCTGTGAAAATTATTCACTTAGCTGGGAAACTTCGAGAAAGGTTGGTGGGAAATAGGCTAGGCAGTAAATGCAGAGACAATTCTATTAATTTGAAATTTAATAAAATAGAATTGTCTTTGATATGATAATGTGTTGAAGAATTAGATCAAATGCTCTAAGGACACTATTATTCTTCATCAATATTCACCACAATATTATTCCTTATAATACGAGTATGTTGTTAGGTGTTGAATGTTAGCAAGATTTAAGCAATGTGCAATGTTTTACTTTCAAAGTTAATAACTACTTATTTATAGTAAAAATTCAAAACATTTTTTATTGAGCTATCAAAAGTATGGTATTGATTTCGAATTTAAAATACTACTGATTTCAACAAAATTTATGAGACTAAAGTAATGAAAAAGTTGAGTGCACAACTAAATAAGATAACCACTGTATTTGTTTATGGAGCTAATATTTTATACAATTCTTAAAAAAATATGAATAGTAAGCTAGTACTCAACAATTATTGAAATGGAATTGACCAATTTCATATAAAAAGTAGACGCATCCCTCTATGCTGCTTCCACACAAGAGGTTCCATCAAGACTGTTCAACAGAGCTCATGTTCAGCACACCAAAACCACAGAGAACTGATCAGAACTAGAGAGTACCGCTTCTCTATGCCAAAACCTTGCAAAATATTGTGGGGTTTTCTTAACTGTTAGGCAATGAGATTGAAAAGTTTCAGAATTACATTAGACTGATAATTGAATGATTTTGTGTAATTTCAAAATTCAAGAAAGCCCACACCAGCCAAGCAACAACGTTTTTGGGTTATTCAGGGAAGCTCTGAGATCAAGGAAAATGAGAATTACAAATTGTTAATAATTTAAAACTATTCAACATTTCGTGAAATCCTACACCACAGACAATATAGAGGTCCATTTGCATTGTCTGTGCCCACACCCAGTAGCTGAAGTTTTGGGACTTTCCAATATCTACAAATCCTTTTCAATCATCCTAAATTCAACAAATGGAGGAATTCCTCGCCTACTATTCTTCTAGACATAGACATATTATGGACACTAAACATATAGACAGATTTTTGGCGTTATTCAAGTAAACCCTGAGACCAAGGAATTTCCAGCAATTACAGCCTTCTGACAAAATTAATAATTGCAGTTGCAACATTCAGTGGGTGCCCACACCAACAAGCAAATACAAAGATCATCTCATAAATTCGCTCACGTTTATTGTGCAATAATAATGACGGAATTGTGACTGACATGACAAGAAAACGAGCGTTCGGTTAACGGAATAAAGCATTGCTGTTTGTAGAAAGTGGGGGACCTTGCCTGTGGCAAGGCTGGGTCAGAGAGCTATACTACATATTATATGGATTATATTACTATGGACTGGGTACGTGGTCTCAATTGTGTAGGCCGAGCCTCCGTCTGATGACCACAGAAAGGTGATAAAACTGTTGCTGCCGCCAATAAGGTAATGACCGGTTGTGAGTCACTAAGTAAGCTGTGCTTTGCAGCAGATTGCATAGCGGTTAACCGGTTAACAAAACTGGTAACGTTTTCAAGTGAAGAGCATTTGAATTTCTTTTTAGAAACTGAAAAAAGTATCATAGAAACGAAAATTATATATGAGAAAAGGTGTGAAAAGTGGCTAATTAATAGAAGTTAAGCTTTCCAATGTAGAGCTTAAGGCTAGGCGGTCACCGGTTAGTCAAGACAAGACAAGACGAAATTAGTCACGTTTAGTCACAGTACTTCACATAGTTGCTTATGAAGCAACACACACCGATTAGTCATTGCATCAGTGTGTGCTGCTTCATAAGCAACTATGTGAATTACTGTGATTAAACGTGACTAATCTTGTCTTGTCTTGACTAACCGGTGTACGCCTAGCCTAAGTAGTAGAGTATTCGTTCAACTGATAAAATCATAAATAGTTTTAAGGGTCACTGCATGAAATTCATGAGCTTCCCAATAATTTTCTTTCAATTCACGCCATTGATAGAGTAATTCGATTAATCTTATTTGTTTTTATTGAGGATAAGTCAGGACTCACGGGTTTTCTCGTGAACAGTCGATGAAATATTCATGTACGGTGGGATTATTTCAAGTGTTCTAGATTCTATACCAGTTTGTAATCTTATTTTAGACTGGGAGACATTTGGAGGCTGTAACTCAATAGCGGTGTGGACTTGAACATCACCCAAACAACTGGAGCGAGCGAAAGAATTCCAGCGAAGAGCGAAAGCTATTAAAAAAATACTGGAGACCAAGTCGTAGAAACTGCTGGCAAAGATGCGTGTTTAGGAAATCAACTAAGACTGCACAAGTTGAAGGATGAAGGGGGGATAAATTAGAAAAAGTTCATCAGCACATGATGATGATGACGACAAAAAGTTAATGATGATGACAATGATCACGATGATAGAGCAGGTGGAGATGTTCATGAAATTGTAAGGGAAAGATGATGATAATAAGATGTTGATGAAAAAGGAGAAGAAAACGAAGAGGAGGAAGAAGAGGAGAAAAAGAAGAATAAGAAGAGAAGGATTGGGAGGAGGATGAGGATTGACAGTAGAAAGTAGAAAAGAAGGATGAGAAAAGTTGGATTTGGAGGAGGATGATGAGGAGGCTGAGGAGGATTGGGAGGTAGAGGTGGAGGGAGAATAAGAAGGATAAGAAGAGGAGGGTTGAGAGAAAGAGGGGATGAGGAGAAGGAAGAAGAGAATTGGGAGGAGGAGGATTGGCAGGAGAGAGAGAAAGATGACGAGGATTGTAAGGAGACGGTGGAGGAAGAGGAGGAGGAGGAGGAGGAGGATTGGAAGAGAAGAAGAAGAAGAAGAAGAAGAAGAAGAAGAAGAAGAAGAAGAAGAAGAAGAAGAAGAAGAAGAAGAAGAAGAAGAAGAAAAAGGTTTAGAAAAATTGAACTGAAGGATTCAACCAAGGTGGTAGTCAACACCAAATAGTGAGTAGGGACAATTTCGGAGCCGTAGGCTAGGATGTGAGAGAGGAGGAAATAGTTTCACGGTGGGGACGAGGTTGCCAAGACCCTAGGACAGAGGAAGAAGGATGGCGGATAAGTCGCAAAAGGACGACAAGAATAGTAAACAAAATGTTTGCATCGAAAATAGAAGACCAGCTTGATGAAAGCCAAATAAAAGTAGAATGCTTCTCTCTCTAGAGCAATGTACCAATGCAAACACTGGCAACCCTCTGTTGAAGGTCGTTGGTGCGTGAATTGAAAAGAACACTCTCTTCTCTAAATTTCATCTCCTCTGAGCGAGGTTTCAGATTTACGACCACTGGAACGTTCCTGGCATAGAAGCATGGGCTCCTGGAATTGACCAGCAGTCCAATCAGTGTAAATAATTGGAAACATTGGTTCTATCGGTCTATGCGACCACTATAGTGGTAACTGCCTGACTATTCTCTGTGCCCATAAATATTTCTAGCAAGAATCAAACTCATCAAAAATGAATTCTCAAATATTGTTCTAAATATTCTTAAATCAATAATCATAAGGGAAAACTGTGGACTATAATAGTTATGATGCATCAATAATAATAAATTTACCAATCATAACGTATTACCCTAAGTGAATTTGGATTAATAGTTCGTTACCTAAGGCAACCAAGTTCAAAATTGATAGGAGAAACTGGCCGCAAAAGAAAAATGCAAAAAAAATTAGTTCAAATGTGATTAAAAGCTCGAAATTCATTATAAATGTTTATATTCTCAATCTTAGTTTATGAAATAGTACATAAAAATAAAAAAATAGTAGTTTGCAAGTGGTAATGAATCCAGAAATGGATCTAGATTCTAGACTGAATGTTAAATTGAAACATGACTACTCAATTGGAATAAAAATTGCTTGAATGGTCTCTACATTGGGGTGAATATAATACTGTACATTGATTGTATTCTTATTACCTTGCCAAGTAGTATCTGAGTTCTGGTAATAAGTAGAGGGAAGAAATATAAAAAGGCAATTACAGATTCTGAGGACTACTGTACTATCATATTGTAAAAATATATTACACAGAAGGTGTATTGTATAATGTTCAGTAAAACGTGTAGCCTAATTAATATCATTTTGTAGAATTTCTTGATCCATAACTGTTGTCGCTTGGACGCTTTTCACTCTATGTAACGATTTTTAGTCCCCATTCATGATTTTAATAAAAAAATTCTCACTAATATTATTAGTATATTATTGTTGATATTATATCATTATTATTGATATTACACTTCTCAATATTATTTAAAACCAAAACTGCTTGATAGAGGTCAACCATCGACTTAGCAACCATAATTTTGTGATACCAAAACAACAAACAGCAATAAATTAGGAAGGACGAAGTTATCGCCAAAAAAGTGGGTTTTCTGAAAATTTACAGCGCACAAGAGAACAATAATGAAGCTTTTCAAGCCTCCACGATAAAAATTACGAGACCCATTTCCAGCACAGCGACATCCAACAGTCTCACCCCAAATTTCTGCCCTTTGATTTATGACAACCACGGGTTCGTAAATAATGAGGCTGAACAAAGAATCTCAACAGCGGGAAAGATTTTATGCAAATTGAGAGAAAACTTCATGGAAGAGCTTTTGATAGAAACAAAGTACTTTACATGTAAATTATGGCAGAATTTTATGTGTAAATTATATCATAGTACCACAGACAACACTGTGTAGTTAGTCAGTCTATGATAGTACTATGATTAAAGAGAGGTATGAAAGATAAAAGATTGACGATAAAGAGGATTAAAGATAACTTTAACAAGCTACTATAACAGGTCTTACCTTGAATGTCAAAGATGAAGTAGACAATAATCTTTGAGTGGTATCCTGAAACAAGGAAAAACATAATTTACAAAAAAATCCATTTCATTTGAAATTCCCAAATATGGGCATTACTATGCACTGAGATGAAGAGTATTCTAATGCAATGTTCTAAAATTCATAAAATTATGTGCTGTGCCACAGTTTGATCCCTCTTATTTGAAATTACTTAGATAAAAATTTTATACGAGTTTGGTTTATATATACCAGATTGAATATTGATTGTCATGTATACACACACAGTAAAAATGTATTCTAGTATCCGTGGAAAGCAAAGAGTATTCTGAAACTGAGGCTAGAAATATATCAGTATATTATAATAATATAAGAATCAAGAATATCAAGACAAGCATATCGTTTGACATTCTGATCATGATTATACAATAAAGGAAGTATTAAAAATGACAATAATTCATACACATACAATTTCCGTAATAATTTAATGGTCCAATTTTATAATTCAGGAGTGATTTTTTTCCATTTGTTTAAAAATCTTTGATTTTAGATGCCTATGGAAAATTGAGCCACTCTCCTTTATTGTATCAGGAATTTATTGATTATGTTAACTACACACATCCATAACTTGTAATGTGTAGTGAAAATTACAGTTAAAGAACACTAACTTTTAACTCATATTTTTGCATGAGGCCAGCCTTGAGAATGTCAATTTTAAGATAATAGTTCAAATTCAGCAGTTGAATTTGATAATAGTTTGAATCCAACGGTTGTACTTGATAATAACAGTTTGAATTTGACGGTTGTGTTCGATAATAGTACTTTGAATTTGACGGTTGCATTTGATAATAGTAGTTTGAATTCAACGGTCGTGTCTGATGATATAAGTGCAGAGTTCTAAACTTGTGACTTGAAACTAAATTGAATAATAGCTGGCTAAATGGTGCAGCCTCACACGTCACAGGCCCACGTTGCAATAATTCTTTTCAATGGAACAATCTGGAGTAGGCCAACCTTCAATGGATAATAAAGGATAAACATAGAGTGCATGTCTACAGGATCAATGAACGAGAGAATACATCACTTGAATGATGAAAAATTGATTCAATACCATTGGGTATGTAAAAAATTATTCAAATTTTGCGACTCAAGCATGCTCCATTGGCCGCATGTTGTGCAGCATACAAAATCGACCAAGTGTGGATTGCTGTGCTAAATTTGGTTATTATTTACTGATTTTTTTTTTAGTTTATCGAGAGATAATTTGACACCTAGTGAGACCGGGCTCCTGATGAACAAACTATTCGTATTTTTTTATGAGATAAAAACAAAAATTTGTTTCAATTGAACTGCAAAAGAAATACATGAAGATAAAATTATCAAATAAAAATTGAGGTTTAGATATTTTTTGTCAATCATCTTCAAGTTCTCGCAAGTTAGGAGATAAAGTACAAGCATGATACTTGGCTCAGACCAGATATAAAGTAATCAGTCTGGAGTTGTCGGTTCACAATGCAGAGGTGATACAGCGACACCGGTGACACGAATAGGTGTCACATGGATAAGAGCTTATCTTCTTTCTTTCCTCTCTTCTTCTACTTATTCCTTTTCTTCTTTTGTGGATATGGACTGATTGCTGATTGCAAAACAATCCGTACCGCGACCTCACTTGTTCAACACTGTGGGAAATGGCAATCCGATATCGTCCTTGTTTATTGCAAATACTGATGCAGTATCTATATCTTCAAGTTGACACCTGCCTTAAATAGGTTAAATAAGACTATCATATCACACTTGGTGTTGTTGTATGGTAAGCAAATACCAGTTGAAACTCTCTAGAATTTGCAGGTAATGCATAGAAAGTGTTATTCTATAAAATGTATTAGTAATGAGAGTTAATTTTATTGTTTCTCAAGCAGGAAAGCAATCTAAGTGAACTTTATAGAATAAAATTAATTTATTAATAAAATTATAAAATTAATGTACCTTATTCACGTAGGAAAGCAATTGAATGATAATTTATAAAATAAAATAATAGAAAAACAGTAAAAAAATTGAAGCAATGGTTTATAGCCAGATTACATTTACCTATTAAGTCCAAATGTTAGGTAAAAAGATAACTGCTATCCACGCTTCAACTTAAATTAATTTCTAATTATCATTGTATACATTATTTATAGATATAATACTTTTTCATCATAATTTTTGCCTTCCAGATGATTCTTTCATTTGTTTATGATAATCAAGTTAGTTATTCTTTACTCTATAGTTCTTGCAGTAAGTTACTGCCTTTTACACTTCAATTGATGAGTTCTTCCTCTATCCATAGTTTTTGTAGTACCGTCTCTTTACTCTTCTATTGTTTCCTGTTAACGGACTTTAATAATGTATTTTGTGTTAATTTTATTTTGATGTATTATTATCAAGATGGCTGTGTGCTATTTGGGCTATGCCTCTAGTACTCAACGATGTAATATTATTTCTTAATAAATAAAATACATCAGGATTTTGACATTCTATTATTATTAATTTATATAAAACTTATGATTCTCCAGAAAACTTGTTCTTCAGCAGTTTTTCAACAATAATTGTTATTGTTATTAGAATTACTCTAAATCCTACCATACTTATCATAAACCAACCATACTTTTAACCCAGAACCTCAAAGCACAAAACTTTATCGCCTAAAACCCAAGTCCTGACTTGATTTTGAGAATAGTGACCTGTTTTTAGTAACTACAAATAAAAGTAATAAAGAGACAGAGTTCGGCTTTTGAAAAAATAATCTTGAAACAATATTGATCGGTTGCAATTTGGCACTTGGTTGATGATTTTCAAGTTGATTTCAACAGACTAGTGAATTTTAAGCCGCTCCTCAAGAAGCACAGAAAAGGTAGTGGGCATCGAGCCAACATCATTTATTATGTTTATAACGGCATTCTCTTTGAGAGGCCGAACAGGCACTCTACAAGAGAGCTACACAACTCCACTTGATAGTGAAGTAAATGGTAGGCAACAAAATACTGTATGTCTAATTTTTCCCCTCTCAAACAGAGCAATTAAGTTAGTTACATGTTAACAGTATTTAAAAATTTAATAGTGTCATTAGAAATTAATCAATTTTGTAGAAATGAGCCCATGAATGACGTCATTCTACAGTGGTTTAATTCAATTGGATTTCCATCAACCTGGTCGACAGTTTCAAACTATAAAGTTGAGATGAGAGATAATCCATACATATTTGGTTAGTCTATGGTTGAAATGTAAAAGGAGGTGGCTAATAACAGCTTCTTAATAACCACAATAATCAGACTCGAGCATGTCAAGACAATCATAATTTACAACACAGAATAGCACGACATTAATCACAATATTCTTATGAAAAGAGAGACACTGAAATTAATTTGTACTGACATTTCCAAACGACAGGATCTAGAGATATTTAAGACAAAAATAAAATTCCAACGTGAAAGTTCATCAGGTTATTGACAGTACGAGTTCCATCTTGAATTGCACAGATAATTGTTGTCATAATAATTATTGCAGACAATGCTGTAAAAAGAAAGGTGGACTACCTGCTGTAATGATAATGGAAGAACAGCAGTTTAGCTCGGCTACTATTTTAGTAATGGATGCGCTCCACTAAACCACTTTTACCGAAGTTGAAGGTTACAAATCATTTTTTAGACGGTTCAAGGTCAATTTAGAATGCGAATCTCGATTTAAGGCCATCATACCTTCACTTTGAAACCTGTTCGTATTCTGCAGCGGGGTACCTGCTATACCTGTACCCGTGAAAGTAAGAAGAGAAGTGAAGCTATAGCAGGATCCAATTCAACTTGTCAGAAATCAGCTGTCTCAAAGAGCAATATCCAACGAGCTAAATATAGTAAACCAGTAAATAAAATAATAATAAACCAGTATAGTAAAATAGTAAATATAGTGGTTTACTATATTTAGCTCGTTGGCAATATCACAATACTTAACCTACAAATACTGAATCTCGCAGATTATTGAAAAGGTCTTTTAAAAAGTTATTCTTTGAAAGGTCTTCTTTAAAAAGGTCTTTTAAAGACTTTAAAGGTCTTTAAGACTTTCAAGCCTTTTGATTATTGTGTCGAAATCACTGTTTAATTATTACTGGATCAGCTGATTTATGACAAGTTAATTGGCTCCTGCTATAGATCACAGAAAGGCGTGCAGACAGAAATCTCAAATGGACTTAGTTGCTGAATGTAGACTATAATCAAGAATTTTAAAATTATGTTGAAAATTTATGCCTGTGTTTCTTACAAATGACTCCAATTGAATACACTTCCTATTATGACTGGTTTTCACGATTCTAGTAGACGTTCTGGTTACTGGAGGCAGGTTACTGGTTTATAGGTAAGTAGATAGGCTTCTGGTAATCTGCCTCCAGTAAGTATAACGTCTACTAGAATCGTGAAACCATAGATAACAGATTAGAATAATCTATATATCTCCTATCTCTTCTCTATGGTGAAACCCAGCCATTATGGTTGAGAAATAAAGGTTATTTAGGAACGTGGGTGACTCCAGGATAATTTTTGTAATTGACGTAAATACATAATTAAATATTGACAAGATACGAATATGAGTAACGTGTTTTCACTAATACTAATGAATAGAATATAAAATGAGAACTAATATAGTTTTTGTAGCTTTAAAAAAATACTGGAATAATGGAGATCTACTCAAAAATAGAATATAATTGTTTTTTTTATTTTTCTGACTTGGCGAAGTTTGGACAATAATGTCCACTCTACTACGAACAAAATGAAGAAAATACTTCTTGGTAACTCCCCTCAAACAAATTTAGTTTGGGAGAACGTTTAAATTTATTTTTAAATTTTCTAAGGCACCTAGACCGACAACGAATTACCTCATTACTGCTTTATGAAACGAAGAGTTTGTAAGAATTCATCCATTTATACAATACTAACGTGACTGCATCATAGGAGGCTATAAGCAGGTAATGCATTGTTAGTCCAGGTGCCTTAGCAAAATGAACCTGCTATACATTTAAAATCAATTTTAACAAGCAATAAGGCTAGAATGTAAGTTATTGTACAATGCAAGCTCATATCGTCAACACGTGAGGAAGAAAAAAGTTTCAAGTGAGTTTTTAGGGCTTCATATGTTACAGAAATAGCTCAATGCTCAACGTTAACTAGTTCATAGAGCCCCCGAGGTATGAGATCATAAGAAATGCCTTGAATTGAAAAACTAAAATACTTTCCAGAGAACACAGAATCCCATTTACCAGGTAGGCATACTCCTCAATGTACACTAGAGATGAAATAATAGGATAGGAGCCATACTAGGATTACCAGAGATAATTCAGAGTATATTAATACAATTACAGTACATATTATCTATATTATATAATTAGAGTATAATAAGAGCTAATTAAGATAAATCCTCTCCTTTTCTGTGGCATTATTATACTATTCTCATAATGTTTAAAGAACATTAACGTTTCCTTTAAAAAAGTTAACGTTTTAAAAGAAGACGCTTAACAGATTTAAACGTTTAAGATTTAATTAATTATATATCACCCTTTACTATGCCAGTTCTCCGTCATTAACTCGCTTTAATCAATTTTTCTTTATAATCTCCCATCTTTTTCATTATTACGGCCTATTTTTAATGAAAATGTCAGAGGGAGAAAAACCAAAAGAAGCTTGACAGGTGAGTAGACAGGAATAATGTAGGCTACATGACATTTACCCATCATGTCTATGTCGTGCTCTGGTCTGCTGGGTTATGGACATTGACAAATCACCCTGGAATCACTCAAACTCCGTCTAGTCTGAAATACTCAACGCCCTTTCTGAATCAGATAATTTTTGGAACATAGTCCGAACATGGAAATACGCGTAGATTAATTACTACTGTACTCCAAAACAGTGAATAATAAAAAGCTTCTTGTGTGGTTTTTTCTTTCGAGGATAATAGCAAATAATGAGCCAAAAAGACTTGTGTGTAGGTAATGGAAGAGATGATGAATAATGGTGAGAATTTATGATGATTATAATGATGATGTTAATGAAGATGATGATGATGATAAGTTTTAATTTTTAGGTGGTTCCTCCACAATCGGAAAGTATTTTTTAAATATCACATCATTCATTATGATATCGATTCTATTATCTCCTAGTGTTATATTTCAAAACACATCATTAAATGGTATTTCATGATTTGAGAATAAAAACACACAACATCCTAGACTGGGAGGTCTATGGAGATGCATGCATTCTCATCAATAGTTGAGACAAAGTAAACAGAATTAGTCTTTCACCAAACCACGCACTGATAATACACAGATCCCAGTAATGGATACAATTTGTCAATGTCTCAATCAGGAACCAGCGCTAATTATACAATTTGTCAATGTCTCAATCAGGAACCAGCGCTAATTAAACTCTTATATACAGTGGCAAGAAAGAGAGAGATAGAAAAGTCAAACATACCCTGTATCAACAAACCTTTTTTACTCCAAGATCAATACACTATTTAGCCAACATATCTACAACCTCTAGCCAACATTGTTTACAAGAGTAATGTTTGCACTGATTGAGCCAAACCAGACTTTTCACACCTAACAAGTTTAGAATTGAGGTTTCTTCTCGAAATACATCACTTGCACTGAAACCATGACGTAGAAACAGGGTCAAGTAGATTTACGTTGTGCGATGGGAACAAAAACGAAAGAAAACTGCTGAGTGCAGAGGCAAGGAACTTCAAATGTTGAGAGCTTCGTTCCTATTTTAGTTCAGATCATAGGAAAGGGAGCACATTCCAGGTTATATTCGCTCGTACAGGTTCTAATCCTTAAGGCGCTTATTGACAGGGAAAGTAGAGAGAGCAAGTTACTTTCTGGAAGTACTTGCCATTACGTCACTTTCTAATTATTTGCTTATATAAAGGGAAGAACTTGCTGGAAGTAACTTGCCTTCTCTTCTTTACTTTTTAATGTTAAGCCTTCACCCAATTATATGTTGGAGGTGATTTTTATATTATTAATGGATATTTAAAACGAAAATGAATACTCAAGTACTATTATCATGATTTTAAAGAATCAGGATGCTAGGAGAAAAGTAGCCTATAGGTAAGCTGAGAGAGGGGATGATCAGGAGAAGAAATGAAAAACCTTAGCTCCAAAAGCTGTACATACAAGTATAAAAGATCCGTATAAGTTGGATAGATAGGTATTATATTTTCTTGATCTACGAGTACGTCATGCATACGATCATATTCTGTATATCTGTATTCTTTACAGGAGTTTGACAGTAATACTGTATTATTGATTTCATTGTATCTACTACTTTGTACCCTACTATGTGACACTATTCATATTTGTACATGTCTAAAGCAGCTTATAGACGGGGAAAGTTACTGGCGGCCAATACTGGTGATCCGCTACTTTCCGTGGTGAAGTGGCAAGTAAAAACAAACAGGTTTCTTTTTACTGGCCGCCAGTGATTGTTACTTTCCGCTGGAGTGGAAAGTACCCCTTTAGACAGGGAAAGTAAGCGGTAAGTTGAAGAGGCAAGTACTGGCCGTCAGTAACTTTTCGTCTCTACTTTCCCCGCCTATAAGCCGCTTAACATGTCTGATGAATAAGGCTAGGCGTACACCGGTTAGTCAAGACAAGACAAGACGACATTAGTCACAGTAATTCACATAGCTGCTTATGAAGCAGCACACACCGATGCAATGACTAATCGGTGTGTGTTGCTTCATAAGCAACTATGTGGAGTACTGTGACTAAACGTGACTAATCTCGTCTTGTCTTGTCTTGACTAACTGGTGTACGCCTAGCCTGAAGGTTTTTCAATTCAATCACGTCTATTAGTCAACACAAGATAGCATCAAAGAAGTTAAACAACAGATGAAATTAAGTCGCCCTGCACGGTTTCAACTCTCAATGAGAAACAATACAATACTGTTTCAATATTATAGTGACACACAAAACCGTACCGTATGCAACTTGGGAGGAGCAACAAATAACTGAGATTACTTTCATCCGCTAATCAAATCAAAACTGCTCACACCCTTTAGCTCTTGTTTTCATCTCTGCGATCCTCATATAGGTGTGGTAAGTCGATCAAGATGACAGGATGCTACTTACTTCCCGCCAAAATGTCTCATTACAACCTAACCTAAAAAAAATTAGCCAATGGGTGACGACGGAAACTGCTCCAGGAAACTATCAAGAACATGTTTCTCTGTTTCTCATGTTAATTCCAACGGACATTATACGGAAAACACGAATTCCCAACAGAGACAACATGAACCTTGGATGTGCAATTACTACTTAGCACCGGTCAAAACTTAACCAAGGTCGCCCGCCAGGCTAGTTGAACAGTTTGAAACTACAGAACAGCGGGCGGAATAAGTTAAACTAATGTCTGGTTTAGTTTAATTAAGTACAAGAACATAGACGGCAGGTGGTAGAACCTGGATCAGGACTAGCGTGCTGAAAAACGTTTTTATACACTGTTTAATCTACTGATTACTGTACTTCTTGACACTGGACTAACCGACTAACTTTCGATTGGGAACTAAATTTTTGTGGGCTAAAATTTAGTTTGGGACTAATGCGATTGGGAACTAAATTTCGAGTTCTACGGCCGATTGCACGAAATACAATTCAATCTAACGTCGTAAAATTACATGTTTGACGGAGCTCAAAAGGGATATTTGATGCATTGGTTCCGACAAATGACGTCAATTTACGACGGTTAGACATACCGTAATTACTGTATTTATTATTTCGTGCAATTGGGCGGTAGACTACTAGCAATGAGGATGTTAGAAGTCTTTCTATGATCCTCTTTGCTACTAGCAACTGATAGACAACTAGGAAATTACACAGACTATGAGCACAAAAATGGAGAATATAAGCACAGAAAATGATCAAGTTATCTGTGCTGTAAGTTGTTTGCTTGGTTAAGTGCTATCTGCATTATAAGTCCTGCAAGTCCTTTGATACAGAAGTCCTATGCTATAAGTCATTTGCTACAGAAGTCTCAGTAAACTGAACAATTGAATGTAATTAATAACTATACTAAAGTACAGTAATATTCATTTAAGTTGGCGGATGGCATTAGATAGAGATATTATTTTTTAGCCGTTCGACTCTACGGTCATCAGCAATGTCAAGAAAACATCGATATTTTTGCAAAACAATTGTTTGAAATATTTTTAAACAAAATCTTAATTATTTATATAAAATTATCTTAATTAAAAATCTATAAATTATTCTGTTTAGTAGAAGATTGAATTCAGTTAAAAATATTCATATATAATTATATATATTGTTTTAATAAATTTCTGTTCATATTACAATATAAATAGATAATTTAGCAATATTCATACATTGAATTTTAATGCAAATCAATTTACAAATTTTTTCCTGGTGATTCTATTTTTATTTTCAACATTGAATGCACCAAATTTGTTTGTTTCCTTCCTTGCTGTTGCGGTTGAAACAAAGAAATAATGAAAGAATTTAGAGTAAGTTTTGAGTCATATCTTGGTGGTGTTTTTAATGTGAGAAACATTTCATTATCAGAAGGACCGGGGAAGCGTTTGATAATGAAGAGTACTGAGCACCAAAACACTCCAAGGATAAATTAAATATCACGCTTGACACTGATAAAAACTGAAACTTGAGATAAACGCGAATCTACGATAGGCAAGGCTGTAAGAATTGATCAGTGATCTTTAATTTTGTTCTTTCAGTGATCTTTCAAATTTTGTCAAGTAATTTACAAAACTAGTGAGAGAATTGGAATTAGGAGTACTGTATTGATTCGTTAACCTGCCACCAATATTTCTATTCCAACCTTGTAAGAAATTAAAAGGTTGAAGGGGTTTTTAGCCAAACTCAGAACAGCTTCCACGTAAAGGCCACAATCCCCATTTCAGTTTTCCACAATAAACCCATTGACCTATTGAATAATATGACCTAGCCCGTTGTTACTGCAATGAACAGATTCCTACATTTAAACAGCATGCAATCTGAGAATAGAGGTCAGCTATAAAAGTAAACTGATTTCAATTTTCAATCCATCAGTTTCAACGTTGCTTCTTGGACTATTTGAAAAGTATTACGACTAGAAAAGGAACTGATAGGTACAAAAATCACTCATTACAATGGACATTGTAAAATTAAAATACAATTATAATCAGTGGCTGTGATAAATACGAGTACATACATATTGATTTGGAGCTGTGCTTTATTGATTAGGTCATTGTAATGAGCTGTTTTTTTTTGTGAGGGAGATGCTCACATGAGCTCTAGGACTGTGCGTGGGTAATGGGAGGGATGATGTTGAGAGAAGATTATTACTTTTTAGGCAGCCAGGACCAACGGCTTAACGTCTCCTCCGAAAGATGAGGGTGGCCGTCTGTGGTCGAAAACTGTTGTAGTAGTCAACTAGGATTGAACCAGGAACCTTTGTATTATCAGACCGGCGATAACATGCATTTGTTAATGACAATAAAAACATTATGATTGGATTTGATAAGCCACTTCGGCTACCGGCCTCTCCGATGTAATAAAAGTAAATTCAAACAATTGGCTATAATCGAGGTGTAGTGGAAATGATGAGTTCATTGATTTCTATTTTATTTAGCAGTCAGTTTGTCAAAAAATTGAATAAAACTAACACAACAATGCAATAGCCCATATAAGTTTGTCATTTTTATATCATTTTCGAGTTAATTCACTCAATTTAATTGAGAAATAGCGATTAATGTTAACTGTGATTTATATAACTTGGCAGCGTCTAGAGAATAGGCGTGCAGCATCTGGACTTCTGCCAAATTATTTGATAAGTACTAAAGAGACTTCATTCTCAGATTGGGTGTGCAATAAGAACATGGAAGTTAAAAGTTGTTTTTTTTTATGAGAAACGTGTGTTAGACTTCACCACCAAAAATATGGTCCTTTTTGAAATGCAAGGAATTTTGTTAACAGCTCTAGCTCAAATAGTAGACAAGATAAGAAGGCCTACTTGGTCTAAAATTGTAGAGAAGAAAATTATCCCCAGAGGAATTTTGATTCGCACAATTCTAATACATCATACGGAAGATATGAACAATCAAAAACTTAGAATGCTTAAATTTTAGTTTCTCTTCAAAAATTACCCTTTTTTTGAAAAATCATAACTCGGTAGTTATTAAACTTTGAGGAATGAGTTAGGCACCAATCTCTTGGAAATTTTATTTACTAGAAAAAAGGTTAAATGAGTTTTTCTGTCCGACGCTTAGTTTTGACGTAAATTGAAGATAACTAGAAACGGAAATAAAATTTCGAGGATTCTTGGGCACCCTATATTACGCATCTTTGGGATGCCCAAAGTGGTTTGAAATCATTTCCAGCCTTATGTTATTTTTATTTATTTATTTATTTACAAGAGTTACAGAACAGGTCGAGACCCAATTACACTGTAACTGAACAAAATAATACAATGTTACAGTTGAGCCTACACACAACTTTGAGATCATCAAAATTACAAACTAGGAACCTTACAAAATTACCCTAGGAAAATTACAAAATTTAGGACCTAGACCCTTTTTTTTAGTCTAATTTGCCTGGGCTAATGGTCCAATTCTAACCAGTTAAATCTAAGAGTAGTGTAACGTATGTATTTTTGCAATAAAGCTAAAAAAATCATTTTCGTTAATAATTAAGTTTGAAACTGTCTACGTGAGACGTCACAGGATAAGGAATATTTAGATTTAAAGAAATATCAAATGAACAATGCACGTGATGAATTTTATAACCTAACTACACCAAAATGCTAAAAACCGTAGTAAGGTAATAAACAGACCATTATCGATTTTCGAAAGATGTACCCAAGTTTACTTCAAAGAATCAGACAATTTTGACAAAAGGCATTAATCTTACCAGACAAATAAGGACTAGTTTTGTTCAAATTGTAAATAAATATGTTACAGTAAATTCATTCAACAGTCAATGTGTTATTGTAGCGAGATAGGATGAAATCCAACATACCTCTGAAAATCAAGCAGGGCAAGTAAGCATGTAATTCGGATCCTTTTGAAAACAATCCAATTCTTCACTCGAAGCACGTGAAATTATCGATTTAAAAGACAGAAATCACTTCACAATACCATAACTTGAACATTTCTTTCAACTATTCGTACACGAGTTCTAAAATCTGACATCGGACTGTTATGTTTTTCTCGTCTGTGCTCTCACACTTCACTCAGCTTCATTTCCTTCTCCAGTTTCCAGGATTTGTCCGTTATCTGCAGCTCCGCCATCAGTGCTGCTATCTTGTGTCTTTCTTTGTAAACAAGAGATACGCGTTTTGGCGGATAAATTCAAACAGCAGGGAGTCACAAAAACATTATCAAGACTTTTTTTAGACAAAAAAAAGATCAGGCATACAATCAAATACAAAATAGTTATTTGTATAGTTCTTTAATTATTTATTGGTTGTTTACAAATTTAGATTTCTATATTTCGTGAGCTACTTCATCTACTGGGGTTGAATCACCTGGGGTAGATACCTCTTTATTTTTTTGATTAAATTCACTAGATTAAAAAAGATATTTTTTATCGGTGGTGAGACGGGTAGGTTCCACCTCACCTAATTGCACAATTTTTTGTGTCGGTTACCCATCCAAAAAAAGAGATTGCAGATAGAGATAACAGAAAGAAACTGGATTACAGTGAGAAAAACTCCAAATTTTATTGGATAAAATATCTCTGTTTTTACTTCATTTCCATTATTATATTGGGAACTAGTATATTTTAATATTATATGTAATAGTAATAAATTATAGCAAGTACTAATAAGTGGTCATTCTTCAACTCATGCTTGAAATCTAAAATTACTGACATCAGCTGGGGTGTCACTAATGTGACAACGAAATTTGAAAGTAAGAGTGTAAAATTAGTAAAGTTCAAAAATGTAAATTATAAGTGAATACTACACATTTTTTAATAAACATCAAAATTTGAAGTTCTCCTGTAACCGCAATGGATTTACAGAGATTGAGATATTTGAAAGCATCAGTTCAGGTATAGTTAGTTGTTTTTCTACTCTATGTAAATTTAAATATAAACTTGATGGGTTAAACAGTAGAGTACCGTATCCATTTGTCTATAATATGTGAAAAATGTGACAAAGCTATAAGTTTGTTTATAACAAGCTCTCAAGTGAATAAAAATTTATTTTATTTGTTTCGCTAAGCCTCTATCTTTATTCTTGAATTATCTCCGCATTATTTTTGTAGATTGTAAGTAAACAAAGCCTGTTGCTTGATTTATCAGTCCTCAGTTTTAATCTCCAATTTTACTCGATTGCCCAAAAATTCATCTCTTATAAGTACTCTTTTGTGCTTAGAATAGTATATCTTGGCGATTGAAAGAATAATAAATAAATTGATTTAAAATGCATATTGGAAACTAAAAATATAATAGTTATTATGTACCGAGGGTATACTTGGGTAACATATTTCAGCTATACGGGTAACAAAAGCCACTTCTCACTGTAAATTTCAAACTTCTATTCTATTTATTTATTGTTTTGACGATCTGAAGGAGAGATCTTATGCTCACAATAAGTTATCACATTTTCTACTGATTAGCGTTGTAATTTTTATTTTTATTTTTGAGTGTCTTCTCAAGCTCAATCTCTTCTGAAATCGTGTAACTGTCGTGAAAATGAAAGTTTTTATTCAATCTTATCTGATGTATGCAGGTAGTATTAAAACTAGAATTTAAAATAAATATTATATGTGTATTATTCATTAGAAAATGTATTGTTGAATATTGTATTGTATTTATTGTTTGTGTAGAATATATGACGATCTGAAGGAGAGATCTTATGCTCACAATAAGTTATCACATTTTCTACTGATTAGCGTTGTAATTTTTATTTTCATTTTTGAGTGTCTTCTCAAGCTCAATCTCTTCTGAAATCGTACTGCATTAGGCCTGCATGGAGTACCTATCCAATCTCGAACTAAACAATTCAACAGAGTAATATTGATATTATATAATTCTTGTGAATAATACGTATTTGTTACGAACAGGCTGTAAAATTGAACTTGGAGTCACTGATTCTATCATCATCTGGAGGTGTTTATCCAATAACAAGGAATAAAATACTTAAACGGAACTATTCTCATGGAAACAATCAACACTTGACTCGTTTTAAATACAATAATGTGAGTACCTAAAATGATTTTGGCTTCTAATTTTCTTGTTTAATATCTAATTACTCTGCTTCTCAATTCTTATTTTCAATTCAATTTACACTTTTCTTAGTGCATTATTGTCTTAAAAGTTCACTTGAAATCTCCAATCAGTACTGATGTCTCCAAGCTCTTATTGTAATACGGTATTGAAGTTGTTATACGTTACATACTTATTCAAAGTGATAAACTGAACCTAATATAGTCAGAGATAAAGAGCAATACATTTTATTGAAAATAGATGTTGAAACCTCCCTCCTTTGCAATATCCCAATGGAATTTTATATAAGAGCCATGTAAGTGGCAAGAAATAATTATAACAATATTACTGTATTATATAATAATATTATAGAAAATATTTGAAGTTTATAATGGATTGAAGAAATATAAAATATTATTTTTCATCTTAATATCAGAATATTCTTATGAGATACTTCTGTATCGGTAATGATGATAAGAAAACAAAAACAGTATAAAATTCAATACGGTACAGTATAAAATTATGAAAAGAGCTGAAATGAATTAGGCTACAACAAATGAACGAATTGATTAAGAAACGGATTTTTTATCGGAATATGAAAATTGAAAAATAAAATAAAGTTTTGTTGCTGAATGTTTCTGAAATTAAAAAATATTGAAGTAAAAATATTCTTTTATAAGGCGGAGTTAGGACTAGAAAGTCCTTTCTACCACTCAACCTCCTTATAATAATCTAATATCGACTAAATAAGCCTGTGTAGTAAATGATGCCACCTCTTATATTCTTTCTCATCGAAGTATGACAAATCAACTTAATTGAATTATTAATGACAGTTGATGTTCTGTTATCACAGGGGAAAGATTTTCTAGTGAGAGACTGGAAATTCCAACATAATTCTGTTCAAAAACGGAGGAAAAATACGTCTGCAAGCCGTATATATACTGATGCAATTGAAAATGAAAAATTACAAGGCTTCAGAAGCTGCATGAATAATGATTGTTTTACAAGTAATGAATTGGGTTCGATTACTGTTGATCGTCGTCAATTTCTTACCATTCACAAGAGCATTCTCCTTGTGAGACACTACAGTTGCCTGTCTCCAAAAGTTGAGAGATGGCGTGCAAAGGATAAAAAAGATAGAAGAAAGTTAGCGAAAATCGTCGAATGTGTTCCAGGAAAAAGCAGTGATGGGGGAGGGGGGTTTTTCAAGAACATTTTTGGTAAACTATTTGGGGGGAAAAGCAACGCAGATCTCAAGTGCGCCAATTGTCGTAAGCAGCGTAGTAGCTCCAAATTAACTGAAAACAAACAAGAAAAGAAAGTGGAAGAAGATGTGGACCCTTGTGATGTGGATAGCAATGTGGAAAAAGCCAATAAAAATGAGAAATCACTCAGTAAAACAAAGGATGATTGTGATGACAAATCTAATAAACAAATTGAATCAAAGAACGTTTCCATCAAAACGTGTGCTTCAAATGCATGTACTAGTTTGGAGAGAGCTGATAAAAGTTATGAAAAATCGTCAAAACCTAGAACTGATAGCTCTACAATCTGTCAAACGTCCAATAGGATTAAACCTAGCAACTCATGCGGATCTGGTGGTTTGTCAGATAGACTTAAACAACTTCAAACATTGGAGAAATGCATTGGAACTCTCCAGCAGCTTATAAAAAATTTAAAGCTGGAAGAGGAAATGAAAAGAGCACGTCCAAAGCCTGAGAAAGTGGTTTGTTGTTCAAGTTCTAAGAAGCCTGCTTGTCCAGAACCTAAAAAGCCCATCTGTCCAGAACCAGAAAAGCCTACATGTCCAGAACCTGAAAAACCGGCATGTCCTGTTGAGAAGCCCATTTGCCCAGTTCCTGTAAAGCCTCTTTGCCCAGAACCATTTAAAAAGCCTGCTTGTCCACAACCTAGAAAACCTGTTTGCCCAGAACCCAAAAAGCCTGTCTGCCCAGAACCCAAAAAACCTGTCTGCCCAGAACCCAAAAAACCTGCCTGCCCAGAACCCAAAAAGCCTGTTTGTCCAGAACCTAAGAAGAAGTCTTCCTGTCCAGAGACTGAAGAACCTATTTGTCCTAAAGCAGAAAATAGTAATAAAGAGTGCGATGAGGAGCCAGCATACAAATGTGGAATTATAGAAGATCCCTGCCCACCTAAAAGACAACATAGGAAACAAAGTCTTAGGGATAAAAATGATAAATACTCGTCAGCTTGTGGCAAAGAAATTCATAAGCAAGAAGATCAATGTTCTCAAAAAGTGAAGAATTGTACTGATGATGATGAAAGTAAGAATAATTGTTGAAGGAGACAGAAACGGGTTCTGAGTTTTTTTCAATAGGATGGAATAATTTATAATGGTATTACCTGAATTAATGCAATCAAAAGGAATTGTATTTTCTATTCTTTATGACAATGAATTTAAAATGGTTTGATCAACTTTTGAAGTTTTACAATACTCTTATAAGATATACAGCATGTGACACCTAATTTGATTATTTGGTTTGAAATCGGCTAATCAATATTGTTTGAATGCATCTACAACAATGCAAACATTGAAATTATAATAATTTGATTGGTTTTTTATTTTTGAACTTCTTTTTTAAGTCTATGCATAAAAAAGTGAAGAATAAAGCATTTTTATATTCTATTCCTTTATGTCAATTGCTTGATCACCACTTTACAATGCAATTTTGTCATTGCAAGTTTTTGAGGAATTTCTCTTGTTTTCTATTGAAAAAATATATCAGGTAGGCCTTTAAATAAATTTATAAATAATTGCTTAAACACCACTCCACGAAGCAATTTTTTGAGAAGTTTACTTGGTTCTGAGCTTATTAATATAATTTAATTACAAAAGATTGGTGAATAAATTAAATTTAGATTCATTTAATTCAGCTATTTGGGTAGATAAATAAGAAATTTTGTAATACAAAGACATTCCAGTTCTCCTCCTGTGTTTGAGATCAATGTTGTGATGAAATATTGATGCAAAATTTTGAAAAATAGTTTAACTTTCACCTGCGATTATTTAATTGTTCCATAATAATCGTCAAAATCTGATTTTTTATTACCCTGTTTTCCAATCAATTCAAAAAATATGTCAAGTTATGGCTATTAATTTTTAATTATAGATATTTTTTACTTTTTTCTGTCAGCCATGCGCTCATGCCAGGAGTTTGTGTACATAAGCCCTGGACTATTGAGAAATCCATAATAATCGTCAAAATCTGCCTTTCCAATGAACTGAAAAGATATGTCAAGTTATGGCTATTATGTTTTAATTATGGTATTACTTTTTCTGTCAGCCCTCATGTAGTTTATAAAGTATTATAGCTTATTTTCCATTGCCAAAAGATACTTTCATCTTGATGTTAAAGGCTCATTCCTGCCCGTAAATATTAGTCTGCTCTAAAAAAATGATAGTCATGAATAATTTTAAAGAGTAGCTGAAATAGTGTAAAATTATAGTGTTGCAGATTGTAGAGTCGATTGCAGTTTGCATAATGTAAAATGTTCCATTCTCTGATAATTTTCCAAAGTATTTTTTTTTGCTACGGATGATGCCCATGCCCACATAAGCTCTAGGCTCGTGCGTGGGTAATGGGAAGGATGATGATAAGACATGAATGGACCTACAGCTTTAGGTGGGTTCCGAACCACCGGGAAGCGATTTTGAAGCTCATAGATTTTTGTATTTAAAGGAGCCGGTCACCGTTACAACGGGAGTGGTAGGCGCTGTCTCTTATCTAATCTCACCAATTAGACTCGCCTCTGCCACTGGGACAATCGCTTCTCTAATTTAAAGATTTTAAATTTGAATCAAACTTCCCCATGATTAGATAATACCAGTTTGATACCAGATTTTCCGCATGAATAGAACGTTATGCTTCTTTTTGATAAAGGCTACTGGAATGATCAAAAACATCACAGCCAATCGTTCACTTTTTTCTCAAATAAGCGCTAGTATTTCAAGCTTTGAACAAGCTAGTTGGTGGCTACTCCATGTATCTTGTATCTAACCAATCTAAAACAATTTTAGCTCAAAAATAATTTAATTAATACATTTTAAAATGATGTTGCAATAATAAATATGCAGTTGAAAATATATTTGATAACAAAACTAGTATTTCAATCATTATTTATTCCTTTTAAGCATCAAATGTTTCAATCTTATGCAAGCCAATTTCACAGAAATTGGTTGGTACAAGGTTATGTTGATTTTTTCAAAGTAATAATATGTTTTTCTATCAAAAAATTGTTGCATATTCAAATTAAATTCCGTATTTCAGTTTTATTGCTCAGTTTTGTTTAATTTTTAGGAGTCATATTATCGAGACTGAAGTGATCCAGAAGGCAGTGTACAGCTTATGCATTCTCATCTTCGCACTTCCTCGTCTTCTCTACACTCTACACTTCATCGTACATTCAGTTCAGTATTCACAACTACACTCTATTTTGTTCTTCGTCGTTAGGCTACAAAGGCTGCGGCCAGTTGTCCAAATCTAGTTCATTTCAACTCTTTTGCATAATTATATTTTCCGAAACAAAGGTGAATACGGTCGGGTGGAAAGATAGGCTGAATAAACGGCCCGTTGTGTCCGATGTCTAGTGCTGAAATCAACAATTCCGTTGAGCCCCCAGCCAAGAAGCGGAAGGTTGCTTCAGGAGAATCCGCTGTGAAATCCGTCTCTCAGGCCAGTGCAGACATGGCGAAGAATGGATCTTCAACTCACAATGAAGAAATCGACGAAGGATTATATTCGCGTCAACTGTACGTGCTTGGTCACGATGCTATGCGTCGTATGGCCGTTTCCGATGTGCTGATTTCTGGCCTAGGTGGACTTGGTGTGGAAATTGCTAAGAACGTTATTTTAGGTGGTGTGAAATCTGTCACATTACATGACGAGAATGTTTGCACCGTATCAGATTTGGCATCACAGTTCTACTTATCAGAAGCTGATTTAGGTAAGAATCGAGCTGAAGCTTGCCGCCAACAACTTTCAGAATTGAACACTTACGTTCCAACTAAAGCTTATGTTAATCAGTTAACTAATGATTTCATAAAACAATTCAGTGTGGTTGTTCTGACGAGTAGTTCTCTGGATGAACAGTTGAGAATATCCGAGATTACTCATGCTAACAATATTGCATTAATTATCGCCGACACTAGAGGTGTCTTTGCTCAAGTTTTTTGTGATTTTGGCTCCGAGTTTACCGTGGTAGATGTCAACGGTGAGAATCCTGTCTCGGCGATGGTCGCAGGCATCACTAAAGACACTGAGGGTGTTGTGACTTGTCTTGATGATACTCGCCACGGGTTGGAAGATGGCGATTATGTAACATTCTCTGAAGTGGAAGGTATGGTTGAATTGAACAAGTGTGAACCGAGGAAGATAAAAGTTCTGGGAACCTATACGTTCAGTATCGGGGATACGACAAATCTATCTGAATATTCGCATGGGGGCATTGTAACACAGGTGAAGATGCCAAAGACTTTGAGCTTCAAATCTTTGAAGGAATCGTTAAGTAGCCCTGAATTTCTTATAACTGACTTCGCAAAGTTTGACCATCCATCTCAGTTGCATTTAGCCTTTCAAGCGCTTCACCAGTTCATCAGTAAGCAGGGCAGGACTCCCAAGCCATGGAATGATGAGGATGCCAAGGAATTCGTTAGCATTGTCAAAAATCTAAAAGCAGATGGTGGTGATGAATTGAACACTGAACTGCTAAGCACATTTTCAAAAGTTTGTGCTGGAAACTTCAGCCCTATCAACGCTACAATCGGTGGAATCGTCGCACAAGAGATCATGAAGGCATGTAGCGGTAAGTTTCATCCCATTTTCCAGTGGTTGTATTTTGATGCAATTGAATGCTTGCCTGAAAGTGTGAATGAAGCAGACTGTCAACCTCTTGGAATTCGCACTGATGGTCAGACAGCGATATTCGGGTCGCAGTTTCAAAACAAGTTGGGCGCTCTCAAGTACTTTGTTGTTGGCGCTGGTGCTATTGGCTGTGAACTCCTGAAGAACTTCGCCATGATGGGGATCGGCGCTAATGGAGGTCAAGTCACAGTTACTGACATGGATCTTATTGAAAAGTCAAATTTGAATCGCCAATTTCTGTTTCGTCCTCAAGATGTTCAGAGAGCTAAATCCGTGACTGCTGCTAGAGTCGTGAAGAAAATGAATCCAAGCATGAATGTCGTAGCACACGAGAATCGAGTAGGCCCTGAAACTGAGAAAACCTACGATGACGCCTTCTTTGAAAATCTAGATGGAGTCGCCAACGCTTTGGACAATGTTGATGCTCGCATTTACATGGATCGTCGGTGTGTCTACTATCGAAAACCGCTTCTAGAATCAGGAACTCTGGGCACTAAAGGTAATAGCCAAGTTGTTGTTCCATTTCTGACTGAATCATACAGTTCATCTCAAGACCCTCCAGAAAAGAGTATTCCTATTTGCACCCTCAAGAACTTCCCCAATGCGATTGAACACACACTGCAGTGGGCCAGAGATAGCTTCGAAGGTCTCTTCAAACAGAATGCTGAGAATGCCGCTCAATACTTGAGTGATCCGAACTTCATTGAACAAACTTTGCGCCTACCTGGAGTACAACCTGTGGAAATTATGGAGTCAGTGAAAGCAGCCCTCGTTGATGAACGTCCCCAATCATTTGAAGATTGTGTTGCATGGGCTCGTAATCATTGGGAAGAACAATATTCAAACCAAATCAAGCAACTTCTGTTCAACTTTCCACAAGATCAGCTGACGTCGAGCGGCCAGCCGTTCTGGTCAGGGCCCAAGCGCTGCCCGGCTCCAATCACGTTTGCGGTTGACAACCCTCTTCATCTCGATTACGTACTAGCTGCAGCCAACCTGAAAGCTGAAGTCTACGGTATTCCACAGAACAGAAATCGCGATGAAATCGCTCAGATGGTGACCAAAGTGCAAGTTCCTGAATTTATTCCCAAGTCGGGAGTGAAGATCGCCGTAACCGACTCGCAGGTACAGATGGGCAACGACGGAAACGTCGATAACGACAGAATCGGCCAGCTGAAACGAGAACTGCCCTCCAGAGAGCAGATGAAGACGATTCGCATCACGCCGCTGGAGTTTGAGAAGGATGACGACACCAATCTACACATGGACTTCATCGTGGCTGCTTCGAATCTGAGAGCGGCCAACTACAATATTCCGCCAGCCGATCGTCACAAGAGCAAGCTGATTGCTGGCAAGATCATCCCGGCCATCGCGACCACCACATCAGTTGTCGCCGGTCTGGTCTGTATCGAACTGATCAAGTTGGCCAAGGGCTGCAAAACGCTGGAGTCGTTCAAGAATGGCTTTGTCAATTTGGCGCTTCCGTTTTTCGGATTTTCGGAGCCGATCGCCGCGCCCAAACTGAAGTTCTACGACACGGAGTGGACGCTGTGGGACCGATTCGAGGTGGAGGGCGAGATGACTCTGTCCGAGTTCATTGACTACTTCAAGAAGGAGCACCAACTCGAGATCACAATGCTGTCGCAGGGCGTGTGCATGCTGTACTCGTTCTTCATGGACAAGGTGAAGCGCCAGGACCGCTTCAACCTGCCGATGTCGGAGGTGGTACGAAAGGTGTCCAAGAAGAAGCTCGAGTCACACGTGAAGGCGCTCGTGTTCGAGCTTTGCTGCAACGACAATGATGGCAACGACGTTGAAGTGCCCTATGTGCGCTACACTCTGCAGACTGGCAAATGAGAATCAGGTAGGCCTAAGCCTCCTCAACACCTTTCTATCAATCCAAAATGATGAACTCTACAATTTATTTTATCTCATTTTTTGTATCTTAAATTAACATTTTCGAGTGATATATGCCAATATATTTTTTCTAGAGTTCAATTGTGTGATATACTACTTTCTATTAAGACACTTTCAAAATTATCGAGTGCAATCAGTAGGTGGCTTTGAGTTTCTCCAATTTTAAAATTCACATTTATGTAATTCAAAAAGTAGTTCTGCATTCATGCCTAGTAAGAAACCTACAAGTGTTTTCTTATACTAATAATTCTCGTTTTATGCTTTACTGTTTCATAAAGGCTGTACACTCTATAGCCTGTACATTCTGAATCTATTGTTGTAAGATAGAGAAGTGATAATTGATATGATGAAATGATAATAATAAATTAAGATTTCTAATACAATAAGAAAGTATCAAGTGAGTTAGTTATTGCAATACCAAAAAACACCAGCTTATTAGTATGAAAAACTAATAGAAACCCCAAGTAGACAAGACTGACCAAATCAATTAGCTTGGAAACATCACTTTCTAGTGAAAAATACACATTTCAATTTTATACGAGTGTAATAATTGTGACTGATCAAGAATAAAACAGATTATTGAAAATTTAGAAGCTCTAAATATTCAAGCTTTTTATTGGTTGTCTTAATTATTACTAAACCGGTATGAAATTAGAATTGATGATTGAGGTGAAGAAATTTTAGAATGCAAGTGGTATGGGTTTTTTTGTAAATTGGTGTTTAATGCAACAGCACCACATAGTGTTTTGACAGTGTGAACTATTGCATAATACTCAAAATTCTACAAAACCCCACATATAATGCGATAAAATTGAAAAAGTGAAGAAATTAGGTGATTGGTCATCGAGCAAGAATGAAAAGCTTATATAAAAATTCATGAGTCAGAAAGGGAATGTTTGATCGCTCTTATATTTTAATTATTACTTTCTATTATAATTATTACTCTATTTACAAGTAATTCCAATTAGCCTACAAATCAAGTTTTCAAATATTTCACTTTTATTATTAATGTTTGTAAAGATATTTTGTTTACAATGATAATTCAATGAAAAAACGAGTGATTCAGACAGAATCACTAATTGCAAAATTTATAGCTCTGAAATGGCAATCTGTCTTGCCAAGCCAAAAGAGAGTTCTTTATGGAGAAAACACTCGCTAGGCCTGCCTAGTGCCTATATTCTTAAAAATTTCAACGAATTATCAATGCCAACAAAATGCCTTTTAAACAGTAATAGTGAATGTGAGATAATTACAGTAATTAACAAGATTAGTAATGGATGTTTGAATTGATTGGAATTTCTGTGAGAGATACTGCGTCAGTACTACAACATTATTGTAACAGTAGTTGCAACTATATTGTGGTATGCTTCCATTAGACAGTATTCTAAATTGCTTAAATTATTGAAAAGATAAACTTTTAATTGGATTTGGAAACGGTGATGATAGATGATAAGTTCAAGCATTTTTATCAACAATTCTCTTTTATTAATAGTTTTCATGAACATTCCTGAGAATGATGTGGAATTTCCCTTAGTTAATATTAAATTTAAATAATTCGTCCATACATATAAAGTAAGGGGTGAGCACGAGAGCTATTAATAAGTATGTCTCATTAGTCTGAACTAAATTTCAACAATGAGTCATATTATTTCCTACCAACTTCTAAGCTCACCTCTTCCTTTGTGTGAACATATTGTTATCAAATAAGTTTCAATATATTCCAATACGTGAAGATGGAACGTATTTTTTATTATCAATATTAAATGAACAGTTGAAAGTTGAATTTTCATAGCTCTGATTATTTTCAGTAATCAGTATAATTGGAATAATACAGCAGCTGAATCATACTAAGTGAATTCCTTGAAAAATTAACATAGAAAACTATTGCAGTTCTTCAATTTGACTTAGTATTGAATTCAAAACTAGTTACAGTAAAATCAATTGAAAACTGTTTTTACTTGAAACTAATTTGATTGAGAGCTGAATTCAAAATTAGCCACATGAAGCTACTAGCCGATTGACCTTATTAGTATTTTACCTTAACTACTTGTATGTCTTTCCCACTAAAATTCAGCGTTTGGGGTTTTCAATACACATCTCTTTGATGTTGAAAATTGAATTTTGTCCATAGAAACAAAAATCTATTTCATCAACTTCTCGTGAATTATAATTATGAAATAAATTATCTTATTTTTCTCATTTCAATATTCAGTTGAAATTGTCTCATACAAAAGCACACCTGATGTCTTGTATGTATGGATTCTAGAAGCCCTTGAAGTTTCCCACCTATTCTCTGACAATGAGAATGAGCCTTTTCAACAAATATATTATATTTGAAAATTATATTGCACTTTGCAAGCTTCTGATGTTAGTCAATTTAATAGTGGAAGTGAATATTTTTAGAGATTGAAAATAGGAGTAGGCCTAGTGGTCAAGTTCTAATTTTGATATGTTTTGAAATTTTCTCCAATTACCTATTCAGATAGATATGAAACTACTAGTGAACTATGTCATAGAAATATGAGACTGGTGCAAGTCTCATGAACCTAAACTTGTAAAGAACCCAATTAAAATTAATTGCTTCTATGAGGCCCATATGCACAATCTTTGTTAAAACTAAGTCTAAACCGTACTTTAAGTTGGTTTAAACGTCAACTTTACAATTTAAATTTATCGTTTAAACCATGCTTAAACATCGATTTGTAAAACTTGGTTTAAATGAAGATGGTGCATACGGGCCTGTTATACAAAAGAGCGCACGATTATTAATTCAAGTTGAGTCAATACTTCTTTTGTGCTGTAGCAATACGGTACCTACTGTATATAGATGTGTAACATCGTTATCTAGATAGACAAGGTATTAAGATAGAGCTCTAATTCCACATAAACGTAGTATAATAATCAGGATAGATCTTTTTATATAGATGTATAATAGTAGGTATTGGCTATAGTGCACATTGAAGAGATACTTGGAAATTAAATGGGTGCTCAACAAAATTTTTCAGAAAAAATAAAATTCAATTCTAAAGCTACCTTTTACTTAATCAAAGGAGAATCGATACTTAAATTTCTGTTTTACTATAGATTTAATGTGTTGAAAAAAATACGAAATTATTTTGTCAAAGTGAGGAAGACCAGCGACCAGTTGTACGAAAATCCAATCCATTTTAACAGCCCAAGATGACGTCATTTTACGGAGGTCAAAGGGGATTTCGTTGCATTGGTTCCGTTAGATGACGTCATTTTAAGGTGGTTGAATTCAATTGGATTTTGCAACCCGGATATCGTACACAGTTGATAGCAAAGGTATCAGTTATGACTTATGCAATTGAAAAATGAAAATTGACAGTGCAATGCAGTACGAAGTTGAAGGTGATTTGTTATTTTAAGTACTGTGAAAAATTCTTTGTTTTTCAATTGCATGAGTGCATAAACCTGAAATTCGGAGTAACTGAAAAAATTTTCAAGATTAATAATTTGAACTACATTGTTGTGTGATGGCTGTTGCGCCCTCGGTGTTCTGTACATCAAGAAATAATATAATTTTCAATGGGAAATTGGAATCTATGAAAATTTGATTTCTCCACTTGAGTCTAAACCAGGATCATGATGTTAGAGATTAATATCATTTGTGGTAGGAACCATTAGGCTAAGGCCATATTACAAAGAGCCTTGCTTGATGCTAAATGCCAAGCGACTGATCCTAGTGAACGAACGCATTGCGTATTATTGCAGGTAATAATACCAAGGTGTACCAAGCTACTGCCCAATTCTAAGCTCCTTGTCCCTGGGAGGAATGCAATTAGTCATCGAAAACCGTTTTTGTAGTGTATAAGAATGCTATCTTAGTCTTTCCGCTTCAGCCATCAGGGACACGGAGCTTGGATGCGGGCAGTAGGTGAAAGAATTCTGGTTATATAGCGCCCATAAACTGATCGTGCAATGCACGTCGTGCTATATAGATATAAAAGTGTATATAAAGTGCACGATCAGTGTATGGGCCGCTATAGAGCAAGCAATATATAAGCTCGATTTGGCTGAAGACTGTCATTCGAATATTACATTTATCCTAAAGTCATTTATGATTGAGTACTTCCAAGTGACAGTGGCCTGAGCCTTGTTTCTTGAAAACAATGTAGAAAACCAACTCGTGTGATCCATAGAATAGAATTACCAATATTCAAATACTCAAGATGCCTGATAAGATTCATCACTATTCGATTCGAAGGAGCAAATAATTTTCAAACAGAAATATTTTTATGCGTTTATTTTTCTATATCTGGTAGAAATCTTAATACCGTACTCTACTACAGCAGTGAAAAATGAAAGTCAACTAAACATCTAAGCTATTTTCTAGTCATGAATACAAAACATACCAATAAATGATCAAATAGGTACATAAGATTAGAATGCGAAAGTTGTAGTCTTTGTATTCTTTGGCTTATTTTTTATCTTCAAATTATCCATAAAAACAATTTGCAAGGAATTCTAAGCAATTAAAATGGAGAAACTGTCCACTTCAAGTTGATTTGATGAATAATTTATTGGAATGTCTCATAGTAATTACTTGATAATACGGAAATTAATATTTACTAGATAATTATTTAAAAAAAAACAACATTAAGAACAAATTAATAACAAAAATACAATCAGTCACAATGAATTTCAAGAAAATTAGTAATACCGATTGGAGTGTGCACTCAGCTTTCTTATCAATGAATTAATGAAGATTCGAGATTAGCCTACATCTTGACTCTTGTTTGAAATGAAAATTATTAATCTGGGGAAAATTGATTTTATCGATATTTTATTACATAACTCAAAACTTGGATAAAAAATAGTATATTTTCAATATTAAATTTTACTACAAAAGGAAACTGAATGACACAAACTTGATAACCTGAATACTGATACCTCCTAGTTAAAAGTTATGAAAATACAAGAAAAATCATGTCTCAGATATTCCTAGACTTACTACAATGAATTAAGTATTATTACATCAACAAAACATTTATGGAAAAGATCAACCTCATTACAATTAATCTGAGGAATAATAATAATTATGTTCACGGAAATATTAATTTGCAAAATATTGGTTATCTCTCAATAAATTAATACTAAAAAAGGAACAAGAGAAAAACATAATCTAGCCTAGAAACTAGTTGAATGCTACGAAGTTGTAAACTATTTTTTATGTAGAAATGAAACTAGCAACTCAATGTATGTACCTAAAGTAAGTCTCATAACATCCACTTCCAATCCAAAGAACTTGACATCAAATTTAAACATATTAATCGGTTGGCCTTTCATCTGCGTGGATAATGGAAGGTTCATCATCTTCTAGGCTCGAATCCAGATTTGTTGAATTGGTCTCCTTCAGAATTTCCTGTAATAATTCAAAAATACACTTTCATTAAAGTGAAATGATAGGACATGAAGTAAGTTCAAATGACTTACTACAAACAATTGAAAACCAATTTGAATTCCAAGATCATCCACTTTTCCAGTTGCACAAATAGTCAACTGTAGTAGAGGCATATATACAGCACTCTACTACAACAAAAACATTGACAACAAAAATAACCAACAAAATCAGTGTTTGCCATTGGTAACACACAAAGTCCACAAATTAAATGCACAACATAAAGAATCTCAAAAATCAAACGTGATAACAATGATGTTTTGTTGAACTTACGTTCAGTGTATCAATAACTGCCTTGCTTTCTTCCAGAAGAACTTTGCATTGTTGGTTTTCCTCTTCCAGAAGAGCAACTCGTTCGGAAAGCATTCGATTTTCCTCTAAAAGTTTTTCACAAGCCACTCGCCTTCTTTCAGCCAACGTCTCCCAATAATGCTCACTGGGTCCAGCTGCAATTACACAATTGAAAATAAAATATACAATTGAATATGACCATGAAAGAATCAATCCCTGTGACCACACTAATTCGATCTTGTGTGCTGCATAGCATGCGACCAATGCTCAAGCATATGCAGCAAGCATGCTTAAGTCGCATACAAAATCGACCAAGTGTGGACTTAGGAAATAGAATGTTATAGTTATAGAATAACTACCGTACATATTAAAAACAGGAAATTATAACACTTTCATCAAGACGATTTGCATGAAAATAAATCATTGAAACCAATGCAGTCATTCATCTCTTATGCAACTCATATGGGCCTACATCTCATACTCATATAATAATCATTAAGATGATTTTGAGGGCCTGGCCACATACGTGTGGGGTTTGATTTACTTTACTTCACTAGCAAATAGCTACGATACAAGTGGTCACATGACAAGGCTTCTTGCTACTAAATATACTGTAATTGGTAAAAATGATGACATAGTTCATTCAGAGCCAACATAAATATTTGAATATATAGTGTTTCCAACTCTAGTTTGATTTTTTAGTATAGTTTGAGCTCTTTGAAAAATGTCTATGGTTTAATGTTGGCAAAAACCCATCTTGAAAGACTATGCAGCAACATTTTATTTAGATTAGTTGAAGAAATTCTATACTATTTGTTAAATAGGCTATTTACTATGAATGAAAATTAATAAATTGAATCACATTAATTGATAACTTCGAAAAATGCTGAATTATGCAGAATACCAATCATTAATAGATTAACAGTCGTCAAATTATAAAAAATGAATATTCACTTTTTCTTTATCTTCCTCAAACATGAAACAAACAGTATTTTGAAAAATAAAAATTAAGACCTCTTTCACACTAGTGCACTCCGGGTCCGGACCGGACGAAAATGCTTTTACTGAAGAATCTTATGGGAAGCTATAGTGTGAATACATCCATTAAGCTACATCAGTCATCCTATTCAATACGGACCCGGAGCGTACTGGTGTGGAAGAGTCCTAAAAGTGATCTAAACCCAGAAATCAATAATTGAAGGTTCTCACCTTGGCTTGTCAAATCTTCAACAGTGATAACTTTCTTTTGCTGTTGAGTAGAGGATGGTTTCACTTGCTTTTTATTCTCAATCAAACCTAATTTCACAGCTGGAGATGGCGCTCTTCTATAAAAAGAAATCAAAAGACATGAAATAAGTTTGTTCAGTTATAAATTAATAAGTTATTAGGTATATCTTTGTCACTTTACAAAGTCCAAATATATGTACTGTAATTATAATCATGTTAGAGGCCGCGAGGTGAAACATAGACCTCAACCCCTCAAACGGTTGAAGAGTGACTGGCATGGTAGGGAAGTGTCTCTCACTGACCAAACTTCTACCCCCACCCTAAAAATTTCAGTTTTTGGTCATATGTAGTGGGAGTCAAAGGTCCATGTCTTACCTCGCGGCCTCTACAACACTATACTAAAAACGTGTCTTTTAGCTTTGTAAGAATGGGATGGACAAATATATATATCTATATATATCAATATATAATTATCTTCTCTATTGTATAATTAACAGTGCTACATGAAATTCATTACAAAATATTAAGGTACTTTCCTGTTATAGGACACGTCTACTCATCTAGAGATATCAATAGTTTTGTAAGGTATAAGCTCAGTTTACTAACTTGATGACTTTAGTCTCATCCTTCCCGTTGACTGGCATTTTCCCTCCTCCAACAAGGTTTTCTTTATCACCAGCAGCTTCCTGTAATGTGTGCAGTGTTCTCCGTCGCATACCAGACTCCTGCTAAAAATTAGTAATGGACATCAATAGAGTAGGAATTTGAAACGAGGAGCTATGCTTATTGAATTTATATAAAAAATTTTTGTAGAATTAATCTTATTAGCCTACTTTACATGATCTTCAAAAGGCCTGAACACTATGATGTACATGAGAGATCCATAAAGGCTTCTTTCTAAAACACGATTGACTAGCTCTGACTAAATTTCACCTCTAGGCCTTAGAGTATTACAACTGAGAACTCTCTACAATCGATGGTTCTATTCTATATTTACCTAAATTGGAAATCTATAACATGACCTAAGCTCAGTTGGATAATCCCATCAATTACTAAAGTTTACTGAAAAATAAATCCACAATGAGAGTCATCATTTCTACCAAAATATTAAAGCTAGTATCGCAGTGTTGCTAAGCTTTTGAGAGAAGTGTTAGGTGATTTTATAACAGAATTTGCAATGCTATTCATCAGTTCTAAGTTGTAGATGGAAAATTAATTTCATATTTTACCTGATTGTCAATCTGCTTGTCAGGTTGATCAATAACAGCAGCCTTCTTTGTTACATCTGTCTTCATAATAAACAATGGATATTTTCGATTAATTAACACTAAATTGAAACCCTCTTTTGACAACTAGAACTTGTTAGAACCCAACACAAAACAAAAACTAAACAAATAACAAACAAAATCAAGATAAAACGCGCGGGATAAGCTTGACTACTGGAGGTTATGTTAACTTCAAAGTTCAGAGCATGTTTTGTTATCGAAGTTACCGTTACTCATTACCAACTTTGACATTTAAAAAAATATGATGAAATGTTTTGAAATCAATATTATAATAGGATATTCCAAGACTTAATTATTTATTGTACAGTCAATTACCTTATACTTTTGATTTACGTATAGAAATTCAGAAATTGTTTCTGAAAAAGCTCATCTGCAAGTGTGATACCACAATGAATCGACGACAATATGAGACGACAGAGTGGGTCGATTTCAATTCATGCTGACGACAAAGTGATCCTCATATAGGGCTCTATGAAGACCAGGTAATCACAGCAACCGTCATTGTGGTTCCAGACTTCAGACACCTGTTTATGGAATATCATGAGTTATATTTTGTTATTTGAGTTACTCACCGATAGGAATAGGAATAGACTTCAATTCAATGCGGGCCTAAAAAATCGCTCCAGCCTGTCTATTCTGGTCGAACTACTTGGTCGCAGTTTTGAATCTGCATAATTATTTAAATGAATAAAAAATCTTGTCATTTCCATGTTTCGAATAGAAACAAACTCAAAATCAATTGGGATTCAAGAAAAATCAATTCATGTTTTTAATTAAAATTATATTGATAAACGCCAATTCATCAAGTGATGTCCTCGACCTTCTCGATCAACAAATCCAGATCCAGTTGCAAATGCAAGTCAGTCAGTTCAGTTTTCACTTCAGTAGCAGACAGCCCAGACCAGACCAGAAATTGAACTAAATTTATGATGGAGGGGATTTATTTCCATTTGGATTCTCATTTTCAGTGATATTTACAGATTGTGATTACAGCAATACTTGTTTTTGGGAGTTAATCACCCCTAACGTGAGTATTAGAACCTGTTTTTCTCAAACCGCCCATCACGATAGGTTGAACGAATACCATGTTATTGCTCTTCAGACTTCAGTTATGTATTTTGTAATAAGATAGTTCATCCCAGCTCTTCATAACTTTGAACAATTTAAATACCTTCGTAGATTATAGTGAATTTCGACTCGAGCATTATTTTATACTTTGAAAGATAGGTGCTATGGTGCTGCTGATACTCTCTTGAGCCTTCAAAACGTTCATCTTCTACATTATAACCTAAAAAAAGTAAGTTAATCAAGATTTGCCAGTCTAATTTTTAGATTAGATATGATTAGATTTTAGTATGACTTGTAGTCATACTCTTTTTACAGTTTCCTTAATATGAAGGCCATGTGACATTGACTGGGAATGATTCATTGGAAGTCACTTGTGTTCATAATCCTGTGTAGTCATTTATATCTAGACTATACTCCTTCAATGGTTTTACAAACTCAGCTTATTTTATGGCCTAGAATAAAGTCAGTTTAACTGGGTTTCTTTGTAGGTCGCGTGACAAAATTTAGATTATTTCATTGACTTTCAACTATCCAAGCTGGAATCCTCTAGAAACCCAGATATTTTAGACTACAAATGTTTGGGGTTAAGCTGCATCTAAAATTGCAGAATAGAAGTGGATACTTATAGGATTCTATCGTTTCTGTATGCTAAAATGTTCCACAACACGATTGGTGTATCTTAGCTAGCGAAATACCCTATTTCCCCCTGTAATATCTCTTCATCCAATCACGGTAGTATTGTCAAATGTTGAGATTCAGTGGGAAATGGATATCACTCAGAATAGTAGAGAGAAATTTATTTACACATATTGTCGTAGTGGGAAGTGGATACCATTCAGAATAGTAGAGAAAAATCAGTTTACACATATTTTCTTTGACGTAGTTCATACATTCTACTTTACCAACGAACAACTACCGTAACTATCTCGATTCCTCAGGCCAATCTTATTTTCCTGTATAAGATTTTCATCCATAGAAGCTGCAGTCAGGACAATGAGAGGCTAACTTTTACATTACTAAATCTCCAACCCAATGAAATAGTTCAAAAAGTTAGAGTATAGTACCTTCTTAGTACTTGCTTTCTAGTGCTTTGCCATTTCTATGCCCCATTGTATTTTGGTAGATTACAGTATTTTCGAGTTGATTTAGATGATAGATATTAATTAAAGTATTAAATAGATCCAGTTTCCCTCCTTAATTCACTTACTACATTTTGTATTTACTGTATCTATAAGTTTACAATAATAAATATAAAAAGTTTAAATTAATAAAATAATAGAAATAACTTGCATGTTGCCGAGCCACTATTTATTAAATATTTTGAGATTACAATACAATAATTCCATGGCATAACTTGCTTTACTTGAAGATGTGGTGTGGTACAATTTCTATGCACAATAATCAAGCTCTTCCTATTCATTATAGGAAAATAATATTTCAATTTCAAACACTCAACAATGAATAAAATAGAGCGATAGTAATGATTGAGATTTGAGTATCACTCACTTATGAGTTATTACATTCATGATTCAATAGTCAATTGTTTTTGTTAAACATCTGTGCTCATTGTACACAAGTTATGGAAACATTCAATTGTTCTGGGTGTTTCTTGAATACTGTATGTAAATTTTCTCCAACTGATAAGATTAATTTCAACTCGTTCAGTTCTACTATTGGTGAATAAATTTTAGTGAAGATTTATTCTTTACTACTTTTCTAGGGCTTAGACACAAAATCCTTTTTGTTTTATAAGATAATTGACTCGTGCATTACAATTTAAAGACACACTAGCAAGATTTTAAAGACTCGCTATATGATAGCAAAGACAATTAGAATACTTAGAATAAGTATAGTTTAGAATAATAATTTTAGAATAATATAATTAGAATAATAGTTTTTTATCGTCTTTGATGATAGTAAGAGTCGCCCTGTGAGATTATTCAAACAAGAATGTTATTGAACATTTTAGAACATGACTTGGCTGTACAAGTTTATGGATGAGGTGTGCTTTTCCCAGAGAATAGTTCTAATATTACCATACATGAAAGATTATCCAATAAGAATTATTTCAGACATTAAAAGAATGATTTTACAATTAAAAAAAAAAAAAAATTGTTCTGATCGCTGTAGGCTGTTGAAATATTGGAAAAATTGTGAATTTCTCTCGATTTAAAATTGTTCTTTAAATTACTATAAACCCCATTTTAATTTTGCCTCTACCAGAGATAATCCATTCATATGGTTAGTGGATGCTTCTACTTAATAAGTAATCTGGTATAATCAGTTCATTGATCGTTTCCTGGTGAAGTTCTTCTCCTTGCTTCCTCATCCGTTGTTAAACTTGTATGGGTTCCCAGAGTTAATGAGAATCCCTAATATTCAGTGTTGTTGGACTGCCTTATTAAACCAAAAATCAACCCATTGATCTTTTCAGAAATTAGTTAGGTCTCAGTTGGTTTTATAACCGTCTAAACTGAAATGATTATACTTTTTGAAATCATACCAAAAAATAAGGTTCTGTAATGTAGTGAAGATTGAATATTCTTAATTGATTTTGATACAGAATATTGAGTTGAATATTTGTCAAGTATAATGTTGAACTAATAGACATGTAACCTCAAGAAGAAAATCTAGTTAATGCTGTATATAACACATTGAAAATAAGACCCAAATTCTTCTGTACTATTCCTCGAGATATGTCTGCAGATATAGCAAAACACTATAAATTAGAAAAAATTATCTGAGTTTTAAAGGTAAGGATTTCCGTTATTTCCCAGTGCTAATCGACAGTTTACCTTTTACAGTATTTTCACAATTATAGCCGTGTGTTTGAGCAACAGACCTGAAAATGTGTTTTGTAAAGAAAGTTTCCTTTTAAAGTATTACCAAGATAATTTCCGGAGCTAATCACACTAATTACTTTGTAATAATACAAGGAGAAGATATGTTGACTGTCGTCAATATACTAATGTTTTAACATTGTGTTTAAGGTCTAGACCGCACATGGCAATTAGTGATTACATATTATTATGGGGAATTATCTCTAAACTTCCTGTCATAGTGAATTTAGTGTCTATTCTTTTTTTTCATTCCAACATGGTCATTTCAAGTAACTGAGTGATCTATTCACTCTTTCTAAAAATCCTTATATTTAATATTGCTCGATTTTCAAATTAGGACTCTGGGTAATAATACTTTTACAGCAAAATATTAAAAATATAAGTAGTAGGCTACTGTTTAAAGTGTAGAAAAATATGATTTCGCAAAATTCATTTGTAACTTATTAGCTTTGGTGAAATCCATGAAATTGTAGTTGAATTTATTCTATTCCCATTTCATTCTCGCTTTCTCTCTTGCATAATGAGTAAGCATAACAACTCTTGATTATTAATAATTATTCAATACTTTATGCATTTACTTGTTTACTTCAATGTCACTCGTATTTTTTATCTATCATTGATATTTATTCAAGTTTAGTTTCTTTGTAATCGTCCATCCCATTAGATAGATAGAGAGATTATTATTTCTTGACGTTGCTGATGACCGTAGAGTACGATGGCAAAGAAAATATAATATCTATCTATCTATCAGCTAATGCCAAGCGTCAAATTAAATGAATCTCATTATAAGCAAGGATATTATGAATCGATTATACTCTAGAGATAACTATGTTATAAGTCGTTACAGAATTAACTAAATGAAACTGGAATTCAAATTCAAATTTCAGTAGTACAACACAGAAAAATTTCAATAAATTTTCAATTTGTTAACAATCCAATCCTCTCTCAACATTGAAAACAAAGTGACCACCATCAAAAACAACTACCACATTATGTAATTAAATGAATCTTGCATTTATTCCATAGAACATACGAGAACAGTTAGTTATTTTTTTTTAAATAATTATATACAAACAACTTTGAATTAGAACGTATGTTTTATATTAATCAGTGAGGATATCCCTGGACATTCTTTTCCAAGAATAGAAGTTTGTGTGTTCAAACCTCCCCGTTTCATGCAGATAAATTGCAATCATATCACTTCGCATTCATTTATTAAATAGAAGCTTATAATAAACAGAAAAATAGAAATGAATACTTGATATGATACTGCAATGAGAATAATGATAATAATATTAATCTTTTTTTTTCTTCTTCAAAGATAGATTGCTATCTAGTCTTGAGACTAATGAGCAAATTTTTTCTAACCTAAATTACTAAGCAATATATTTTAATAATATTAATGAAGAAAGATGAATGATAGATAATTCAAGTTGTATTTTATTTCCATTAATTGTACTGTAATTTTGCACCTATTTTCTTTAAAAATACTAATAATTGTATCGGTTTTGTTTCAGAAAGTAGAAGCATTTAGCAGTGTTGGTAGACTCAGAAGAGCGGTGGTTGGCGCGGATATCAGATGCTATGACTGAGCAGATAATAACCGAGTGGCTGAGTGAATTCGATGCGATTACGCCGGCCGAACTGCACACCTTCGCTAGCACTGTGCACACCAACAACGACGTCATAACCGCTGTCTACACCGTTCTAGAGGAACGGCACAAGTTCTCGCATGTAAGTCTTAATTGAAATTAATTAGGAAATACTTTGCTGTATTTTATGTATCGTATGGCCTTGTGCTATCGCTTGAGCCTGGTTTTCATTAGTAGAGTTAGTGGTAGAGTTCCCTGGGCGAGTACTAACTATCTTGTGAACTCTCCCAACGAAAACGTTCATAGTAGAGTGATGGTAGAGTACTTGTTTTTAAGTACCAAGTAAGTAGAGTAGAGTTAGTATGGTAGAGTTAGTATGCTAGTTACTCTACCACTAACTCTACTAATGAAAACCAGGCTTTATGGCTGTCACTTACATGTAAAAAATATATACAGGTTTAGTTATTAGAAGAAACGGAGGATTCAAGGACCCGCCATGGTATAAAGTACAAAAATGAAAATAATTGCTTCTATATTTACAGTTGATGAAAAATATTACGAGTTCACCCCGTGCAGCGCAAAGCGCCGCTCATTTGATTTTTATAAAAATCAATAATTGCTATTTTGACTATCCGCAGCTGACAGCAGCTCAGTCATACCAATGAAATTCTACCTTATACAGTAATTACTGGTCACTGTACTACTTTTAGAAAAACTTTATACAGTGATTACTTACTGGTCACGGTACTACTTTTAGAAAAACTTTTCTAAGCTCAATCTTTGTGTCATTAATAAACTAACTCAAGTTTAGTGCACCTTAATGCCAACAGATAGTGCCACAGGAAACTATTTAAGCTTTTTATCAAATCTCTCCCATTAAAAATGATTATTTTAAAAAAAATAGAGCTTGCAAAACTTCTATTTTTCATCTTTCTTCTGGCGCAAACCGCATCAAAATCGGTCCACTCAAACTTCTCCACGAACTTTCCAAAGTCGGACACGAAACTCTTTTCATACATAAGATTCTCGAAAAAATTTCTTACTTGAACAATGAAATTACTGTTTTTAATTTCTAAATGGGATTACAAGCAAACATGCACCCATTCACTCATTTTTCCAACTTATTTTGAGAGAAACAACATAAAAAATAGACAGGGAAAGTAAGCGGTAAGTTGAAGAGGCAAGTACAGTCCGCCAGTAACTTTCCGTCTCTACTTTATCCGTCTATAAGCCGCTTAACGTATTTTATATTGAAAGTTGAACTCTTTATTCCTGTTATTGCGAGTAGTAGGAAATGCTCTATTGTTGGTAAATTATCCTCAAATTATTTCAGACTATCATTTTCTGTTTTGATAATAGAACTCTCAACTATTCTCGTTGGTGAGAGTCAGAGACGGCTTTGCTGGTAGTAATCTTAAACTAATGTTCCATTACTGTTAATTTATCTTGTGATTTATTTGAAACATTCATACATATATCATTATTTGAAATGATGATTAAAAGGCGAATATGATTGCTGAGCTCCTATTTTTGTTAATCAAAATTGAGTTGAGCTCGCAATGTGAATTATTGCTTTATCTGATCTCTATCTATTACAATTTTTTATGAGTAATGTTTTTTATGTTGGGTTGCACCAAGCAAGCTCCAGTTTCTATACAATGCTAATCAAATGGGAATAGTTGATCACGGTAGGTGCATCACAACATAAGTGTACCATAGTAAAACCATATTTGAAAAATTGTTTCTTCTAGAATTTATCTTCAGAATATAACTATTAGGCTAGGCGTACACCGGTTAGTCAAGACAAGACAAGACGACATTAGTCACGTTTAGTCACAGTAATTCAAATAGCTGCTTATGAAGCAGCACACACCGGTGCAATGACTAATCGGTGTGTGTTGCTTCATGAACAGCTATGTGAAGTACTGTGACTTAACGTGACTAATCTCGTCTTGTCTTGACTAACCGGTGTACGCCTAGCCTAACAGTGATTTAAGACATAATGACATATTTCAAACTATTCAAGATTGTATGCATAGCGTAAATCACAATGACATTGTAATTTATTTAGTGAATTGGATGATCAATGTCAGTGAATTTCATTAACAGCTACATTATTTCAGTGTAATATTATTTATGAATTGAATTTCAGTTAACCGAAGATGTATGCAAAAGACTCTACTCATGTTACCGGTCCAAGGAGGTCGACCTTCAAAGATTCACACTTCTATTTCTCCCAACCCTTATTTACGTCTATCTCAATGCAGTGGCTCACGGCGAAAAAAAGGTACTTTGCACTTATTTATTCCTTAGGAACCATAATAGCTCGTAAACACTAATATACAGAGTGTTTCAGAACTCCCTACCAATACTCTAGCTAGGGCATCGTTCCTGGGTAAAAACTGTATCTAAATATCATATTTGAATTGTCCAGAAGTACTCAGTTACTCACACAGCTGCCATTTTTTTTTCATTTATTATTTTTTCTCTTAATAATGGTCAAACATATGTAATTGAATCTTTGCATCAACATTTATGCCAACTAGACAAAGCTTCAAAAACATTTTGACAATTTTTCAAATCCATAAAACAAAATGGCGGCCATTCAAAATTTTGTTTCTTGAATAACTCGGAAACCATTGATATTACGGAAATTTTACAAGAATAACTTGTTTTAGTAAATTTAATTACAAATCGATTGAGACCTTATTTGTTAAAATTGGACCAATATTGACTGAGATATGGCAGCTTTAGTGATAGGTGACCGCTGGAGGCTAGTTGCAGTGCATTCTGGGCTTGCGGCTATTGTCTGCTACAACAATGCAACAGTCTCCGTCTGCTTTGCATGTTATTTTTAAGCGGTTTTAGATTATTCTGTGTATGTTTAAGACAGTAAAAAGGAGTGCAAGTAACACAACATTAGGTATCACAACATTTCACCAGACACTGTGTCAGAAGTTGAAAGTATCATAGTTGATACCGATGTGAAAATCTTATTCTTACAGATATTGTTTCAAGTATAGCCTATCGTTTTCTTATAACCTGAGGAGATTTGTTCTTATCGCAAGTAAAATTAATTATCTTTTCATATCTATATTTATCCTAAACCTATTACTTATCTGTATAGCACGATCCATTCAACTTGTCAGAAATCAGCTGTTTTGGTAATAATTAAACAGTGACTTCGACACAATAATCAAAAGACTTGAAAGTCTTAAAGACCTTTAAAGTCTTTAAAAGACCTTTTTAAAGAATAACTTTTTAAAAGACCTTTTCAATAATCTGCGAGATTCAGCATTTGTAGGTTAAGTATTGTGATCATATGCTCGTCGATCATATGTTTTCTGACAAGTTAAAAGGATCCTGCTATACCTATTCATGAATATTTATTATCTCTTCATTATGTATCTTTATACCAGGTATGGTTTTATTTCATTAAACAATAACATTTTATCTTTATGTCGTGAATTTCATATCTGCATCTCCAACTTCGACCATCCAGAAAATGAAGGGATCCTATTCTATTGTGTTACCTAACAGCTAACTTGTTTAAAACTTAAGTTTGAAACTTAATTATATTTTTTTCTTTTACAAGTTCATATTGAAAAATTTTGTACTGTAAAAATGTTTTTTTATTATGGCAATAAATTCAAATTGAAAAGAAAAAGTTGAAATTGAATTGAAAAAAAAATTCAAATTCTTGTTGCAGAATTGTCGACCGATCGAAGCGTTACTCCTTGGCATGTACAATGCAGAGGTGGTGGATGACAATGGACAAGCCAAGGTGATAGCATTCCGGCTACCCTCATTAGCACAAGCTTCCATTTATCACGAGGTAAATATTATAATACTTCGCAAATTTAATGCGTTTTCGACAGTGCTGAGAACTGGATTAGCTGAATAGGTTATTCCTACTAAATTCATTAACAATGGCTGGTATAAAAAAAATTTAACACATTCTCAAACTGTGATTGGCCATGTATTATAAATATCACAACATCCCACCAGACACTGTATCAGAATAGATATTACAGTAACACTATTTTAAAAACACTTTTAAGTAGAAATAACACTATTTTCACTTACATAGTGACGATCGTTTCAACCTGGTGTAGGTCATCATCAGACTGAGCCCGACTGGCTATGTAAGTGAAAATAGTGTTATTTCTACTTGAAAGTGCTTTTAAAATAGTGATATTTAACAGTAGAAAAAAGTATGGATACACAACTCAATTATTTATTTATTTAGCGTATGGCTTTTAATAGTGGGGAGACCCGAGTAGGGTTGTTCCACTTCACCAACATAACCAATTATCCCTTGATAGGAAACATGGTGAAAGTTTGTTTTCACTTAGAAAACAGACATCAGCATTTAAAAAAGTATTTTTTGATTTTATAAAGTCCGAAAAATATATAACACTAAAACACAGCACAGAACACTCATTGATGATCGGAAAATATTGAATTTTGATGAAAATTTAGAGCAATAATCAATAAACTCAATAATAAGATATTACAGTGTATTTCTAGTTAGATACAGTCTTATATTTTGAAGTAGGTTTTACTGATTTAGTAAAATCAAGCGTGGGGTTATTCTGCAAAATACCCGCGAATTGTTTGTATGTATGCATTATAAAATACTTGAGAATTTTATGTATAGCAGGATCCTTTCAACTTGTCAGAAATCAGCTGTTTCGGTAATAATTAAACAGTGATTTCGACACAATAATCAAAAGGCTTAAAAGTCTTGAAGACCTTTTTAAAGAAGACCATTCAAAGAATAACTTTTTAAAAGACCTTTTCAATAATCTGCGAGATTCAGCATTTGTAGGTTAAGTATTGTACTGGTGGCCGAGTAAAACATGTTTTCTGACAAGTTAAAAGGATCCTGCTATAGAAATAACACTATTTTCACTTACATAGTGACGATCGTTTCAACCTGGTGTAGGTCATCATCAGACTGAGCCCGACTGGCTATGTAAGTGAAAATAGTGTTATTTCTACTTGAAAGTGCTTTTAAAATAGTGTTATTTAACAGTCGAAAAAAGTATGGATACACAACTCACTAATCAGATATTACAGTGTATTTCTAGTTAGATATAGTCTTATATTTTGAAGTAGGTTTTACTGATTTAGTAGAATCAAGCGTGGGGTTATTCTGCAAAATACCCGCGAATTGTTTGTATGTATAGTAGGATCCTTTTAATTTGTCAGAAAACATATGTTTTACTCGGCCACCAGTACAATACTCAACCTACAAAATAATGCTGAATCTCGCAGATTATTGAAAAGGTCTTTTAAAAAGTTATTCTTTGAAAGGTCTTCTTTAAAAAGGTCTTTTAAAGGTCTTCTTTAAAAAGGTCTTTTAAAGATATTAAAGGTCTTTAATGCCCGGTTTTTCAGTCGTTCAATAAACTTATTGAATCAATAACTTTTTTTTGCATTTGAAAACACATGGTTATTGATTCAATAGTGCTATTGGATCCATAAACTGTCTATTGAGCGACTGAAAAACCGGGCATAAGACTTTTAAGCCTTTTGATTATTGTGTCGAAATCACTGTTTAATTATTACCGAAACAGCTGATTTCTGACAAGTTGAAAGGATCGTGCTATATGCATTATAAAATACTTTCCTGTACAGAATACATTTGAAGAAATGAGTTGATTGTGTTGGCAGCCGATGAGCCTAGCACCGGCGTCGCTGACCGAGAGCGCTCTGCGTCGCCTGGAAGAGTGCAACACAAAGCTGGTGCGCTGGGGCCCACTGCCGCAGGTCGAGAAGATCATCGGCCAGAACCGGCTGACAGTGATGACGGCGCTGCTGTTCGCCTACAACCGTCAGCTGAGTCTGCTGCCGAAGCAGGCGCCGCTCGACCAGCTGTGCAAGGCCGCTTCGAAGCTGGTCACGCAAGGCTTCAACAAGCCCGGCAAGCGCGTGTCGTACAGCAGCGACGTGCCGCGCGTCCTGCCGCGCATACCGGTCACACCGCAGCTGCTGCTTGAGCTGTTGCACAGTGTCTATTTTGCCATGTAAGCCAACGTCCTTCCATCAAACTAAATAAACTGCAGATTTACTTATGTTGGGTTGCACCACCCGGGAACAACTATTTTGAATCAGCTGATCCCATTTGATTAGCATTGCACTGATCCTGGATCAAAATTGATCTTGCTTAGTGAAACCCAACATAAGTGTCTATTCCACCATGCAAGCCAACATTCTCCATGATTAAACCTAATAAAAACTGCAGATTTAGGGCCGGTTTCTCCAACCAATTTTCAGTTTAAACTTAGGTTTTACCACTCACTAGAAACTTTTTGTCAGAAAGTTCGAACATCTAACTTTCTGACAAAAAAGTTTCTAGTGAGTGGTAAAACGTAAGTTTAAACTAAAAATTGGTTTAAGGTCAATTCTCACATTGACGACACGACGACGACATTCTCATTTCGTTCTGCGCATGCGTCACCAGCCCGCGCTCTGATTGGTCCATCCTTTTAGAACTTCTGACCAGCCGAATTTCTAGGTTAAGTGACTAGGTACGAAGTTTGAATGTTCGCTGTTCGGAATCAATTGTCAATTAATATTAATAATATTAGTACGACAATACAAATATAATAATCAGTAAATAAAATGATAATACAAACCTTTTCAAGTCATACCGGTACTGCAATTTTTAGACTTGATAGCTGACAGCTACAGCTATCATTTGTAAACAAAGATAGACATGGACCAATCAGAGCATGGGCTGGTGACGCATGCGCAGAACGAAATGAGAATGTCGTCGTCGTGTCGTCAATGTGGGAATTGACCTTTAACTGTCGTTGAAGAAACCGGCCCTTACTGAGAGTATTCCGCCATTTAAACCACCATCCTTCCATTAAACTAAATAAATTGCAGATTTACCAATCTTCTATTTCGCCATGTAAGCCACTATACTTATACAGTGTAGCGCAGATAAACGGAAATATTGAAATAATACTAACAAGGATAAGAAAAATTATGATTCAAAGTTAAAGGGTAGAAACAGAAAGAGGATTACTTACCATTAACAGGAGCACCATTTCACCAAACTGTTTGGGGGGGGGAAACACCAGGGGGTATGGGGGGGTGTGTGTATGGAATACCCCCCATGGAAAGGGGATCCGAAAGGGTCTGGAAAATTATTGAAATATTACGTTTAAAAATGTAATTTTAAGCTTCATTTTGTCTATCCGAAGTATTAATACAATAATATTATCGATAGGCCCGTTATTTCAAATTATTTATCCGATATTTGGGAGGGGGGGTAAGTGTTTTCAATACAATATCTCACGAGTGCTTTAAAGGCCTAATACAATCGTAGCATACACTAGTTTATCTACGACAAAAAATAAAGAATATCAACTTTATTAACTTGAACTAACATTGATTCAAACTAGCATTTCCCAACTCATTAATTCCAGAACTAGATAAAATTCCAAGATGATATAATTATAGATGATTATTTATTCCAAGATAATTATATAATAATAATAATTTTTATTAATTAATGACGCGTAATTGATATCCCATTTTTCTCTGTAGGTTCAACGATTACAGTTATGTTGCCATTCAAGCTGTTGAAGACTTGCACCAGCGAGCTTGCTATCAGTGCTACACCGATGTTCTCCTCGTAACAAATGCCATCAAGAATTGCTGTTCACATTTCATGCATGCTGGTAAGGACATTTGTATTGCATGTGAAATTTATTCAATTATTTTTCTTCAAAAATATCTCACACCGATAGAATTGGATTCAGATAAAATATTTTTTCTTCCATCATTGATGTATCAATTTGTGAATCAAATCTCACTACAAGGTGAATAGTGTCATTGCCAAGTTTAAAGGTTCAAATAAACAATAATCAAACGATTGATGTTGCTTCTTAGAATTATAGGTAATAGGATTTCATTCGAAATTCTCATTTTATAATCTCGTGTCGGAAGGCTCAGAAACTTGAGATCTACAATTTTAATCAACAGAAGTCAGTATCGCTTTATGATATCATCCCATCTTTAGACGCCATAATTTAGGAGGAAACTATTTTCCTTTTCAAAAATGGATGAATGTAATTTCCCTACAATTATTTTCACGTAAAAATTAATAGAGTTCTGTGTATTGGGCTAGTTAAATAAAATTCACTATTGTATTAATGGAGTTGAATTTCCATTATTGTCTCTACTGATTGAATTTAAATGACAAATAACTAAATCACAGATATTGTAGCTTTAGAATATAGAATATGTAGAATAAAATGAATAAATAAACTATGAATAAATATTTCGTGTTTGTGTCTAATAACTTTGATTAATGCTTTTATTTGAGAATATTATATTCTGTGGTCATTTTTCCAAACTCTTATTTGTTCATAATACAGTATACGAATTTTGAATTGAATTTCTTTCAGGCCAAGCTAGTGATGCTCCAATGGGAATCAGTATGGCCATATCACCTGCTACAAACACCACAACTGTCTCCAAATCAATGATCACAAATGCCTCTTTCAGAACGAAAAAGTTACCAGGTAAGTTTTCAGCAAATCTCTACTCGAATTCAATTTGTCAATCCGATTATTTTGTTGGGTTCATAGAAATGAGAATTCACATTTTAATTACTTCCAGATTGCTTTTTTGTATAATTAAATAATTATTTATATTGTCTGAAAAAAGCATTCAAACTGATCTTCTTTCCAAACTAGTATGAAATCAAAATGAATTGATCAAGTAAGAGGCCCGAATTTCAAATACATATCGTACAATATTTCGCAGGGAACAAAATTCAGCCTTTTTGTTTCTTAGATAGTTAATATTAGAAGTTGATATTAAACCAGAAATCTGGGCTAAAGTTATGATTGTATTTACAGGTAAGAAAGGAAGTTGTTGAAAAAAGCCTCACTTACTATTGCGCAAAGTTGAAATAATTTCTTTTTGAGTTGAAATTTGTAGAAGATTGGATATTGAAAAGATTTATAAATTCTAAACTGAATAAATCAATTTCTGGTCAACAACCTTTTTTCATTTTAGAGTGGCTCGTCAATTTAGAACTAGCCGAATACTTATTACTTTTTAGAGGCATGTGAGATTATAAGATGGTGGTATTACTGTGAGAGAATATTTCAAAATTTAGTTCATGGAATGATTATTCAACATTCCACAAATTCTTAATTACATCGCGAAATTGAAAATAACTGAAAGACAGATTTGGATATTATAGCCAAGTTTCAAAGTTTCTTGCTTCTTTTATGTATGAAAGGTCAACTCAATCAACGTGTTTTTCATATGAATCAAGTATTTAATCTTCTACTGTATCACAATATTACCTCTACAAGATTCCTCATTTTTAAAGTGTAGTCCTCACGAGACTATGAGACCATTGAGAAGACCGTGAAGAAATATCCCGTCTTCCTATGGTAACGTAGAAAGCTTGCTCAGATAAGAATATAACCAAGTAAATAAATTATTTAATTAAACTATTTAATTGCAGGTAAGGAAAATAGATTTTATACCGAGTTAGCAATTGTGGGGGAATAACAAGCTTTTCACTAGATTTATGACCTCTTTGCCGGAGGTCATATCAATTCAAGGTTTTCTTTTGCCGGAAGTGCCATATTGTAAATGTTAAAGTACTCAAAATATAGTTTTATTGTTCTGTGGTTTGATTTTTATAGTATAGATGTATTTGGTTTATTTGATGTATATTTAGTTCTATTACTGTATTTATTTGAAGTACGTAATAATGTATAATCTTGTTACACAAATAATATAGAAGAACTGCTCCCTCACACAGACGACACTGTCTATGCGGGTTCTATTATTCATTTTATTTTACCTGTAAAGTGTACTGTACAATATTGTATATGTGAATAAATAAATTGAATTCAAGACCGCTCTCGGATGGGTGACCGTCACAAAAACTTGTGCAATTAGGCGAGGTGGAACCTACCCGTAAGGGTCTCCCCACCGATAAAAAGCCAAACGATAAAAAAAAATTGAAAATTGAATAGAACATTTGAATTGATGTATTTATTTGATGGAAATAAACTGAATTTGAATTTAAAATCACCAAATTCCCCCTTAAAAAACAAAAGCAGAACAGTTTTAGAATTTTCAAATAAGTTCATATTACAGTTGCAAATAAAAACAACAAATGAAAAATCCTAAAGTTATTGAGAATTTTGAATTATCTTTGAAAATTTTGAGCTAAATATAAACACACCACTAGAAGCTAGTACTACAAGACAATAGTTTCGAGACAACAGTTTCAATACAACTACAAGACAACTAGTACTCGTATTATACAACAGTTACATTTCATATGGAATTAAAATACGATCTTTCCTCTGATGTTTTCAGACGATATTCCAATACAAGTGCCGAAAGAAGGCGAAGGCCTCGGCTCGATATCGGAGGAGAAAGAAGATGGCGGCGGCGGCGGGGGTGCGGGGGGGATAGCGCCCGAAGTGGCCACACGTCGCAGTCTTCCCAAGATGGCGGTCAGCTTCGGCAAAAAGACAAAAGAAAAGCTGACGAAAACAACGAGTAGCGGCAGCACGAAAGCGAGTGGGGGGTCGATCAAGGGTGGGGGAGGGGGACTGGTGAATGGATCGGGTGACATGTCGGAGCCTGAGGAGAATGGCGATCTCACGACAGAGATGACCGCGTTGACGATCAACGAGAACGGGACCGACATTTCGACGCCCGTCAACCTGCGCAAGGGCGGCCCTGCACAGGTGAGCGGTGCCAATCAGTCCATTGACATCGATGTCAGCCGCTCCCTGCAAGTCAGCTCTGTCTAACCGCCTGCCGCTATGTGCTTAATTATCAGGTAACATGCTGTTTCACTAGATCTTTATACTAGATTCACATTATTAAATTAATATAATTTATAAAATTTGAAATTCAATGTTGGACTTTTTAACCTATATGTTTTCTATTAGGAAATATATGTTATATTAGCAAAAATTGGATGATCCGGCGAGGCGGAACACCCGAAAAGTTTCTCTCCGCTAAAAAGCCATAATAATTAATTAAAAATGAATAAATAAAATAAATAAATTTTTTTGTCAATAGTAGAAAGCCACGAAGGCATGAGACAACGTCACTTAAAGTTAGTTACTTAAGTAGTCACTTAAAGTTTAGTCATGGAAAGTAATTTTAGCGTCATAAAACTCGCCCAACTTATAAAATGGGTTTTGCACCAACCACTTATGCATCTTTATAACCAAAAGCTTAATAATACAATAATAAATGTTATTCATGGTTACATTTCTAGAAATGAAAAAGATTCTTACAGAAATTGAGCTTATTCTTCATTTCATATCAAATTTGATCGTAATTACTATCTGCGTTCACATAATCAAGAAGATAACAGAATTTCGGACTACATTATCTTTATATGGAGATAGGCAATCATGTTTTTTGTGACAAGAACTCCTCCGTGGTTTCTCAACCGATTTTGTTCGTTCACGTCTCATTTGAAAGATCTCATTGAGTAGATGTTTGACAAGTAGTCTTACATTTTGAAAAAAAGTTATTGTGGACATGAGGAATGAGCGATCAATGTTTCAATTTTTGCCATTGCTTTAACATAGGGACAGGTGAGTAGCAAATTTTCACATTTCAACTTATGATTTATTGATCACCAGGTTTGAAACGAAAAATTTATTCATTGTTCGTTGCATCGGTGAGTACGTTTGTGCAGAGACAGGAAAAGAGAAAGCTAGAGAGTGAGAATGAGGAGAAGAAGAAGGGGAAGAAGGAGATGAAGAAGAAGATGAAGAAGAAGAAGAACTAGAAGAAGATGGAGAAGAATATTGAAAAGAAAGAGAAGAAGGAGGACGATTAGAATGAGTTTCATGGAGTTTCTTTTCATGTAGTTCAATAGTCGCAGTTTTGTGCGACCTAGTTTGTCAAAATTTGGGAGAGAAATATTTTTTAAATGTATCTTTTGTCCTTCTCTCAAATCATATTCTTATAATTTGTGTCTATATCAATGAATAAATAAATAATGAACAACTTCTTGTTCTATGATAAACTGCAATATACAACAGTATTTTCAACTGCAGTAATTCAACTTATAGTTCGAATAAAACTAGTTGTCCCTTGGCCTCGTGCTCAAGAACCACTCACTAAAAACGTTTTTGTCAGAAAGTCCGAACAGCTTATCATTTGATTCAATGATTCAAAAATTTTATTTATTTATTTATACATACATATAAAAGCTCACAGACACAAGGTCCATTACAAGCCTTATTGACATTGTTATTAGAATTTCAAGTAAAGAAAAAGAACAATGGAGAAAATACAAAACAAAATACATCACACTTCACTAAATTAGAAATTAAAGAAATTTAAGAGAATAGAAGAGACGATTTATCAGTAAAATAGAGAAAAAAAGGAAGTATATCAAGAGTTAGTATAATGCAAATGTGATATACAACTACAAAGGTTGAAGAAAAAGGAAAGGAAAAGAAAGGGGAAGGTTGAGTCTAGTAGAGCTAAGAAAAATGAAATTAACTATCGATAGAGCGGCATGATTTTCACATGATTTCGGATCAAGGCTTGGGCTCAGTCTATTGTACAGTCTCATTGTTCTGTTAAGGTATGAGTTGAAATGATGAGTGGTTCGGACAAACGGTATATGAAATAGCATATTTAGTCTCCTATTGTACGGAACATTAAAATTCAGCAAATAAAGCAAATCCGTCATGAATACTCTATCATTCAAAATCTCATACAACAGTAAGACTCTGACAGATAATTTTTAACGTTAAAAATTGATCTCAGGGAAAGCTATTGGGCAAAATGCATTAAACTTCTTAAAATACAAGTACCTCAATAATTTATTTTGAATTATCTCTAGATCATTAAACATCCCAATATTGAGCACAAGGGACAACTAGTTTTATTCTAACTAACCGGCATGTTCTTACTTTGTTTTATGTTACATCTTTAGCCCAGTAATATAGTATATTTTACCTAGCATGAAGCGGTTTATTGGGTTTCTTTTTTCATGTGGTGATAGTCCTGAGATCTTCAATCAAAATCTTCGATCCCGGCAACCAGTAGTATTTTTTAATTTGGCGGATAGCAAATGAAAGTCATTTAACGTTTCCAGGATAACGCGTGATGTTCTGTTGATTTCTCATTTAAATAGGGGGTTTTCATGTTATATACAGTATGTATGTGAAAAAATTCAACATAATATCACCCGTTACCATAGACACGTTAAATGAAAGTCATTCGCCATCCGCTAAATTAAAAAACAGTACTATATCTACAATTTGAGACTAAAACGCAACTTGTATATTAGTGATTGGATACCAACGCTTAGTATTGATATTAGAAAAGAAAGATGTTCCTTTAAAATGTTTTTTTGGTAAAATTCTGATGACAAATCCTTTTCATTTGATATGCGAGTTATGTGAGAAGTACTTTGAAGGTACAGTACTGAGACTATTATTTTCCTTTCTAATAACACCAGTTCTCTGTTTTATTCCAGTTTCTAGAAAAGGAAAGCCAAATTAATACCATGAATACTCCATAGCACTAGAAGAAATCTGGCCTGACATGGACCCATCAACCATCCACTCCGTTCATTGTTTTTATATCCTTGTAGTCTATTGTAGTTCAAAATAGATCCAGTATCTGCATTGATAAATGAATTTAGCTTATATTTTTGTGAACAGATAATATATATAAATATTTTGAAGAAAACAATCTGTAAAAATTAAGTTTTGGTGTAGTATAATTTGTAAAATTTATTTATTTATTTATGTTGAAAAGACGCTGGTATAAATATTTTTGTTACCTATGAGATTTTGTATTCTGATGCAATAACATATATTTATGAATATAAAACATCACATTCCAGAATCAGATTTAATTCACGAAATCATTGAAACAATCACTTGCACTTCACATATAATATAAAAACAATATAATCGAATAATTAAGTCTACTACTTCAATTCCATTACTATTGGAATGTACTTGCAATACTTTGGAATATACTTACCATATAATAATAATAATATTAATTCAAAATAATTAAACAAAATTCCTTCTCGATTCTACCTACGAGTATTATTAAGAATTTATCATGAAAATTATACATTCTATGAAAGGTTCTTAGGAGACTTGAACTGAATGAAGTACTTGCAATTTCATCAATAAAACTTGAGTGTTAATGTGATTTTTATATTCACTCGAGTATAATTAATTTTCGTTACATGACTTTTTTATTTTTGCGTGTTTTATCTTTTATCATGTTCTTTATCACATCTATTCTTCATAAATTGTTGAAGCAATAAATCAATATTTTGTTATAGAAAGTAGAATAAAATCTCAATCATTTTGCTACCATTAGTTGAAAAAATGTTCTATCAATAATATTTTTTGAAATTAGATTTTGTTGCTCATCATCTTTATCAAAATCACGATAGAATCAAAGTAATTCTGTATTACAATAAAGGCAGATGCCTCTTATAAATCGTATGGAAGCATTTAAATTTTGTATCAAATGAATTTTTCATAGATAAATTTTAAAAGTTTGATTAATACTATGAAATTGAGTTCATCTATACAAAGAAATGTTTACCTGATGAGTCATCATCTTTATTATCTTGAGAGACTTATTATCAAATCAATTTTCTGGCATGTTAACAAGATAATTGTCTATGTTGTGTTAGATCCTATGTTCAATACGTGATGCCAAAAAAAGAAACCTTTATGACTATGTCTTGTTTATTTTGATGTCAAAAAATGACATTTACTTTCTAATTGGTTATCAAATTTATAAAGGTCATAACTGTTAATCGCATTATAAATCAAAAATGCATTAAAGCATAGAATGCTTTCTCCATTATTATAGTCAGCTAGATGTAGATTTAAGAAAAATATGAAATGTATAATTCTATAGTTTTCAACAGTATGAAAATTGAGTCTCTCTACAACAGTAACATTAAATAAAAACCAATTAGAAATCAATATTTTCATGATACATTCAATTTCCTTGTTTATTATAGTGATGAATTAAAAAAGTTGTTGAAAACTTTGAAATTTATATAATATATGTCTTGTTGTAACAAATGTTTATTGTTATTGTAAATCTTGTAAAGTTGATAAAATTAGTTGTAAGATCACTTGTTGAAAATAAAACTGTTCAATACATTTATAATCGATGTTCTGTACAGTTTTGCATTTGCTCTTAGTGTGAATTAGAGGGTAGCGATTATGATATTAATCTAAATAGTTATGATACTAAAACATATGGCCTTTGCTGTTCAATTGTTGTGTAGTAGAACACTGAATCTTTGTATTCACACAAATAATTACGGAAAACAACAATATTATAGGACTACCTAATTCATAGAACTTACATACGTACTGGGACTTTTTGAGATGATTTCTTCAAATTCAGATGTCTAACCATGCCACTATGGTTGTTAAATGAAAAAGCAAGACCAAGACTTGTCGGAATTAATAATCTATAAGTTCTTTATTGATTTGTTCCAAATACAACTTTATATTCTTTATTTTACTTTAAAGAAAAAAAATTTCATCTCAAGTACTGGTGTTTTATCAATATTCTTTTATAGATATATCAAACGTTTTTATCAACATTTTTTTCTTATAGATATCTATTAATTTTTGGTCTTTGCCTGCTGCTTAATGAAACTACATTATAAATTACGTTAACATATTGTCAAAAATTCAATTAAAACAATCTATTGTATTTTTCATAGTATGTGATCGAACTGGCCTAAAACTAATGGAGATTTCAAGTGTTCATTCTCTTCAATTATTTTCTTGCACTTTGTAATCATTAGACTTTCTTTGATAAAATGGATAGGGACATTTTCTCGCCTTTGAAAGCTGACAATTTAAAGATGAGGGGTTCTAATATGTAAAGAGAAAATATATAAATGACTGGTGAAAGATCCCATCAAATGGAAACATAGATTTACATATTCCACATCGACATTTTCCAATTTCAACTGTAATTCATGAAAGACAGCGTTTGTTTTAAACATTTCAGTCAGTTTAACAGGTCTATGTCATTAATGAGTTCTGTATTATCTAGGGCTCTATAAACACGCATTAACCATTGGTTGGAGAAAGTGCGTGAATTCAGAGAAATGAGTATTTTGAAAAAAGATACTCTTTTAGAAGTAAAAGATTGAGTATATTATAAGTTTTCAGTATAGCTTCATGTTTCAAATATTGTGATTATTTTATTATTGTAAGACAATCTATAATTTTTACATGAATACTAAAATTATGCATTTATTAATAATATTCAATTGGAATGATAATAATAATATTCTGCCCAGTTCCATATACATTTAAAATCTCTGGTAATGCTAATGGAGTTGAACTTGTATTTGAATGGCTTAGGTAGTAAAATCAATAGACAATTCCAGTAAATATTCTTTATCACAAATGTGTCATTCAATCCTAATCAAAATATCCTGTAAATACCGTACTGTTTTTATTTTATAAATTATATGAATCTGTTTATTGTAATTTTTTGTAAAGGTGAAGTGTTGAATTGTATTTATTATCGCAATTTTATTATATTTCCTGTGGTGATTAGCAATAACTTTGGATTAATTCTATTTAATACATACATTCAGTGAAAGTTCAGTCGACTGTAAACTAAAATATAGATTTTCACAATTATAAATTACAGTACCCTATTATTAAATACTTGAAATATGATATTTTCAGTTTGTCTCATAAAATTACTGGTGAGTAGCAAACTATTTTTAGCAGTTATTGAATTTTAAAAAGTACTGTATTGAAATCTATTCTCTAAAAATATTCTATTGAAACTAAAAAAATCTTGAATTGAACGGCTGTTTTCTCAACTGAAGTTTCATTGCATGTATGTTTAGTAGTATATATATTAAGAAAAAGGTTTTGTATATAGTTTTGGTGTTGATCAGCTAGCACCATTTAAGGTGACTAGAGTAATTATCTTCTTGAAACTTTTGTTACAATATGGTTCTAAATTTTTTATAGTATAGTGTTTACATTGAGTGAAGTTAGAAGAATTTTAATAAAGTATAAACTTTTTAATGTAGTATCAACTACATATGTATTTTCAGTTCCTAGAATATTTTTCAATGTCCTTTTACGAAACAAAAAAGTTGAAATGACTCTTTATAAAAAAATGTTTTCAAAAACCTCTGCCTCTATCGGTTTATTTGATAATTAAGTAATAATGTCAGAGATGTCTAAAATAATCTCTTGTTGGAAGCTTTTACTAAGCAATAAAAGTATGATGGCCATCACTAACAACTACTATTCACAATGACTCAATTCTTGTAACTTCAATCAATATTTGTTGATTTGGTTTTTTATTCCTTGTAAATTATTGTGTTTGTCAATAAACGATATATTTTTAATATTTCTTTGCTCATTTTGTGAAACCTTTAATTTGGGATTCTCTAGTAGGTAGTATTAACTGTCACTGCAAATACAATCACAATAATTAAGCTGAGAAGTTGGAAGTTAAGAAGTCATTAATGAATAGTTCATTAATTGAATCATTAAGAATTGTTAATGTCATAAGACAACAATAAGTTGAGAAGAAGCCAATATAAAGTAGAGAAGAATATTATAAGAAGGAGGAAATATAACATATTTTTATGTAATATACCATTATATAGAGTATAATCATATAAAACAGACAAATTACCATAATTATTTACCGAGATACCGACCGACAACAGTTTGAGCGATAGCGAGCCGAGCCGAGACACCCCGAGGAGTGGCGAGCCTTATCACGAGCGAGCGCTCGTCTAAACTCGGCGATCTCAAGTGTGAGGGCCGGCATGAAATTGAAATTCCAAACTTCACGTTCACACAGTTCAACTGCGAGTAGTGGAAAAGCATGTTTATTACTGCAACAAAATGTATATAAGTTATATTTATTAGTTTTAGTGATTCACAATAAAAAAGTGAGTTGGAATTATGATTATTAACATCAATTTCATATAATGTGAATATGATGCTTGTATTGTGTTGTGTTGGAGACATAGATGGATGTAAATTTGAGGTTATGTTTATGCTTTGTCATTTTTTGTTTACAAATAAATACATGCATTGTTTTCTAACAAATATCTCATGAAAATATCTTAGTTGTCAGTGTTGATTTCTAGCTAAATATACTTTACACCAGTATAATCGTATAAATTAGTCACAAACCCTTCATCAACTAAGTTCTTGAGGAGTGTGACAGGCCTACGTAATACGGTGATAGTAAATACGGTAATAAAATTGCATGAACACTATGATTGGTTAATTGCCATGCACAAGCTATAACTTCCCATTTCCCTTCTAATATTATATTCCGACTAAAAATCTCTACATTTTAATTAAACGTTTGGTGCCCAGTGAGGTGGAGTGACTATGACGTGGCAACTCGCTAATAATAATTATTATAAACATATGAAACTAATCATCTCGATGTGCGCTGTTTCATTTAGTAACATATGTTTATATTTATTATCGCCTCGCCACTCCACCTCAGTGGGCGCTAGAGCTAAGACAGCTTTATTTTTCCACCCCCTCACATTCACCTAGACTTCAAATACTTCCATTAGTATTTCAAAATACTGTAGTTTTAAGTTGCCTTTGTAAATAAATAAATGAAAAATTGCCTTTTCCAGTAGAAATGGAAGATTGCGTTCATTCACCAGATTTCGAGATAGACATCGATTATGATATTGAAATTAAAAAGGAACTCCGTCTTTGGAAGGTAAGATAATGTTAGAAAAATCATTATAAATGAACTTTTCAGCTGATAATGTCAGAAGCAAATCATTGTAAACTTACTCCTTTAGGGCATGGGCACACTACTAGGCTTTGCTTTGCTTCACTTTACTTACTCGCATAGTAAATCTATATACCACACGATACGGTATACTATGCGAGTGAGTGAAGTGAGGCGAAGCGAAGCAAGCCTAGTAGTGTGGCTATGCCCTTATAGTGGGGATGGATAAATTTCGGTTTTTCACACTTGTTCAGCCCGGACCCAGATCGGTCGGGATGACTGATTTATATTAATGGGTGTATTCACCATAAATCAGCTGATTACACCAATTTGACATAATTCCTACTAACGTTGACCGTAATTCATAATAACGTCAGACATTATATTCTCATACCGTCCGATGTGGCCTCGTCCCACACTTGTGTGGAAGGAGCCTTACAATAATATACAGAGTGGGTGAAAAGTTTGGAAACTGCTTGATATTTTCTATACAAAGGTAATTTGACGATGGTGACATTGGTCTTCTTTTTTCACAGAAAATCTTGGGTGAACATGAGAAAGAGAAGTCAAGTTTGAGTTCTAGGACGGAAATTGATGCAATAAGCTTGAAGAGTGGAAAAGACAAAGAAGATAAAGGTAAGTTATTAATGTGCTCAATGAACGGTGATCTTAGTACATTTTAGACGCCCCTTCAGTAGAAATCTACTGGAAATTTCTACTTGTTTCTTCCATTCTCCTGTTGCCCTTCTTTGTTCTACGACCTTTAATTTTGTTTGGCCCTGTGTTTTATTCTCTCTAGCCAGACTTGATGTGTTTCAAAAACATGTTGCAGTGTTTTTGAGAGAAACAATATATTTTGATGGCTTTGATGCAGACCTTTGCTCAGAGTACACATTTTGGCTGTTTTTATGCAAACGCAAATTTTTCACTGCAAGCCGCTGTGCAGGCAATCTACCGCACTCATGTTGGCTGGATCTATGACTAAGAACTTGAACTAGATCTTGAACTCTTCTTATAAATTATTAGAATATTAAAAATAGTTTATCTCAGAAAAAATTGTTGTAATTTTTCTTGACTTACTCAATTACTGTCTTCAGCTCAATGTAATATTATATGTTGGGGACCGCTGTGCTAGAATGTATGGTTTTACAAGACTAAATAAATGTCAACAAAACTGGTTTCATTTATAACTGCAGAGTTTCAATAAATGAGTGAAGATATGACTGTTTGGTGTGGATTTACATTGAATAAGTCAGGCTGTTTGATGTGAATTAACCATTGGGAGATAAAACAATGTTGTACTGATACTAAATTTCTAATTAGTTGAAAACTGTAGAGATCTACATTTTTATTTTCAGATTTGTTGCATGATTGATTACTGTCCTTGCACATTTCTTTTTTTGTTCATATCTTACATTTTTTTCTTGTCATTATCAGTTTTCCTGTAATTTCTTTTCTTTAAATGACGCAATGTTTTCTCTTTTTGACTATGAATTTTGTTAAATTTTGATTTCCTATTTCACACTCTTAATTTTTTGCTTCTTTTTAATTTCATGTTTTGTTTGTTCATTTCACGGGGGTTTCTATTTTTGTTTCTTTTTTATTTCTAGGTAATTCAATAAATTATCCTGTTCAAATTAATGATCTGAAAAAAGAGATTAAATTGGAGCCCGACGAAACTGCAGAAGCATCTGATACTGATTCATGCTTTGATCTTGAAACTATTTATTTGCATGGAGAGGAGAATGATGGAACCACCATTGTGAGAGCTGAAAATTTCTCACAAAGTCTTCATTTAAAGTTGTTGAATGAAGAAATTGAGTTGGAGAACAAGGAAGAAGTAGCTTCTGATCAAGATTCCAGCTTTGATGAGCTATTAGATGATGTTGATAGTGAAGAAGAGGAGACTGATGTTGCAAGGAATAGTTCTGCATCTAAATCAAATTCAAAGCCATCAGTTATGCAAAAAAAGAAGAAATCTGAAAGAGTTGAAACCCCTAAATCAATGGATTGTACGGTATGTGATTATAGTTGTTCTCAAGCTTCAAGGCTTCTGCGCCACATGAGGACTCACACCAAAGAGAGAAACTACTTGTGCACAATTTGTGACGTTAGGTGCAGCCAATCAGCCGATCTTAAAGTTCATCTACGAACTCATACCAAAGAAAAACTCTTCCATTGCGAGTTCTGTAATTACAGCTCCATAAAAAACAGCTATCTTCAGAGGCATATCAGAATTCACACCGGTTACAAACCATTCACATGTTCAATTTGCGAATACAGTTGCGTAGAATCTGCCGATCTCAAAGCACACATGTACAAACACAAGGGCATCAAACCATACAGTTGTAAAAGGTGTGGTTTTCGTGCTGCAAAATCTTGTGATTTGATGAAACATATTATGATCCATACTGGCGAAAAGCCGTACAAGTGCCCCCAATGTGATTATTGTGCCAAGAGAGCTTACCATTTGAAATGTCACATGAAACGCCATGCCAAATTAAAAAGAGATGATACTACTTGACACTACTACCGTACTTTTGTTGTATTCAACAGACTTTAGTTATTATGTTACATCGTTGGAGTGCCTTAGATTCAAATAAAACTAGCTTGAAGCGGCTTATTGACTGGGAAAGTACCGTAGTACTCTACTTTCCCTGTCAATAAGCCGCTTAAGTATGGATACATTGCGAAAAAATCATCAGTTTTATTGAGGAGCAAGTCTTCCTGTAGATTGTGGAATACTCAAACTCAAACTGTTACCAGTAACCATATCATAGACTGTTTTGTTGAGTTTTATAATTGAATTCATTAAGTTTGAATAAAACAGTTCATGTTAGTTATTGTAAAATTTATATTAAAAAATGTTGATAGTTGGCACACTAATCACTGTATTTTTATTTATCTTGTCTTTTTGCATCTTCACTTGGGTATATGCAAGAAAGTTGAATTAAAACATGGAAGTGTCTACTCTCACAATAAATAGCCTATCAATATCAAATTATTGCTATAATAAGATTCATTTAATTTGGCGGATGGCATTAGATAGATAGATATTATTTCTTGATGGAGTCCGATGGCAAAAAAATAATATCACTATCTATCTTTTTGTTCTAATTCTCTTGTTCTAAGTGTGTGCTATTTTGAGGAGCTGATAATAAACTATTATTATTTGCAAATTCAAATGTGAGTATTATTTTAAATTCACATCACACCAACTAAAATGACATAAAATTTGAGTTTAGCCTATTAGTATAAACAGACTATTCTATTCTTTGTGTAATTCTTGAATATTTCTAGATTTTGGTATGACAATGGTCATTTTGTTTTTATAGCGTTCTATCAAGGGCAATATTAATAAAATACAGATTAAATTGACTGATCAAATAAGGTATTGATGAGAAGTTTTAGATAATTGATTTGACTTTGACTAGACATTATCATACTTATCAGCTCAGCGAGTAACTTATCATTGATGTCAGTTGGATGAAGTCAGTCCAACCTGTTGCTGAAGTTTAATAACGATATTCCAAGAAAACTATGGTCAGTGTGAATTGACTAATGATATTTCATTAGAAGAGTTGTTGAAAAATTAAAATCTCAATCGTTCGATTCAATTTTTAAATAATTTTAAGGTCTAAATGCAAAACTTTTTCCAATTCAAGAATATGAGTAGTTGATTTCATACCGTTGACTGAACAACATACCGGCATGTATAACTTGATATCATATAGCTAAATTAAAATTCAAAAACGTAGTTGAAAATTTTCAATTTCTTGTTTATTTCTAGGCAAATGAAAATGTACGAGACCACCAGTTACTGGAGTGAGATTTCCGCTGTGGAAAGCACTGTAACCTCTGATCAGTTTTGGGCTGCAATCAAAATATGGAATGACAGACCTCATATTATCAATAGAAGGCTACTGGCGGTTGAAGTGTTGAAGAAGTTCAGAGTTGAAAACCAAAATTTAGACATCGTTGTTTCATTTTTAACGGAATCAATAAAAAAGTCGACTTTATCCGACTCTAAAATTGCACTGAATGAATCTCAAATAGAGGAGATTCTGAATGATTGTCCCAACTTAATAACGGACGATTCTAGTCATGATGATTTTGATGTGGACTCGAAATCTGTTGTATGTGAGATCAGAAAGCTATTGCCACGACATAGGAATCACCAAGAACATACTTTCGAGCTTTCAGTATTTGGTGAGTAGGCTACATTTTCAAAACTATTTTAGGCCTAATTGAATCTTAATTACTGAAATAATTTAGTCCACATTCAATGTATAATTTGGACTGCATACAGCTTCAACTCACTCTTAGAGCGGGTTCACACGAACGGTTTTTGGGTGGTTGCGGCTACACCAGCGGTTCCATGTGTGGGAGAGAGACAAGATTATGACAGTTGTTTCTTGTCTCTCTCCCGCAGTCCCCTGTGTGTGTGGGGGGGACACCTGTGGGGTGATTCAGTCGGTGCACACTCCTGTAATGGTGCAATAGAATACAACCAGGATGCTACCAGGGACCTTAACAGTGGTGCTAGATCAGTGCCCTCCCCACTAATCGTGATATAGCTTCGGCCAGGTACACGAGGGGGGACACTTTGGGCTGATAGAGCCTACACATGTCTCTCTCCCACACATGGAACCGCTGGTAGCCGCAACCACCCAAAAACCGTTCGTGTGAACCAGCTTCAAATCTTTCCGAAATGTTAATAACCATTTGATAACCATCTTTTTTGTTCAATGCTATTCAATTTCTTTCTCACGATTATGTTACTGTACTTCCTTCATCCAAGTCATTATTAGAAATCTGTGTTTGGAAATCAACATAGTAAGTTTTTGTATATGTGAAACCGTGTCGTCAAGTGATACTGTACTAATATTCAATGTTTTCTTTTCAGATGAGTCGCACAATCAAGTAACTTACATAAGAATTCATCCTGCAACATCAGAACATTCTATATCACCCAACTGCAACTATCGTTTGAAATTCTCCAATGGCATGTTTGTGCTGTCTGTTGGCTTAGAAGCATCCAAAAGTATAGACAAAGGTTCAATATATAATGAAACTGAAGAATCAGAAGTCGGCATGGAAGATCCGAAATATGATTTTCTGAAGAAACATCTACTTCCAAAGCTTGTTCATTGGGCAGAGAACATTACACATACAGGGTCTGTCAAAAGTTCACTGCAACTGGTGCCTGTCAATAAGTACTGCTTATTGTATCAAAATCTTAAGGACAAATATGGGAAACTGTTTGTTGAGGTGAGCAATACACATACATAAAATTAGTAAAGTAATGTAGTAAAGAATCTTCAGTATCTAAATTTCAAATGAACATAAAATATCTTATCATCTTATAAGATTTCTACAAAATCTAATTTTTTATTTTCTCTCGAAACAAACAGACAGAGAAAATAAAAAAATTAGATTTGTAGAAATCTTATAAGACGATAAGATATTCTTTGTTCATTTGAATATTCTTATCAAACAAGACAATACATATGATAATAATGAACATCTTAGAATCCTATAGGTTGTACTGCATTTGTTCATGAAAAAACGAGTTTGTTGTACATTATGTTATATTGATTTTATCAGTTTCATTTCAATGTTGGCTTTAAAATCACTGAAGAGCTGGAGATACAAGACATACGATACAAGCTATTATATTCTTTTGATTTGTTAAAGGAATATTAATAAAACGGGAGAGAAAACTTGAAAATCTGTATAGCTGGAAGTATTTTAATACTTTCACTCAAGAATATTGTAATTTAATGTAATGATATTTTTGTCGAATAATGAATTAATAAATTGAATAATGAATCATTTGATCTGAATTGAAGCCATTAATTCGAAAATATCTGTAAATGCCCAGTGATTTAGAACACTAAACTACTCATCAACTACATATCATGAAAGCGACACTGGTTTCATGGGTTAATTTCATCTATGAATTGGCGGAGTGAATTAGTTATGATTCCACATATAGTAGTGTATTTTTAATTTGGCGGATGGCTTTCATTTATCGTTTCCATTAACGTTTTAAAATGTGTTTTTACATGTTAAATACAGTATTTATGTGAAAAATTCATCATAACATCACCCATTACCATAGAAACGTTCAATGAAAGTCATTTGCCATCCGCCAAATTAAAAACTAGTACTATAACAATATTTCAAGATAACTGTGTTTTGAATATTTCAATATTATAATTATATTTTTAGAATAATTTCAAATTAATTTGCAGATCTGGCCCGAACGCACAGACCCATCCAAGTTTGTCTATGAGGACATTGCCATAGCGACTTATTTGATTCTATTATGGAACGAGACTAAGCAGAGGTTCGTGGATCTAGGGTGTGGAAATGGATTACTGGTTTACATTTTAACGTGCGAAGGCCATCAAGGATACGGAGTGGACGTTCGACCTAGGAAAATTTGGGATCTATATTCGAAAGTGGGGAGTGCTGTGAAGCCTGATCTAAGGGTGAGGCTGATTTATTTGTTTCTGTTTTGAAAGTTTTGCGGCCACTTGCAAGGAAATCCAATTGAATTTAACAACCTTAATATGACGTCATTGCATTGATGTCTGATTCGCTCATTGGTTCTCGTTGCGTTGGTTCCGTAAGATGACATCATTTTGCGGTGGTTAGATTCAATTGGGGTTTTGTGCAACTGGCGGTTTCTGTTTAATTTCATGTTGGAATTGAACTCGAATTAGTTGTATAAATGTGATGGAAACTAAGAGTTTTGGTATTTTCAAGACAAGAAAAGGCTTCAAGAATAATACTGTATAGTTCAATAAACATCCTTTAAGTTACTTTAACAAGAAGCTGAAAAAGTCCAAGTGCTATACTTAAATTCTTATTCATTAATTAATTCGATAGAAACTTTAGGGAAGTTACTAGATATTCACAATTATGTATTTCTCATTTTGATAATTATTGAGGAATTAGTAATATTGATTGTAGAATGGATTACTATTACTTTCATAGAATTACTATTTACTCTTAAATTTTGATCAAATGGTAGTCGATGAAGACTTTTATTGAAGATTGGAACTCCTCGAATAATTACGACAAAAATATCTACTAACGTCGCTTGTATTACACCTTTTTATTTTGTTGCGTCAATAAGCGAAATACAAGTACTTTTATAAATCTTACTCTAACCTTGGTGACAATACAGTATCATGTAATAGGCTGCATTTGAGAATCAGAAAAAATTTAATTTCCTTAGAAAACATTCAAATTAATATTATATCATCGCAGTTTACTTCTTTCTATCTTCTTTATTCTTCTCACCATCCTTAATAATTATAATTTTTTCAATCTCATTAACTCATTTGTTACTATCCTAAACAATTTCTTAGTGTCTTCAGTAAGTGGTTTGGAGAAACTGTTTGGTACTTGTCCAACCTTGACATCATTTTCAGATTTGTCTCATTCTCTGTAGACTTAATCTCTTCAAATCCTAAATCTCAATTTTTTTATTTCGCTTACTCATTCACTACTATTCTAAACAAGTTTCCTAGTGTCTTTGTATCGTCGGTTAGTGGTTTGGAAAAACTTTTAAGTTGGTACTTGTCCAACCATAACATCCTTTTTCAGAATCGTCTCATACTCTGTAAGCTTTTCAAACTCCTTTTCATCGAATGTAACGAAAGTAATAATAAATAATTTTCACATATAATATAAAAATATTTAATGTTTGTTTTTTATTTTTCAGATTGGTACCATAACTCCATCCGACATGACTTTATATTCAGACACAGATTGGCTGATAGGAAACCATTCCGACGAACTAACTCCTTGGGTTCCAGTATTCGCCGCTAAAAGCTCCTACAACTGTAATTTCTTCCTGCTGCCCTGTTGTCCTTTCGAATTCAACGGTCAGAAATATCAGCGCAAAGATCCGTCATGCAGCAGGTACATGGAGTACATCTCTTACATCAAAACTATATCGGAGCAATGTGGTTTCAATGTGAGGATCGACAAAATGCGGATACCTTCCACTAAACGAGTCTGTCTGATAGGATCAACTCGTAGTTGCTCCAAAGAGGACTACAATAATGTAATCGAAAGGATAGATGTTATGATCAAGGATAAATGTGCTGCTGGTGATGACAGTGAGTTGGACTTTAGACCTCGAGCTAGCGTCGAAAAAGTTACCAACTGTACACAGGTTGATAAGAACATTGTTAGTTCTATTGTTTCAATCGTAACTCGTGAATTATTATCTGAAACTAGTGAATTATTATCTGGAATTCCTGAATTATTGTCTGTTGTGAGTGATAATGAGACAGATATGGGTGGAAGTGAAGTTGATTGTAGTGGAAAACAAGTCAATATTAGTAAAAATAAAGCTAATTTAAATCAAACTGACAACAGTAATAACAAAACCTGGAATGCTGGAAAGACTATTGCTTTAAATGATCTCGCCAAAATTATTCCTAAGGAGCATTTGGTGTACATTAAAAAAGAAGGTAAAGGACTTCTTACGCTTCTAAGAAACCATCATCACATATTTGAAGTGAAAAATGGCAACGTGTGCTTTCGAATACCGTTGCCTGTTGATAAAGGTGAAACTAATAGCAGTATCAAAAGTAAGCCATGTTGGTTTTACAATCATCATCCTGACTCTTGTTTGTTAGATGAAGCCCACTGTAAATTTCAACATGTCCGTGTTGAAGGTAGCTGATATGAGTATAATAATTTGAAGTTTGTCGCCAAATTGATGGAAGTAGTATTATTGGTAAATACTGTAATTCAATTTCGAAGGAAGTCTTCCACTTCCACCTTAGAATACATTAGAGCTACCTTACCTTATTGAAACACTGTGAGAGAATAGGAATGATGAAAACGCATCAAATGATCTATTTTTTCAGCCTTAATTCCCTTATCCAACTTCATAAAAAAATAAAATAATAATCAAATTTGACAACTTTGACGACGTGTAACTCAGTAACGCATGGTTTTCGGGTATGGGTTTATCAGATGTTCCTATCCTAGAATTTGATGGAGAACAAGTTTACATAAGGTCATTGTAATTTATGAAGGTTGAAAAAAATTTTGATTATATTTTTTTATCTCAATGACCTTCATAGATGAGTTTTCGAAACTAGCCTCATGCGATTTCTAGACCTAAAGCTAATTGGAAGTTTTACGATCTGTAAACGTAATGTCGAATAATAATTATTGGAATAATCGATCATAAAATGCATTTTTACTAGAAGTTGCAGTATGATTCAAAAATAGCCTACTCTTCAATATAAAAAATAACTATATTTGATACATGGAATTATTATTGACAAAATTATTATTTATGAAAATATTTTTTTTTTGTAGTTGATATCGCAATTATTTTCCTTTGTTGGAATTCTTCATAAACTGCAGATAATGTATTTTCACACCTGAATATACATCCTAGTTACTTTCTTATTGGAATGACAGTGTTATTCTCTTTATACAATAATTAATGTTTGTCTGAATGTTGTAAGTACGTACGGTATTCGCAAGAAACAATCATTATAAAATGTACAGAAAGTTTGAACAGTTATAACTGAAAATTTGAATAGTGTTACAAAATAATTATATTTTATAGTTTCCACTATCAAACATATAGTTCAAATTTTTACTGGTATGGATCCACTTGTTAACTCAAATTGGTTTCCTCCTGTTACAGTCTTTCAGTACACTGTTACAGTCTATTACAGTACATTGTTCTGAAGCATTTAAAATACCTAATTACAAAAATTCCATTCACAATACACTTACATCATTTCAATAAAAGCCGCAATATTTATTTCATTTTCTGGAGTCTGTTTCATATAATAAGAATTCCTGTATAATACCTAGTATACATGGGTTTCCTATGAAACCTAGTACCAGAACTGTAGGTACAGTATTAACATTTCAGTGCTGTTTATTTTGGTTAGTACTGTAGAAAAAAGCGGATACATACTATACATAATAATTATGAATACGCTTTGCGACAAGGTATGTCTTGTTTTTGATAAGTGTCCACTTTAAAGGACTTCTAAATTTTTATGAAACAGGCCTCTAGGGTACAAAAACACCTGATACGATGAATGAGACAGAAATATATTACGAACTTCTTCTGTTACGATTAAGACAAGGAGATAGAAGTTATATCTTATATTAATGAAATATCTTATAAAATAAGGGAGGATAAAGGAATTCATATAGGTACTAGCTAGCAGCCAGTTTTCTGAATTTAATAAATTGTATAGCAGCCGAGAATAATAAATTAATATCACATGTCCTACGAACCACGGGATACAACTGGGAACAAACTAGTGCCCTAGACAGAGATAAATGAATAATTATAGAAAAGGGTAGCCTACAAGGAATAAAGACTACCTACTATTAACTATATACCGTATTAGAAACCAAACCTTCAAACCAAATCAACTTTTAGGAATCCAAACAACAATAATAATTGTTGCAATTAGTGCAATTGTTACACTCATAATAGCTTATTTTATTATTATTTTTTGAATATTGTAATTTTACAACACCCTTTTAATGAAACTGATGATCAAATAGGCTTATCCTATCCAAAAACGTCCTTCCAAAGCCTTATTTCTTAATACTCGAATTGAGATTCGAGTTCGGTTCAATTATTTCATCTTTTTGACTCCATATAGAAAATCTGAATATATAGTATATAATGCAATATAATATGTCAATTTCATCTTTATTTTGCACATTTAGGAGTGAATTCTTTGTTTTCCTTTTTCGGCAATAAAGTGAATTGGATTGAAAAGAAATCGTGTAGGAAATTGGTGGTCAAATTAATAATAATTTATTTGTGTCTTACGTTTTTCTTGTATTGTGTAATCAATTGTTTCTCATTTCTTACTGTAATGCTTTCTATGAGTATATTAAGTGATATTTTATTATGTACTTGTACCCATACCCATGCATTTATTTGTCTATTTGAAATAAAAATATTTACAAGAGAAACCATTCATTTATTCAACCTTGACGAATATGAATTAATTGTGGGCAGAATACAGCTCCTGCTGCAGAATTTGGAATTTCTCAATAAATAAATTTAAATTTTTATAGAAAATTATCTAATTCGGTTGATTTGCTAATGATTTTTAATCATTCCAGTCCTCTTGATGGTGATATTTTGGCTGAAAATGTATAAATTGACAAAACCAACAGAATTGGATAAATATAATATAAATCAGTTGCGTTTTTCCAGTCGGTTGCAGTTTGATAATATTCAAACAGCCCGCCTTGTGAGCACCTTCATTTCATCAGGATAGGCAACCAACAATACACGAATGGATAAAATTCCTGCCAAATTTTCGATTATCGACTTTAACTTCGATTTTTAATCCTTGGTCTCGAGCAAATCTGTCTAAAAAATAAAAGTTGCTTCCAGCGCTAATAGTTCTGTACACGAAAATTCTACCAGGCAACCAGGAGCGACGAAGAGATACACTGGACTCTTTCGTTTCACCAAGGAGGAAAGAAATCTATTCTTTACTCCATGTGTTGGACCGAATTGCCGCCAAAAATTCAAATGTACGCTTATCAGATTTATCAACCAACGACATTTTCAATCAGCTGACATTCTTTATTTCAGTTTCAGATATCAGAATCTTGATTTATGGCGGTAAATTCAAACTTTTGAAGTCCTCGACAGTGAGGCAGTTTCAAATGTTTAGTGCATTTTCATGCTAATTTGACTTTTTCACGGCTCTCCACTTCGTTTTAAACTTGAAAAAGATCTCTTTATATGTAAATCCATCTGATAAATCGATCTAGGTATGTTTCAAGAACGTATCTCAAGCAGTTTTCGAGTCAAAATTCTTCTATTTCAAAAAACTCATAGGATATATTGTTTTTTCGTGATTACTCGGGAAATGTTTCATTTACATGCTTGTAACCATTTTTAAACGATTCTTCAGATGAAAAACCAGGAAAATTGAAAATTCACTTTTCCATGATTATACCCTCTTGTAAAATTTCAATCATTCTAAAGCTAATTGGAAGTTTTACGATCTGTAAACGTTATCAAATCTAGTAAATGAACTGGAGAATCTATTGAGAATATTTTTGAGTGGATTACTATTATGGTTTTTCCACACTGCTGTAAATGAATGGTTAATTAGGGGTGAAATCAGTGGATGAAAGGAAAAACTCATAACTATTTTGTATTGAATTTTATTATATCATGAAATATACCATACATCAAACATATGTTGTTTTTAATTATCATTTCAATATTACAAACGGGAATTTCAGCTTGTTTCAAATGTGTGGTATTCTGGAGATCGTAAGCACTCACTATTTTTATAAATATCTTTCTCTTTTGTTATTCACAGTAAAATACTATAAATTGTAAACAATAATTACTATGTGTTTGCAGAGCTTAAGACGACCAACTCTACCGTACATACAAAGATTCGTTGCAAATATTTCTTTTAATAGTATGAACACAAACTAAACACATTTAGTTGAATACAATGCTCAATTCTCTTCTCTAGTGTTTCATCAGTTGTTTAACCTAATTTTATTTACATTTCCAATGATAAACACTCATTACTTCAATAGGGGAATGAAATAAATAATCTTATATATTCAAACTTATTACAAACATGAATACTGCTTGAAAATAAGGTGGTTAACTCAACACGTGAGCTATAAATGAACACATGGATAAAGCATTCTTGAAATTAAGACAATCAACAACTCCACAACAAAATAACAATCTATTAACAAAAACAGTCTAATGACTATAACAAACATAACTGACAATAAATTTAGCATAACTTATCATTCCTACAGCTATCCATTTCTTCTTATAAATAGAACAATTATCATAATTTATCCAAGTTACTGGTTAAATCGAAACAGCAATTTTATTACAAAATACAATTTACAATGCTAGGTATATAGGTACGAGTTTAAAAAACACTATTTTATAGATCAATTGAATATCCCTGTTTACCTTTACAAATGTTCGTTTGATAATAAATTGGTATTTTGTTAGAATGTGCAATTCTATTGAAGACATTGAGATAACTACCAAATTAAAATTACTCTGATGTTGAAAATGATAATTTCACTGCCAATAAACAGCCAAAGAAGATAAACAAAAAATCAGAACTATTGAAGAATATAATTATACATATTCTTGTAATTTTAAAACAACGTTTTGAACACAATAATGACTTTCTGGTGTGAAAAAAATAAATGCAATTGAATTAGAACATTCTATAACTACCTAATGGTATGTACACAATTTTTTTCACATCAAGTTATTTGATGCAACCAACGTAGTAGCACCCAACCGAGTATCTGAAATTTACCACAATCAAGTCCTGCGTTACACTTCGAATGTACAATCATTTTTACACAATACATCTAACATTTACATTAGAAAATTTTTACATCTGAACAATTATTCTAAGAATGTCTTGTTATTCTTACAACATAACCAATGATTTTGCAGAATCGATGTCAATGAGCTCTCTGAATTCCCGTTATCGAGACAGTTATTCGAAATTTCTCTAGTAAAATCCAGTATTCTCTAATTCATATCATTAACATGTTTTTTACCGCGGGAATTGTATGAATCTAGTCCACTCCAACTTTGGCAAATAGAGTGCTTCTATTAATTTGTAATGGAGCAGCATGTATTTTGGTGTATTAATTCAGAATTACAAGTATTCTTAAACATAATACAACCTGACTTTAAAAAATAAGTTTTTCAAGGTAAATATACTATTCATCAATATTCAATCAAATTACAGTTTCGATTTTATAAATAACTCATACATAATAAATATTGCATTACATTATTGGATAAGGAATTTTACCACAGAAGTGACTAGATTATTACAGAAGTAACTGATTGACTAGTTATTGCACTGATTGTAAATAATTGGAAATTTAAAATTTGAATAATAAATAAATTTATTATGTGATACATTCTAAGTCGATCTCATAAAATAGAATAATTTATTATAACTCTCTCTCCTCGAATCATGGAAAATTGGAGTACAGTAATCATGAATATAATTTTTATACTTTAAATGTAACAAAATTCTTAATATTTTTAATAAATTGCACCTTGGTATCTAAAATTAAACACATAAAATTTGGTAGTATTAATTTGTAATAAATCGAACTAAAAAAAATCAATATAAATTTCAGCCTAAAAGTAACTTAGTTTTTTTTAGTTATTGAGGCAACATTTTCTCAAATAATTCTTTTTCTGATGACATTGACTAGATAGAAAATTCAAAGGTAACTGAAAAATACTCGTTTTGGCCTTTTTCCGATAACTACTAGAAATATTCAGTTCTTGCGGATTCAACTTTGGGTTTCAATGAAACACAAACGTTTACTTACAAAAGTAAAATTTAAATAGTTTTAAACTCTCACGATGAAGGTTAATTGTTTGTGGAATACTAATCAATAGTACTGCTATTAAACACTGGAAATATAGCGGTGTTGAATCTAGAAATCATAAAATTGATGGGTATAGCTCTTCCAATACCACTAGCAATTCATTGTAATGAAATAAAATAATTGATGGCTTCCACATTTCATCTAGAAAATTATAACCAACTAAATCCTTGTTTTGAATTTTTTTAAAGCTTATTTGTTCATCTCATCTATTATAGCTGATAGTTACAATACTGGAAAAGGATGAATTAATATTGAAGTAACATGTCCAAAGTAAAAACAATGCAAATTATGGAGTATTTTAGAATAAACTTATCATCAATTTTCTAATTAATCGAGTAGCATACAAGAACTGATACTATGGGAATTTTCAGAATTTTGTATCCTCTTTTCAGTTTCATAACTAAAGCGGCTTATAGACGAGGAAAGTAGAGACGGTTCTAGTGAGTGACCAGGCCAAGTGACAACTTGTGTTATTCAAACTATAGTTTTGATTTAGTATCTTGGAACAACGCAGAACCAATTCTACACAACTGAGGAGCATACTAAATCATACTCGAAATGTGTCAAAGTATATTGATTCCTGTCCTGAAATAAATGTGTCCTATACAAACAATGCTACCAAACTTAGGTAAGTACAAAAAACTTGAAATGTCAGAGTGGTTTCTGCAACGTACCACACAACAAATTTCCCTAACAAATTTCAGTAATTCAACAACAAATGACTAGAGCTGTGCCTCTACCGCTGTTCTAGTCGCCACCGGAACCGCGCGGTTGCTAGGTGTGGACGCGGTGCGGTGCGGTTCACCGCGAATAGTAGTCATGACTGTTGACTTGCGTCCAGACCGGTGGCGGGGTTCAGATGGGCATCGGCACCACGGTGCAGTCCTGCAGCGCCGACTTGATCTCGTACATGGACCGCTGGTTCTCTTCGCAGTAGACCGGATTGCCTTCGGGGCCCGTGCTGCTGGTGCACAGCGTTTGCAGTTTGCTCAGATAGTTGTCGAAGTTGTCCTGGTTCATCTTCTCCTGCGGCCCGTTCGGCAGCCGCACGTGCTCCAGGATTGTGATCATGTTGTTGCGCAAACTCTCAAAGTACTCGTTCATGTTGTTGCTGCGCTGCGTGATTATTTGCGTTTCCTGCAACAGGCAAAGCACCCATTCGGTTACATTTATTTATTTGCTCATCACATATTGTTATGGGTGGTACAATAAGCCACATCATCAATCGTCATACAAAAATCAAACAAATATAAGGCTAGGCGTACACCGGTTAGTCAAGACAAGACAAGACGAGATTAGTCACGTTTAGTCACAGTAATTCACATTAGTCACAAAAGTCACATTTAGTCATAGTAATTCATGGGAGTGGCCATAGCCGAGTGGGTTAAGTGCTGGCTTTGTAACCTAGAGGTCCCGGGTTCAAACCCAGGTCAGACAGTGAGATTTTAGCTCGAGCCACTCCTCGTGTTTCGGAGGACACGCTAAGCCGTCGGTCCCGGCTGCCTAAAAACAGTCGTTAAGTCACGTCAGACACCCTGAACTGATCAGGAGTGACCTGAAAACTCTGACACCAGACCTGAGCCAGCCAGGTTACACGGAATTATTATTATTACAGTAATTCACGTAGTTGCTTATGAAGCAGCACACACCGATGCAATGACTAATCGGTGTGTGTTGCTTCATAAGCATCTATGTGAAGTACTGTGACTAAACGTGACTAATCTCATCTTGTCTTGTCTTGACTAACCAGTGTACGCCTAGCCTAACACAACAGATAAAGAACTAAATAGGCACTTAGTTTTGTTTCAAAATAAAAATAATACTGCCCATTCATTATCGCCTCAGCACAATGGTAGCCTTTTCCGCTACCTGATAGTGACCCTTTCTCTTTAAATCTGAAACGCACTATACATGTAAGCGATATACAAAGCGTTACGGAAATAATAATATTACAGTATTGCCAATAAACTAGTTTAAGGGAAAAATATTCCCTTTGCAGAACATATTCTCCCTCAAACCTCAAGGTGTGTGCTTTTTGGAACACGCGTTATGGCCTAATGATTATACTGTAGTATCTGACAGAGTGTGATATTTGAGAATATTTTTCTTCATATTTTTGAATTCTTAATTTGTTTTATCTAATCAATCTGAAAGCAATTTCGATAAAGTAAGGAAATTAGAGAGGATGTACAAAAAACCCATCAATTATGTTAAATTAAAAACTGCTCTGGAGTGTGAAAATTGGGATTTTATTGAATTTGAAAATGAGATAGAGATTGATAAGGCAACTGAATGTTTTGTAAATCGTTTAGGAGAATATATTATTTCACATTCTACAACTGAAAAGATAGCTCACAAACACAAACCTTGGATTTCAAAAGGACTTATAAATTGTATTAGAAAAAGAGACAAAATGTATAAAAAAGTAGTAAAGTACCCATATGATATTAAACTAAAAAAATGATTATATATGTTATAGAAATATACTTAGCTCGATGATTAAACAAACTAAGATGAATTACTATAGTAATAAGATTAATATTAGTAAAGGTAATTCTAGGAAAGCTTGGGATTGCATAAAAGAAATGCTGAATTGCAAGACGGAAAAGATGGAAATAAAAGTTGACCCTGCCACTCTGAACAAATATTTTTCAAAAATTGGTGAAACCTATGCAGGGCGCAAAAAATCTACTTCTAATGAAACTTTTCCTGCATTTATTGAGCGTCCCAAGAGTGTTATTTCTAGTTTGTATCTCTATCCGACAGATGAACAGGAAATTATAAATACTACTTAATACTTTGAGCACCAGGAGTCGATGGAATATGTTCTCAAATTTAAAAATGTATTTCTCATTATATATCTAAACCGTTAGCAAAAATAATAAACAAGTGTTTCTAAACAGGATATTTCCCAAAGTGTTCCAAAATTGCAAGAATAAAGGCGCTTTATAAAGCTGGAGACAGATACAAACCGGAAAACTATAGACCCATAAGTTTACTCAGCAACTTTTCCAAAATAATGGAGAAAATAATTAAATACAGACTTCATGGAAAGGATACAATTGAAAATTCATAGGGACGCCATGTTAAGTATTTTCAATAGTCATACATGCAACTGTAAAAATCTGGAAAATGCCATATCTATAAAATACTTAGGGGTAATAGTTGACCAACATCTCAAATGGAAATGCCACATTGAATATCTATAACTTCTAGACTGAAATATCTGATTTTTCAATTTTACAAATTCAATAAGATTAGAAACTTAAAAGTCATCCGCCTAATATATCATTGCTACGCTTAATCTTTATTTCAATACTGCATTGAACACACATATGAATAGCTTCAAAACTAATCACGCTTCAAAAACTTATCAGAGCGGCATAAGGTAGACCTAGACTTTATCCTAGTAAATTAATGTTTGAAGAATTGTGACCTATTCTTGTGCTAATAAAAATCAATTTTTGAGCAGACAAATTACTTACAATATAAGACCTTTAAGCAATAGCATTCATACTCCGCTCTATCATTAAAAAATATGCAGATATCAAACACTATATGCAGCCAACTAATGAATATAATCCCCATCCAGTTCATAAATAATAAAATTACCAGTAAACTTAGTATAGAATTAGTTGATTGGATTGAAGATAAATTCTACTTTAAAATTGGTAGCTTAATGTAATATAGTTTTTAAGAAGGCATTCATTGTAAATTAAAATAAAAGAATAATTTTTTATATTTTTAATTGAAACTCATCCCGTGATTCCACGTTGCCAGTCGGCTGGCAATAATAGTTGACTAGCTTTCAGTGTTATTTCTAAAACGTTAGGAATGGAAACTGTCTATTTCTTTCTATTACAAGAAGCATTGATAGGCCTAGATTCTTATAAATTATTAAAACATTTCTATTAATAAATTTACTGGCTTATCTCAGTCGACTGGCAACCAGCAAATCGATTTATTCATGGAAATTATTGATATTTTATATGAATTCAATATCATCTTTTATGATAAGCGATATTTAAAGGAATAATAAGGTTTCCTATTCAACAAGCTTCAAAAGGATGAAAATACACGAGAAAATGATTGGTAATGGAATAACTGGAATGTATTGAAAATTATAGATTGGATATTAGAAGAATGTGAAGCTAATACCGGTATTTCTTTGAATTTCTGTAATTCGTTTAGGAAAGTGTATATTTTTTCACGATAAGGAAACAATGTTTAAGTTACTCAAATTAATGAGGATTAATCAGGATTTACTTACCAAAAAACCTTCTCATTGATTGCTGTAATGCAATTCGTACAATGAAGAAAGATTCTTTGATTTGGTGAAGAATTTGGTCAAATTTACTTGAAAAATGTAATAATTATGGAATCTATTACCAAAGAGTATACAGAACAGAAAAGTAGAATATAGAAATGTAGTAAAGCATGGATCATGCAGAAAGTAGGCCCTGATTGGAGAAAATAGGGAAATACTATTGAATTTGGAAGCGCAAATTATTTCTATGAAAGATCTAGTTTCAAACATTGATTTATACTTAATTTTAGCATGAAATAAGTTGAAATAACGGTTTTCTTGCACCGGAGAATTCAATTTTTGAAGCGGCTGTTTTTTGACATTCCTCAAGCTATTGTGGTTTGATTTGACCACTTCAATAGTACAATAAATCAATATTCGAAGACAAAATGTTTTTAGGATGATGACTACTAAGCTCTGACGCGTGGGTAATGAGATTGATGATGAGAATGAATGGACCTGTAAACTTTAAATAAGCGATAGACTAAAATTGTATCGAACGTCGTTACAACAGGAGTGGTATCTTTATCGAATGTCAAATTGTTATGGGACAAGCTTCTAATTTAAATAAATTTACATAAAGAAGGATCAAATGGTTCTTGAGCTCAGGAGAATTAGATTTGAAACAGATTTTCATGAACTCCTTATCGTAGAAACAAGGCTAGAAATTTGACAATTATTCCCGAAATCGACAGCGCCAAAACATGGCAATTGAAGAGTCTTGCATGAATCATACACAATTTCATGAGGGGAAACACTGTTTCAAACAAGGAGTTCATTTTTAAACTATGAGTTGGATTGAAAATTGTTGTATCAGAGCATTAATTTTGCTACACTTTCTGATAAAATAAATACCGGACAATAACAGCATGTTCTAGCTACTACACTATCCACTAGCTGAACTACCTTCACAATATCCCGACCGAGAGTTTTCATTATGAAATATGCTGTTTTTATGTCTGTAGTATGTCAATGAAATTCATTTTGGGCAAAAGCTGCTTTACCTTTGAATATTGTAACTGATTAAATTAATACAGAAAATAAATTAATAAATTATTGATTTTTTCAGTTTGAGTAATGAATTTAGACGGGTAATTCAGTAACGAACAACTTCGAATTATCGTATTATTTATTTACTGGAACGACTGGTTGATGTGAGTATTAAAGGTGAGAGTAGTGTTTAGTATCGAATATCAATATATTGCAAATATCCATGTTTTTGGACCAATATCCGATGTTTTTGACATCGATGGAAAGTCACCGATATTGTTTTGCCATCGATATTGGTAGTATCAATGTTTTACTAATAAAGGGAAAATCAAGATTTATTACTCCAAACCTACTCAGACTGAATAATTCAAAAAATTTTCAAACTTGGCATGAGCCTTTAAGTAAGACAATTTGAAAAATAATCATTGAGAAATATCATTGGAAATATCGATGTTGAAGGTTCGATGGCCAAACACTAGATGGGAGTTTAGTCTTAACGATAAATCAACTAGAATCCCTCGAAATTTGTCAGTAAATAAGTTATTAAACAAAGGTCGATCCACAAATATGAGTGATGAAAAACTTCCCAACAATTAGTATTTAAATTTATCATCAATTTTCAAATGCTGGAAATTCCGGAACTGTTATTCCATCTAAACTTTGTCGCTAGTAACAGCTCACCTTCATACTAACAATAGGATAAAATAAAAATTGCCAGTACCTCTGTCGATGTTTATGAACATAGATATAGAAACTATTCTGGCAGGTTACCGGTTTCATGAATCAACTAGGAAGAAATAACCCTAGTACTGTCTGGCGATATAAATGTCTCTTCAACAGAGAATGATTGAGCAATGAATTTTATTTAACTCAGATAACATGATTTATATTGAAAATAATATATGGATCTAAAACATGCCATATCCATTTTAATGATGATCTTTAAATTAATTAATAGCAAAAGTTGCTCACTTCAAAATTTATAAGCTAGAAATCGTTGGATGATTTAATTAATAGAGTCAATTTATAGAATACTAATAGAGGGCATAATGTGAAAGCATGAGAGGAAATGACATAGATAGGAAAATTGTTCGTTAACTTAAAGATCAAGATTTTTCAAGAGACAATAGTGGCTGTGTGATGATTAAACAAAGGTTGATCCACAAATATGGGACTTATGCTACAGTGAAACTTGAAGCTTTTCATTCACAAGTTTGCACTGTTCATTTAAAATCCTATCATTGTGTTATTCTTGTCAAGGTTTCATGATAAATAAAATTCTCGAAAGCAAATTAGTCTGTTTTACTGACATCTCTGATGCGAGCTTTTTGCATTTTAGTAAGGTGGGATTTACCACATTAGTCCACTTCTTTTCGTTTTGTTTCAAGAGGAAACTATGATAAAATTTGTGATTTAGTAAAATGATAAGACATAATCTGAATTTGGACTGTTAGTTTAAATTGGAAGAGAAACAGTTTTGGGCATGCGCCTGTTGTACTATCTTTTGTGAATGATTTGATTGATTTATTAATTGGCAAACCATAGTAAAGTTGTCTTCGTATTCTTTCTGCTTTCTTCTGTCCAACATATCCCACCGTATCAAGATTACTGGAGTCTGTTTATAGTAACCTTCAAATAAATACTTCAATAACTTCTATTCAGATTTTCACATAATAATCGCAAAACAAATGTTCAAAATATTACAAATCTATTTACCTGCCAGGAAAAATCCTGTGCGCAGGTAAGACATTACAACATACAGCCATTTGTTTTTTTTTTTTGTATTTGGTTATTATTGTACTGTTATATTCTAATTCTGTTTCCATTCGTTTTTTGAAAAAAAAAATTGAATTTACTTTACCTTTTCGCCATGCCTTAGATGTGCTTCCATGGCGCTGATATCGGTCTTCAGACGCAGCATCTGCGACTCGACCTTGGCATTTTCGCGCTGCAAATGCGTGATCTCCGCCTCCAGCGAGTAGAGATCTTCGCCGCCGCCGCCCCCGGCCCCGCCTCCGTTGCCGCCTCCGCCTCCTGTCGCCGAGCACATCACATCAGCGCCTGCACACAATACCATGCTGCTGAAAATTCTGCCGCAGCTAAAATTAATCAGACCAGTGGCACAGGCATTAGGGACCACCTTCGACACACCCCTGCAGCTCCCCAACAACCATTTGGCCACCGGCATCGGTGACTCACTCAACATCAAATGCAAATTAATAAAATTATAATAATATAACAATTTGTCGCATCACCGGTGTGCTGATACTTTAGCCCTCCATTCACTATCAGGTCCACCTGGCAGGTACAGCAGGATCCTTTTAACTTGTCAGAAAACATAATATGTTTAAAAGATAAAGATATGTTTTAAAGATATCTTTCAAACATATTATGTTTCAAAGAGCAATATCACAATACTTGACCTACAAATGCTGAACCTCGCAGATTATTGAAAAGGTCTTTTAAAAAGTTATTCTTCGAAAGGTCTTCTTTAAAAAGGTCTTCAAGACTTTTAAGCCTTTTGATTATTGAGTCGAAATCACTGTTTAATTATTACCGAAACAGCTGATTTCTGACAAGTTAAAAGGATCCTGCTATACGCCTGTTCAGGAGGACCTGATAGTGTGTGGCGTAAATAAGTAGCTTATCAGACGACCTCAGCTTAAGTTTCTTCTTCTTCTTTTCCTAACCCTTCTGCCTCTCAGCGTCGGGTCAGCTCAAGTTTCAAGTATTGAAATAAGTATGAATAAGCGAATTGACGAAATTGGTGAATTACGAACCAGGGTCAGACACACACTTGAAATATTATAAAGAATATATATGTTCATTAATAATAAAAATATTGTCCTCTAAAATCTTAATAACGTCCCTTACTTACAAAAAATATGAATAAACTCAATTCGCTTATTCATACTTATTTCAATACTTGAAACTGGATCGAACTTTAATCTTGCCTAGTTCAAGTATTCATTTTTGAACCATACTACTGTATCTTGGAAACCTGGTAGCCGAATCAATAATACAATAATAATTATTATTATAAAGTGTTATAAATTTTTCAATTAATTTGTAGTTCTGAATTTTTGGATCCATGACGAACTGCGAAGTTAACACTATTGTTTCCACACTAGAATTGACGACATGCAGTCAAATTTTTCTGTAAATAACATAAATGTTACTCACTGGACTGAAGCGCTTTCAAGTTCCTTTGAACTCAGTGAGTAACATTTATGTTATTTACAGAAAAATTTGACTGCATGTCAATTCTAGTGTGGAAACAATATAATTGATTTGTACTGCTACCAAAAATTATACATTCGAGCTGTTTCTTATTTGAAGATACTGTAGCATAATATATGAAGATACTGTAATCTATTTGAAGATACTGAAGCAAATAATATTATGAAAATACTGTAGCATATCATTATTATGAAGATACTGCAATATTATTTTATGCAACAGTTGTATCATGACAGCCTTTAAAGCACGAGCGGTAAAAGTTGGCGCACGAGCAAGTATTCCAAACATCTCACGAGAGCAACCGGCTACTTACCTGGTTGCCTGAGCTTGTCGGGCGAGTAGGGGTCGGGCTTTTTGGGCGGTCCACCCGCGCCTAGGGCGGACAAGGGATGGTGCGGCGGATGCGGAGTGGCGGATGCGGTCGGACAGCCGGACAGCGACCGGTGCGTGAGGAACGTGCCGTTCACGTGACCGGCGCCGTCGCAGCCAGGCGTCGGACAGTTGACGCCGTCCAGCTTTGCCGCCGCGGCTGCCGTCACCGCCGCCATTGCCGCTTTGTGCTGCTCAACGGTGCCGCCGCTCTCCAGCACCCGCATCTTGTTGCGGTTCGCTATCGGGCAGCCTGATGCGCTGCAAAATTAACCATTACATTTTGATTTATTTATTTACTGCAAAAATCAAGGAAGACTACAGGCATTGCGCCCAAAACAGTCTTCACTATTGTTTACAAAGCAATTCATCAGATACAATATGATAATATGAAACAAGCAATAAGATGATTTTTGATTTATTTCAAAAAATTTTAGCAATAGATAATTCAATTTTGCCTAAATAGACAATATTTCAAATTTGTCCTAGAAAGATAAATACTACAGAAACCCCTAAAAAGAGAATATTTAATTCAATCTGTTTCAATAGAGGATATTTAATTATTGATTTTGTCTATCACATAAAACAAAAAGGTCACCAATCAATATTTAATTTGACCTAAATGGAGATTCAATATTCTAATTCAATTTGGCCTAAATAGGCAATATTTCAAATTTGGCCTAGAAAGAAAAATACTACAGAAAACCCTAAAAAGAGATTATTCAATTCAATCTGGTCTCAATAGAGAATATTAAATTTAATTCTTAATTTTGTCTATCACATAAAACAAAAAGATCACCAATAGAATTTCTTGATTTTGTCTATCAAATAAAACAAAAAGGTCACCAATCAATATTTAGGGCCGGTTCATGAGCTCGGAATTTAGCCAATTCCTAGACTAAAACGGGTGGTTACCGTAGCATCGACAAACGTTTGTCTCGACAGGGTAGTGGGTTATCAGCATAGAGAGCCCTTAGTACATAGTGTCGAGGCTAACGTTTGTCGATGCTACGGTGGCCACCCGTTTTAGTCTAGGACTTGGCTAAAACCCGAGCTCATGAACCGGCCCTTAATTTGACCTAAATGGAGATTCAATATTCTAATTCAATTTGTCCTGAATAGAGAATACGAGTATACTGTTTTGCATTCAATATTTCAATTCAATTTGGCCTAAATGGAGAAAAAACTAGAGAGAACACTCATTCCTCCTCTACAGCCAATAATTTCTGAGTTACACTACATGGATGAGACTGTATTAAATGTCCAATGAATTTGGAAAAAGTTCAAGTAAAGTAGAAGTGGAGAAAGTTTGGATTTCTATTCCAAAAAGATGTGTAATACGATATAAAATGTGAAAATAAAATCACTGTGATAGTTATAGTGTACAACAGAAGAATTATGAAGAACATTTTCAACAATTTCTTTGAACTCAACTTGATATTGTCAGTATTCATATTGTTAAGTGTAAAAAAGAAGTGAATAAAGAAGTGATTGTAGTGAATAAAGAACTGTTTGATTTTTACTGTTATTGAATAGCACTTGATTTGACTTTGAGAATGGTCTGATTTGAATATTTTGTGAAATGAAAGGATGCTCAAACATGCGAAAATACAGTTGTTCAAAGACAGGAAAATCTCTCTGCAGTTTGAGAACTTCTACATTTAATTCCTCAAATCAAAGGAATTAAAATTAAAAATCAAAATTCTACGTTATTAGTTTCGATGAATTGAAATTTCGTTGATTCTTCATTGCTGGAGCTATACTGAATCATTGTGTGAAATTTTTATAAATCGGAACATTAACATTCTCATTCCTCAGTGACTCTCAGAAGTTATTGACTTCAATTAAAGAAAGGAATGTCAGGATAAAAATGTTATTCAGTGTTATTCAATGTAATGTGATGACACTCGAACTTCAAAATACAGGGACATGAGATTGAGTAAGGTGAAGAGAAGAGAAATCCAGGGAACTCTTTAGATTTATCCACATTAGTTGGTACGATTTTCATGATTAAATGACTCCAAACTCTGAAAATGTTTTCCTGACACTATAGATGCTTTTGAACGAAAATTATTTGTTTATTGTTAATGATTTTATTCAATTAAGTGTATGTTACCATCCTACTTATAACGTATGAATTATTCTAGTTATTTTCCATTACAGCCACAATAATACGAATTAATAATGAATGGATTTCTTAATTAAAAAATACTAACTTCATTGAGATAATTTTCAGAACAGATTGGGAGAATATTCAACATGACATATGACAGTTAATTGATAGTGTACGTAAAAAAGCTTAAACGCAAGCCTGTACCAACACTTATAAGCAGTAGTATTTTATTATTTATCAAAATTTGAAAGCAATATTAAGTGATCAAGCAAGAGTGGATATTAATAGCACACTGAACTTCAACAAATTAATATTCGGCATTAATATTACAGTCAATAAGTAATAATAAAAAGTTCTCAAACCAAATAAGTAAAAATTTGATAAAAAACCAATGGAACAAGTAAAATAACTGAAACGTCTACAGCTACATGGTATACAATTACACAAAAAACACATGGATCTAATAAAAATAAATAAATGGATCTAAAGGGGTTTCAAAACTAACAATGTTTCAAAAAACTGAATGTTTACATTAAATTATAATCAAAAGGAATGGAAAACTATGAATCTACATCAATATGAAAGTGAACGTAAAAGGTTGAACAATACTCTATTTACATTTCAAAAGCAATATACAGGGCTACAATCTAAAGGTTGGTGCAAATAGCTGAGATCGCTACAAATTTCAATCGGTCTATTTCGAAGCAATCAGTCTAGTCTAAATAGTAGAATTCTAAAAGGAAACCAATTTGAAAATGTTATGATCATGGAATTAGATGGATAAGCGATTCCGCTACAGTGATATGAAAGGAACCCTGAAAATTAATTTTCATATCTTTAGCAAAGTTAAGACGTTGAAACACTCTTTAAATTTCGACGGTTTAGTTAGATTTTTAAACAAGATTTTCTTCTAGTTGAAGAAGCAAATTTCGTAAATTAGAAAGCAAATTTGATGCAAATTTAGTAATTTAGGAAGCAAATTAGATGCAAATTTTGAGGGTTCAGTTAAGTAGATTACAAACAAGATTTTTTCCTAATTAAAAATACAAAATTTGTATTTAAGAACTCAAATGCCTGATTGTAATAATTTATGCAATCATAAAAAATAATTTTAATTATAGTAGAAATGAGAATAAGTTATTTATTAATTTAAGAACCAAGTTATTTTTGGGGGATTCTGATGATAAGAATAATAACACAATATTGTATTATATTTACATTTCTATTTATTAAAATGATAATTTTATATGAAAAGTAAATCAAAATCAGAGAGCTAGCAGGGATAGTGAAGGAGATAACTGATCAGTGAAGAGGAAAACATAAGAAGGAAAAGTGAGACACATACACAAACACGTTTTTGTTTGAATTCAACGACATACCTCCTATGAGATAAAAATTTTCCTGTAGCGTGTCCCGAACCATCACAACCAGGTATAGGGCACCTGATATTTAGTGAATGCATCGAAAAAAGTAGAAAAATAGTACAGATTAGGATAGACGCATGAAAACAACAATTCCAGTAGAGTACAGATACCATTATGGCCCGTACTAATAAAATGTTTTCATGTGCATTACATTTTTGATGTGAGCCAGTTTACTTCAAACGCAGATAAGATAATGCCACAAACTGAGCTACCAGCAGCACACTTGAGTAATGTCACACATAAATTTGATCCTTTCTGAAATAGAATACATATTCAAAGAAAATATTTCTAGATGGTAGAGATATTAGAAGAAAATGTTAGTAATGAAAGGAATTAATCTACTTATCCCCAAGTTAGCCTAATCAAACAAATAATGAAAATTATTGTTTTAGTACAGATTAAAAGGCTAATTTTACCAAAAATTGAAGTTATTTGATTTTAAAACTCTAGTTTGACTTCCTATAACACAATAGATATACATGGAAACATTACATGAGAATAACAACTAGGCATGATTATATTTTCTTTTATAAGGTAGACAAGAGAAATGTTTAGTAATATTTCTCAATACTGTATCAAGTAGTTAATCATTCAGTTTCATTACATTCATGACCATTTATTTTAAAATTTAATTAGCCTAACAATTTCTTTATTTTGATAACCATCAACTTCCATTACTGCACAGAAACCTATTATAATTTCAATTTGAAATTGAGAATCTAAAGGGTCTCTAGTATTCAATAAGTATTCAATCTTGAAAAAATAGACTGAAGAAACAGCATCAAAACACCAACTTCCTTCTGTTAAGTATAATAATCAAATTCAAGTTCTATTTCAGTACTGCATATATCTCCAACATTACAACAAGCAAGATGAATCGGAAATAAGTATAAATGAGATAGCACTGTGTGAATAATATTTCAAGATCAATTATACTTTGAGAGTTTACTGTACTAAAAGCATGAAACGAAACTCATTAGACCAACAACTACCAAGAATTCAGATTTTCATGGAATTAAAGAGAACCTCAGTCCCAGAGAACAATATTACTATAGCCATACTCATAGTAGAATAATACTATAAAAAACTGAGTAATGGAAATGTAGAAAATCAATATGATTTGAGTATGGGAGCGTTACTATAGAACATAGCTTAAAGGTCAGATCCCACAATATCAGTTCGAAACTGATAAGTGGGAATAGATAGACCTCACTGCAGAACTACTGAAATAATATCCTAACAGAACTCTTAGGCTCTACTCACACTTGGAAACTCAAATCGCGGAAACTGAGCGACTCGGATAACAAACATGTGTTTTCAAATGATGACGCTCAGAGGATCCTTACTGTCTGAACGTCATCATTTGAAAACATGTTTGTTATCCGAGTCGCTCAGTTTCCGCGATTTGAGTTTCCAAGTGTGAGTAGAGCCTTATCATGGGCTTGTTATAATTATCTATAATCAGTTCTTCTGTACTAATGTGGTAGATCAGTGATCAAACATGGAATAAAACTAAACGATTATTCATACTTAATGACTAATGGCAGCTGTTTTGTTCAGGTTACAGGTGATCATATGATCGTTTACACATGACAAGTCAATGAACACCAGTCAGTGTACTGTGTATAGAGTAGACGATCATATGATCCACCTTCCCAACCTGAACGTCACTGAATCGTGAATTCAAAGTTTTCATTAGTAGAGTTAGTGGTAGAGTAAGTACTAACTATCTTGTGAACTCGCAATGAAAACGTTCATAGTAGAGTAGAATCATGGTAGAGTACTTGTTTTAGTAGAGTAGAGTGAGATAGCACCGTGGGAACCACTTGCCTTTACTCTACCACCACTATTCTAGTCTCGAGCTAGTAGAGCTCATTTTAAGGTTAGATCTGTTCACTAGAACACTTTTACCTACTATTCTCAATTGTAGTGAAAACAGTTACTCGACCAAGTAGAGTAGAGTTAGTATGCCAGTTACTCGACCACTAACTCTACTAATGAAAACCAGGCTTAAGAGACAACTCATCATAGACTTGTTATAACTATAGTCAGTTCTTCTGTTCTTTAGGTCTATTTATAGTTTTCTGTTTACAGTCATTTCAGTTCTTTAGGCTACTTATGTGGAATTGAATTAAACGTTCTGAATTTTAGTGATAGATCAGTGATTGAGCTAAGCGATTTTTCCTTTATTTCATCTCACCTGAGTGGTTCGGAGTCCTGTCCGTCGCGCGGTTTACTCTTGGGCTTGTTGGCGCGCGGACAGCCGGACAAACTGCGGTGTGACGAATAGTTGCCGGTCACGTGACCCGATCCGTCGCAGCCGGGCGTCGGACATTTCAGTTCCTGTGAGTGAGCCTGGATTTGCGATCGATCCGCCCGCGGACATCCCGACAGGCTGAAACCAGTCAAACTGTTAGAGAATTGTGTTAGTGACTGATGCAGAAAAGAGGAAAGAAATGCAAAATTATCATTATTACACTACTACTGCGTTAGGCAGAATAGCAAGGAGTATATAGCAGTATAGTATGAAGTACAGGTATGTACTGCATACTGTACTACTACTATACAGGTATGTACTTGTATGTAGTACTAGTTATTTATTCACACACACAATACCAATTAACAAGCATCAAGTATGAGAACTAAGTATAATATGAACTGAGTAAGTATAGTATGGGGTTGCTCTCGAAGTGAACGGAATTCAACATGAATTCTCTGCTAAATGGACAGAATATGAACAAGGAAAATTAGTTTTCAAATTAAAAAAACTGCTCGCTGAATTTAAATCACTGCAGTAAGGTACACTGTAGGGGATTGATTGTACCAAGATAGCAGTATAGTATGAAGTATGTATGTACAGGTATGTACTTCTGCTTGACCAAATTTACAAATTTGATTAACACCATCAGCACTAAATCTTATCAAGTTCCCAATAAATTTAAGAATACTGATTTAAGCTCATTCAGTTTATCAGATAGATATTAGTTTTAATTTAGTAATTTATATAGGTCAAAAAATGGAGTTTTCGAGGCAAAAACTCAAGATAATTAGGATTTTCAAAGTTACGAATTATTTATGCTCAAACTTCTATCCAGTTACTGTTATTGTAGTGCTTATCATTGAATAATTACTAAACATTCTACTAAATTGTTGTACAGTCGAACTGTTCAATGGAAATATGAGAGGGCTGAATAATTTGGGAATTTACGAAATATAACAGGAAAGTTTTGTTTCCAAGTACGGTAAAGACTAAAGAGAGAACAAAGATAACTTCATGAACAAACTACAAGCAACTTTACGTCAAAAAATCAATAATCGAGTAGTGATAAGTTACAGAAATTTACCTTTCATATTCATTTATAGCTAGTTTGTTAATCAGATCGTCTAATCCACTTGGAGGTGAGTGTTCATTGATGTTATCGTCTAATAATTCTATAGTTGTGGTAGTTTCCATAATTAAAATAACTTTTTATCATGAACTTCTTCAAACTTTTCGGGGTTATGTTTGTATCACGAACGAAAAGTAAGTTGAAAGTTGGTCATAATGGAAGAAAATTTTGAAGAAAAGAGTAATTCATTAAGAAAAACATTAAAAAGATATTTTTCAATGGAGTTATGCTTCAAAAGAAAGACTAAACTGATGATATTTATGTAAACTGTAAAGTACAAATACAACGCTCAAATAACAACGTCACGACGCCATGATAACATGGATGACGTCATCAGCTTCACAGATGCTCTCTCTCGAGTCGATAATATGAACTAGTCGATGTCGATTGGTGAAGACGATTATTTTGCACCAATGACAGCAAAGGAGGGAATAATTTGTAAATTTGAAACGGTTTACCGAAATAAACTCAATTGCAATATTAATACTGTAGTCTCAAAGCATTAAAGAGTTTGTTTGACCGGGATAATGCTTGAGATATTTTTATTTTTGTATAATAAAATATTCTGGGAAAATGACTCGCATCAAGGACTAGTTTAATATGGAGAATAAATGATTCCAAGTTGCAATATCGTAGATACATAATATAAAATATATTTAAAAAAGCGTGGGTTCTGTGCTAACAGTTACTAAACTACATTAAAATAATAGGCCTAGGTAGTTATTGCTAAACTATATAAATAGTTGCTCCATAATAATAGATATCTATAGAAGTCGATAAAAAGAGATGAAGAGAATGAATGGGAAATCTATTCATTCAAAAACCTTCAGTAGTCATGAAAAAAAAAATTAGTACTGGAATGTAAAAGAAAGAAACTAAAACGTAATTTGGATGTGTAGAGTTTTTGAGATTGTTAAACAGCTATGATTTTAATTTGCCTTCTTCAACTATAATCAATGGAAAATGAGAAGTTTTCAATTAGCAATTTTTAGTAAGTTCTGTGCCTATATTGAAATGTTTGGTACCAAAGTTTGGGTTGGGGAGTTTTCTGAAGCTATTCACACTTTTAAAACATTTCTTTCAACACCTTTGAAAGATTTCAAAACTCTTGTTAAATAATGTAATATTGAAAATTTATTGTAGGTACTCACCTATCGTCCTTCGATGTGGGAGCTACTTTATCATGCTGAGGAGGACCCATCGTATAGCAGGGGGCTGGTGCATATCCAGGCGTTGGCCCTGGGTAAGAGCCAGTGGGGTACCCACATGAATAAGCAGAGGGGTAAGGTGCATAACTATTGCCAGGGTATTCACTTCCTGACATCGTATAGCCAGGATGTGGACTCATTGCCGCGTAACCTGCAAGTAGATTTTGAAATATTTTATTGTAATAAAAATTTAAATTCAGCATTGTTCTACTACTATCTGTAGTAACTCCAATATTTATAACTTAGTTAATTGCTTTCACAATGACAAACACTGGATGTCACTTGAATGGAATAAGCAAAATCAAGAACCTAGGCTTACAGCAGGAATTATGATGTGAATCTGATCCAAGAATTGGTAACTATTGACTAATCTTGTCAATAGTGGAGTAAAGTAAAATAATTTATAATCTTGTTTGAGAGATTGAATTACCCACTGCAATAAATCATATCTGGAAAATATAGTATTATCCTATCGGAACTTTCATCCTATCTATGAATTTTCATTCAGTTAAAAACAGCTAAAAGTAGTTACTTGGTAGTACTGATGTAGTTATAAGTAGTACTTATAATACTTGTACTTCAAAGTCTCAAATTGGGATGAAGAGTGATTCAAGTAAAGTTGAACTCCGACTATGCAACCCCCGATATTAAATACGGTATTCATTCCAAATCTCCTTAAAGCGTATATCTCACTCGATGTAGTGAAGCCCTATATTATTACAACCCCGTTTTCAAAAATATTCTGAATTTTTCTCTTGATCTCTTGAGCTAAGTAAAATCGAGGTTCAACTGTATTATTTTAAATTTATGAAAACTGGATGTTAGTTTGGTACAATAGAATTCAAGTATTTGCTATCAGCCAGGCATAGAAATGGCATAGATAATCTATACAGTATTTTATAAAATAGATATAATAATAAAACAGTAATATTGCCTACTTGATAAGAATTGCGACAACACATTAACAGCATTTCTAGTAAATAATGCATGCAATAAAATAAGCAGCAACAAAACACGCTTCTTTAGTATGAAACAAAAGCTGGAAAAAAGTTAAAATTTAGTCGAACTGTGCTCAAAATATATTGGATGTATCAAACCAATTCAAATTATAATAGCAATATTTCTTATTAGGCTTGGAATGATTTGGAAGATGGAGAGTGAACAAATGGAAGGAGCGGAGGGGTGAGAGAGCGGGTAGAGAGCTTCATTCAAATAGAATGCTAAAAATCAAATATTAGAATATCATTGAAGATTACACAACACTCAGATTATAAAATCAACCTTTGGCACCAGTATATTCATCATAATAAATAACAAGAACTCGATATATAATACATTCTTATTACCAAATGAAAATATTAGAGAAACCCACTATACCAGATAATAAATATTCAGCTTAAATATAAGCTGAAAACCGTTAACTAGGGATTTAATATGATGTCAGGCAGCATGATAATAATGCTATATGTTAATGTAGGCCTAATCCTTTTAGTATATTAGTTATTAAAATCTAAAAAATTCAACCTTCAGAATTGATGAAACATGATCAATAGTTGAGAAAATGAATAAACAATTTTGATCATATAATGCTGGGAATAGAGTTGAATTCACTTTCAATTCTATATTACGGCTTTTCAATAATTCTCAAACAAATTATATTTGCATTTTATGAATGAACCGTATTGAATTTGAATAATTTTACATTGCATTTACAAAGGTGTTATTATGCGTGGTAGATATTCATAATGAATGAGAAGACACCAAGCAAAACAACAATATGATATTGTCCCATTTCGTTCTATGAACAACACTATCTTACTATGACTATTATACTATTTTGATCATTCACAAGATGGAGTCGGATTTAACTCACCGATATTGTCATATAAAACTCAGTTGATAAATCAAATACTGCTTTACAAAAATCAATTGTTGAATATCTTCAAGAAAAATCATCTTTAAATTTTACTCACCTTGTAGAAATTTATTGGAATTCATGACCCATTATGAATTTGAACCATTCGGTCCTTCAAACAACATTAACTTTATGACTATTGTACCATTTTGATCTTTCACAGATGAACTACCATTCAACTCACTAATCGAGTCATATAAAACTCGATGGATAAATGAAATAGTGCTTTACAAGAATCAATTGCTATTGAATTTAGTAAGGTAAAAGAATGCATGAGACCAATATTGTCTATATATTCCACAATGACAATTAGGGCCGCTTTCCCCACCGCTGCTTAAGTAACAGCTGACGCTCAATTTTTTTTCTATAGTTTTCCTATTTTCCAAATGAGGCTTAAGCCAGATGTATTTCTTAAGCAGCGTTGGGGAAAGCGGCCCTAAGTGTTGTCAATATTGTGAAATAGACAACACGGCTGGTCTCATTCTTTTCTATGGAGGAATTCTACAAAATCTCTGCAACAAGTGTATATTTTTGAATTAATTTTTTTTTAATCTAGAAATTTTACTCACCTTGTGGAAATTTGAAATTGGAATCATGCAAAATATTCGAAAAAGAGTGAATTGAATGAAATTAGAAATGCGAATTACCATTAACATCGCGGTAGGAGTCGAGGTAATGCGATCCGCCGCTGTCGGGCGTCGAGTCGCGGCTGTAGGCGGCGGCGGCGGAGGCGGGAGGAACCGCCCCGGGGAAGACGGGTCGGCCGGTTCCCCTAAAAACGCACCACCCTAATCTGAGTAGGGCACACCAAGCCAAACAACATGTCATTGACCCAGTCGGTCCTATCAACAACTAACTTCATAATAATATTAATCACTAACATAGTTATGCACAAGAGTATAGTGTGATTCATTTAATTTGACGCTTGGCGATCAGTAAACAGCTGATGTTACGCAGCTTTAACACAATACTCAACCTACAAATGCTGAATCTCGTAGATTATTGCAAAGACTTTAAAAAGGTCTTCTTTAAAAAGGTCTTTAAGACTTTAAAAAAATCTTTGGATTATTGTGGCAAAGCTGCGTAACATGAGCTGTTTACTGATCGCCAAGCGTCAAATTAAATGAATCACACTATAACAGCCAGTTAGCACAAAAATACAATTAAATTGAAAACTGTAAAATGATGTACAGTAGTCTAAAATAGCGTGTTTACAATTACGATACTATACAAATTTGAATACAATGTAAAACTATGTCATTCAAAGGAGCGTTTATACGTGCAGACATCAGCTTGCTACAGTATCAGCTGTAGTGAATGATATTGGTGGGGTCGCCCTTTACGGGGTTTGAGTCCCTAACATCATTTAGGTGACACCTGATACTGTTGAAAGGAAATTTTTGCATGTATCGATGCTCCTCAACAGAATTAACTAATGCAACAATAACCAATGAGCATATTGGACGTCTGCATTGAATACATCAAGAACCAATGCATAATTATGTTGTATTTGGTTCTTTTAGATTATAAAATTTTAATTCAATTGTTTTTTTGTGCAACTGGCAGTAAATAACATGAGTTATCAAGGTGTCCAATATCATTCCACTTCAGATCTAGGTTGATCCAGTTGAATTTGAAATTCAATTGCCAGAAATAATATTCCACAAACATTCAAAAATGCTAAATAGCAAAAAATGGTCATTTTAAATGACATAATTTATATTATTATTGTCATTGCATAATGTATTGAACTCTTTTTTATCGTCATGTTAGAAGTGAATGAGAGATTTCATCAACTACACTAGCATTGATCGTGGATGAATTCTATTATACAATTCGTCATTGTAAAAAGCTGTAATGAGAAATGATGATGGCACGGTACCGTAATTCATTGTTAATCCAGGCGTCTTAGCAAAGCGCATTCCTCAAACACAATCCTCTTTTTATAGAAAATATAATTTGTTTCCTTTGTATTTTTATTAATGAAATATTTCCTCATAGAAAGTACATTCCACAAAAACACATTATTTCTTTTTTTATGGTAAAATATTATTTATGTCCTTGGTATTTTTATTATTGAAATATTTTTTCGAAAATCGCAGTATATATTATATAAATGTGAATGATTACATATAGGTAAATAATTATATAAAATATCTGATTTTGAAAGTCCCAATTCATGAAAACTGAATGAGCAAGATGATATCTGTTTTCTAGTTATAGAAATGAATAGCATTGTAGATTTTGACTATTATTTGTCAAGAGAAATTCTGAGTCACAATCTCAAAGAACGTTAGATTTTATTACAATTGAATAGCAATTGATTGTAATGATGCCCACCTATTATTGACGCTGAGATCGAGGGTTTGGCCCTGCGGGCTTGGCACTTGTGGACTGGAACTATGGTGGGGGCTCTTGGCTGCCTGTGGACTGCCTCTTTGCGCCCCGTAGTGGTGCGGGCTCAGGCTATTCGAGCCATAAGGTGCGGCCTAAAAACAGTCACATTTATATAGATTATTAATATATTTATATGATTTACTGATGTGAATGTGGTGTCGTTTTATTATAGTAAAACTGCTTCTAACTATACACATAAGAAAAAAGAATTATACATTATTTTTAAGTAATTGTTATAATTTATTCTATTATTTATAAATGAAGGTTCGAAAGAATTATTATCAAGACTTGAGTATAATTGTTGTGGATCCATCTTCTTTTCTTACTCGATAAATAAACACTAATAATATAAAACAAATAAACACGAATATAAAATTGTAACAAGTGTTCTTGTAACAAAGTTTTCTGAAGAAGCAGATATATCACTGCAAAATGGCCATCAACACAAAATTTGTGAGTTACTTCCCACTTTTAAAGTCATTTTAGTGTTGATATTTATGGTTGATATGAGTTTAGACCAGTTTATATAGCTTAATAGATTATAAAGTTTTATATAAAATGTTATAGTAGTATTGAATAATATTATTAATACTCATAATTCAAAGAATATTGTATTGAAAGTTGTTGAACTGTCCAATATAAGAAAATTATTGCATAAATAAAATCATTTCCACACTCACTCTTCTGTCTTTGTGGAGAATAGAAATAGAAACGTATGTGTCCGTAAACAAGAATACTAATCATAGATGAACCCGAAATAGAGATACAGTAGTTATTTGAATGTTAAAATTGTTTGATTTTATCATTAACATGTACAACAACCGTACAAGATAAAATACTGCAAGTCCACAACTCAAAGATAGTAACGTATTCCGTAAGTGCATTATATCTTAATACTTGAGTATCAGCAAAATTCAATTTTAAATATTTTTATTAATTGTATTACAATTTCCAGTTCAATTGAAAAATATTCATTTCACACAAAAAGAGTCTTACAAACATGTTACAGTTTCTTTGTATTTTACAGTGAAAAATAAAAATACATTTTGAAATGAAATGCAGAATATCTGAGAAGAGAGACTTTAGAAATCATGAGTTCATCTTGTGAGAATACCCAAATAAAGTTTCATTTTATTTTTAAAATTGACAACAAATGCAATAAAGTTTATTTACTAGACCTAGAAATATTCAAAAATATTATACTCCCATAGCAATATTTCAATACATTCCCTAATAATCCAATTGAGATGTATACATTTCTACATGTTGATTGAATATAATTACGCAGAATTTCCTATTTTTGTCAAGCGTTTAATAGAAAAATAAATATTATCAAATGATAACTTGTGAGAAAATCAAGATTAATTTAAAACAATATTTTTATGCCACTTTGAAAAACTAGAATTCCAATATTTGAGATTAATTAAATTCGTATCATTTCCATAGATTAAATTATTTTCCAACTATTTTCATAAAGATCATGAAATTTACCTGAGGACTAGTCGATGTTACACTAGAAGTGGACAGGTCCATGACAGATCCACCTCCGGGTGATCTCGGCTCATTGCATTTCATCTGCGAAGCAGTCACACATTTCACAGACAAGTTGATAGCGGCAGGTGAGAACCCCGCCGGAACGCTTCCGCTCGCTGGATCGTAATGATACATCGGCCTGTTACAGAAAATAATCCATCAACTCAAACATTCAGATATTATCAAGCAAGTAACATGTAAGTATCATATTGTAATTACGTTATATTCAAACATTGGGTATCATCGCAAAAAAAACTTATTATTAACATAATATATTACCAGCTAGGATGTTTGAGCAGTCACTACGAAATTCAGTTCAATAAACAACTCAATGCCTATTGAGTGTATCTACACAATAATGCATAATTCTAGTCATGGAATAGATCCATATGACAAATCGAAAGTGAAACTTTGAAATTATTGTTAGCTCAATATGAATGTCAACTGCTGCTATAATCCTGTATATCAGCTGTAAATTCAACCAATATGCAGAGAGAAAAATTATTATTTCTTAATTTTTAAAATTATTCCTACGGTACCCGTATTGGCAATTCCTGCTAAGAAAAAACTATAAATTTTATGCACAATGAAAATGCATATTATCAATATCTTGAAAAATAAGCATGAAAAGATTCTTGTCTCATAGTCAAAGAAATGAAGAAAAATTCAACATTTGATAGAGTAGTTTCAAAATTAGTATGATATACGTATCATTTTTGTAAAATTATTAAAAATAGTAATCAAAAATAATTATTTTTGAATGAATTATAATTCAGTGTTGTGATTTTAATACATTGACAGTATAATCAAGTTCTACAGATACCTATTATTGGAAACATAAATATTATGCAGAAATGTTTAGCCTGTGTTAAAATCTGTGTATTTTGAAAATAGTGAATTTAATTTTTTTTTTAGAAATTTACTGATGTACTAATTAGAAAAGTACTTCAAATTTGTTGATTCTTTGGTGTATAAGGCTTCTAAGAATTTTGAATAACGACTTCTCCAGAGCCATTTCCACAACCAGAATTTAATTTGAAAATCAACCCTCATCTATTATTATCAGGTACTGCATTTCAATTGAAATAAAGTTCTCACCTAGTGCAAAACATTTCCCTATGTTCGATCAAAATGGAACAGAAATATCAGGTAATTTAGTGGAATTTCCCAACTAGTATAAAAAGAGGATTGTAAAAGATGGTATGTTTTATCAGAATTAAACCCAAAACATTATATTTAAGAAAACGGAAATATATTATGAAAACTCTCAACTAGAATTTCATTAAAAAAAATTAAAAGGGTCTCTAATTTTCATCTAAATGAAACTCCAAGTATAAGGTATTTGAATGAAAAATTCCCACCTATTATGAGGAGGACTCTATGCTTTATCAAAATAAAACTCAAAATATCTGATATTTGAATGGAAAAATCTCATCTAGTTCAAAGAGAAATTTCTATGCTTTACCAAAATGAAGCACAAAATATACGGTATTTATATGAAAATTCTTTTCTAGTACTATATAAAGAGGGGCCCCTACGTTCCGTATAAATTCAGAATACAAAATATAAATATTTGAATTGTTATAGACTGAACCACTGGCATAAGATCAACTTGTTCGCCAGTGGAATGAAACCCAAAATATGAGGTACCTATTTGAATGGTTAGCCTCACTCACCTAGGATAGAGAGGTGCCTCAGGCTGCTCCTGTTGCTCGGCGACCGGATCCTGTTTCATAACTGCTGCCATCTGCTGCTGCTGCTGCTGCTGATGCTGCTGAGGCTCATAGGAGTCAGGGTAGTCGGGGGGGGGGGGGGGGTAGCGGGGCGGTGGACATGCGGCCGCGTCGTACCGGTCATAGGCGGAAGCCGACTCATAAGCGCGAACCTCGCTTGAAGTCACGTAGCCGTTTCTAGCAGCAGCTATTGTCATTTCGGCGGGAAACCGGTTGCTTGCAGGATATGTGGGGGGGCGGTCGGGGGTTGGTCGCTGGTACATGTCCTCGGAAGAGTTGCTGGTGTCATAAGGTAGCCGATGTTGTCGCTCATCAACCATAGACATGGTGTAAGGGGGGACGGATGGTGGGGGGTGTATGTGGTGAGGTGGTGGGGGGACTGGTAGATGTGGAGGTGGCGGATGTAGGTGAGATTGGTGGTCCATACTAGATACCGATGACGAATTCGAGTCGTGATTAATGTACGGATCATACGCTGGTTGTCGTGGTGGTGGGGGAGGTGGCGATCGGCATGACGTCACTTCCGGTTTCACTAGCATATCCGGTCGACAACAACTCACCACGTTTTCCATCTTGGGTGTGATTTTTGATTTGTCGTCTTCTTGCTGCAGGATTTTGGTGGGTTTGACAGTGGGTTTGGTGTAGTAAGGTGAGGGTGCGTAGTCTGAGGAGGAGCTGCGGCTGACGGAGGGGTCCGAGTAGCCGGATGGTGGCGGATAGCAGTTTGGTTGCGGCTTCGGCGAGATGGATCCCGCCGCCATTGTGGACACAGTCTGCTGTTGCGGTTTGAAGCCGCCGCCGCCGCAGTCTGGTTGCGGTGTCACTACTGAAACAAAGTCAACATTGTCTACACGCCTGGCATGATAATGCCAGGTATTATATGGAACTATTCTGTGACAGAAACTTCACTATGTGGCATGTGTTCAGTATGACTGATTTCTGGATACTGCTATCAAATAAGCATCTCCAACTCCTTCAAACAAGCTTTAAGGGCTCCTGGTACAACTCCAGTGCTAGACATGACAACTGGGATAATTCTCACAGTCCAGATGGAATAATGCCTTCAATTCTTCAGCCAAAGCCATTATACTTATTGATTTTCAGCCTGTGTACTTCTCATAAATTGTGATTGAGTGAATTAACACATCAATAAGGAAGGCATTTTCTTTTTCTTGTCCATCATCATCACATCGGTCTGTTTATTATTGTCAAATCAGTTCTGATTGACCGATCCCAACATATTTTGCCTTATCATTTCAAGCACTGGTTTATTATTATTATTATTATTATTATTATTGTGTTTGAATATTGAATGGCTGAGTCAAAAATAAATGGAATTGATAATTCAATAATAGAATTACTATTATAATAGAATAATATAGAAAAAATTGAATACACTCTAAATAAAATAATGATATTATTAAAATACTAGTATTAACTTATTTGATAAGTTTTGAGATTGGACAAAAAATATGACAAACTGTAATAACTGTGAACTGTAATAATATAGAAAAAATCGAACTGTAAATAATATAATGATATTATTAAAATACTGGTATTAACTTACTTGGTAAGTTATGAGATTGGACAAAAAATATGACAAACTGTAATAACTGTAAAAAATTATGAAATTAAATTTGCAAAATAAATTTCATTTGTGAAAAATTAATTGTTCTATTTTGAAATGTATAATAATATTATTATAATTATATTATAATAAAAAGTACAATAATGTAGCTGCAATAATTCTCATGAAATAATAAATTAAATTCAATGTAATCGAATGTAGTAATCAATTCAATATAATTGCAGAATAACATGTTGTGTTGTGAAGGTTAGTTTACCTGTTCGTTTGGCCCTGTGCTCGCGCGCGGCCTGCTTTGAGGCGGCTGCAATGGGACAGCCGGACAGGCTGCGGTGCGTGTTGCGATTGGTGGAGACGTGGCCTCTGCCGTTACAGCCGGGCGTCGGACATTTCAGGATGGTCTCATGCATCGCCAGGACTGTCCATGCACAGCGGGGCACAGTCAGAATTAAATGCAACTGAGCCGACTCACAGTTGTTCTCAAGCGGAGGCATTCGTCATCAAGGGACCAACTCAATCGAAAATTAATTGCCCTTACTAAATTATTATTTATTAAGGCTTTCATCGGTGGGGAGACACGTAGGTATTTCCATATAACCAGGTTTCCCTTGATGGGGAAAATAACAAACCTCAAATTTTTTTCACTAATTATCAGATTGGATTTGAATTTGACCTTGGGAGTAAGCCTAGGTACATAATTTATCCAATAATAAAACCAAAGTACCGGTATGTCTCTTTTGTTTGTTAGCATGCGCTTGCAATGATACCAGCTTCCTTTGTGAAGATAACGCAACTTAAACTAGCTTTTAGTATTAATGTTGTCAATTATTAAATCATAATTTATTATTACAGTTCTGTATAATATTAACTCAACTTTGGAATTTTTCGAGTAAATTTTGGAACAGAAGAAATTGATCTATTATTGAGCATGAATACTTTAAATTTCAAATCATTCAATTTTAGGAAAACAGAAAGGTCAGAGCTATGTCCAACAAACTGGGCTATTTAAAATATAAATGATAATAATTAATTGAACGAAATTCCTAATTATTTTCTCAAGCATTAGTATGATACTAAATAATGAGAATAGCCAGTTCAGATGGAATAAAAACCATAATGAATGAATAAATAAGTGATGAGGTTTGACATTAGTTCAATGATGGAATTTATTTGTGTATCGTAATACTTTTTTCAGATTTTTATTTTTTTCACAGAAAGCACTAGTATTAATATTCCATGAATATAATATTTTGTATTTATCTCTTAGGAATAAGCAGAACAGTTTTATTTTTTAATGAGCAATATCTATGGATGTGGCAGAAAATATAGTAATTTGGAATATCTTTTATCATTTTACAGAGGTTTAAATAGTCAGAACCGACATAAGCTGTTTGAAAGAGTTTCAAACAGATCACTACTTCTCTCTCATTGCTAATAATGAAAAATCCGGTGTATAGGAATTCATCCAATAATAAATATAAGTCCTTCGATGAATTATTTAGGAAAACAAAACAATTTAATATCTCATTGATTATTTAAATGAGAATTACTGGTAAACTAAAAAAAATAAACGAGAGTTTGTATAATTCCTGTAATGTTAATGCAATGCACACCTTTCTATATTATGATTCATTGATATCATAATATTATGAAAAAATGATGAGTGGAAAAACAATAGAGGTTTACTTTTAATATCAATCAGAAAATAAGTTTTAAATAAAGGGGTTGATTGTATGAATAAGGAGAAAATAATTTCTTATGGAAATATTGAAAGTTTATTTATCTAATAATGATATAGGAGCCGTACAATAGTCTTGTATAAAAATAATTTTTAAATGTAGATAGGCTACCGTACTCAAAATAAATTGTTGGAAATAATTTCGAACTTTCTCTAAAAATAGGGTACCCTACAGAAAAAATAACTCAAAAGTCAAGTATAACTCCTTTATCCTATTAATTGGAATCTTGTTTTTCTTCAATATGATGAAGGCTAGCTATCAGGTCTTAAAAAAAGTAAAGAGTTTCAAATTGCACTAGAATACATGCCAAATACAATAAATTTGTAATAATTAGAAGTTATTGACATGCTTTTTTCAAGTAATAAAGAGAGAATAATTTTACAGAACTTCTAGAGATTTTCACTTGCCTACTCGAATTATTTCAAACCCAATTTTTGTAATCCTATTATAATGGATTTTCCTAATTCTTAAGTTCAATCCTATCGCATTAAGCCTATTTCATATCCTTTTTTTTTAAATTTGAGTTCAGCTTGAAATGGAACGCCTCCTTTTGAGAACAACTGAGTTCAGAGTATATACACACACTCAATAACAATTACATCAAATTATTTATCATAATTCAAGTTGTGATCAATATTACATTTTGAAAAACTAACAGCAATATGTAGAACAACGATATCTAAAAATGAAATATAAATTAAGACGGGGGCAGCGGGTAGAGAGTAACAAAGTGTCAATTTTTTCAGTTAATTCTTTGCTATGGAAGTGGTTTTATTAGCATGATTAGATTTTGATTCCTATAAGCAGATAACTTGTACGTTCAATGAGCTAGAAGTATTTTAAACATTAATTCATTCAGATTTAAGTTACATTTGACATTTGATTTACATTTACTATTGGAAAGTATTATTGTGTTTAATTACAATGAAAAGAAAGATTTAATTGAAAGAGTAGAAATGTTTAATTCCAATTAGTATATCTTGAATTACTATACCATAATAAATACTGTATAGTCTACTAAATGCCAGCAAATGTAGCCTATTGATTAATATTTTTAATAGGTATTAACAAATTCTATGACAAGAAGAAATTGATCAATATCAGAAAGAAATACTTCAATTTCATGTAGTTTTTCTGTAAAGAAAACTAACTTTATCATCTAAAGACAAACCTGACAGAGAGAGTCAAATTTCAGGTTGGAGCTTATTCTCCACCATTTTTTATTGTAGGCATTTTTATAATCTGAGAAATCTGGTAACGTCAATTCAAATGAAAAAAGGCCTGCTTGAACAACTTTATCTTACCTACTCAGGAATTCATAGAAAACTATTTTAGATGTATTTAAAACATGTAGTATTTTTGGCTATTAGGAAATATAGTTATTACATTGTACCACAGTGCTCTATGTCTTAGTTTTTAGATAGAATCCAACAAACATATTTATGGTTTGAAAAAATGTGTGACTGGTTCGGTTGAAAATGCATGAATTTGTGTTGAAAACTTAATTAGAATTTGTCCTAATATGTACATACAAGAATACATAAAAATTTCAAGTGAATTATTATTTAAAGGAAGTGATTAATGTAATATTGTTGGTTTTTATTGGGGAATATTGTGTGGATTTGTCTAAAAATCTGCAAGTATTCATCTCAATATCAGTTATCTGCTTGTGAAATCAATTTCTATCGGCCTCAAGCTATCAGATCAATTTTATTTCATTAAACTTTCCTCACATTGCTACTGAAAGAAGAAACTGAACTGCACAAGACTTTTCAATAAGGCAGTAATCGTCATTAAAGTCCGTGTATATACTCAAACTCTTTGCATTCATCCAACTCTGACATTCTTTTGGTTTTTACCTCCGATTTTTATGATGAAAATTCAAAGAATAAAGTATAGGAAAGTTTCAAAGGATCAATATAACAGTATATAACAATAATATTAGAAATCATATATCAACAAAAAAGTCTAATAAATATGTAAGTATAGATCATAATATTATAAACAATAATAAGAAATATAAAGTGACATAAAATTACTATTGAAGCTCTCTACCCCGCTGTGATTTGGGGACTCTGGAATTTGGATAAAGGATAAGGAATATTCCTCAACAGTTCGATTTCTGAGGAAGAACTCGCCAGGGGTAGATCAAGGTGAAATGGATGTGGTTTAGGAAATAAGCAACTACTCTAAAATAATTCGTTTTGGAACAAAACACACAGTAAAATAAGAAGCTCGTCACGAAAATGTATTCAGAATTTTAAAACTATTCTCTATCAATTATTCTATTATATAAAAAATAGTTTTTAATTGCAGTGGTGTACTCACTTTCTGGCGTTACTTTATCTTTTCGCGGACATCCAGATAAGCTGCAACAAAATAAAAGGTATTTGAATTATTATAATAACTATCAAAATTATTAATAATGATATAATGATCATTATAAGCTTATTATTATTATAAAAATTATTTGAGTGAATGTTTGCCTTCAAGTATTTCAGATAGATATTTTAATAATAATTTCCAGTTTCAGTAGCTGAAGTATTTTTGTTTTTAGTATTCAGATTCAGAGTGACTGAAAAATGTTATTGTGTTGAATATTCACAACCGATGCGATGTCGAAAACCAACATTGTAAGAAACTTTTTTATTACAGAATATAATTCCAAAAGTTTTCTAGTTCTATCATCTACTATCCACAATAATTAGAATGTATCATTAATTAACCGAACATTGATCGATTGAGTTGAAAATGAATGATAAGATGTTCTGTAGTCTTTCTCATTGGGAACTTCAACATCAATTTGGAAATTTCCAGTAATATTGGAAACTAAGCCTACTGGGTATAGTTAAGGAGAATTAAGTTAAAAATAATTCAGTGAGTTCATTTCAAATTTTGCACTATTACCTTCCAAATGGTTTATTGTTAGGATTAAGTAAAGGCTGAATTTCCATTCTGCACTTTTTTCTGAAATTTCCATTCTGCCCAAAGATAGCAGCAGAAAACTATTATTGAATATGTTCCTATTATTAGCTGCTAACTTTGTTAGCAGCAAAGTCAAACTCCTTTGTTTTAAATATGAAAGAAAATTAATAAATAAAATCTCTCGGCATTTAAGATGCTTTCTCAAAGAAGATAAAAAAGGTATTCGAAAGATTATATTCCAGTCCTCAACTATTAATTTTGACTGTGATCATAATTAATCGAGGCTTGAAACTTGTACTCACCTGCGATGATGCGAGTACAATCCAGTCACGTGACCTTCACCCAAGCATCCCGGAGTTGGACATTTACTGCCATCTGAAACAAAACATACAATAGAGAGAATGAGAGAATGAAACAAAACAAACAATAGAGAGAATGAGTAAAACACAGAAAGTGTAGAAGTGAAAGACGATAAAATTGTACATGTAACATAGCATACAATAACTATTGTATAACAGGGGACATTCAGTATTGTATTGCTGACAGCTGGCTGTTGTGTAATTAGTTGTTCTAATAGCTACTAGATTCTGGTAAATAATTATTATTTTCCACAGTTTCCAACAAAACAATCAGTATCCAATAAATTTGAAATAATTCTCTAATCAATTAAGTTACATAATTTCATATTCCAAGCTGAGTTGGCTGATTCTTTTGTCTTGTATATTCCGTGACTGATAGTTGTTGGTGGTAAGACAATATTTCAATTATTTCTATACATGATATTGTATCAATAAATTGTTAGAAAGAGGGGATTCCCCATTGTTTTCATCTCATACTTTCAAGTGATAGGATAGCGATAGGGAAGTGAATATATTCATAATATCGTTTTAAAATTGAAAATAATTTATGTACTATGATAAATGAAGATCATTTTAATTTTAATAAATGGTTTCATTTAACAGTAAATTGCTCCTGATAGTTCTGCTGATGAATGAATGAATGAGTGCCATTTCGCTTTTATATATATAGGTTTCAATATGATGTGATAACACTCTTCATTGTTTTAAAACTGAAAATAATTTATGCAGTATGATAAATGGTTGAATTTTACAGTAGATTGCAAAGAGTCAGAATTTTAAATAGTTAGTAGGATAGTTATTATAATACACAGTCATGTTCGGTATCCTCTTTACATGTTCTCAAAACAGTTTACCCGATATCTCCATCACGCTTTCTCTTATTTGCCTGGTTTTAGAAGAGAGATGACATTTCATTTCTACCTCAGTTTCCGTCTCTCCACCCCTTGCTAGTAAACTCAGAACATCAGTCTGCTATCTCTTTGCCTCAAATTGCTGCGAATTATATACCAAGCGGCTGCTGTATCTTCTATTTCATCCCTATGAATTACCACCCTATTTTAACACATTCTCCTTCTTCTTCCTGTTACTCGCTTTCTCATTCCTCTTATTCCCCTTCTTCTTCCTCACCTCCTCCTTTTCTTATTCTGTACCACAATCACCGGTTTCACTTGGAAATTTATCTCTCCCTCCACCGTTAGTTCGCTTTATCACCAGTGAGGCTTACACTTCTTCTCTACATTAAACACAGATATGATTCCCAGAGCGTTAAAGCATTATTAACTTGGTTTCATTTTACATTTGAGTTACTTTGCTTTCACAATATTTGGGTGCTGGAAATGAGCAAACAGTATTCAGCTATGGGATCCCAACAATCCATTAGCGAAATAGATAAGATTATTTGTGAAGTCACTGTATCTGAACAGTGTTCTATTGGGTCTGGAATTATTGTCTGTAGCACCTGCTCATATGTAATGAGATTAAAATATGGAATGAGTTTAAAATTATGTATGAGATAATTTCTTCTCTTATAATAGGCTACTATTGCTATACTCAATCACATTTGCCATCTTTAGCCTTAAGTCTAATGAGCAAATTTTTTCCGAACTGATACTATACTTTTAAAATAATATAATGAGACTCTTAATGAGATAAAATAACAATAGAGTTGGATTCTAAGCTGTAATGGTCACTTTTGGAAATAGATTCTAATTTGGTTTGACCTCTCATATCTCATTTATCATACATGATGTAATCTAACCTGATGCCCACGTGCCATGATTTATTGATAACTTTATCAATAGATCTTCATTTATGTACTTGAATCTCTTTTGGGCTTCAATTTTCTCATCTAGGCTAAAAATTTTTTTGCTGGGTTGAAGTTGGGAGCTTTTTTCTATCAAGGCCTATAAGTTCCACAATCATCTTAATGAAATGCACAAATGAAATGAAATTCAATTCATCAAGCCACAGATTCTATTGAGATTTACTCTATTGAGATTCAAAGATTTTATGGAGTCCAAAACAGGCCAAGTCAAAACAATCAAGAGAACATCATTAGTATAAGAATCATATTTTCACCGTTTGTCCCGATTCATACTAATATCTACTGATTCAAACCTCTCGAATTCTGGATTTACAATTGAAGATGACATCTCCGACAGGCAACCCTAACCTAAAAATAACCGGATACCGAGCAATCAGCGTTGAATTGTCAACTTTTGGTCACGACTGTCAGCAACGTTGATAACTGGGTTTTGTCTTGGGTAACCCTATCCTGAAAATAACCGGTTACCAAGCAATCACCGTTGAATTGTCAAGTTTTGGTTGCAAAAGTGTCAGAAAGATGAAAACTGGGTTAACGAGTGTTAGCAGCCAGCAGTCAGCAATATGACGCGAAGACAGGGTGGCAGACATTAGCCGGATAGAATTTAACAATTTATTGCCAACGTTGCTGGTCTGGCGGTCGGCGGGGAAGGCGGGAAACTGAATTGGCGGGAAAGCGGGTTGGAGGGAGGGAAAGGTTGGCGGGAAGACTGAATTGGCGGGAAGGCGGGTTGGCGGGAAGACGGCTGTCGTGCATAATACAGATTCTGCGTTATCAACTTCATCACCATTATGCGGCATGTAGAACGCTTTCTATGTAGGGCCATCGAAATGGAAATTAACTATTCAATAGAATGTAAGACCAGCCGACAACCTGACCGTCGTTCTGACTCAATCCTGCTCAGCTTCACTCTCTGCTTTTCTGCCCAGCCTAACATTGCTTTTCACGCCTTCTCATCCCCCACTCTCTCTTCTCTTCTCTCCTACTCTCTCACTACTTACTCATTCTCTCTTCTACAATCACCTCTTTGATTTTCTCTCTTTGTATCTGCTGCCTCTCTCTTCTTTCTCTTGAATTTCATTTCTCAGGGTTTCATTTTTTATAAAATAATGATAATTATTACTCCTAAACTACTTAATAATATTGATGATACATGATTCGAAGTAATTAGGATCATGAAATTATTCTCTCGAACTCATCAGATTATCGAAAATATTGAAATGTAGAGGTTGGATTGTCTAGCAAATGCATGTTTTAACATCTACGATGTAAATTAATATAGATTTGAAACAGGGTTTCATTAGTAGAGTAGAAGGTAGAGTAGATGGAAAATGGCATACTAAAAAGTAGTAGAGGAACTACCACTTTGCTAATTTGTACATTTCCATGTAGGTTTTTATTAGGGAAGTTTTTTAATCTCTTAATAGGATAAACATTTTTCTGTAGAATTTGTTACATATAATATTAAGTTGAAGCGTGATAGGTCTATCAAAGTCCTATTTTACCAGTATTTTGAGTGAATAAGTAATATTTCCATGAATATTGATGATTGCTCGCTCTACTCTCTGGCAAGGAAAACTCTGTTACAGAAAGAATCTGCTGAGCATTTACTTGAAAAGAAAAAACCAAGAGCCCTGAAGTTCTAATAATGATTCCAATACTGATTCAGAAGATTGGAGTATGGAATTGAACTATTCTTATTATTTTTATTTAGAGATGATATCGTCATGAAATATCCCAATCTCCATCTTTATTCTGTAATATATTATATTATTTCTTTTTAAAATTATTCATCTAAATTATGTTAGCTGCAATTGGATAAACATCTCATAGAAAAATGATCATTGGATAATCTCATAGCAGAAATTCTTCAAAGCACTGAGTTTCCTTATCAGGATTATAATACTGTACTGCAAAATACATGATCGAGCTTACTTGTTAACAAAGGGTTGAGAAATCAGAGCCACAATAGCTTTGTTTACATAAAATTAATTGTCAGAGATGATCATAATCTCGGCTGAGTTTGGCTGTGCGTACACATACTAAAACAAACAACCCTGCACACTGAGAGAGAAAGAGAAAGAGAGAGAGTGAGAGGCAGAAAGAAGGAGTGGGAGAGAGAGAGAGTGAGTGAGAGAGAGAGAGTGAGTGAGAGAGAATAGAAGCGACTTTGTACATACTCAAAAAGCACCGCCTCCACCATCTACAAAAACAGTCGCAGGGCTAAGAAGAATGTTCTTGGGTCCCTTTACACGCTCAATTTGTATCCAGCTATGAGATGACACCATAATCTGTTGAGTTTTTACCCTGTCCCCTTAATCCAAACCCCAATTCCAACGGCAACAAACCCTGTTACCCTTCTCACTTTCAAATGCAATTTTGGTTACTTGTTACAACAATGTAATTTCTTTCTTCATATTATCTTCATCGTGGTATATTATTACAATTATTGTTGTGGGAAATGGTTCTTCAGTTCCAACACCTACCTGCACCATGCTCCATGAAAGACAATGTTCATAATACAATTCATTGGTATAATGTTATAAATAGACCTGCAGCTCCACAATATGAAATTAGTATAGTATTATCATATCAGAGAGAATGTCTCTATTGATAAGAAATGAAAGGATTGAAGTATAAAGTAATTTAATGTAATTCAAACTATATGCCACGAGAAGAAATGTCTTGAATAACCGAGTGTTGGTAAGAAATATAGAAAGATTGAAACATTTCAATTTTAAATGAGAGAGACTTATAATAACCGCATTGAATCCGTTTTTATGAGAAAGTACAAAAATTTGTCTTCTACGATCGAGTAAAAACTTCATGAATAAAGTTTGTGTTTCCAAATTTTTGGGTAGCTGAATCAACTGTTGAATGGAGTGAATTTCAACATTCTATTTTCTAAGGTAGTTTCAAAGAATAATTTCATTCTATTAGAATGATCTATAATCAATTCTATTCAATGTTCAATATCTATACAGTATCCGTTCACTTTATTCCAAAATACTTACACAAACAATATTTTTTTGTAATCATACGACACGAAACCACTTTATTACGGTGCAGTTGTGAAAGAAAATCTGATTGCTTGAACATTAAAAATTTAAATTAAAGAGACGAATGTAGAGAGACGAAGAGAAGATGAAGATGAAGAGAGATGAGATGAAGTCGGAGTGGGAGATTAGATTAGATTACATTAGATTACTTTATTCATGTAGATAACAATAATTATAACTGCTTAGATTCTAGATTACAGAATTTGTAAGTATAAGTAATATAATTTTTAACTTTATGAATATGACTAATAATTTTTAACAATATAAGTATTATAATGCAATGTGAAAATGTTAATATAAGTGAGATTTATCTACATGAAACGGCGAAGTTTGGACATGTAAATGTCCATTCTTGGAAAAGGATGTCCAAGGACATCCTTTCCATTAACACTTGGCCGTAAGATTTATCAATACATGATAAAAAACCTAAGGAATAAAAAATTAAATTTAAATAGATCTTTTAAAATTAAAACTAAAATTTAAATTTTCAAACCTGGAAATAAAACCTTTAAGATAAATACTAAAATGAGATGAATAAACTATTTAAATAATGAACTGTTGAATGAAGTATATACATAAGGTGAATGAAACAAAACAAATATGTATGACACTAAAAATGAGTCAATAATACTCATATTTTTAAAACTCCTAATTATATAATTATTAAAATCGTGAATAAAATACTACCAGTATAAGGTGAATGGGTGATGATGGAGATGAGAGAGGGGAAGAAGATTGAGAGACAAATGTAGAGAGTTGTTATTAATATCATTTGAATAATAATAACAACAACAACAACGAAAAATGCTGCAAATACCAGTAGGCTACAACATCCAAGAAAATATTGTGACATCTTTCTTTTTTGATCTTCATAGTAATAAGTCTTCTTTCTCTTTTTCTTCTTAATAATAAGATTTTTATTCTGGGAGAAAGGCAGAGCTATCGGATTGAGCATTATCAAGGGTGACAAATTCTACTTGGACCAGCCTGTCTCATTTTCGCCTTAATTCCCCCCACGTGTTCACGTTTCTGTGACGTGGCCAATGTCGTTCACGCAACGCGTGACAGTCTCACAAGACCAATAAATCCAGCGATTAAATACGCCAGCTCACGTCTTCGAAACGGACGCTGAATCACGTATGGTATTGTTTCGACGTGATGCAGAAAAATTACTACTGGAAGGTCGCAGCTACTGCTATCTTTGACTCTTTGATTTCATCTGCACAGAATGCGGACAAAGCAAAAGCATGCGCAGCCGACAAAAATCGACCAAGTGTGAACATAGGAATTGTTGAAGAGTGAGAGAAGACCTAAAGGGATCTGTGATTCCTAATGATAATGAAAAATTGGATTTAGAATCGAGAATTTTGAAGCACGTTTCATTGAATTGAATTAGAAGAATCACAGCGATGAAAAATTAAAATCTCATTCCTCCAAGTGATACAGTGAGCCTGGAGAGTACTTTAAAGAGATAACATTTTCTCTAAAACTGAATGAATACCTCGTAAACGAACACAAAGTTAGCTAACATATTGTAGAGTGGCCCTTGACAAGGGCGCCTCACATTTAAAAAGCTTTCGTTCGGCCGGAAAGAGAGATAGATATACGTCTCCAAAAGCGGTCAAGCATTTCGTAACGGAAACGGAAAATTTCGGGAAATTGCCGTTTCCCAGAGGGCGTTGTCGGGAAATGAATGAAAAGCGGAAGGCTGAGTGAAGTGGATCCGTTCACTCGGAAAACCCGGCGATTACTTATTTAGGCTACCGAGCGTTTAAAAAAGTAGGATTGTAGCGTTGAATTATGATGACACCACTCATGAGACTTGTAGGTTTTGAAACTGCTAAATTTCAACATGTATTCTGATGTAGGGCTGGGGTGAAACTGTTATACAAAACAGTAAAATTAAAATCACCATTAAAATCATCCCCATTAGAATCTCCTGTTGGGAGACCACTCAAGCATCGTCAAACCACAGCACAGTTTAGTTTTCAGTATAAAAGTTAAGACTGGTGCTTAAAAATATAGCCTAAAGCATAGAGAGCCTTATTGTCGATGGTAGCGACCCTCTCCTATTACTTGATAGGTCTATAAAAGTTTAGATTTATACATAACAATATGATAGAACTCATACAATACAAAACTGTTAATCGTTAGTAGTTGATGTTAGAAGGCTACTGAGTCTGCAAAAATAAGAAGAGACTCACCTGATAATCCCTAACCGTGAGGCCATAATTCTTATCCTTGGTTGGTATGGTTTGGTATAACATCAAACATACTGTAATGCAGAAATGAAATGAATGAAAACAATATTACAAAATAAAATCAATAAAATAAGTAATATTAATTAAAAATAAGGATATTCAAATGAAATTAAGATAAATGAAAATGGAGAAACAATGAGTTTAAAGGTACAAATCAAAGTATAAAACAGTACCTATAAATAATCAGACATACAGGTAAAGCTATAAGTATAGTCTTATCGTAAAACGGGTAATTTGATCTGATTCAATCTCCTGTTTCGGCTTCGTTCACAATTCCAACAACAAATCATCCAAACATTCCATAATAGTTTAAATTTATTAGCAAGGGCATAACTATTTCATTAGAAAACAATTCAAACATATTGTTGAAACGTTGATTCAATCATTTATTGTGTTTCCAAGACGAAAATTTTATTTATTTATTCAGCAATGAAAATACTTTAACAATGCTTGAACTGTGTCTAAAATTCTTCCATGAATCGTAGCTTAATTTGTAAATGATGTAGCCTCCAAACTTCGCCGACTATCTCGTGATAGACCAGCAATGAGTGACTCAGCTAGTTCTGAATTCGACCAGTAGATGGCTGCAGTTACTGGGTGATTTACAGCTTCAATCTACAGACACGCCTCCAAGCTCCGCCTCTCTCCCCTGATTGGTTGGCAATCCCCTCTCCCCTGATTGGTTGGCAATGCACAACGCAGCTAGTTCTGAATTCTGTCGTAAGATGGCAGCAGTTACTGGGTCATTCAAGTTACAACTTCATGATTCCGCCGTCTAGATGTCAGAGGTGTTACACACATTCTTATCCAATGGGGAAGAACAGATTCTTTCTATTGAACATGGACATTCGATATTCATAATAAATAAAATAGTGTAAAATAGGCTCGAGCCTGAAACCTGAAAGTGATAGAAATCTACAAAAATAAACGCATTAATTTGCCATGAAAAATTGCTTCAAGTGAGTACATGGGAACTCAACATTGTAAGTGAATAGACTTGAAACTGAAAACATAAACTCTACTGGGAAAACTAAGAAACATTGCCCATCATTTTACCGCTTGATGTGTGATTTCTGTCAGTATTATTCGCAAAGAACAGCATCCAAAGCCGAGTAATTCAATGCGGCATTCGTTTGAACGCGGCCTGAATTTAAACTAGATCACGTGGAGGTGAAATGAGCATCGGAGAAAAACTGAGCTACCTCACGTGGGAATTAACTTTTTTCACGAACCGCAACCACTGCGGGGCGGGCAAGGGAGTTTCGGGAACAGTTTCACGGTTGCGGCTTGCAAGTAATGAAGATAATTTTTGGGTCGTGATCCCCCCCGCTTCCCCGTGGAAAGGTGGTAAGAAGGAATTAGCATTCCGGGTTCGTGGGCCACACAGATTTCCATTCCCTATCTTCGGCGTAAGGTGAGCAACAGCTGTTGTATCTCCCACGATGACTGCATTAGGCAAAGCCGAGTAAAGACTTGCTCCGGGTCGACCCCACACCCGCACCTAATTCTTGAATTCCCTTTAATTCTTAAACCATGACGTGACCATGAGCAGGCTATTATTACGCGTTAACAAGTCTCGATCCTGCCTTATTTTCCGACCCCTTTTCTAATTTTTCACCTACGTTCAGCGAGAGGAGAGAGAAAAAACAGATTACGTGAGGAAAATTGAATGAAATACTGTGTAAAGACATCTTTTCGAGGTGGAAAGTATCATGTACAACTGGGCACCCTCATTTATGCATGGAATCTCCTCTTGAATGTTGATGAGTACTCTTTTCAATCCGATTACAAAAATGTTTCAGCGACTGTCAACCTTATACTTTTTTGCCTTTTTCATTATATTACTTTTGGACTGAGTCATATTATATTCATATTTAGACATATAAATATAAATTTTTATGTGTCATTCCAAAAGCAATTGTCGGCTTCAGTAACCACTTATCAGCGTTTTCCATTTTTATTTATTTATATCTATCTTTAGTTATTTCTATTTATTTACTTATTTTATTTATTATTAAGTCACCATCTCACACAGGTCTAGTACCTCGAGATGCAAATACTCAATTGACAATTCATTTATTTTGTAATATTATTTTTTATCTTGTCAAATTTATAATTATTATTGCTCATTTCGTATTTTCTAAGATTGTTTGTAAAAGTTTTGTTCCTGCCAATAAACAAATTTTAATCTCAATTTCAATATTGTAATATATATTTGTGAGTAGAATGTGAACCAGGAAATAATCTATTCTCGTAACTGAATTTTCTTCTCTGTATTTATTCAACTCAATTTTTACTTTTTTTTCAAAGTTTGATGGGATATTTTACTAAGCTGTGGGTAATGGAACTAGGAAAGTATTGACTACTTAAATTCAAGTTTATTTTTATAATTTACAACTCAAAATATATCTTGACAATATTTTAAGAATAACTGCATATTTCTCGAGTAAGTGTTGGCAGAAAGACTAGGTTTAATGAATAGATTGGAAGATTTGGATAACTCTCACTTTAATTCTGCTTAATAGTTGCACGGGAAAGTTCTTAGATTATGGATCCTTCATTTTAAGAGATACTGAAGGGAAATCTGAAATAGTTTGTGAAAAAATATGCGATTATAATAACTATTGTTGCCTCGCAACAAATTGAATGAATCTCTACTTGATACAGACAGAGATCTCTCTAGATTGATAATTTTTCACTAAAGAATGTAAGACCAATTATTTCATAGTAGACTTTGCTCATTTTGATTATTTTCATTTCTTCTCGTTAAATGATTTTTCTAGATTACAAAATCCTCAAAGTCTTGAACCACGTATCCTAATCTTCAGCATTTTCAACATTCGGAAACGCATATGATAGCAATGATATACGTATCATCAGGACAATAAATGAGATTAGATGGTCAACACTCTGAAAGACATGTGACAAAATTTGATACTGGTGAGGATGATGCCCCCACCCTTCTAACGATGATATTAGAGCTGCCGTAGCTGATGATATGTAGTTATATAACGCTTTCCCGACTCGAAAGTCCCTACCCAACTCCTATCAGCTCCCCAGCTTGTGAAACGGGAAGGCTTGATATTGTTTAGCGATTTAAGGAGTGTAGCAGGCTGTTTGAATTAGGATGAGACGGGGGTGGAGATGTCCCGTTCATGTCAAGAAGGCAGGAAAGTAAGCAGCAGGCCTCATGTCCGTTCATGTCCTGTGTCTAGTCCTGTCCTGCTATACCAAAGGCGTTGAAATCTTATCACCATTAGCGGTGTCGTCACGTACGTGACAGGGGACTTAACGAGACGGTGAGGATGATGAAGAAGGAGAAGAAGAAAATGAAGAAGAAGAAGGAGAAGAAGAAGAAGAGGAAGAAGAAGAAGAAGAAGAAGAAGAAGAAGAAGAAGAAGAAGAAGAAGAAGAAGAAGAAGAAGAAGAAGAGAAGAAGAAGAAGAAGAAGAAGAAGAAGAAGAAGAAGAAGAAGAAGAGAAGAAGAGAAGAAGAAGAAGAAGAAGAAGAAGAAGAAGAAGAAGAAGAAGAAGAAGAAGAAGAAGAAGAAGAAGAAGAAGAAGAAGAAGAAGAAGAAGAAGAAGAAGAAGAAGAAGATGAAGAAGAAGAAGAAGAAGAAGAAGTAGAAGGAGGAGAAGAAGAAGAAGAAGAACAAGAGAAGGAGGAGGAAGAGATAGAGGAAGAGGAAGAAGAGGGGGAGAAGGAGGGAGAGGAGAACGAGGAGGGTTGCTTCATGAAATTCGGTGAAGGGCTCACTTGTTTCATCAGTGCGGGAAGGGAAGATTTGGCATTCATCTCCCTCTCTACCTTCCCTCCCTCGTACGTAAAAGGCACTATACGAAACGTCGGCACAACTTGAAACTTTCATTAGAATGCTGCACACTTTATACGAAGAAGAATTTCGTGAATTCAATTTCAATTTCTGTTTTTTGCAACTCATACCTGCGCATAGGACCTTCCTGGGGGTATTGTTTTCTATTTATGTAAAAATGTGAAATTGTTCCAATGAATTTAAAATTCAAATTTCAATGCTCATGTACAACACATGATAACTAAGATTTGAAATGTGATAAACCGCCATCTTACCTTTGGAGAGACTAGTAGGCGACAGGGTGCCAGTGGAGCGGGTAGCCTCAGGCCGTTCGGGAGCAGTGACCTTGGGAGAGTCGCCGGCGCCCGGCGAGGACGAGCTGGACACGGCGGCCACACTGACCACGCCCTCCCGCGCCACGTCCTGAATGGCGGTGGCGGCCCGCGACCCCGCCCCGGCCGGCTGCAGGATCGTGTACTGCTTCGAGTCCGGCGACGACACGGTCGCTTTCGGTCCGACCACCTCCTGACGTTCCAAGTCCGTCTCCGACTTGATCGCGGTCGGCTTCAACTGCAACAGACACTTGGCCTCATGTCTGCTAGGACCCGCAGCGGTCGCTTCCGCCGGATGGAGGCTGGGAGGCGTAGGGTATCCCACAAACGTAGCTCCGGCTGGGAATGGTCCTAGTGGCGACATTGCAGCACCAACCGTTCCCTGCAAATCCAACCCCCCTATCCTGGCATCCTTGTTCTCGCTATTAATCGGCCTGAACGCAGACGTGGGCGAGAATGTTGCTCCACCTCCCTTATCATCAGCATGCCGCGGCTGAGCAAAAGTCTCCCCCAGCTCCTCCTTCACTGCTGTTTTCTCAATCAACTTCTTATCGTACTCGCTCTTCCTCTTCGACTTGTAATCGGCTTTCTCAGCTTGTCCTCTCTCGTCGTCATCTTCCTTTTCACCGGCTGGATCCGACATGTCGATCTCCAGTTCATTGGAAGAATCATCCACAAGTTCATTAAAGTCTGGCTCATAACGTGGTGCTGACACAAACTTCTCACCGCTACCTTTCTCACCTTTTTCACCTTTAATACCACCTTTTTGTGAGCTCATACTCTCATCCATCTTCCTCATGTTGTCGAGATCCTCATACTTGGATTCCTTCTCATTATTGTCTCTACTACCCGATTTTAAACCAGATCTATTGTTGAGACCATCTTTAGATCCGTGTCCTCTCAAATTCGCCTTCATCGATCTGTTCTCCTGTTGTTCGCGCAGAGTGATGACATCCTTGAGAGAGCAGGACGACGAGTCACCACTTCCGGCGGCGGCTGAGGACGAGGACGCTGGAGGAGCCTTATCAGCTGAGTTTTTCTTCTCTTCGAACAGATTCTCGAAAGCGGGAGATTCGAACCTGTCTTCTGGCTCTGCACGGTTGTAGAATGAGCTTCTGGAGCCAGGCCAGCTGCCGGAGAGACTTTTCAGCGCTGCTTCAGTTTCTCTGATGAGAGTCTCGTCGTCCAATGCCTCATCCTGGTTGTTTGACGAGCTATTCTTCGCGGTTTTCTTATTGGGACTGTTTGAAACTCCTCCCACCAGGGCGCGCTTCTTTTGAGGTAACATCTGTTGTTTCTGTGCTTCAGTCTCTTTTGATGACTCATCTCCATTTATTTCGCCTCCACTCCGTGTCATCTTTCTTCTACGCTTTGAAGCTGGCTCCTCTTGAACGGGAATCTCCTCTTTCTTAGGTGTACTCTTTTTGTTCAACATTTCATTTGACTTCGGTTTCACCATCGCTGATAATTCTTGTTTACGTTTTTGGATGTAGGATGTGCTGTTTTGATTCGATGTAGATATGGATGAATTTGAATTAATTGGTCTGAAAACAAAAAAACACAAAATATATCATATTAGCCACACGAATTTCTGCACAATGAATTAATGAATAATTAATTATATTCCACAATGAATATTACGAATAATCATAGCCTATGCCTTAAAAGTTTCTATCACGTTTTCAACAGTAAATATCAAAGTCGATGTAAATCTTAAAAGAGAAAACTTTAGAAGAAAACCAGTCAGTACTTTCCAATTGGCAAGCCTTAGAAGATATCTTAGTCCTCACATTTAATCTATTACAAATTCTTCTATCAGCATAAGTTGAAGCATAATCTTTCCCATTGAATTGAAAATATAATAAATACTACCAGTTTCACAAAAATGCAATATACTCTAACCGCCGCAAAATGATGTCATCTAACGGAATCAATGCAACTAGAACCAAAGAACAAATCGGACGACAATTCAATGACGTCATTTTACGGTAGTTGAAGTTTTTTGATTTTTGTGCAACTGGCCTTAAGTGATTATTTATTTCAAATTTACTTAGTTTGCAAACTAAACATTTGCACGTTTGGAGTCTCTACTTTAGTTATTCATATAATTTCTTATTATAGAATCCCTTCTATAGATAATATTATAAAAAGTGGGAATAACAGTCTTCTAACGGAATTCATTTCACAAAATACTTCCTACATCAAACAAACTAGAGACTGGTACTTCGAATCAAATAGTAAACATTGAAAACGGAGTGTTTAAATCCGGTGGTAATCACAGTAGCTTTGTAGCTAATCCTTCACTCAAGAGACTTCAAGATGGGAATTGTGTGAACTGAACTCGAGAGTAAGTGGCAATTAAGTTTTTGCCGATTGAACTCTTCAGTTGCGGATTAGGACAAGATGCCGGCTGGTTTAGGAGGGTTTAGAAATTTGACTCCCCCGTTTGTTTCTTCAAGATATCAAAGCCGACTTAGAATCGAGCGCGTGTGGGGTGTGATGAGATGAGTTGAAATCCATGTGAACAAGTTGTGAGAAGAGTAATTGAGGGTGGGGTGGTGGGGGATGTACAAATGTCTGTCAGAAAGATAACACATGATTCGAGGGTTACAAGTGTCGGGAAAGTACGCAGTATTAGCTATATAGATGAATATTATCAATTGTAGAGTTTTCAAAATAACTCCAATTCTTAGATCATATGATAAAAATAATCTCTTTCAGTGATTCTTTATTGATATTTTGAAAAATAATTATTCTTGAAGTGATTTATTTATTATTTTGAAGACTTATTCAAATTCACTTACTCTTATTTTGGCTTATTCCGCCTATTGGCTTATTTCAAAGACTTACGGCCAGTTGCACGAAAACCCAATTGAGTTTAACACAAAGAGAACCAATAAACAACTCCAAAATCAATGCAATGACGTCATTTTACGATGGTCAAATTTAATTGGATTTTCGTACAACTGGCCGCTATTCTTGAAGTAATTCTTTATTAATATTTTGAAAAATTATTAATAGAGTAATCATTCAATTCTATAACATCATTCTCACTTTTCATCGATTTTTTGTATAAACCACCCACAACTTCCAATTGATCATCAAGCACTAAGAAAAGTGGGAGTAGAAATGCTAATGACGTAAAACGTCTACAAAAATTCAGAGAGCCATTTGATTGGCCTATAAGCTGAACGGACGCCATTTTACGATTTCGACCAATCAGAAGCAAGCAGCTCGTAATCGTCTAACATCGTTATCAGGTGTCATGTGACGTTCTCGTACAGCTGGCTCCTGATTGGTTAAAGTCGTAAAATGGCGACTGTTCACCCATTGGCCAATCAGACGGCATTGCCACTCCCTCTTTCGTTCGTATTTAATATTAGTTCCAGCTTTATCAGCATTCCTCATAATGATATATTTATTCATTCAACATTTCATATTACTTTGTTAAGCACTGATCGTGAATATATCGAGATTAATGAATATAATTGTCATTAAAATTTCAAATTAGGAAATCTAATGAAGAAAGTGAATGATATACGAGTAGACTATGTTGTGATAAGGAAAATTTAACAATTCAGTGATAAATTAGTTCTAAAATTTTCAATAATTACTAAAAAATGAATAGAATTTGGTGTAGGCTATCTAAGTTGAACTTTTGCCAAGAAATATCATTCAAAGGACACAATATCACTCCAATAAATAGAGACAGAGGAAATTAGGAAAATAGTTGCATGGAATTCTTCTAGGAATAGGAAAAGAATACTAGAGGAATTCTATGTCTGTCCTTCTATGCCCTTGAAGAATCCAGCCGACAGCCACAATCCGGCACTGACCATTATGAATGGTGTATCAAGATTGATCAGAGATTTATGATGGTTTGATCAACAAACAGAGATTGACAAACTAAACCGGTATTACAATATTCTTCTAAATTTATGGTTGTTACAACTTTTAGTCTTTTTATTCTTCTACAAAATTGAAGTTTTAAATGAAAAATAATATGAAAATACATAATTCTGCATATTTTATTAATGCATATTTGATCAACAAACAGAGATTGACAAACTAAACCGGTATCAAAATATTCTTCTAAATTTATGGTTGTGACAACTTTTAGTCTTTTTATTCTTCTACAAAATTGAAGTTTTTAACGAAAAACAATCTAAAAATACATATTTCTGCATATTCTATTAATATAAGAAAGAAACAATTTCTCAAACTCAAGTAAACTGGTGGAATTATGTCATCAACGACCTATAGTTTCAATTGAAATTGAAGTTTTACATAAAAAACAGACTAAAAGTACATAATTCAACATATTTTACTGATATAAGAAAGAATCAATTTCTCAAACTCAAGTATACTGGTGGAATTATCTCATCAACGACCTATAGTTTCAGCCTCCCCTGATCAAGCTCCGCCGAATTTCCTGCACCCCAGTAATACGCATCCCCCGCCCACCTCATCGCCTCAATCCACCCTTCCAATGTTCATTAGGCTGTTTCCTACAGGCTCTAAACTGATAATAAATTGTAGGATCGCAGCAGTTTATCAGTAGTGCGCATTCCATTAGAGGATGCTTTACTCCACCACTGCTATGCGTGTATGGGCATTATTGCATGAAAGAAAGGGGTGAAACAAGAAGTGGATGCAGTTTTCATCTACAAAAAGCCATATAAATGATTTAGTGAATCGCTTATAAATAGAATATGGCGCCTACTGAGAACTGATTTTCTTCGCAATCTTAGCTTGGTAGATTAACGGTGAGCGGAGTAATAATGGAGTAAAAACAAATACAGATTTATTATAATGTACTCGTTTCATTTCAAGAAGCCCTATCACAGATAACAGAGCACTACAGAGACACAGATACCTCTTAAAATCTGTTGAGAATGGATCAGGATTACAGATCACAAATTATATCTACTTAACTAAATCTATTCAACTATGACTACAGAAGATTCAAGAAATAGCCTTATATTTTACTTTTGGAATTGACCGCCCACAAGTCCCTAAAGTTGGGTTTACGTTACTTGACAAGAATAGAAGCATTAAGATGCAATTGATGAAAATCAACCATTTATGGTGAGGATTTTCATCAATTGCATCTGCAACGATCGGGCACAGTGTAAAGAAAACCTACCTTTAATGAAGCAGTAACGAAAACGGAAAACCCACCTTAACGCTTTAGCCGATTTGAAAAAATATCACGAATATAACTTCATAGATTCTTAAAATAATGGCATAAAAGAATTATGTTACATTTGTTTGAGAAATCATCCTGTATCCAACTTTATTTATTTATCAAATGCCGTTGCAAGAGAATAATGATTGAAAATTTAGATATATAGCCTATATTTTTTTGTAATCTAAGAGAAAATTTTATTCAAATTCAAAACCCTACTTTAATTCATGATTTCGAAAACAAAATTACCAACTTCAATACTGAATAATACGTTTGGCAGACTGCAGAAGCTGTCCTTGTTTTATTAAAATTCCGATCAGCGTTCAATAACATTTTCTCAATGGCGCACAATATTTAAATGAGGAGAGATTCGGCCGCCTAATGACTTCCCGGGCCGACAATCTATTCTCTTTTATTATCCCCATCATTACTCAAGCGAGGCCCAATGTTTTTTCGCCGATAATTTTGCAGCCTCAGCAGAAGAGAACAACAAAGCAGCAGCATCCGATGAGGTGCCGACTGTAATTAGAAAACAAAAGAGAGACCGATGGACCGCAGATGGCTCCTGCCGAGAGTAAGTGAAAGCGCATGGAGGGAAAACTTGCGGGGAGGAAAACTTGACGGGGGCCGGTCCAAGATAAATGCCTTTCCAGTCGGTAATTGGGTTAGGACTAGTCTTCTTTCAGACGGGGCCGGCGTCTCAACTCGGCGTCTATCCACTGGAATGGAACAAGGGGGACCATCGCCTCCCCCTTCCCCCCGAAAGGAAACATATTTTTGCCCACTCACTCAACTTTCAGTTAATGAAAGGGGATGGATTGAAAATATTAGCAGTCCAGCCGATTGTAATCATCCACCCAATCTACCCGGCAGCGACTCAATTCAGTTACTCTATTGTCAATCATTTGTCTTCCATTCTTTCTTCTAAGACATTAGATGACACATGGTTCATTCACACAACATGAAAATCATCATAACAGCATGGTAGCAGCTTCTTCATAGACGTTGGATGGATTTACTGAATTTGAAGAAGAGCTTCTACTTCATTCAATAGAATGAAGTAGAACGATGACCGATTGTTAAACTAAACTAAACTAATCAGATAGAACTGATTACACTGCGATTCATTTAATTTGACGCTTGGCAATGAGTAGACAGCTGATGTTACGCAGCTTTGACACAATAATCCAAAGACTTTTTAAAGTCTTGAAATGACCTTTTTAAAGAAGACATTTTGAAGAAGACCTTTTTAAAGTTTGCAATAATATGCGAGATTCAGCATTTGTAGGTTAAGTATTGTGTCAAAGCAGCGTATCATCAGCTGTTTACTGATCGCCAAGCAAAAAAAATTAAATGAATTGCAGTACAGTTCATCTCATAAATGATTGAAGTAGAACAACTGTTGGAAGGATTCAATCAAGTGGAGAGAGAATGAGAAAAAGAAAGAGAGATAGAAAGAGAGAAAGAAAGAACGAAGGATATAAAGAGAAGGAGAGACATGAAAAATGAGTGAGTGAACTGTATGTAGGTGGAGCAAGGTGGAAGAGCAAATACGCTTTGAAAGGGGTACCAGAAATATAGTAGTAATGACAGCGGGGTCGTAAAATTGTAGCACATATCATTTGGAGGGGTTGAGTCGGCCGGTTACATGCTGGAGTTATCGTTATTATTACCGTTATAGCCTATATTTATCTAAACGGAGGTAGAAATGCAGAACTAGTCAGCAGGTGACTGCCTAATAGAGTGATAACATGCACTTAAATGTCACCACAGTTGGAGTAGTTGGTTTTGGGGTGCCTGTTAGGGGGGGGGGTGGGCTTAGGGGTTAGTCACGAATGGGGGAAGATGAAGAGGGGGTAAGGGAAATTGGAGGCTATAATGATAGGGAATTGATATAGCTTGAAATGAAGGAGGAAAGGCGATTTATTGTGTTGATGGGGAGAGAGAAAGGAGGGTTTTATGAATATGTTTGGCTAGAAATATTGATGTCACAGTTGAAGACTGTAGGTAAAAGTATATTTAATTTGGCGAACTTTACGTGGTGTATAAATCTTATTAAAAGGAAAAAAAGCCAATCAGTTGTTGATGATTAGTTGAATTTCAACTATTGAATTTTCTTTATTTTTATTATCTATAGTATCGAGAAGGTTCTAAAGTATGAAAATTAACTTTTTTCCACTATCTATAGTTTCAAAACGATAATACTATGAGAATAATCATCTTTATATTTCAAATCTACAAATTATTACTCTGAAATAGGTGCAGCCTTTGAAAGATCTTGGTTGCAAGGGTAGAACGCCTTCCTTCCAGGTGACTTGGCATCACTTCCTGATCACGTGACATCAGCCGCTGGTCACGTGATAACGTACCAGTCTCTTGCCGACGCTGACTTCGCCTGACTCCACGCTATCTAGGCGACCGCAGATTTCTCACCCGCCCCCCATCACCCCCCACACTGCTGCACCCTTGAAAAATCTTCAAAATGCGTCGCTGCTCCTTTAATAACAATCACGAACCACCATTATATGTTGAGGGTTGCAAGAAGGTGTTTTCTCTCATTTGTAATAAATTAGGTTTAGAATGTTTGTACTCATATCACGGTCCTATTTAGGAACTTTACTCGAGAATCAATATCAAACTGAAAGAGTGTTCCGTATAATATTACAATAAAAGTGCGTTACAACTGCATGAAAGCCAATTAAATTTAACCTCAGTTAAACTACATCAGATAACACTTCTTCAAATGACAACATTTTGGAATATTTTAATGTCAAAACCACATATTTAATAGAACAACGAGATACTGCAGTTTCGGTTGTTACACCATTATCAATCTCTGGTAACTAAAACTAAAGTACCACAGTGTAGCAGAATTTATACTCGTGACCGAGCGCTGTGATTGGCAGTTGAATGGCCTGTCAAGGTGAACGACTGCCATTGGCCTAGATAAGCTCCTCCCACAATGGGCGGTTTCTACAAACATCACAGCAATGGCGGTTCAAACAACTAACATAGTAAAGAAAGGTAATTGATATTTACAAAAACAGATGAAATAAATAGGAATACTTGAAGATAATGAGAACAATAATTGCTAGTTGTAAATTATTTAAAACTATCATAGTAAAGAAAGGTAATTGATATTTACAAAAACAGATGAAATAAATAGGAATACTTGAAGATAATGAGAACAATGTGGGATAAAAATAGCAAGAAAATTCAATGACAAACAAACTTAGACTCATGATAATACTAGATCTGTGGTCTTTTACTGGTTGTAATGAATCATTAAGCTTTTTTTTTATTAAGCAATTTTTTAAGCTTTTTAACTGGCATGGTAAATTGTATTTGTAAATGTATTTAATGACTCACTTTTGATGTAATTTTGCATGTTCACCTTTTTTAACCAAGAACTACCTCACTATTTTCTAATTAGGTGGTAAACTACATATTGATCTCACAATTCTCCACCGGTGACCTAGAAACCTCCATTTTAAATGTAACATTATGGGTCCGGTGGTTCACCCCTGACTATTGATCGAAACTACAGGGAGGAAAGTAACCATCCCGTGATCATAGGATAGAGGGAATGCATCAAATTACAATGGTTTATTGATAAAAACTACGCTAGAAGAGTGTATGACAATATTACAGGGAGTGATAAGAGTCAAGCTGGATCGGGTAGATCAGTGGAGTAAGGGTTGGGAGGGGAATGAGGGGGTGGGAGGTGGTGGAGACTGGTGGTACACTCGTGTCTTTAATTACGCGAGCGGGGGACCTCTTGGAAATGACGTATGGCTTGGGAGAAGGGGAACGTAACGGGAACCCAGCACCCCCAACACCCCCCAGCCCCTGCAACTTTGCCTTGCTTCAACTTTGGACGGGGCTCGCCGCCAACGTCAAACTTTTGTACAGTCAACACTGAAATTTCGCCCGCAAAACTTGTAGAAGCTTCCAGGCCTGCTGCTACACTCAGACCAGACTACTACTGATTGCTGCAGAGCTGGGAAAATCGAAAATGCTCGGATAAAATCCCGAGGATTCAAGAATATTCAGCTAGATCTGGTGACGGGTTGATCGATGGAATAATAGAAAATTCTTCCTAATATTGATGGTATTGTTGTTTGAAAATCATTTTATTAATTAAATAATTAACTGGTTTTCATATTCTAGTAAGAATTACATTATTTGGTCATCACCGGTGATTCGCCACTACTCAGTATAGAAAAATCGATGGTTGAAGATGTATAATAATAATGAATCATTTATTTATTCTTGGAAAATCATACAAATGAGTTGAGTTGATGAGACGAATGAGTTACATACTACTACAATGTAGTAGACTGTATATACAGTCAAAAGTTTCACATACAATCATGGATGAATGTGAATCAAAGATATATAACTTTGAGTTTGCAACATTAATCTGATTCCAGGAGAGAATAAATCCTACCATAGAAAAAGCAAAAGGGTATGCATAAGGGGTAATGCTTACTCCATGGTTCCACTTTAGGCCATTCTCTATCACCAGGATGGTCGGTTTATTCCTTGGAAAATGATATCTTGGGTTGAGATTAGAGTTTTATTTGTGAGAAGAGATAGACAGTACTGATTAATTAACAGAATCTTCACGGCTCTGGTTTAGTTTGAAGAGAAACATCTTGTTACAATGGGAAAAAGACTAGAAATAATTTCGAAGTATTTTCTCTTGACTTCAATACTAAGTAATGTAGAGCAGCTATCTTTCACCATAAAAAATCTTTATGAAACATGGACAGAACTCACGATGAAATTACAAGCAACTGTTGAAAATTCTCCCTATTTGTCAATAAAATTGTCAATTGATTTACTCTTGAGTCATATCCTTTCGAGTCTTTCAAACTCAATCATGGAATTCAATCGATGTACAGTGAAAAGCTCATTTGAGAATTTATCATAATATTGCCGAAATTTGAGTCATTGGTGGTTTGAATCTGAGTTGTTAAAGTCACAACAATTAAAAATATTTGAACTGGGATGGGAATAATTTTATATCCATCTAAATAATGAATTGTCACTTAATTTTAAAATCGTTATATTAACATTTTTTCTTCAAAATGGAAAGATTCGACTTCCCCAGTTAATATCATAAAGACTCGTTCATATCAGTTAAATATGATAATTAATTTCTTATCTCAGCACAATGACGCTCTTAAAGCTGAGCTAAGCTTAACTGCTTCAAATTGAGTTTAAAATCCAGTACAATACCAAAACAAAATCCAGAACAAATTCAGGCAATACTTTGCCTGTAATTTTACTTTGAAACGAAGGAGAAGTTTGAATAAGTTCTCATAAGCCCTATTGAGTAAGCAGAAATGTCACTTTAGTATTTATAGTCAACACCTCACTTCCCCATTTCAAAGCACTCTGGTCGAAGATTATAAATAAACCAACTCCGAGACTTCCAGTAAATCTTGTAGCAAATCGCAGACGATGGATGGCCGAGGGTCGGTGTTTGCTTGTTCAAATCCTTGCAGATCATAGATAGGTCAAGTGGATTTCAAAGCGTTGGAGAGTCAGATACAGGGCGAGGGGAAATCTGTACGAGGGTCCAAGACCAAAGGGGAAGCGAACATTTTCCGAATAAAGAGAAGTAGCGGAAAGGAGAATCGGCATTTTGTGATTTATCGCCGAGGCGCTGGAGTCAGATATGCCGGACTTGATTTATTCCCGAGAAGGAAAGCTGATCTGATACTGCTAAGGATATGGACTTGAAAGTGAGAAAGAAAATGTTTCCGATTCGAGTTAGCTCCTATTTGCACCGCGTGCTCTGCAGGTATGAAGGATTTATATCCTTGATAAAACAGGTTCGTTGGCACCTAGCGTTCGGGCACACAGTTTTTTGTATCAGATGTTGTGCTGTAGACTTGATCAATAGCGTGTTAGGATGTGAGATATTTCACGTTACTTACTTCCCTCTATTTATTTTCTCAGTTGATAAAATGATGAGTTTATATTCATGATATTGATGTACATGAGTTAATTTTATCATGAAATACATTGATGGTTTCACCGAGAATCATGCTATCACTCTATCTATTACTAGAATTTACCTACATTTGTGAGCTAACTTCGTTCAAATATTAACAAATATAAAAATAATATCTTCACTTATTTTATATATGAATTGGAGGAGTGTGTGAGAACACTGAGAAATTACTCATATTACAGATTGATTTCCGAGATTCCAGTCGAAATAAAAATCTGTAGAGTTTCCTCGATTCTCTTCATGAGTGATGATGAGTGATAGCTTGAATGCTTTTTTCATTAGAAAGAAATGGAATTTTGTGTATAATCAGCTTCATTTGCATGCATTATGCATTTTTCAACATAGAAAATTATTATATTATATTCGATTTATTTTTCCAACCAAATCCATCGCTTTCTTGAGTTCCAATCTCTCACCATGGGGTTCCCGTGGTCATATCTGATCAATATTGATCTTAAGAAAATCATATTATTCTGATACATTTGCTCCGCCATTTCTGTTTTGCTGAAATTGATCAATTTCGTGACTTTCTATCAACTCGAACTGAAAATAACCCACAAAAATTTCTATTTTAATTACAATATTAGTTGATAATTGATTATAGTGAGAATCATTTTTATAATGATTATTGAGATCTTTGATGTTGATGTGGATAATGCTAACACTGAATTGAACTAACAGATTGAAGTGATATATCACAAGACTTTCCTGATAGACTTTGAACTCGGAGTTATTTGGAGTGAAACCAAAGAATTTCGAGCTTCAACTTGGACCTGAGATAAAAGTAAAAGAAAGTGCAAACCTTCACGAAAGAGGCTGGCTGATTTTGGCTAGAGGGAAAGAAGTCTGGAATTAAACTTTTAATTTCAGCCCTCACAAAGTACTTTGACTCGCATTTCTTTATATATTTGTACTACACTTGGGAAGAGGGTTGGAAAAAGAATGAGAAGAGAAGGAGATGAAGGAGAATTCAAACAATTCAGCTGTCAATATTACCTCCTTTTCTTTTCGGTCTTTCTACAAGCATTCCCCACTATTGTTTTCTGCCATTTAAACAATTTCTCTCAATTATTCTGCCTTTGGTAAAAAAAGACGAAAACACGAGGTTAGGAAGGGTTTCCTTTGTTTTTCTCAGTAACTTTCATCATCGTGGAAACGATACAGATGCTTTTTTCACCTTGAACAATTCGAATCTGCTCCGACTGGCTTTTGTTTTCAAAACTTTTCATCGACCACCTCTCCGCTCCTTCCACTCAGTGGTGAATTGTTGCAAGTTGCCACTGATTTACACGAATAACATTCTTCTCGAGAATTTTAAGGTAATGGGATTCTGATGGAATGGAGCCTATTCAAGCGTATTCCATGATTCGGCCCATTCGAATGGAACTTGGATTGCACGATTTCTCATTTACTTCGAACCTTTTTATGTATTGAATGAATAGAACTATAGTATACATAATTCATTTCGATATACATACTCTTTTAAAACTGTATGTTTACAGCTTACAATGTTTTGATAAGAGATAAAATTGATTGGTTTATGAATTATTCATGAATTATTCTCAATTTCAATAAAGGTAGAAAATGATAGTTGATTACAGTGATACAAAGTCACATTGTACACAACTTAATACATACTGATTGACATTTTGAAATTGATAGTTTTCTATTCGTAAATATTGTCAGTGGAAGAGTGAAATTTGTACCAGAGGTACTAACTTTTCTTTCAAGCGTTATCAAGTTGAAAGGATTCACAGAGAATACACACTTATTATACTAACATAGTAGGGGGTTGAATAAGATAAAATTTTCAAAAGCTAAAATCGAATGAGAGGAAAAACTAGCTTTCGAGTCCCATAAAAGTTCTCGTTTCGTCATTAATAGTTAAAAAATAATATTATTATGGATCCAAATATTGGAATGGTTTGTACAAGATCATGCCTTCAAATTTTTAATTAAGTCGATGAAACCCTCAAACATCAAAACTTCAAAGTTTCTGAGAAACAGAATCATCGACAACTCTTTCTTTGGTTCGACATTCAAATTCAATCACGTCATCTATACTCGAATGTGGAAAACCATGACAAGGATAATGCACCAAAGCTTCTCTATAAATTGTGACTCACTCTACCATTTTTAAACCAATTACCAGATTACCGTGTTCACAGAGGTTGTACGATGCGGCAAACATTCCCCTTCTCAGATTTCAAAGCGCACCCAGCCATTGATCTAACATGTTCAAAAGGCTGTTGAACAAGTGGTCTAATTTGCTAAGTCAGTTCCAGAAATTATGTCGGGGGGGTTAGGCCGGACAATAGAAAAGCGCTGCCGACTCTTTTACAGGGTTTTAGCTGGGGAAGAGGTTTATTGAGACACAGAAATCTCGTAAATGGATGGGAACAGGGTGAAGAAAAACAACAATAAAGAAGGAAAAGGAGATGAAGATAGAGGGGGTGGAGGAGGAGGAGGAGGACAAGGAGGATAGGCAGGTGACCTCTTCATCTGGAAGACTACCCTTTCATCTTGTTGTTTCCGACAGTACACCACTTACGAGAAAGCCTTACTACGGCAGACGCCTACTTTTAGCACGTTTAGGGTGAGAGGAGGAGGAGGAGGAGTAGGAGAAGGAAGAGGAGGAGGAGGAGGGGGGAAGAATAAGGAGGAGAGTTTGCGGAAAGGGAGAAAAAAGGAACAATTTAGTTAGCGGGGTAGAAGAAGGCTCCTTGGGCGAGAATTTATGACCGCGACCCCGTGAACGCCAAGAATTACCCTCCGGGAAACGTCGCAGATTATTGCTGGCTCGGTTGCTGTGACCTCTCTTTACTCCTCCTTCTCCACCTCCTCCTCCCCTTCTTTTCCATCTACTTCTTCTGCTTCACACGCCTCTTGCACAACGAAAAACATAAAGCCGAGCCGAGTCTCAACAACCGCCAACCGATCTTGTTTTTCACCACTTTTCCTTTTTCACTAAGAACATTATCTCTCTTAGCTGATTCTCTCCACTGTCCCATCTATTCTAGGGAGAGATGAAATCAGAAAGAGAGAGAGAGAGATTGATAACAATGAAGAAAGTAATAAAGAGAGAGTGAGAGTGGGAAAGAGATCTAGATTTTCTTCTCACCTACGCCTTCAACGTCATTATCAACCGACTCTCCTCAAGACCAGCAGAGCTATATTATTACCAGCCCTCTGCATGCAAACATGCGGCACCTTCTCATTCCTGCCTCAGTTTCAGTTTTTTGTCGAGGTTTTCTGCACCTCATTCCAAACTTTTCCAAGCATTAAAGGTGGCTTCCAGTTTCACCTCACTTTTTGTGGAAGTTTTCTCTCTCCTATGACTTTTCTGTTTTAGTTTCTTTTCTTTCTGCTTTCAACATTGTATCAGTGGGGGAGAATGTTAACTTTTCTAGTTGATCCTGTAGAAACAATATGTATACTATTAAGATGAATCTAATTTCATTTTTTGATTACATATTATAAATCGAATCTATCTACAGTATATTGAACTGTAGGTCGAATCTATACTACTGTATGTTCACTATCATTCATGGTATCATGACATCCATTTTCTTTTGTTTCAAATATGATTCTTCTTCTGTATCAATCTCATCTGTATTCTTGACATATTCATGAAACATGCAGATTCATTTATGTTATATTTTTACAAATAACTTTAGTATTGGGCAATAAACACTATTTCTTCTAAAACAATAACACATAAGACACTTAATCGGAAGCTGGTAG